>OZ038476.1:112917058-112979558 GCA_964036315.1 Acanthosepion esculentum | reverse complement strand
TTTCATATTTACATGAGTTCTATTCTTGATATTGCTCACTTTAACCCATAAATATAGCATAGCATAAAACTGTATATATATATATATATATATATATATATATAATTATTTATTTAAATATTATGATATAAATATGTTTCAATTTTGTTTCAACACCTCCGGTGTCTATGTTGAAACAAAATGGCTATTTTTGTAGTGATTTTATAACATATTTATGTTATAATATTAAAATAAATAATTATATCTGGTCTACTGTGTATTGAGCACTCTTTTAAGAATAATAATTGTTGGTTATTGGCATTTATTCCGTATATACCAGTTCTATACTTGTATATATACATACATACATATATATATATATATATATATATATATATATATATATATATATATATATATATATATATATATAAAACTAGGAATTTATTAATTTTGATTTTATTAATCTCTAAAGCCCTTTCAACCAACATCTCATCAGGAGACAATCGTTGGATAATTGACAAATTAACGAAAAAAATAGTGACGAAAATGAAGAGCAAAAAAGGGGGAAACCCGCTAAAATAACATATACGTGTATATATTTATAACGAGGGAAGGGGAAATAACGTGTAAATAAATTAGCGAGGGACAGTTAAAATAAAATATCCCCCAACAAATTAAGAGACTTCACAAATTCTTTCTGTCGGCAGAGAGAAGGTTTCCTTACTCCTATACAGACTGATTCCAAAATCTTCAAATGATTGTTGGAACCAGCCGTAAGAATTATTTTAAACCACTCTATCGGATACAACTAGGCACTGGCTATATTCTCAACTAAGTGTTGAGCAATAGTCGATTCCATATTTATGGGGGGAAGTTAACACATTTTATCTCTCTTACCAAGTCGTATTTTGGAAGGTACATGCTGGTTAATTCTAGTTTCCAAATGCAAGGTTGTACGCCCCACATAACCATATTACCGTTATACGTATACACACTTATATGTTATTTTGGCGTGTAAAATAATGATAGATAGATAGATCACAGAGAGACAGGGGAGAATAGAGATAATTAACTAAGATAGATAGAAAATTAAGAAACTGACAGAAAAAATTAATAGATATATAGATCACAGAGAGACAAGATAGATAGATAGATAGTTAGATAGTTAGATAATTAGATAGATAGATAGATAGATAGATAGATAGATAGATAGATAGATAGATAGATAGATAGATAGATAGATCACAGAGAGACAATTAACTGACTAGGATAGATAGAAAATTAAGAAACTGACAGAAAAAATAATAGATAGATAGATAGATAGATAGATTATGAGAGAAAGACCTGACAGATAGATATGTATATAGATACAGAGATAATTAACAGACTAGGATAGATAGAAAATTAAGAAACTGACAGAAAAAATTAATAGATAGATAGATAGATAGATAGATAGATAGATTATGAGAGAAAAACCTGACAGATAGATATGTATATAGATACAGAGATAATTAACAGACTAGGATAGATAGAAAATTAAGAAACTGACAGAAAAAATTAATAGATAGATAGATAGATAGATAGATAGATAGATAGATAGATAGATAGATAGATAGATAGATAGATAGATAGATAGATTATGAGAGAAAGACCTGACAGATAGATATGTATATAGATACAGAGATAATTAACAGACTAGGATAGATAGAAAATTAAGAAACTGACAGAAAAAATTAATAGATAGATAGATAGATAGATAGATAGATAGATAGATAGATTATGAGAGAAAGACCTGACAGATAGATATGTATATAGATACAGAGATAATTAACAGACTAGGATAGATAGAAAGTTAAGACACTGAGAGATAAAATTAATAGATAGATTAAACTCAGAGAGATATAGAGAGAGGGAAAGGGAGACGTTTAACGGACTAAGATGCGTCGATAGAAAAGAAACAAACGGATATATGTAAAAGGGGAGGCAGAGAAAAATATACTGAGTTAGGTAGAAAAATATAGAGATAGTGAATGAGAGAGAGAATGAATAGATTCGAATAGATATTGATTCATTGATCGATGTGTTTTTTTACGGTCTATCAACCTTTTGTAGGTTATTTAAAGCTATAATATATTTTGAGTTTCTATTGTCTTTCTTTTTTTTTCCAGAGAATATTGTATTAACAATTTCTTGGAGATAAAGGTGGTTTTCAGTTACAAGTCTTACTTTTAAACTCTAGATAGGCGGTGGAAGAGTTGGATTCATACGTTTCATATGAGTATTTGCGCGACAGCAAATGTAATGAACTCGACTGGAATTTGAACTAAACTTTCCGACATCTAATTCCGAGCCCTTCTTCATTACACCAGCCACACATCCTGCATAGAAGACACACATGATGATGCCCAAATAGTTTTCATCGACATAACTCACACATCTAAGCTTGTATTCCCAAGCGGTCACCCATGTAGATACTGACAAGGTTCTCCGTTGCTTATCTTCAGTGATCGGTCGAGAATCGGCGTTTCGACGTGATATGACCATAGTGTAAATATATAGTTATGAATAGATAGATAGATAGTGAACAGACTGAGATAGATAGATAGATAGATAGATAGATAATGAACAGACTGAGATAGATAAACAGAAAGATATATATATATATATATATATATATATATATATATATATATATATATATATATATATATATATATATAGATATAGATAGATAAGGAACAAACTGAGATAGATAATGAACAGAATGATATCTATCTATCTATATATATATATATATATATATATATATATATATAGATATATAGATATATATATATAGATAGATAGATATATAATGAAGATACTGAGATGGATAGATAGATATGTTATAGATATTGAAGAAACTGAGATAGTTAGATAATGAAGAGAGTGAGATCGATAGATAGATAGATAGATAGATAATGAAAATACTGAGATAGATAGATAGATAGATTTTTATTAACCATTTCACACCAAGCAAGGGGATAAATCCAGTATGACACGAGGTGTTAGTGTTTCTTAAAGAAAAAAGTCATTATTAAGGAGAGTAGCCAGTGAAAGAACATTTAGGCTTCCCACAATTCCCTCCGTTGTAACATTTCTCTAAATATTTTAACATGGTAATTTTTCTGTTGAGCTTTTCTCTTTAGTACATAGATTTTACGAATTTAAAAGCAGTCCGAGATTTGTCTTCTTAATTCCTGTTCTTTATCGTCAACTCTCCTTTATAAATTTTTCCTTTTTTCCCATATTCTTTTATATTCAGTAATTCCTATTGCAGTAATTCCCCTTGCATCAAAGTGGCATCAAAGTTGCTAGCTAGCTAGATAGATAGATATGAAAATGGCGATCAACGCTAGATATAAACACCTGATTACTCGATATGAGCCGTCGGTGGCAGATAGATAGAAATATACTTATTCGTTTATGGTCACCAGTTTCAATGGTCGATGATGACGTAAAATGAAAACAATGTCTATTCATTGAAACCGAGAAGCTGATAAATGATTTGCACTTCATCGCCTGAAATGTTAGTACTTGGGCAACATGAAGCCAGTTGTGGTGGTGGTGGTTGGGAACTACAAATAAATAACAAAAAAAAAAAAGCTTTAGTGAGAGTGGGAAACACATGCAACGAGCGATGCTTGCATCATCGACAAGCCGCATTTATTCCGGACCATTTCACACGAAGGCCATATCAATAATCCCCACCGGTTAAATCGACACTTGTCTGGGTTTTTTGTTTCACGGTTGACTGCGTATCATTGACTACATGATGGGCGTCGGTGATATTCTGGTGAAATTAAAATGTAAAATGTTGCTAAAAATATGTACAGATGTACGGCCTTGTGGTGAGAAGATTGTAGATAAGTCTCATACGAGGATATTTGAAAGAGGGGGAGGGTCCAGTATTAACATAACAAGGTCTTTATTCTCGCAGCTATATAAAAGTGAGATTGACTGATGTTAATCGATAGAAAAAAAGATTGAAGATGAACAAACGACAGCGGGCGAAATGCATCACGGTATAAAATAATTTAAATTCTGGATGATAAAAAAGTATCATCATTATTTAATTCATGTCACTATTCATTTGAATACCTTCATTTCTCCCCATTTTATTGACCTTCTGCCAGTCTTAACTAAAGTGAGCATATAAACTTCTTTTTCTGCTTCTTCTTGGAGTGCACTACCCAATTACCTAATATGAATCCTTAAAAGCTGTAGAGATGATTTAAATTGATTTAATTATTGCGTTCGAATGTAAAAGCAGAGTGTGAAATTGTAATGGATAACAATTCTAAATGCTTAGAAAGAGAAGATAAATCATCAATTTTAAATTCTTCAAATCGATATATATATATATATATATATATATATATATATATATATATATATATATGTACATATATATATATATATATATATATATATATGTACATATATATATATATATATATATATATACATATATATATATATATATATATATATATATATATGTACATATATATATATATATATATGTACATATATATATATATATATATATATATATATATATATATATATATATATATATATATAATATTACAATGAATCATCCATACACAAAGTATTCTCAAATCACCATATTAATAAAAGGCACACTGTCTTAAATTTTCCAAAATATTCAACCTTGGCGTTGCGACTGCACGCTCCAAAAGCTTGTATCCGTAAACAATAACACATTTAAGAAAAAAAATATTTCGATTCGCATTTAATTCTTTCGTCTCTGATGCTACCTGGATTTTACTAAAAACAAAATGATTTCCATGCCTGAGGATGACTGAATGTACAGTTGAAAGTACTTGCAGATTAAAAAAAAAGACCATATACAGCTTGTAGTTATTAAAAACAAGGATCATAAGATTCATCAGGTAATTCGTAGGTTTTGCAACTTTAAAATTTTGTTTGCGAAAGGATTTCGCAATTTTATATCGTTAACTTTACTAATTTACTTTTTGTATGAATTATTCATTGTAATATAAATTGAACTGCACCGCATATTTGATGTATATATATATATATGTATATATATATATATATATATATATATATATATATATATATATATATATATATATATATATATATATATGTATATATATATATATGTATATATATATATATATATATATATATATATATGTATATATATATATATGTATATATATATATATATATATATATATATAGATATATATAGATATAGATATATATAGATATATATCAGTAGAAAGGGGTGGAAGAGGAGGATGTGTCTTCTCAACACGACTTATTCAAGCTATACAAAATCCTAGGTTGTAGGGAGATAGAGAAACGCAAAGGAAATTTATATATAACATCAGGAAGAAAACGTTGACATTTCTATGGAACATAATGAGGAAAGAGGGTTTGACAAATCTGATACTCACAGGTCAGATAGATGACAAGAAGAAGGCAAGGACAGGGCAAAACAACGGATGTTTTCTAATTTTCACTAATGACATTCCCGATGGCATCTGGTCCCAACTTGGTATCTATGTTGATGACAAAACCATTTAATCCGGTCTTGATAGTCAAGCTGATCAATTCCATAAGGTCAAAATGGCAGCCGATGTCCAAAACGACCTTCAGTCTGTTGTTAACTGGGCTCAAAAATGCATTGTTAATTTTAACGCCTCTAAAACTAAACTTCTCTCAATTAATATTTTCGGAGACTCCGCTTTGCCGTCACAAAGAAAACGGTATTGAACTGTTGCATAATATCTGTTCTCCTGTATGGCAGTGAATGCTGGACCATCTCCACACAGATGAAGAAGAAACTTCTAATTTTCATGGTTGTTAGCAAAAGGGGTAGCACAACATACAGTTACAAATTGGAGATACCAAAATCAAACAAGTACAACATTTTAAATATCTGGGAAGCGTTTTAACAGACGACGGAAACTGCAAGACTGTTATCCAAATGCGCATCAGAAGGCGAATGCTGATGTTAACTTCCAGAAAAGTGACACGTTGCGCCTTCTTAAGCTAACACTTTCAGCTGTCATGAATTGGAAAGACTATATTGAATCCATTTCTCTTTAGTTCACTCTGTCGAGCAAGACAATTTTTCTCTCCAGAATCTATCATACATATCTATAAGACTACCATTCGTCCATGCTTTGAATATTGCTGCCACATATGGTACGATGTTCATGCTATTTTCCTTAAGTTCCTTGATGAAATCCAAAGAAGAATCGGCAATATTATCGGCTCTGATCTGTCAGATCGGCTTCACTCATTTTCCCACCGCCGTAAGGTTGCCTCCTTGTGTCTTTTCTATCAATGCTTTCATGGTAATTGTTCGGATGGGTTTTTCACTATGGTACCTAGATTTTATGAATTTAAACGCAGTACTAGACTGGCATCGGGATCTCATCAATTTACATTTGAGCTGACTAGATCTAACCGTAAATTCTATGCTAAAAGTTTCTTTTCTCGCACTTCTCGCTTGTGGAACTCCCTCCCGGCTCCATGCTTTCCAGTCAACTTTAATCTTCCAAAATTTACATGCAATGTCAATCGCTATCTACTGTCCTCCAGATTACGTTTTTTGTTTTCGTTCATTAGTAATGTTTCTGTTTCTAATGCTTCCACACCAAAATGACCCCCTTGTGTCTCAGTGGCTTTACTGCGTTGCTTGGGGTGAAATGAATTGAAATCTTTTAAAAACAACATACTTAGTGAGCTTAAGTAAATGGATGTTGGAACAAGGTTCAGGGGAAATAACAACGAAAGAAAATTTATTAGGAGCTACGAAGGACAAGAAACTGTGGAGAGCCATGATCGCCTACGTTCTTTTCTTCCCTTGTAGCCAATTTTTACAGTGTGTTCGAACCGTCGATGATATAAAAGCATGATTAAATTGGTGGTTACACTGATTGTTATTTGAAAAATCCTTCAAAATTGAGCACCTTTATATCCACACTTTTACTTCTTTACAGTACCATTCGAAAAAGTTTGAGTCCAGTCAATAAAAATAGATCACTGGAGAAAGAAAAGTGAGATAAGTTATTTGATTAATCAAATCTGGAAATAGTTACCGATATACTGATAGAAAATTAAAAATACATTTATTTTCATGGGTTTCTTCATTACGTACACTGCGTGATGCACGCTTTGGCGACCCTGTCTCTTTTCTATTTACGATTGATTGATTGAAGAATTTGCACAGTAGGCTGCCGGTCCTTTTTTCCGGTAGACTGTTTTACAAACCAAGGCTATAGTACTCTACCTGTCCTGCTATTTAAGCCACATCTTGCGGTTGCAGGAGAGATGGCTTAATACCTTTCACAAGAGTATTCACCCGCAAGTGAATACTGTTATGCATTTAGAAATCTCGATAAAATTCAAAAACTAATCTGCAAAGTTATCGATCTTGACCTGGCATCTCGACTTCTGTCAATTTCCCATTGCCGTAACGTAGCTTCATTGTACGATTTCTCTAAATATTTTCATGTTAATTTTTGTGATGAGTTTTCTCCTTTCCTACCTCGACTTTACAAATTGAAACGCAGTGCTAGATTGGCAGCTAGGTTTCATCATTTTACGATTGAAATTGCTATAAGTTCAATGTTAACAATTTCTTAACTCGCTTGTGGAACTCTCTTCCGACTTCGTTCTTTTCAGTCAACTTTGATCTTCAAAAATTTAAAAGCAATGTCAATCGTCATCTACTGTCTCCTAGAATACAGTTCGTTTATTGGCATCTCTCCTTAAGAATTTGTTTTTTTCTCGGATTCTTTTCGCTCAGTAACCACTTGTGCCTCACTGGCTTTACTCTCTATCTTGGGATGAATTGACTGAAAAAAAGCTCCTGCAACATATGGGGCTGGAGATTAACAAACCACTCCTTCCAGCCTCGACAGGGTTCAAAATCGTTTACGCGCCCTTTTAGGCGATGAATTATTTTTCACCCTACAATATATCTCCCAAAGATGCAATGTTGCAGAACTATTTGTTATTTCCATAGAAAATTTTCTGACGAGCTACATTACGTAGTTTCAACAGATTACAACTAAGGCTCCCCCTTGCCCTTTACACAGGAGTGAACCATCTACATTCCTTTCGTATTCCACTGGTAAGAAGAAAGTTCTATTAGAACAGATTCTTCCCAGCTACTTTATGAAATTTCAGGAGAGCAATTGTTTGCGCCTTCTGCGAGTCACGTTTTCTACTGATATGAAGTGGAATGATTAGATTGAAGAAATCGCCATCTTGTGTCTTCCTTAAACGTGTTCCTTTATTTTCCTTTTCTTCACTTCTCCTCATCTGGGTTCTCTTCCTTTTCACTCTCTTTAACCCCTTGCAATCTAGTGGCATTAATGCCTGTGGTGAAATGATTAAAAAAAAGATTCCTAAGGACATGATTTCCTCATAACTACTATTTTAATCAATTCAAGACTATGGTCAATTCTTACCTTTCGTACGTATTCTCATAATCTATACTTACTTAGCCTTTAACTTTCTTTCGTTCATACAACAACCTCATTTAATAATCCTTTGCATTGAGTGGCTTATGATCTTATCTTTGTAATAGGTGAAGACTTAGTAAAACATTGAATTTAGATAAATGATCTTGGAAGATACAAGGCAGAAGCTATATGGCACTGTAAGCAGTTTGTGCAAAAAGGAACTCAAAGAGAGTAAAACACGGCAATGTACTATTTTTCTGTAACAAGTGTACATAGATGTTACTCCTATTTTCAATATTGACAGGGTTCAATTCTAATAAGTTCTGTCTCCTATCAGATCGTCTTCTAACAAAACTTTCATAGATTCTCAGCTTCCTTTAATCACCAAAAAATAATTTTATAATAACCGTAACTATTGAGAACACTCTGCAATGAAGAGAGTTTTTGTAGTTCGTGTTTCAATTAAACATTGCATTTGTAGATTAATATTTTTTAAAAATGGCTTTCTTCCGTCAGCTCTGATATAAGAAAGCTAGTATTCTGTTAATTCTTATAATCTCTACTACAGTTGTTCTAAAATGGTTCGCCTAGCACCCTGGTGCGCTCTGGTAGACTTCTCACATTCCAAAGAAATGTGTCCAGATATAAGAAATAAATATATTTTGTTTATTATACTGCGGTGCCCGTGTCGTTCATATTTATGTGAATTTGGCTTTTCTGTTCTCATCATAATTAAGTGCAAAAAGAAAGGAACTCTTCAATGTATTGAGGAGGAAATGGGACTTTGTCTATCAAATTACGTCCAAACATTGAAGAAATCGCTAAGAATTATTAGGCTATATGTTTCTCATAATCACAAGAATGAATAAACGTAAGGTATGTTTATTTTATATTTTTATTGCGTTATTTCATATCTGCAATATTTCCCTTCATTATAACATATTTTCAGAAAATTGCATATAGTACGCCTACAATTATTGGTAGGATTTGAAGTGCGCCCCAATCTGAAAAAGTTTGAGAACCACTGCTCTATATTTGTTACCACGCTACGTTAATTATTTTACGAATTCATATTAAACACCAATACTTTTTCCTTTGTTTGATGCTGATTTTTTCCTCATGTGGTTGCTTTGTTATAACAAGGCATGCTCTTGGGCTTTTGTAAATATTATACACTTCTATTACGTGACGACGTCGATCATTTGAATAATTTCTATGCAGATGACACTACCATTTACTCTCAAAAGCAAATCCGTCAGACCCAACAAAGTAGACTTGACAGCTGCTCTTGGAAAGGACAACCAATTATTGATTAATTAGGGAAAGAAATGGTTTGTAAATA
The DNA here is from genome assembly GCA_964036315.1 of Acanthosepion esculentum. Lineage (NCBI taxonomy): Eukaryota > Metazoa > Mollusca > Cephalopoda > Sepiida > Sepiidae > Acanthosepion > Acanthosepion esculentum. The sequence goes on along the minus strand of OZ038476.1, from coordinate 112,969,715 downwards.
TTAACGCCGCCCAAACAATACTACTTTCGTTTAATCTATACAGAAAACATTTGCAACCTGTCATCAGCGTGACTGATGCTAGACTCCAGTAGAGTAACACTTAAAATATACATGATGCTTGATATGAATGAAAGGCTGTGGGAAGTGAATATTATAAGGATAAGGTGGATATGGATATAAGTGTGTTGACTTGAACAGATTAAGATTGTAATGTTCTTACAAGCAGGAGTCCAAGTCGTAGTTCTTGGAAAATAAAAAGCTTCAGTGGGACATACTCTTTGAATTTAGAATAGGCTGAAATGTATGATGATGAGATGTTCTAGTATTAATGGCCCGAACACATATAACTGAAGAATTTAATGCATTTGATATAGTGGACCCACTCCATCAGGTCAGGGGACCACTTGCCATTGAGGAAGCTGAAACCCTGGCAAATACATCAATAGCAGTAGAGAATATTTAAGTCTGGAAAAATATGAAAATTTTATTTCTGAGGTTTGGCTTAGTTTATTACATTGTCTTCTTTAATGGAAAATTGAGGAATTGCCAACATTTATATATTTATTAAATATCACACACACACACACACATATATATATATATATATATATGTATATATATATACGGATATGAATATAAAGACAATATATATATATATGTATGTATGTATATAACCCTAGTAATTTAAAAGCCCTAATGATTTTCTTTTGGATCATCGCGTTTAAGAAAAATAGAATAATAAAATACAATAATCAAACTTTCCCCTACATTAATATCTCTCCAACTCTCTTTCAATTAATTCCTTACATCCTTTTATCTGTATTTACATTATTCGGACTATTGTCCTCATCTTTGTCGCCATATTTGTCACAACGTTTCGGCCGTTGTACGCTCCGGCCTTCTTCAGGTGGTTGGAATTTCGAACCGAACCCTTTATTTCGATCACTGGGACACATGGTACGGTGGATAAAGGCGTTGGTTAGATCCAGTAACAGACCCAAAAAGAGTGTGAGTTCAATACCCGGTTCAGGCAGTGGAGAACTTTCAGAGGGAAAAATTACCAGGAGATAACTGATAACTGACATCCATCAAACATGGCTCGTGGAACTAGAACAGTCTACCCCAGTGATCGAAATAAAGGGTTCGGTTCGAAATTCCAACCACCTGAAGAAGGCCGGAGCGTACAACGGCCGAAACGTTGTGACAAATATGGCGACAAAGATGAGGACAATAGTCCGAATAATGTAAATACTGTACATAATACCTCATCTCAGAAATATAGACAGATCCTTTTATCTATATATTTTAAATGTATTTTTAAACTGTGTTTTATTCCTCTTGTAATTTTAATTTAATATTTCATTCTTCATATAACCCCAAATAAGTGTCATAAGGTTAATATTCGGGTTTAACTCTATAAAACTTCTTCCCTTTTGGACAAATACGTTCCACCGTCCCCTGGCCCCGGTCTCGTGCCTTTCGGCTGAGTAAAACTTTTAGCTTTCCAAATTAAATTGTATTTCCTGCCCGCCTACTACATAGAAACGAACTCAGTCTACACCGATATCTTCGTCAGCCAAAACAGGCTATTCCCCATACGAGGTAATTTTGTATTTTATTTATATTAATTATATTGCTCTGTATTAATAAATGCATTGAGCTCTTTTTGTGGTTCAGTTTTAATACTTTATATTAATAGGATGCACTTTGATTATATCCCAACGAGATTTGTTACCTTTATATATATATATATATATATATATATATATATATATATATATATATATATATATATATATATGTGTGTGTGTGTATTGGGGTTTTATTATATATATATACTTTTCCATTGATCAACGTTTGACTATAAACCAATGGAACTTTCTTGTTTTATTTATTTATTTTCCCATATTTCTAATCAGATTTTCGTTTGCTATTTGTAAATATATCTTCACATGTCTAAGCACTTTCAGCTAGCATTACTCATCTTTCAAAAGCGTTTTGTTGTTCATGTCATCTGTCTAATATTCTGTCTTTCTCTTACCACTGCTATGTATGCGTGTCGACCTTTTATCACATCTCGCTGAAGAAAAAAGAAATATCGAAAGCCTAAATGAAAAAATAATCACCCACCAACGTCGGTTGAATTTTAATCAGTCAGGCATATATATATATATATATATATATATATATATATATATATATATATATATATATATATATATATATATATATATATATATGTATGTGTGTGTGTGTATGTGTGTCTGTGTGCCTGTCTGTGTGTGTATGTTCGTGAAGTGCCTATATGTATGAGGCTGTAAATAATAAACTTTTTTTTCGAGTACATTGTCATTTTCTTCTCATTCAACGCGTGCAATTTTTATTAAATTAACATTTCGAAGCCATATTTTTTTCAAGTTTAACTTTGATTGTGTTTATCGTCAGAAGTATTAAACCCGACACTTTCCTTTTTACCATGCACCTATTGTTATGTTCGGGATAGCCATCAATATATATTAACGCTTTTATACCGAAAAAGTGCAGATATAAACATATATATATATATATATATATATGTGTGTGTGTGTGTGTGTGTGTGTGTATGTACACACATATATATATATACATATATCTCTATATATGTATGTATATGTCTATATATATCTATATATACATATATATATACATATATATATACATATATATACAGGCATATATATATACATATATATATACATATACATATATATGTATACATATACATATATATAGGTATGTATACATATATATAAATATACATATATATATACAAATACATGTATATATATATACAAATACATATATATATACATATACAAATGCATATATATATAGATATCTACATATACATATACATATATATACATATATATACATATACATATATCCATATATATATAGTTATACATACATATATACTTATACATATATACATACATATACATACATATATAAATATACATATATACATATATATATATACATAGATATATACATATACATATATACATACATATATACATATACATACATACATATATATATATATATACACACACACACACACACACATATATATATATATATATATATATATATATATATATATATATATATATATATATACATATATATATTTCTAAAGAGCGGTATATATTTTTTAGTTTTTTAATATGACAGATTTTTATTACGTAAACGTTATTTTAGTTGATACTTATATGTGAATAAACAGTCTGATTATTTTTTAAATAGTATATTTATTTAAGTTACCGCTTTGAATATTCGAGAAATCTCATTAGAAAATTACACCCTCTCCGGCAGAATTTGATCTTGCGTTCCCCTAAGGGAACCATCATAGTTATGACGGGCTTTGACCTCTCGGCTACGGAGTGAATCAATGGTCAAGTAACTTCTGAATGATTCCTTTAAACCCTGATTTCCCTCCAACTCTCGAAATAGCCATATCTGCTGAATTTCGTATCCTAACGTAAAGATAAGCAATTTCTATTAAAAAAAGACCTTATTTTTTTTATTTATTAACCCGACAGATTTTAATGCGTACTCGTATTTGAGTATACGCCATATTTATTTATTAAACACTATATTTGTTTATTTTTGTCTACCGCCTTGAATATTCGAGATATCTTTTTAGAAAATTATGCACTCTCCGGCAGGATTCGCACACGCGTTCCCCTAGGGAAAATTCGCTTTCGATCTGATGTGCTTTCACCTCTCGGCTACGGAGCGCGTACGATTCCCAAGCAAAGCCTGAATAGTGCCTTTGAACACAAATTTTCCTCCAACTCTAGAAATAGACATATCTGCTCAGTTTCTTATCCTAACGTAAATAATGCAATCTTTAAGCAACGGAATAGATTTTTCATTTATTAAATATTTGCTGAACTTTGACCTTCAAAACAAATTTCAGATATCAACGCTCTACTGGCTGATCAGAAGTGGATCCTTCTCATTCTGCTCTGTTAATGTTGGCCACACGCATCCCTTCCTTTTCCATATTCATGGAGAGGTGTATATAATGTTTTAATCTAAACTGTGTAAGTGATTGATATAAATCGACACTGAGAACACATTAATCATTCGTAATGAATAATGTATTTTTGTGCAGCTACAGTAATAACATATTAGAACACAATTAAAAGGACACTATTTTCCGAACAATTGAATATATCAGAAAACAATGGAAATATTTATTCGGAAATCAGATATTTTATTTGGAAAAAAATATAATATATTCGGACACGCTTAAATGCTTTATTATAAAATCCAACCTTAATTTCCAAAATTATTTGCCATATTCCCAACGTTTCGGTCGTCGTACGCTCCAGCCTTCGTCGGTTGATAGGAATTTCGATACGAACACCTTTATTTCGTCCAACGGGGTAGATTCTAGTTCCACGTGCCATGCCTCTTCCGGATATCTTTGTTACTTCCCTTTAACTCAACTCTCTAAGTTTTTGGTTCGCCACTGCTGTGGCCTGGTACTGAACTCACAAATATTTGGGTCTAGTCACTGTATCTAAACAACGTCTTTATCCACCCGGCCATGTGATCTTAAGGGCATCTGTGTTTGATTTTTTGGGACTTATAAACCAAATGTTTTACCAGTACTCATATTACAATTCGGAAGAATGTAATATATTAAAACACACTTAAATACTTTATGATAAAATCTAACTTTCATTTCCGAATAACTGAACATATTACAACACACAAGCTTTATTTTAAAAAATGGACATTATTTTCCGACCAACGTAATAAATTAAGGCACAAAAGGTTTGTCTATATCTCTGAGATGAGGCATCATGATGTCTTGCATTAGTTACTTGCATTAGTTACATTATTCGGACAGTTATCCTCATCTTTATTGCCATATTCATAACATTTCGGCTGTCGTACGCTCCGGCCTTCTTCAAGTGTTTGGAATTTCGAACCGAACGGTCTATTTCGACCACCACAGCAGATTGTCCTAGTTCCACGTGCTATGCCTCTTCCGGATGTCCATTGCAGCTGTGGTATGAAATAAAAAGGAGAAACAGTACGCCCCCTTAAAGTAAGACTACAAGAACATCGTAAAGCGGTAACACGGGGGGAAATAGAAAAATCAGGCTGACCACATATAGAGGGAAAAGGGAGATCATCGACTCTTTTGGGATGAGGTTGAAATAATAGGCAGAGAGCATCACTGGAAAATACGAAAACTTAAGGAATCAGCACATATGCTTAGCCACAACATTTTCTGAAACGATCAAACGTAGAAATTAATACAATTTGGGAACCAGTAATAAGGAGTGCTAGAGAAAAGCAGTGAATAAAAACAAAACAAAAAATTTGCAACATAAGCTCTGGTAAAAAATGCATTAATATTAACTATAAAATTGAAATATGAGCACTGGTAAAAAGAAGATTGCTGAAACATTAGCTTTATTGGTCCCAAAAATTCATACACAGATGTCAAGAAAACATCGCCAAGTGGATAAAGACGTTGGTTAGATTCAGTGACTAAAACCAAATTAGTTCAATACCAGGCCACAGAAATGCTGAACCAATAACTAGGAGAGATGGGTTAAAGGAGCAACGGATAGCGGCTCTTTTTGAGGAATCGGAGGTCCGAGTTCGAATTCCAGTCGAATCCATTATATTCACTAATATCTTTGGGAAAGGTATGAATCATTTTCTCCTCTCCCCAACTTTGGACAAATAGCAGGACAGACCGGGTTCTATAGCTTTGGATGCCAATTGGTCTACTACAGAAAGAAGCCTCGTCAGTCATGTATCGAATGATAGATGATCGCTTAAGCGCATCTCATGCATGGCCCATAACTGACTGAATTAAAGGGAAATAACTGAGACACGTGGAACTAGAAGAATCTACCCCGGTGAACGAAATAAATGTTCGAAATTCCAATCACCTGAAGAAGACCGGAGTGTTGTGAATATGGCAATGAAGATGAGGATAAGCGTCCGAATAATGCAAGTAAGAAAAGGTTTATTCTAAAATCGGTCATTATTTTCCGAACAACCTAAGCACACTTGCAACATATTTTCGTCGTAAAGTAACACTTTCGCCTTTAATCAAAATCGCATTCTTTAAGAAGAAAATGTTTTCAGCCCTATTATCTAGACCAGTGGTTCCCAACCGTTTTTTACACGGCGGCACACTATTGAGTTCTTTAAATTTTCGCGGCACACCTATCACAAAAAATAAATATTTTCCACTCATAAAGCCTTTTTGCAATAAAATAATAAAAAACAAAAAATATTATATACGAAGAATTTTTATTTCAGATAAATCAACATATCCTGTATGCAATATCGGGTATAAAATAATAATGATGAATGTCAGTGGGAGAGTTGTGCATAAAGTTAGATTAGCCTGAAATTGAAAAGATTAAAAATGGTTAGGAAAAAGTAAAAAAAATGTTTGGGAGTTAGGAGCATTACGTAAAACCTCACATAGTACAGTTCTGTGTTACAAGTTTTTGTCTTACAACCTGTGTATTTAGGAATCGTTTTGGTATCGAAATCGGGTCTGAATTATTCTGCCCCGATGCCGATTCCCGATACTTTGAAAAACTCCTGATATTCCGATTAATCGTCCCATGACTAATATAAACCATAATAACGCTTACCAATTAGTATGCGCGAGACGTTTAGATTCCAGAAATTCGGCGATTTTGAATTGAGCGGTGTCATCATGATTAAGAAATTGAATGTCTTTATTAAACAAAATGACATTAAATGGCTTCTAGGTATTATCTCTTCGCTGCACACCAGTAATCATTCCGCGGCACACTAATGTGCCACGGCACAGTAGTTAGGGATTATTATTCTTGACGGACGACTAATGCATTTGCTGTATTGTTTTGGAAAAGATCCTTGATATGTTTATATAATATATTTTTTTCATTTCTATATGTCTCACCGATATACTTCATGGGACATTTTTTGCAATCTGTTTTGTATATTCCTGCTTCAGGTTTAATGTTGTCATTTTTCTGTTTTGTGTTGATGTCTTTATATTTTTTTTCCATATATGCCAATCGCTCTATGTATCGTGACTAAGATGGAGACATTTTAAATTTTCCGAATAACAACGCACTTTTTGTCGGCACAGATTTCGTGAGTAACGTTGCATAAACAGTATAAAAGAAACTTTATATGTAAAAAAAAAAAAAAAAAAAAAATACAACCCCCGCTAACGAAAAAGAATTCTAAACATTACCAATGTCGCTTTTCTGTCGAACATCTCTCGAGGTTGTCGAATCTTAATTCAATTATTCACGACAACATATTGTGTTGATTTTTTTTTTTCTTTGATGGAATACTTTTTATTTCCGTCTACTTCGAACTTAGGAGAAGGGTGTTGCCCATAGCCCTGATATTTGTTTTGAAAATGTAGAACCTTTGCGATGTTTCTGAATGATTATTGTATTTTCCCTAAGCGGGAAAAACACATATATCACAAAATAAATAAATAAGGGGCAAAGAAAGACTTGTAAATTTTAACTCCTCCAAAACAAAACTGCTTTCATTTAACAAACAATAGAGAATCATTTGTTCCTGTCATCATCATGGCTGATGCTATCCTCCAGGAAATCAACACTGCGCTATCTTGGATTCACGTTTTTCACTGAGGTAACGTGAACTAATTATATTTAATCAACTGCTACGCATACTGTGTGAATCTTGGTTCGCTATGTCGTCAGAATCCATCTTATATAATTTATTTATCTACCATTTGTCGTGCATTGAATATTGCTCCTATATCTTGGCTGGTGATTCTGCTAGATGTTACGAGATTCTGGACAAAATTCAAAGAAAGGTCTGTAATGTTATCGATGACGTCTCGACTTCAGTCACTTTTGAACTGGCGTGACATGGCTTTCCTCTGTCTTTTCTACAAATATTTTCATGGCAATTGTTCTGATGAGCTTTCTTCCTTGGTACCACGACTACATGAATTTAAGCGCGCTACTAGGTTGGCATCTAGGTCTCACCGTTTTAGTGTTGAACTAGCTAGATCCAATCGTCTGTTGTGCTCAAAATAGTTTCTTTTCTCGCAAATCTTGGCAGTGGAAATCCCTTCTGATTTATTGCTCTCATGCCACCTACAATCTCCAGGAATTTAAATTGCCATCTTCATTCATAAATCCTTTTGCTTTATTGGCTTTTTTCCTCATCTCTCCTCACTGAAGTTTTTCATTCTTTTTCCCTCCCTATAAGTCCCCGCGTCTTAGTGGCATTGCCTCCTTGCTTGGGGGGGGGGGGGTGAAACGAGTAAAAAAATGATAAAATAAATAAAAAAACTTCTTTAATTCAACTTTCTGCATGAATTTCAAATATGTAACTGAAAAAAAAATAGAGGTATATTAATTCCCAGTCTTGCAATCATTTTGACTGGGACCAAGTGGCAGCAAGCTTGCTCGATATCCCACCAGTCTTCTTCTTCTTCTTCTTCTTCTTCTTCTTCTTCTTCTTCTTCTTCTTCTTCTTCATTTATTGCCTCATAAGAGAATTGATATCACATAACATCTCACCATTCTTTTCTTTGGAAATTATTATTTTCCCCTAATACTATGATAAATAGATAGATAGATAGATAGATAGAAAGATAGATAGACAGATAGGTAGATAGGTAGATAGATAGATAGATAGAAATGAACAGACTGAGATCTCTTTCTCTCTCTTTCTCTCTAGAAATATGTATATATATATATATATATATATATATATATATATATATATATATATAATATATAGATAGATAGATAGATAGGAACCGACTGAGATAGATAAACTTGAACCGACAGACAGTTAGATAGATAGATAGATAGATAGATAGAAACCAATTGAAATAGATAGATATGAACAGACTGACATATATATATATATATATATATATATATATATATATATATATATATATATATAGGGAGAGAGAGAGAGATAGAGAGAGAGAGAGTGATAGGAACCGACTGAGATAGATAAACTCATGAACCCACACATAAATAGCTAGCTAGCTAACTAGCTAACTAGATAGATAGATAGATAGATAGATAGATAGATACATAGATAGATAGATATACTTATTTTTTGTTTGGAACCATCATTGAGGGACACACATTATTATCACGTTGTTTCAAAAGTAATGTCCCATTTTGTGCTGCTCATTATAATGGAGGAATGTCGCAATAGGTAATTCATACATTTTTATTTAAGATTATTGTTAGCAGTCCCTAACTATAACTACAGAATGAACTGTTCCTAACACTATGTATACTACGCCTCTCAAGATAGAGGGAGGAGTCGAGTCGAGCCGATAGTAGTTCACTCCAAACCAGACTGACAGTCATACTAACACCTTCCACATCTTGTATTATTATCCCGTGTAATATATCTTCGTTATTTCTACTCTTGTGTTCGTGTTGCTCTTCCTTGGTCCTAACCTGGACCACAACAATTATAAAAATATTCTTCTGCAATATTCGCACCCATATATGTCCAATCTAAAGATTGCATTCGACACATCTTACTGCATGAACCTCATAATGGTGTCAATGCAAGTGCAGCAGCAATGTCTATTCGGAGCGTTTATGAAGATGATGCAGTGAATAAAAGGCGTTGCAGGAGGTGGTTCTCCTGTTCCAAAGTGAGCACTCCAATTTGAAAGACGAGCAAAATCAGGGTCGTCTAAAAAAACTGGATTCCGAAAATTTGGAAGCCGTTGTCACAAAAAGACCCACCATTACCTGTATGAAACTTGCAGAACAATTTAACGTAGACCATAGAACTGGGCTACACCAATTAAAAAAAAGTATCGGAAAGGCTTCAGTTGTTGGGAAATAGGCCCCACACGAACTGTCTCCATAGAATATGAAAGAGTGTTTTTTTTTGTGAATCATTGCTTTCACGACACATTCATGCACCATTTCAGTCAAGCTTGTTACAGGTAGTAAGAAGTGGATCCTTTACCATAACGTTAAGCGCCGCCGATCGTGGATTAGTCGAGGAGGAAGATCAGTTCAACAACCAAAGAAGGACTTCATCCATAGAAGATCATGTTGAGTGTATGGTGGGATATTGAAGGATTTGTCCATTACGAACTGTTAAACAATACTCAAACAATTAAAGCTGATTTGTACTGCCATCAACTTCGTCGTTTGAAAACAGATTTGATCTAAAACGAACCTTCTGTAATGAACAGAAAGTGTGTCATCATCCACCACGATAATGCTCGTCCTCCTACAGCTTGGCTGACTAAAAATCTTTTGGAAGATCTTGCTTGAGAAATATTGCTTCTTCCACCATATTCTCCTGACTCTGGTTGACCTTGTTTTAAGGACTACAGAATCATTTCGATTCTATTAGGGTGACATCAAGAGAAGAGGTTGAAAATGAGATGGAGTCATATTTTGCTTCAAAACCTACGGAATTTTACAGGCGTGGCATTTATAAGCTTGCTGACAGTTGGAAAGATGTTCTAGAAAGCAAAGTAGATTAAGGTAATGAATAAATATATTCATATTAATGGGCTTTTTGTATCTTTAGAAGACCTTGAAATCGGACATTATTTTGCACCAAGCTGATATGTTGCTTTTTGTTCTTCAGATTTCGACGTAAAGCAAGAAGTGTCACTTGAAACGAAAAGCGCATTGTCGTTGTATATTTTGATTGGTCAGTGACATGACCTAATATGTGCTATTTGACCGAGTCATCTCGTGTCAAATTCTTCATGTGAATTTCTCTTAAACCTTCATGCAAGAAATCGCTAAAGGTCGGACGAGAGTTGGTGCAAATATGTAAATATGAGATAGATGCACTTGCGATAACGTAAAAAAGAAAGAAAGAAGAAACTATAAAACAAGAAAGGCATGACAAAAATATAAGTAAATCTAAAAATAAAGTTTCATTTAAAAAAACAAAACAGTAAATAACTAAAACGGATGTGAGGAACCATATCGTGCGTCGATAAAGAAGAAAACGTTGATGTAGCAGAAGGTGCAGAGAGAAGAAAAGAGAGAAGGAAAAGAAGAGGTGAAAATAAGACACCTAGGAAGAAATCAGATGAAGGAAGAAATAGGTACGATGAATCGAATTTCAAATAAGAAACCTGTGTAGAAGAGAAAGAAGAAATCACTGTGGATAGGGGGATGGATAAAGAAGGAAGATCTACAGGTGAGTAAAAGAAAGAAATAAAGAAAAAGAAGGAAAAACTGATAAGAGAAGTAGGGAATCATTTAGAAGAAGAAGAAGAAGAAGAAGAAGAAAGCAGGAATAAAGAAAAACAGGAATAGGATAGAAAGAAGTAGAAGAAATCAGGAATAGTGGCAAATATGACAGAAAAAAAAATCAAAGAAAAAGATGAGGAAGCTGAGGAGAAGGCGAAGTGCGGTGAAAAGAAGAAAAGGAGGAAGAAAAGTCAAAAGGAAAAAAGAGCAGCAAATATACAAACTAGAGAAGAAGATGAAGAAGTGTAAAATTGAGAAAAAGTTCAAAAACTCCAAGTGATAGAAATTGATAAAGAAAAACAAAAATTGGAAGATGGTAAAGAAAAGGCAGAATAGAAGAAGAAGAAGAAAAAGAAGAAGAAGAAGGAGGAGGAGGAGGAGGAGAAGAAGAAGAAGAAGAAGAAGAAAAAGAAAGAAAGAAGAAGAAAAGTGAGAAAAAAAAGAAAAACGTCAAGTAAGAGAAGTTGATAAAGAAAAAGAAGAAAAGCAAGAAGGTAAAGAAAAGGAAAAGAGTGTTGAGGAAAACAAGAAGAAGAAGAAGAAGAAGAAGAAGAAGAAGAAGAAGAAGAAGAAGAAGAAGAAGAAGAAGAAAAGAAGAATGATGAGACAGAAGGAAAGCTCGGGAAAAGAAGAGGACAAAACAACTAGCGACAAAGAATAAATAGAAATTGAGACTAAGAAGATAAGAGCAACTGAATATGAAGATGATGATAATGATGATGAAGAAGAAAAGTATGACGATGATGATGATGATGAAGCAAATGATGATGATGATGATGATGAAGAAGAAGATAACAAAGATGAGCGACGAAAAATAAATAGGAGAAAGTGAGCTGAATATGAGGATGATGATGATGGCGAAGAGAAAGATGATTATGATGATAATGTAGAAGAGGATGATGGTGATGATAATGTTGAAGATGAAGAAAAGAAGAAGACGATGGTGATGATGATGATGACGAAAAAATGTGGAAAACGAAGAGAGTTGGAAAAAGGTGAAATTGAATAGAAGAAAAAAAAGAGAAGCTAAAGAAAACAAGTATGATAAGAAGAAGAAGAAGAAGAAGAAGAAGAAGAAGAAGAAGAAGAAGAAGAAGAAGAAGAAGAAGAAGAAGAAGAAGAAGAATTATGCAAAGATAAAGAAGTAGTGAAAGGTTAATAAAATACGTTGGTGAACAAAAGAAGAAGAAAAATATAAAAAAAAGACGAATAGGCAGCACACGAGAAGAAGACAAAAAGTTTTTTTGAAAAAAGTTCCCAAATAAAATTAAAAAAAGAAAAAAAATAATGTTCTTATGAAGAATGCTCTTAAATACCAAAAAACAAATACTGAAGTATGGATGAGGGTGGCGATGTTTAAGAATCTACCCCATTCTCGTCACAGAAGTCACTGAAGAGCTGACAAGCCGTTATTTATGTCTCCCCCCCACCATCACCACCACGACACTTATTTTTGTTTACCATAATTTTTTTTTATTCTCACTATTCTTGTCTTACCCTTTAATCGGAAGAGAGAATCTGCAGAAACGAAATCCGTCATTTGATACTTCCTGATGTTGGCCATAAAAATTCTCGACCAACCAATTCTCGTTACCCGCTATCGACGTTGTTATGCGTAAAGAAGGCAACATGCAAACAAAACAAAAAAAGATCTCTTTTGTTCGACACTCACTACACATTCTTGGGGAATTTTTTTGCTCAGATTCTTCTGCTAGTATCTCTGGGTTCTGTCGTTTCTTCTCCGTCGGACATTCTCTTTTACAATCAGTTCTCTTGCTGATCTTTTCGGTTAATTTATTTACGCCAGCCCGCTCAGGTATCTCTGGAAAGGTTTTCAGATCTATATATCGAGGGCTGTTCAAATCAATGTACCTATCAAAAACCATCAAATCAAGTTATTTGTCGAGGTCTATACGTCTAGATAATTATATACTTTGGCAGCAATCACTTTTTATGCAAGTTTAATTAAAAACGACTGACAAGGTGCTGTGGTTATTTTTTATGTAGTTTTTAATGCGTGTGTGTGTTTTTTTCTTTTCAGTGCGTATATAATATATATAATTGACCAAGTATTTTATATGCAAGAGTGATTTCGTCTATACTTTTAGCCATTATCAAGGATAATGTTTCCATTTTTTAAGCTTTTATTCACATGTTCCTGGTCAATCAAAATTCGTAAAAATATTCGTAATTTGTATATTGGATATACTACAGCATGCCTAACAAGAAGACTCGCGTTATATCTATCTGAGCATAGTTCAGTTAGCTCCCATTTAAATGCACATGGAGACTTACCAAACTCCATTCGCAACATACTCGTTGATAATACAAATATAATTCCCTGATCTACATGCAAAAAAGCTAAAAGTAATGACAGCATTATTAATAAAAAAAAGTAAAAGCCAACACTTAATAATATTAACTATGGATACGGCCACAATTTGCTGACTGTTTTTGGAAAATAAAACATTCTTAGAAATCTAGATACTTCTCTATACTTCTGAGATGAGGTACTATGTACACTACTTACATTATTCGGACTATTGCCCTCATATTTGTCGCCATGTTTATTACAACGTTTCGGCCGTTGTACGCTCCGGCCTTCTTTAGGTGGTTGAAATGTCGAACTGAACCCTTTATTTCGCTCACTGGGGTAGACTGTTCTAGTTCCACGTGCCATGTCTAATGGTTGTCAGTTATCTCCTGTTAATTCCCCTCTGAAAGTTCTCCACTCACACTCTTTGGGTCCTGTCACTGGATCTAACTAACACCTTTATCCACTGTGCCATGTGTCCTTGAGGACATCTGTGTATGAGTTTCTGGCTGTCTATATTTCTGAGATGAGGTATTATGTATATTATTTACATTATTCGGACTATTGTCCTCATCTTTGTCGCCATATTTATTACAACGTTTCGGCACTTGAGGACACATGGCACAGTAGATAAAGGCGTTGGTTAGATCCAGTGACAGGACCCAAAGAGTGTGAGTTCAATACCCGGTTAAGGCAGTGGCGAACTTTCAGAGGGAAAAATTAACAGGAGATAACTGATAAGTGATATCCATTAAATATGGCACGTGGAACGAACAGTCTACCCCAGTGAGCGAAATAAAGGGTTCAGTTCGACATTCCAACCACCTGAAGAAGGACGGAGCGTACAACGGCCGAAACGTTGTAATAAATATGGCGACAAAGATGAGAATTTCTGGTTATTATAAACCTAATGTCTTCAGCCTTCATTTTTTTACCAGTGCTCATATTTCAATTTTTTCTGTTATCTAGATACATACATACACAACCCATACAGTTAAAAGTAAAAAAATAAAATTAATCCTTAATAATGGGTAAAAGTATAGCCGAAAGCGCTCGGACATATAAAACAGTTGTACAATTTTTATATAATTTATGAATTGAAAAGAAAAAATTATAACATATGAAAAATTATATAAAAAACTTAACCACAGCATTCTGTCAGTCTTTTTTTTTTTATGAAACTTGCACATCTAGATAAAAATATCCAAATCAATCAACATTCTGTTTATATCAGTGAATCTATCGATGTCTATACAAACCAATCTATCGAAGTCTATTCAAACGACGGTATCTGGGTTTCTTCAAATCAATGTCGCTCTCGAAGTCTGTTCAGGTCAATTAACCAAAGTCTATTCAAATATAACTGCTGAGGTTTGTTTAAATCTATCTATCGAAGCTTATCCAAATCAGACTGTCTCAACCGCTAGGTTCAAATCAATCTATCTATAGAAGGATAATTAAATCAGCCTATAAAAATCTGTTTCAACTCTAGAGAAGGTTGTGCTGAAAGCTTCTCAGCCCAACCAAGAAGACTTAAAAGTGAAGATTAAATTTTTAGGAAGTGAGTCGTCCTGGTAAATTCTCAGCACCTTTTCTAATATCTTTTTTCTTTTGCTTTGTTCACCCAATACAAGGGCCAAGGCCGACTCAAGATAGAGATTTACTGAGTGAGGTTGTTCTGAGGGCTCAGTAGAAGGACGTTCACATCAAGAGAACATGTAGGACAGTCAGCAGTTGACCCTATAGAAGTGGTTTCCAATTTTCTTTTCTCTGGGCCGCATTTTCGGAATTAAAATTTGTTTTCACCTCAGCAAATTTTGTGATAAAAAGTAAATTTGAAAATTAAAAAAAGCGGGAGGCTTAAAGGGAAATAACCACGGGTATGAAGTCAGAACACTATTATTGATAACTCTCTCCTCCAATTTGCAGACCCTATTTATTAAATTCTTAATACTTAATATAATACAAAAATATCACAAGGATAAAATCGGTCAATAATTATTTGTAACTATTTATATTGGAACACATGCATTCAATTACAAGTAAGCCGTAATAATAGTTTTAATTTTGAAATCATATTTATTTTTTAGTATACGATTTTTTGAAACCGTTTCTAATTCTTTGATTGTTTTTCAATCATTCCGCCTCACCTGCTATCCTCTTCAGCCGCACTTATGAGGCGAACCGCACCGTTTGGGAACCACTACTCTATAATTTAAGTGATGACAAAATAGTGTCTAGGGAAGCATCTTTTCCGTGTTCTAGGGAGGAAACAGCCTTTGAACCAAAGGGACACGAACATAATGGCAATGATTTACTACCGTGAAGATAACATGGCGCGTCCAGGATGTGAAAGTTTGTGTTAGTCGAACTAAGGAATGTAACTCGTCCGAGTATTTGCCATGGTGGTAAAGATAGAATAATGAGAATCAAATAAAGTCTCGCCTCTGGGATAAGGGTTGCAGCGTGGAAAAGGATTTATGACACACAAGGCTGCGTAATCGCTTTTCAACATTGTCAGTTCTGGATAGCAACAACGCCGGCAGTGTAGTGACTTAATAAACATAATATCAGCAGCAGCTCTGAGGGTATAAATACAAGCGAATTCTTAAGTAACACTCTCTTCCTGTTTTTCCTCTTTTTGAAGTGTGTGCTATCGACTTCTCGCACTGAAGCAAAAAAGACGCGTTACGCACAAACACACCTACACAGGTAAATCATAGTCAAATACATTCTTTAACAATTTTCGTCGTGTAAGTTTGTTTAATAAATGTTATCACTCATTGCAAATCAATCGGTCTATGTTATTCTGTCCCTGTACCTTTTCACCACCATTATTCATGTAAAATATTATCGTAGAAACCTTATATTAATTATAGAAGTAGCCAAAAGCAGCAATATTTCATTCTTGGTCTGATTTAACTCTTGTAAAGATAAAGTTTTTTTTTTCTGGCGGTGATAAAAAGAGACGACCATTCTTCCAGCATATGTCACGAATAAACCAGTCCCATTTGCGGTACGAGGTGAGCTTTAGACACAATAAGCGTTTCAGGCAAAGAGTCTAGTTAAGGGTATGACTGCTCATCGGGTTTGGTGACAATTTGGGGCCTGCTTGGTAGTGGTTAAACTTTACTAGCTTTGTTTTGTGGAGATCCGGATGATGCAAGCCAATCTTTCTCCAACAGAAACGTGAGAGATTTGTTAAAAGAGTGGTCGCCTGAAAAGATCTAGTCATCCGGATATCATCAGCATATATAGCTACTACGTATCTTAGCATGTTATTAGACATATTCTTTATATTAAAGCAGGAAGAGTGTCAGAACGAGAAGAATGACGTGAGAAACGCCAGCACAAGTATCGAGCGCCGCAGAGAACTGGCTATTAACGGAGGCCTACAAAGACCTTCCTTAAAGAAGATACTTCATGACTTAAAAGACACTCCCAGAAAATTTTGAAATCTATCTAATTCCTCCTATCAATATATGCAAAAAGGCCAATGGAAAATGGAAGTGAGATGGTCTGTAGCAAGGTTCACAGTGTGAATTCTCAAAGAATTTTGACATAACGAGTGACATCGACATAACCTCGTCACTGTTTTCAGACATAATTTCAAAATTAGACTGCCACAGGGTAAGAAGATATGACACGATCCCAGTTGCGCGTCTTTAAGAAATGTGTTCATGCTCTACAACAATTGCTTCGCTGATTCCTGCTTTCCAAATTCTTCTGAGTTCTCCTCTGTAGTTCCTGTTTTTAAGTACTCTGGAGAACACTCTGACTTTCAAATTATCGCCCTTAGCCATTTGCCCCTTCTCTGCAAAGTATTCGAGGCTCTAATCAATGCTGAAGTGGTTAATCATCTTACTTCTGGCGACCTCCTCTCTGAAAAAAAAAAACAATATGGCTTCCGTTTCCCCAGGTCAAACGCTGATGTGTTAACAGCCATTACTGAATTTCTATACGAAGCTCTTGCTCTGGCTCTAGATATCAAAAGTATGGCACGCTGTTTTTCTACGCAAGTTATAGGGTTCCAATGTGCTCTTGTGTAAGATGTCGTGATTATTTGTCATTTTCGTCGCTTTTTTCTCCACTCCGTAGCCTTTTTTCGTGTTTCCCTCTTTTCTGTCATATATATATATATATATATGATATAAATATCGCTTTCAGATGGACTATATTTATGGTTAAATGTCTTCCTTATTAAAGAGAAAGCGCGGGTAATTATAAAATAATGCACATAGATATATGTAAATAATAATAATAATAATAATAATAATAATAATAATAATAATAAAAAGCAAGTAATTAAGTAATCAATAATAAATAATAAGTAAAAAGTTAACAAACTGCGCTATAAATGAACTACAATTATTTCAGATAAAGCCATAACCACCCGGACAATAAAAGGTTAATATAAAAACGTTACTATCCATAATGCCCCATTGACCATCATATATGAGTAGCTGAGCCCAAAAGTAACAAAGATGGCCTGAAGATTGCTTTCAAGCATATAACAAACTTGGTGTTGAGTCCGCTTTTATATATATATTATGCTGAGTTACCCGGCGTTGACCGGGTATACATGGCTGCAATTGTGTGGCGGCACCCCTCTGTATACCCACACCCCATCTCTAGAAATGTTTGCCTGCATCTCCGCTTATGCGTGACGATTTTTCTTTTTTATATGAAGCATCCGTTAATATACTAATCTACTCCCCATTCATCTTTTTAACGGTATGTCCTTTGCAAGTGTTTGATTGTTCAAAGGAATTCCATCTATAAAAAACTTATTGTGTGGTCTTTGCTCGGAGTTAAATTGTTTCAATGTTTTAGATATTCAGTAAATTTCCTATGGCTGTATTAACTTTCAAATAGTATGGCATTGTTCACAAATCTAATAATCAAACAAAAACAAGGATGAAGCGTCAGAGCTTGATTCAACTGCAAGCGAAAACGCATGAACGGCACCTTCTTCGTTTACGGTACGTTTACGGTACGTTTACGGTAAAGCTGTGGTTAATAAGAGGTTTTTCGGGAATTTTCCCTTTTAACGCTTCAGTAATCCTTCTCAAATAATCTTTGCATCAAAGATTGTTCGAATGCCAGTTTGGGTTGGAATCATATGAAGAAACTATTGGCTAAATGGCAAAAACGGAATTTTGAACCTAGTTTGTCGCAGATTTCGTCTTCTTATCAGAAATAATCTAAACCAAACATTCGCGCATGACAATTTGTGTATTATATGTAATTTACATGACAAGTTTAGAAAGCATGAAAAAACAGGAAGTTATGGCCGGAAAACGGGCATTTTTTAACAGTTTTTCGTGAGTTTACTTTATACGTGGTGAAGTGAGCAGTTTTAAGATACACTATACTATTTCTTGCATGATGGCAAATTTTTTGCGACATGTTTGAAGTAAAAAGGAATAAAACATTAATAAGTTATTTAAGCATTTATTTTAACTAGTACGAAAAACCATATTTTTTCACATATTTTCAATTTTTGTGGGAAGCCAATGTTGCAGGAAAACTACCAAGCAAGCTACATAAACCTCGTAACAGCAGCACGTCTTGCAAAAAATTTGTTTACGTGTAACTTTGCCTTTTTTTGTAGCCACCTTAAGTTTTATCGATTTTTCTGCCAAACCCGTGCGTCCTGGAGACTGAAAATTTGGTCTTGACTTGATAAATTTGCAATATGTGCGTATATTTTGATCGAAATTGGTGGACAAATGTAAACATGTATAAATTACATACACACACAGACACACTCACACTGATACACTCATCTGATTTATTTATATATATATATATATATATATATATATGTATGTAAAATGCGTGTATATATATATATATATATATATATATATATATATATATATATGCAATTTTTGATATGTATTATTTATATATTATATATGCGCGATACTTATTGGAAAGCGCTCAATATCAGTGATAGAGCTAATATATTTAGTCGGATTGATGCGAGTTTGTGACCCTAGGTTTCACGCTACACACACACACACACACACACACACACACACACACATATATATATATATATATATATATATATATATATATGTATATGTGTGTGTGTGTGTGTGTGTGTGTGTGTGTGTGTGTGAATATACTCAAATGGATAAATATGAATAGTTGCTCGTGTAAGTGTTCAAATACAAATACATCCATTTATTTATCCTTTGTTGTAAGAAAAAAAATTGATGCTCAATTCTAAATAACAGACACTATGTATTTATTAATAAATAGTATATATATATATATATATATATATATATATATATATATATATATATATATATATATCCGTGTATGGGGGTGCGTGTGTAAAAAATTCAGATATATCTGAAAAAGGACAATGTGAATAAAAACAAAATGAACACTTATCTAAGTTGACGCCTTTCGTCCTCTGTGGCATTTTATCAAGGCAAAAGTTTTAGTGACATATATGCAAACATACGTACAGACGAACGCCGAAAATAATAAAACATGTCTACACAACCAATATCAAAATAAAATATCACAAACCTTGAAAACTGAAGCAGCTCTACGTTATTCTAATTCCAATATGACTGATGAAGCCAAACAGCATAACATAATAAAATGATAAAAGCCCGCTACTCTCGTTTTCCGAGCATAAGTTTCCGTTTGGGTGGCTAGACAATCCATGTCGTAGACACTTGCTCGGACATATTTGTGTTTGCTAAACATAAAACATACTCAGAGCCAACTTGAATTGATGTCATTCTGGGTTATGGTTAATTTAAAAATAATTATAGCACAGCGCCTTCGCGACTGTTTGCTAAAAACTATGATCTCAACGAATACAGGTACATTAAGTTTGTCTTCGAAATTCACCCCTGAGGATGATTGCGGAGGAGATCGATGCCGAGTGTAATCGAATCTAAATCATACAATAATGAATCAATATGTATGAAATTCGTTGTTTTAATCTACTTGAAATTAAAATGGAAACTTTTTTTCGATCTGAATCGACTGTTTTCTCTGCAGCGCAAACCTCGCGATGTCCGGTCGATGATGAACGATCTGCCAAAGATCTGAAAATCTATGAATTAATACGCTTTTCACTGTTGTTCGATAGGCAAACAGAAAGAGAACGGAACCTAGAGAGTAAAATAAAGAGAGAATGGGAGATGGGGAGGCACGTAAAGACAGAATGTAATCATGAGAGAGAGAGAGAGCGGAGTTGGAAGTCGTTTTGGATAAATAAGTTATTTGCAGTCAATTTGTAAATCCTGTTTCTTGGCCTAAAAATCAGTTGAGGACAGATTTATCCTTGAAGTTCAAGTTACCTTTTGAAAGCAAATCCACGAAGGGGAATTAACGGAAGCGCTCACCTTAGTTATAGGCAGTTACTTATAAAGATTAAAATGAAGTTTTATAATCTGTTGAGAACATGAAAGTATTTTTACTATATTATAGAGACTATATCATTATTCAATTGCTAGGTCCACAGACTAGGAAAATTTATTCCTTGTGTCGTGCCAGATGATTTTCTCATTCGAATCTATTTTACATATGGATAGGTACATGTATTCGTCCATGCTTTGAATATTGCTGTCTCATATGGTTTGATGTTACTACCTATATATATACAGATCCTTGATAAAATCCAAAGAAGACATTTCAATACGATTGGTCCTATTCGAATACATCTTACAT
Organism: Acanthosepion esculentum; assembly: GCA_964036315.1. Lineage (NCBI taxonomy): Eukaryota > Metazoa > Mollusca > Cephalopoda > Sepiida > Sepiidae > Acanthosepion > Acanthosepion esculentum. The sequence goes on along the minus strand of OZ038476.1, from coordinate 112,948,406 downwards.
CTGTATAAGTTTTTTTGGACCACTTTAAAAGTTAATGTTAAAAGTTTCTTCTATCGTACACCCCCGATTTTGGAACTCTCTTCCCGCTTCTTGCTGTGCAACCAAGTTTGATCTTCTAACTTTTAAATGCAACATCAATCGTTATCTTCTCTCACCTTAGTTCCTGTTATCCCGTACGTTGTTTTTCTTATATTCATTCACGTTCAGTAAGCTCCTGCATCTTAGTGGCTTTATTGCCTTGATTAGTTTGAAATGATGAAAAAGAAACTATATGGGAATGGTAATAGGCTGAAAATTATAGAGGGTAGCATTCAAAATTTATTAGTATATCCGTGTAATTTACACGGGCCCTGCTAGTATTTATTAATTCCGAAGTTATTGTTTTACAAGATTTATGTCAGTGAAAAACTTGGTTATTAAATAAAAAAAACATCCCTCATTTGAATGGCTACTCTAATGAAAGTTAACACCAATAATTTTATTCGTTGGATAAGTAATATGAATGAGTGTGGTACGTGTATGCCTGCGTTGCTGCGCAATCTATTGTTTAAAACGTTCTGATCATGGTTCGCGCCTTTGTAAAGGCGTAGATAATATCTGCTTTGGTATATATCCTAACATCCGGTACAGTCGAAAAGTGCCTGAAAACACTACCATGGTTTAAGCATGGTTTATGAGTGACATTGTATAGAAACATTTGGGAAGCATTTTTATAAGAACGGCCACTATGTCAGGATTCACTTTATCTCTTTGTTAATGTCACCATGATGATTACGAATCTAGTCTGGGATTATAAGTCTATCATTAAGACAACTCCGACTTTACAAATTACAAATGCTATTAAACCATACACGAGCGATAAGGATCAATGCCATGGCTCCTGGTGGAATAGTAATTGTGATTTCAATCCGTGAACCGAGTATTCCGTACTAAGTTGAAAAGGTCTAGCAATAATTGGCGTGGTAGGGACACCACATGCAGCCATAGTAACAGCGGTGTCTTTTTGGCAATACGGTATGACGGAGTCCAACCCTCTCCAGGCTGGTTTTCATTGGTTGCCAATCAATGCTATAGGGCCCAATTGGCCCAGCTATTTACCCATAGTTGGAGGAGGAAGAGATAGATCAGACCTTTCCCAGAAGTAATAGAGTTGCAGCTCAGACCAGACACCAGGTTCGTTCGAAGAGTTCAGTTCTTCCAGGCGAAAGATTGTGGCCTGTATACCTGGAAAATCGAAATAAAACCTTGAGGTGAGTATGTAGCAGTAGGTAAATTTTATTGTTTTGCAACTTCCTCTTAAGGGACCGACTGTAGGTCAGCGAGGAAATGTGATTGCTGTGGAGTAAATACACCCCCCGGTAACACAAGGGAACTAGGCAAGACGCCTTGAATAAAGAACAAATGAATCAGAGAAGTCCGTTGGAGTCAGTCGGAGAGAATTCTAGTGAGGTCACAGCGAGTAGTCGAAGTGAGATATAATAATCACTAGGAGTGAGTTATAACTGTGAGGCGATGAGGTCAAAGATCTAAGCGACGTGTGCCATCCTGTTTGCGGATGGGTTGATCGGTCGTCACTTTTCGGCTGATAGAAACAGCTGTTTTAAAGTGTTAAAGCTTGCTTTGTCATTTCAGGTTTCGTTTTACTAAAAGTAATTCATCGCTTCTCTCCACACAAATGACCGTTTGCTGTCAGGCTCGTTTGACATGGGCCAGTTACTTTCTGTTGACGTTCTTTGTCAAGACAATACTTGTCCAGACGATTTCTGTAACATCCTGCAGGTGTTTCCTTAACAAGATATCATATGAATACGATTTGTCAATCCAGGTCGTTATCCACCTTGCCTCGAGCAATTGAGCAGTTCTTAAAAGATAAGTAGAAGAATAAAATACGATGTATCTCTAGACATGTTTATCGGAACAAGAACAATCTTACTTCATAGATTAAATGAAGTGTTCAGTTCGAAATTCGTCAAAAGTGACATTAAGAAAAACGGAAGCCACAACCACCGAAACATTGTGATAATAACACAGATGAAGATATTAGTCTAATCTATATAATAAATGCGATTGTCGTTGCGTCACTGTGTCACACTTATTCAATTAAAGGGACACAACTCTGTAACTATAAGAAGCTCATCTTCTATATAATAAATGCGAATGTCATTTTGTCGGTGTCAGACTTTTTCAACTTTACTCCTAGAGGCCGTAGGCCAACATAAAACATTTTGGAATCAGGGCGACTCCGTGAGCTGATTAAAATCTATCCGGTCACAATCCGACACCGCAATCCTGAAATTTTGAATTCTCATATTTTCATTACTTCGAGTTTTTAGTCGAATTTTGTACGTGATTTTTTGCGACGAATTGTTTTGTAAGATTAATTTTTATAACTTGGAAATAAATTTGAGAATTAATTGCGAAATCCTTTGAAAGTCACCCATATAATAAAAATATTTTTTGTACGGTAAGTAAGGACCTACGTACATCAAATCGTCTTTAAATTAAGTGGTGTCAGAAGAATTATAATTGAACATTTAAAAGGTTAGCTTAAATATTAATGCAATACTGAAATGCAGCGATCAATTTTGAGTTCTTCTGTAGTTTATTGGTGTTTATCGCATCTACTCCTCCCTACCTATTACGATGAAGGCTCAATCAAGTGCTAGCTTAAATGCCGCCCTATAGGGTGGCTTTTAAGCTAGTTATAAATAAGGTAAAAAAAAAAGCTACAAACTTAGCTTAATTGAAAAAAAATCGAGTTAAAGCCCTAAAAACCAGATATATTTTAAATTGGCATCCTTCGAGAGACGCTTTTCATACCATTTATTTAGACTTCCTGCATATCTGGCATATACGAATTCTCAACAGAAGCTAAAAGACTGAATTTTTCGAGGAAATCTCATTTTAACAACTGTTTCTCTTTTTTTATATCTTTTTTATATTTTCACAGATCTTTTCAGAAAATTATTTCTGAATCCTCATCATAAAGATATTTGTGTCTCATAGAAATGTAAGATTCGAATATCCTTTATTTTTTTTTCCAACGCGGCTTAAACTAAAATCCCTTGAACATTCTGGTGTGTCAGCTCAAAAAATGTTCTCACTTTTGACAAATCTATATTTCTCGATGCTATTTACAGCGAAGAGATTTTTGGGCTTCTTTGGGGGAGTCTGACATTAGAAAATACTTAACATTTGCTTCCCTCAAGCAATATTTTATTCACTAAATTTCGGGCAACGCTTGCTAATGTGCAGCTGATATATTGATTAGCCGCTTGGACCGAGAAATCGGGGAGATGAGTTGGAATTTCAATTATATACATTACATTCATTTTCCTACCAATACATTTCGGAATGGTATGAATTTATCTTTTCCCCAAACTATGGATTAAATTGCAGAGCAGATGGGCTCTTCAGTATTGGCTGGAAATCAGCATAGACGAAATATATCTCTTAACTGAATGTGTGTATAATGCTAGCAAATCCAGCTCGTAAACAACAACTTGCTTCGGAAACCACAGCAGAAGCGTCTAGTGTACTGACAGCAATGTTTCCATACTCAACTTGAGCTAATATGTGAGTGAATGAGGGTGTTCTGAAAAATTGTTGAACTGATCCACTTCTCAAAAGCTTACCAATTAAGGCAATAAAGCCACTAAGACACAACGTGTTACAAAGTGTGAAAGAGACCCCCCCACACACACACAAAAATAAATGACCTGAAATCATAGCGACAGAAAATAACGATTTACGTTGCATTTAAATTTTTAGAGATCGTAGTTGACAGGATAGCAGGAAACAGAAAGAGAATTCCACAAAAGAAGAAACCATTAGCAATTTCAACAGCAAAAGGACGAGACCTAACTGTCAATCTAGTACTGAGTTTAAATTCACGAAGTCATGGTACCAAAGAAAAAAAAAACTCATCAGAACAATTACCATTAAATTGTTAATAGTAAAGACACTGAAACGCCAAACTACATCCGGTAGCAAGGTCTCTGATCGGGAGATTGGAGGTGCATGGAACTATCTTTTAACCGTTGTTGTTTCCAGGTCCATCCTGAACCGGGATAGTAGCACTTATTAGATTCCCAGCTGTAGACAAATAGTGAAACCCTAAACAAAAATCGACAATATCTTTTCATAATTAAATGACCAATGAATTTTTATATCAAGATGAATATCAATGCGACAATAAAGATAAATATATAAAAATACATTACCAACAATACATTTTATGATCTAAAAACTATATATCTAAAAAACAAATACATGCATTTACCATGAAAGCATAAAATTATGTACAAAGTATCTGTAGTTGAAAGTATAAAATTACGTGCGGGATATTTAGGTTTCATCATTAAATAACCCATAGTGGTTGATATGCCGTTAAACAAATTCAGCCAACCAACTGAGACACCAACTCAAGACTGATAACATTCTTCTTGAGATATTGTCAAGAATATCTACATACATAGCAAAAGCAACAAAGCAGATTTGGCATCAATGTTTTATGCAAGAAGGAATTGCAGACTTATAAATATGGAAGATGGATACTGGCGAGAAAAAATTGTCTAGCACGATATAGCGACCAGACATTTCTCATCACTAACGTCTTGTCACTCTCAGTAACCCCTTGAGTCTTACTCGCTTTATCGCCTTTTGGGGTGAAATTTTTTTTTTTTAAATGAATAAGATATATTTCGTCCAAAGTATTCATCCAAACAAATTTGATTAAAAAGAATCTGACAACGTCTTTTTAATTGTTTTCTTTTTTTTTTCAATCTTTGAATAAGGTGTTGTGTATTTTGCTCGAAGTTGTGGATAAATTGTCCAAGAGTACATGTCTGTGTTGTTCTTCGAGTATTTTAGTAGTGATGTTCAAGTACCAATGTTCCATCTGTGTGGCAGGCAGAATTCCTTTGTCTTCATTCCTGATTATTTTGGGGCTTGCATCCAGATCACGTTACAAAAACTGGTTCTCGTCCAATTACCGAAGTTAAGAAACGCTGAACTATATTTCTGTTGTTTAAATCTCTTCTTCATCTGTCACATAGGAGGAGTGATATTTCATAACAGTTAACTACTAATTACACTATGTACATCCTTCGGTCTGTTGTCCTCATCTTTATTGCCGTATTCAACGACATTTCGGTCGTTGTATGCTCCGGCCTTCCTCAAGTGACATAGAATTTCGAACCTTAAACCTGTATTTAGTTCACCCTGATACACGTTGGAAGAAGGCCGGAGTATACAACGGCTGAAACGTTGTAAATATGTTTGCATATTTACTGAATTCATCTGCGAAACTTATGTAGGTGGTTTTCTGTTAATTATAGGTTTTGGATTATTTTAATATCCTTTCCAAATATGTCAAGGTTACCTATCAATTCCAACAGTTCGTTGTGACTTCTTTTCTTTTTGTGCCAAGCCCTTTCAAGACGTAGACGATCATGGCTCTCCACCTCCTTCTATTCCTTACAGCTCTCAATAAGTTCTTTCCCCCTGCTACCTACCGCAGACCACCTTCTGTTATCCACTTGCTTAAGCCCGCTAGGTATGTCATTCATTGTTTTCCCTTGTCTCTCTTTTCCTCTATTTGACCTGTGAGTATCAGATTCTCCAGGCTCTTCTTCCTCAATATATGTTGCAGAAACTTCAGCTTCCTCTTCCTGATGTTAAGTATAAGCCTCCTCCTTGTTTGCATCTTCTCTATGACCTCATCGTTGTTCACACGCTCTGTCCATGATATCCTTAGCATCTTTCTGTAGAACCACATCTCCGTCGTCTCAAGTCTCTTCTTCATCCTTGAGGAAATCGTCGAACATTCGATGCCGTAAAGAAGGACGGTTGTCATGTAACAGCTCAGTATCCTTTTGTTTGTTATCAAAGAAATCCTCCTGTCTCGCAATACCCTGGCCAGCTATTGGAATGCGTCTTTGGCCATCCCAATTCGTGTACGGATCTCAGTGCTGCACTGTCAATCTGCTTGATTAACAGTGTTCCCGACCTGCAAATTGCATTTCGGGCTCATCCTTTTACTGATGCCCATGCATTATGTCTTCTTGTAGTTTACGCCTAGTCCCTTCTTCTCCCTCTCCGTCGCTACCTTCTGTAGGAGATTTTTTAATTTATTGTCCTTGTCTGCTATCAGTACTGTGTCATCTGCGTATCTTATGTTTTTAAGATTGTGGCCGCAATTGCTAAATCTTGGTAGGGTTTCCGATTCTCTCAGAATTGCCTCGCTATGCTAGTCTTTATTATACAAAACTTTTGTCAATGTATTGTAGAGGCGCTGGAACAGGATTTCTTTAATTGACCGACAAAATTTTGTGAAAAGAAGAGAAATGGAAATTCGGATTATGAATTCTTCTCTGCTCTTATCGATATAATTTATTCAGTTGATATTTATACTTATTTTATGAAGCTGCAAAACAAACTGAAATGATTTTCCATTTTCTTTTTAGTTATTGTTTACCGAATTGTATTTCGTTCGCGATTTGAGTGCATATAAATATAGTGTCAAGCATTGCATAAATAAAATCATATTTACAGAATAGTGGGAGGTATGGTGCATGTAGTTATTTCTGTTGGGAAATGTTTATTATCTTACAGAAGATGTAAAGTATAAAATAAAAGTGAAAGGTGATTTAAAACATATGAGAGAAAATGATAAAATGCCGTTCAAAAGTTAATAAGTAATGCTTCATTTTTCACAATGCGTATATACATAGATATATTTTTTTTCTTTTCAACGTTTTTTTACGTGTAGACTTATTTGAGTAAATGCTGTTTTATAATTAAACAATTACCGGATGAATATTCGAGAAATTTCGTAGAAAATATGAACCTGTATCCTATATACCGTCATTAAGCCTGAGATGCTATGACCATAGAGAAATTCCGGTTAGCGAAGCTCGATTTGCTGCTTTTAATTTTATATACAGACATCTTCGGCGAGATATTTTTACGCTCTATCGTATCTTCCCTGAAATTGTCGCCTAACGTAAACAATGACAATATATTATTTGAAATAGATTAAATCCGACAAATATTTTAATATAATTTCTGTAGCTCAAGTCGTTAGTATTCTTTCATTTTAACTCTACATTAAAAATGGATCGAGCACTATGGCTGTCTAGCGTTTATTTATATTCGTAAAAATAAAAACGCTAGAATTTCTCTTTCCCTCCGCCGTGCGCTGATAGAAACCTCGACTGATGCCAAATCGGCTGGGTTTCGATCCCGGCGTGAAGAAATCGGATGTCTAATCGCATTGATGTGTTGTGATACAGCGAAACTAGCTTGTATGTGGATGATATATATATATATATATATATATATATATATATATATATATATATATATATATGTATGTATATATATATATATATATATATATATATGTATATATATATATATATATATATATATATATATATATATATATATATATATAATTGTGTATTTGGGCGGCAAACCCTCTTCTATACAAGTTTCATAAAAACTACTGACAAGGTACAGCGGTTTACATTTTATTTAACTTTTCTTGTGTTCTTATTTGAGTCTCCGTTGTATTTTCATTTAATTTAAATTATATATATATATATATATATATATATATATATATATATATATATATATATATATATATATATAATTGTGTATTTGGGCGGCAAACCCTCTTCTATACAAGTTTCATAAAAACTACTGACAAGGTACAGCGGTTTACATTTTATTTAACTTTTCTTGTGTTCTTATTTGAGTCTCCGTTGTATTTTCATTTAATTTAAATTATATATATATATATATATAAAAAGGCTTATACACTAATATTCCATGGTCATAATTTATTCCATTGGAATCGCAATACGATCCAATTCATTGTATATATAGTTATATATTTTAGATATATGATTGCATATGCATGTGTATATTTACCAGTAATATTGTCAATAACTATCTATCTATCTATCTATCTATCTATCTATCTATCTATCTATATATATATATATATATATATATATATATATATATATATATATATATACATATTTATATATGTATATATGTATATATATATATATATACATATTTATATATGTATATATGTATATATATATATATATATATATATATATATATATATATATATATATATATGAGTCTGTGTTTATAGTTGTGTATGAACTTATATAATTTGGGAACAGCCTCTGAATTTCGAAGAACCGCTTAAAAATTTTAATTTTTTAAAACTAATTTACTTGGAAAAGTTTCTCAAAGTATAAGTATAATTACTTCTATTATCTTTGCAATAACTCTAATAGTGCTTCTTCAGTTTTTGTTTTTTCATTCTTCTGCGAAGTTTTTTCCAAGCTAATTCTGTGGATGGCTTTCGAACCGGAGTGTATATATAAGACACAATAAGAAAATAGGTAAACCGACTGAGAGAAAAAAACAGTCAGAGACTGAGAGAGAGAGAGAGAGAGGGAGATAGAGCTAGAAACAGTAATGCGAGAAAGAGAGAGACAGATTTAGAGAAAGAGAGCCAGACAGATTGAGAGAAAGAGAAAGACACTGTGCGAGGGTTGAGAGAGAGAGAGAGAGAGAGATAAAACTGTGAGAAAGAGAGTGAAAGAAAAAGAAAGAGAGAGACTGAGATAAAGATCCATGTATGTATATATATATATATATATATATATATAGTGTAACCCGCATATAAGAGAGTTGTCGGGACCGGAGAAGAAGTCTCTCTTATATCCGGGTTTTGTCTATTATATATACATTAACACAAGCTCTAATTTGGGACCAGAGACAATCTCTCTTATATCCGGGTTTCTCTTATACCAGGGTCTCTTATATCCGGGTTACACTATATATATATATATATATATATATATATACACACACGCACGCACACACACACACACACACATAGGAAACATATGGGAGAAATCATACCCTTGAGTATGATATATATATATATATATATATATATATATATATATATATATACTGAGTGAAAGAAAAAGTTGGAAACAGACTGGGAGAAAGAGGTGGGGATAGACTGTGTAAAAGAGGGAGAGACACACACTGAGGGAAAGAGAGATATACATATTGAGAGAAATAGAGAATGAATGGCATAAGGGAAAGAGATACACTGAGGGAAAGAGACATTAATATAAAGTGAGCACAACAGTCGGGAAGAATGAGTGAGAAAGAAAGAGAGATACGCTAACATACACTAAGAGAAAGACAGCGTGATATATTGAGAGAAAGAGAGAGAATCGGATAGAGAGAGAAGTATTTCATGAGAGACACACTGGGAGAAAGGGAGAGATAGACCTATTAAAATAAAGAGAGAATGGTAGACGGCAAGAGTGAGAGAGAGATAGACTGAATCGACGAGAGAAAGCGAGCGAGATATTGGGATAAATAGTGAGGCAGACTGGGAGAAAGAGAGAGATGGACTGAGTGAGAGAGAGGGAGAGAGAGAGAGAGAGGGACATAATGAGCAAAATAGAGAGGGACACGCTGTGACAAAGAAGGAGAGATAGATTGAGAGAAAGACTGACATAGAGATTCAGCATCCATTTCCCAGCGGCGACAATATTTCTACTCTTTGTTAATCCTATTCGGTTTTGTACTGAGTGAAACAGTGCTTAGCTAATCTCCTTTCATCCAATAGGTTTACGACGACATCACGTTGAAACACTGACTCACGAACAACCACTGAAGTTAAGCAACGTCTCGCTTGGTCAGTACCTCGATGGGTGACCGCTTGGGAATACCAGATACTGTAAGCTTGTACGTACCGCGGAGGTGTAACGGATAATCGCTCGGAATTGTCAATCGGTGAACCGAGTTCCATTTCCGACCGTCGTCGGGATCATTGATCTAATGCGAACGATCCTTTCTTTAGCCGTATAGCATGTGAAGGAGGAACGGTGTAGTAATGGATAGCGGCTTGGATTGAGGAATCCGAGAGCCGAGGTCGAATTAATTACATTAACTTACATGCTAATACCCTTGGGAAAGTTATGAGTCCTCTTCTTCTCCCACCTACTATCGGTAAATAGCAAGAAAGAAAGAAATGGCAACCTACTGCAGGAAAAAAAATCTGCCTCGTCAGTCATGTATCGAAAGATACATGATTGCCTAAGCGTGTAGCCCGTAAGCGACTAACTGATGTGCTAAGCTAGGTCTATATACAAATTTGAATTCTGAGTTATTTTCTCCTAGACCGGTTGCCACACAGGGCTATAGAATCCAGTCTGTCCTGCTACTTAACCATAGCTGGGGACAGAGGGAGAAGAAGAGGATCCATACCTTTCCCAAGGGTATTAGAACGTAAATGAATGCAATAGATCCAACTCGAACTCAGCTCTCCGATTCCTCAATCCGAGCCGCTATCCATTACGTCACCGTGCCTTCAATTCCAGTCAGGTTCGTTATAATCACTTACGCGCAAATACCCTTGGGTATGATATGAATCCAACTCTTCCCCCCCACCAGATAAACTCAAAAAGTATAATTATATTAATACAAAATTAATGAATTAAAATGAATCGCTTTCTTTTTCTGCGTTCACAAGAGTCGTTTTACCTGACGTCACGCAATATCATTTCAAACGTCCAGCTTTCCAAAGAATACCAGTAAGATTTGTATCACTAAAACTATTATTATTTCCCCAAAATACAAAATTGCGTACTAATGGTTTAGATTTCGGCATTAAATAACCCATAGAGGTGTTGCTATGCCGCTGTAAAAAAAAAAAAAAAAAACAGTAAGGCATGACATTCATTCAATATGTAATCTGCCGTTTAACATTCTTCTAGAACTTTTTTCATCTTTGTCGGAATACATAGAAAGGATATAGCCAGTGTAATTGAACAGGTGTGTCTTTGTGCGTCTGTTTGGTCGGTGGTCCGGGCGGCCTCTTCTCAGTTTACAGTCTCTCATTAATTGTCCAGATTACTACTATTAAAGAGAAAGGACAATACAAGAACAAGGATTAAGAAGACAGAAGATAACCGTTGACATTAAATTTTTCAAGATCAATGTTGATTGGGGAACAACAAGCCGGAAGAGAGTTCCACAAGCGAGAAGAATCTGTTAGCAAATAACATAAATTACATCTATCCATTTCAATTGTAAAATGATGAGACCTTGTCGCCAATCTAGTACTGCGCTCAAATTCATAAAGTTTCGGTAACACAGACGAAAGTTCATCAGAACAATTTACATGAATGTATTTATAGAAAAGTCACAGGGAAGTTAGGATACGACGGTGGGGAAAAGGGACAGAACCCGAGATGCCAAGTTAGGATAAATAACATTGCAGATGTGGCAGTATGATTCAAAGTAAGAAACGGATGGTTGACTTATAAATATGGAAGAGAAAAGTTGTCTAGCAAGACGTTATGAACCAGCTTTCTTAGCTGCAGACTTAGCAATTGTTTCAATATATTCTTTTAACTTCATGTCAGTTGAAAACGTTAGACTGAGAAGGCGCAATGACTTTCTCTCTCGTGGAGGTTAGCATCAGCCATGGAAAGTAAAAAGGGTTCTCTCGGATAATCATCCGATTGAATCCTTTCTACCTTCAGAGAACAGTTTCGTTTTTAGCCACTAAAATTACCAAGCCACACAGTTACACTATTTAACAAATTGCAGCATTTTTTGTTTTAGATCATCCACCAATTTCACCTTATGGAACCGATCAGACTGACAAAGCCTTTCTTCTTGGTGGGAAAAATTGGTCGCCAGACAAAGAAGGAATTGGTGAAGTAAAATAATTTTTATTTATATAAAGGAAGCTCAACAAGCATTTGAGAATTTTATATACACGCATAGTAGCGGGGGCCAGTTTGTTTAATATAATTTCCACGTATTATAAAGGTCAGATATTTAAGATATTTAAAAATGTATATAAAATTATACTTATATTTTTATGATTTCATATATATTTTATTACATTTTATCTATGAGGAGGGCTAAATTTGGTTTGGGTAACCAACTGTAATAACGAATATAACCCCACCCCCATAATGCTACGTATGACAATGTTCAACGCAAAAGTCAGTAAGCTTAACGAAGATAAATCTCCGCAGCCAACTAGACTGAAAGATGAGCTCAATGAAAGAAAGACAGCGATGTGATTATGGCGCGATTGTCTGGCCATTATTCATTTCGTATCATTCATTTGCAGTTCTTAAAAGGCAATGAAACATTAAATGCACACTTATATGTCCAGCAGCTGGAATATGTCCATAAATGTCTGGTCCTCAAGAGTAAAAACATTTTTCTTCCCCATAATAATGCGAGGGCGACTACAGAAATAATAACGCAGGAAAAACTTAGGAATTTGATTGGTCAGTTGTACCCACCCCTACCATGCCGTATTTACCTCACCATGAACGAAGCGATTATTTCCTTTTTTTTCGATCGTTGTAAAATGCTTTGGTGAGGAAAACTTTCTCTCAAAGCAAATCGCATTCAAGTGGTTTTCGCAAATATTTTTCATGTGAAAATCAGTAGAGTTTTTCTCAAATAGGTATCGATAAGTGGCTACAAGTCACATAACTACAAATAATGGGAATATATAAATAAATAAAATGTAACTGTACTTTATGTTTTTCAAAAATGAGTTTGTTAAATACAAAGAGAAATTAGTTATGACACATATTTATATGTGCATATCTATCTATCTATCTATCTATATATATATATATATATATATATATATATATATATATATATATATATATATATATATACAGCAAAATGTAAAGAAACGAATAATAAGATTTCAGCGTTCAAAACATTAATTTAAAACAGGGCTCAATACAAAAGTAGAGCATATATATATATATATATATATATATATATATATATATAAAAGTGAACATAGACGACAACACTTAGAGGCCTTGACTTCTATGTTCACTTTTATATTTACACACGCTCTATCTCTGATATTGAGCACTTTAGCCCATAAATATAGCACACTTTAAGACTATATTTCTTCATATATATATATATATATATATATATATATATATATATATATGTGTGTGTGTGTGTGTGTATGTATTATAATGTTTCATTCATACAAAAAGTAAAGTAGTAAAGTTAATGATATAAAATGCGAAATCCTATTTTCAATCATTATTTACAATTTCGCCATTTTATGTCATTAACTTATTAACTTTACTAATTTACTTTTAGTATGAATGATTCATTGTAATATAAACTGAATAGCACCACATATTTCATATATATATATATATATATATATATATATATATATATATATATATATATATATATATATATATATATATATATCTTCTTTATTTCTTCATAATATATACTCGAGAAGAACCCAGCGTGCAGCAGTGCTTGTAGACCATACGTTGAGCTAAGCCAAACTTTGTAAGTAAAGTCGAAGATGTAGAAATGTTCGGAAGCTGTCCATAGTAGGAAAAACTCATCCCAACTCATCATGGTGGTGAATTTGAATGCACTGATCTTGTCTGGGAAGGTAATTATTGTTATTTTTTCCTCCAGACAGATTTTGCGGATTGATTGTTGCAGGCTGATGTTCTTTTCCTTATTTTCCAATATATTATTGGTGTGATTTTTTTTTTTTTTTAATCTCCCAGATATGTTCACAAAGCATTGTGTTGTTGGCGTATTTACTATTTGTAAAGGATGTTTGTGCGCGAGATTTTTTTTCCAGGGTCCTTAAATTACTCCTATCTATATATTTTTTCTTCGTTATCTTCTGATTTATACATATTATATATTGGTTTAAAAAGAAATGCTTTTTCTATCTCATTCTTTTTATAAAGCTTTCTATTTTCAATAAACTGTCCATAAATATAGCATACCTACTTGTCATATTTCGCTCCTGATAAACAGTAAAGAACTTTCGCTACATGTATAACCTATCCTGGCCATATCTCATTCTCTGATGAAGATTTAATTGAACCGAAACACGTTAGATTTTAAAAGTTTCCTATTTGTTCCTTATTCTATTATTTTGCCCTCTTTCAATCTATGTGTAATAACGTACAACATATCGAATTCTTCGCATGTATTTGAAACAGACAAATCTCTACCTTTCTTAGAAATCTAATTAATATGTAATTAATACGTAACAATAACAATTCACAATTTTTTTTTACAGTTTACTGTAACCTCACTTTCAAAAACGATCTAATTAATTTCTATTAACCCACCACAGTCAAAAACAAAATCAGGACTAATCATAGAATTCTACTACAAAGCGCTCAGAATAAATGACCAAGAGTACTTAAGAAGAAAAATACATAAAAAAAAACCTCTACTCATTTTATTTTATTCCCATCGCGAGAAAATAGACATAGAAAATGTAGAGATCCAAAGAATTAGACACTGACATTAACCCTTCTAACTCAAACACCACAACATTCATTATCCTACTCTCTAAGATTCTATCAAAAAAGTTTGAAAATAAATTACTTACTTTGAATACTAGGGCATTTACCACAAACTCCAAGACAATCACATATATAATTAGGAAGAAAATAAATCCGACACTACTTTAGATGTCACGATCTATCAGATAAAGTGTTTGCCATGTAAATATCTTCACCAACATCCGTGGCATTCGGACCGACTTCTGCAGTGTGGAATCATTCATCGTTGAGATGTCTCCTGCGAAACCAACCTTCATCCGCTAATCTCCTCCTCTGACTTCTCGATTCCCGGCTACCTTCCTCTCCTAAGAAAGGATTCTATTATCCACATGCATGTCCTGGGAGTTTACGCACGAGACCACCTGCCAGACCATTCATACACGTGTCTCCGTCTACCTCTCCTTAAATCTATAAGTTATCTCTTCTTTCTCTATCGTACTCCATCCTCCCGAGACTGTGGTGTACTCGATAGCATTTCCGATAATATAGACAAGGATATCTCTCTACATCCATCTGCAAACATATTGGTGTTTGGTGACCTCCATGCCCACAATACCAAATGGCTTAAACACTCTGCAACTGACCTTCCTGCCATAAGAAAAACTTAACTTCCTTTCTCTCAAACAGAGTATTTGCCCGCACTTCCTGTCAGTGGAGCTCACTTCCCCCTTGATACAAGTTTGATAATTTATTAAGAAACGTAGTAAACAATGAGGATGAATTTTGTCTTTCAAATTAATAGAAGTAGATTAATTTATGCATTAACAGATGTAGATTAATTTATGCATTAACAGATGTAGATTAATTTATGCATTAATAGATGTAGATTTATTTATGCATTAATAGGTGTAGATTTATTTATGCATTAATAGATGTAGATTAATTTATGCATTAACAGATGTAGATTTATTTATGCATTAATAGATGTAGATTAATTTATGCATTAATAAAGTAGATTAATTTATGCATTAATAAAGTAGATTAATTTATGCATTAATAAAGTAGATTATTTTATGCATTAATAGATGTAGATTAATTTATGCATTAATAGATGTAGATTTATTTATGCATTAATAGATGTAGATTAATTTATGCATTAATAAAGTAGATTATTTTATGCATTAATAGATGTAGATTAATTTATGCATTAATAGATGTAGATTTATTTATGCATTAATAGATGTAGATTAATTTATGCATTAATAAAGTAGATTAATTTATGCATTAATAAAGTAGATTAATTTATGCATTAACAGATGTAGATTTATTTATGCTTTAATAGATGTAGATTAATTTATGCATTAATAGAAGTACGTTTATTTACGCATTATTAATCATTAAAAAATTAAGTACGATGGAAGTCCGGAAAAGGAACCAGCCGATAAAAACAATCATGTTGATGACGTCTCTTCAAAACCTCAGTAGTCACATTCGGTAGCGATATGGGCGCACTGACAAATCCCTTTAATACGAGAGTGATCATGGCTCTCCATAGCATCCTGTCTTTTATTGGCCTATGTATCTTTGTATACTTCAGCATCCCTCTATGTACTTTTTTTTTACTTTCATTCACATGAACTCGTTAAGGAGATCACCCGTTGTATCCTCCATCTTCCCCTGTCTTCAAGATGCGCTGTGAGTGTTTTATTCTCCAGACCCTCTTTCTTTATCATTTGTCCCCAAAACGTCAACTACCTCTTTCTGATTGTAAGCAGAGTTTCCCTTATATTGCCTACTGTCCTTCATTGCGCATGGATTCCGTCCAAGGTATTCTCTCTATACCGGGTTATTCAAAGGAATGCACTGATTTCATTACGCAATATTTTAATAAGGAAAAGCAATAGAAAACTCCAGCCAAGTCACAAGTATTCTACTCATAATTAATTTTTATTTCCTGTCTTATAAGTGTTCTATGTGGCCACCACCTGCAGCACGGGCGACATCAATGCGATAAGAGAATTCCTCCCAGAAGCGTATCAGCATATCACGATCCACTGAGTTGATCGCTGTTGTTATTTGATGTTTAAGGTCGTCGAGGTTAGTGGGGAATAGTTGAACATTTTACGCATCCCCATAAGAAAAAAAAAACAAAAACTCAGACACACGCGGTGAAGTCTGGAGACCTCGCAGGCCAAGCACAATGAGCAAGGTCTTTGTAAGTGCCTGAACGAGTCGTAGTCTGTAAGGGTTTCAAATGTAGACATCTTAGCACACGACAGACTGTGGACTGAGAGAACGCAAGCTCATGGCTGGCTCAATATGTTTACTTCCGTAAACTCCCCTCAAACGCAGCACGGATTCTCGCTACATATTCCCTCTAAAGCCGTGGTCGTCCTGGGCTTTTTTCCTTTATACAGATACCCGCTCTCTTGAAACTGTTTAAACCACCGTCGGATGTTGTTAGAAAAGGGCGGATTAATGTCGAATTACCTTCAAAAAGCACGCTGCACCGCGACAACCGTATTTGCTTTCACGAACTCGAGATCACAGAACACCTTTTGCTGAGGACTCATCATTCCGGGGGTAAACAAAGAAATGGACGTTGCTAGAGATATAACATGACTACAGCGCCCCTGTGGCAGCCATTCAAAACTTAGACAACTCCTCTTTCAAATGGTCACTGACTCATTCCATATCGATACTTGAGAACTGAAGCAATGCGTCATGAAATTGGTTAATTCTTTTTGAATAACCCTGTATATCAATAGAACCGTTTCATTAACGCATCATATACCTTCTTCATCTGTGCGTAGTTTGTCAATCATTTACTGTCTATGAAAAAATAGATATTACACTAGTCGACCCGTGCTATCAAAAATGACATCAATTGAAGAAAAAGTTTTAATATTGAGATGTAATGTAATAAAAGTTTTTAAGCCATGTAAGAAATTCAATAAAGCGAGGATCCAGAATTCACAATTAAAATAGAAGTCATTGAACCGTTTAATTAATCCGTTCTCTTAATATTTTTTTAGGCGGTCTGTGGTATCTGTGATACATTGATTACTCTTGACATTATATGAATCACTTTTTGCCTAATATCTTTTCATGTTTAAAATGTCATGTGTTTGATATGACAGTGACTCAAATTAGAAAACATCTCTCTTAAAAAAAGGCAGATTAGCAACAGAACGACAAAGATGGCGGCAAAAGAGGAAATATCAAGAAAAATTGGAAGCAAGACGACCATTTAGTAAACAAAGATATCCGAGTGTCTCGCAAAAAAAAATGGATGATCAGAAACGTTGAAGTAGGGGTTAATTGAACTGTACATTTTAAGCTGAAAGTCATTTTGTCTACATAAAGATAAATATTTTTATTTTGTAATAATGGCTGGCCGCTCGCAGGGCCGCTAGCTAATCCCTGTGACAAACGCCTGCTCAGGCACGTTTTGCTTTGTTCAATACCCACCTGCTGTTATATACCGCACCTATTCTAGGTGGACCGCAGTCACAGTTTTCTGGGATAGCACGCATTATCTGCCGTGATCAAAGTTCTGAATCAGGCCAGTATCTTCAAACCCTCGGTCACGATGACTTGTGATCTCGCGCTAGCACAACCATCAACGGCTCCCAAATAGTTCTGTCTATCCAATTTCACTCACAAGGCTTGAGTCAACACGTGGTATGGTTTTTAGGGGATTTCCAGAGGTGCCGCACGCTGGGGTCGCCATTCCAGTCCGATAGTCATATTCCAAGCAAATCGACACTAGTGAGATTCGAACTCATGGTCGAAACGGGTACGTTTCCATATGTATTAATTCTATCGATTATTAAACAGACTCATAGATTTACTGCCTCGATTTACCTCCTTTCTCTCTGTTGAGATGTTGAGTGTTTCCACGTGAGTATATGGTAATAACGAACAAACACAGTTGTAGGGAAAAATACTGGTATATTCAGAGAGGTATTTACATCAGAGAGATTAGTAGTAGAACGAATGTAGGTTAGTAGTAACAATAAGTAATAGTAATAAAGTCCAACGGTATCTTCCGGTAGAGAAACGGAAGTGTAACTGATCACTACAGAAGTCTCACTCTGCACTGCACTACACTGCTCTAGAACTACTGTTCTATTTATAATAATAGGATCAGTCTATTATGGTTGTGAAGGTGGGTGCGCCCCAACACTCTATGTATAGTATGACACGAAAGATAACCGTAATTATTACTCACTAGTTTAACCCGTGAAAATTTCACATCTTTCACGGTTTTGTTATCTGAAATTGCTGATGAATCTTAATTCTTATGTTACGGTTTCAGTAATCTCATGGCGAGTTCTACGACAATAAAATATCCGTCGAAATCGCCCTCTTTCGTCATGAAATATTATTATAAATAATGGATGCTGGTCGTTATTTTAAGAAATGGGTACAAATGAAAAGATTCGAAATTTACGACTTCTTCTATTTCTATGCAACAAGCGTGAAGCACTTCTATCTTCCCATTCTTATTTCTCTCAATCATTCCTTTCCTCATTGAAACCAAGTAGTGTCCCTCCTTTCAGAAGTTGAAAGAGGCAAAGCAGCGGGTGGTTTGAATTAAGATTTTTCCTCTACGACCCTGCTATTTTGCATATATGTGAGGAAGAGATGAATTCATGCCTTATTCAAGTTATGTTAAAACAATAAACTCGACTGGAGTTCAAACTCTGCTCTCCGATTCCGCCACCCTGCCTTCTCCCCAGTAAATCATATGACCAAAAACATTCTTACACTCTAAAAATAGCCTTAGATAACTTGTAAAAGGTTGACAAGCCGTAAAAATAATCAGTCAGTCGATCAACGTATTTTAAATAAATATTTAATAATGTTGTAAATTTACAGGTGTATTTAGAATTTTTCTTCTCAAATTCTGGCCACTTGGATTCATATATATATATATATATATATATATATATATATATATATATATATATATATATATATATATGTCATAATTATGTCACGCATATATATATATATGTGTGTGTGTGTGTTACGTAATTCTGACAGAGGCCGTTTGCGTTTGCTGCCCACGATTTCTCCTAAGCAGTACCGAGGAGAGAATTTTTTGTTATGTCAAGGAATACACGTTGGCACTTTCGTAATGCTCGTTGTAGTAGAGACTTTGTAATCGTAGATACAACGCCGTTGAACAATAAACCTTAAATATCCCTCGCACTAATAGTACTTGCTCGATAATACTCGCCCGAACAGTAATCCGTGTAGTGATCCGAATAGAGAAATAGTATAGTGGATAGAGTAGAAATAGCGATCCGAATAGTAAACAGTATAGTCAAGAATGACGATCAATCTAGACCTCACGCGACTTCCTATATATCCGTTTCTTCTGTGTCCACGTGATTCACTTAATGCAATAACCAGATCGCCTGTGTTTGTTCACTGGCGATCTATGTTCAAACTCAAGTGTCGGCAGCGACACATTATTCCTCTATAACAGAATTTCTGAGGTCCGGCACTGACATTATTTTGAGGCGCTCCGATTGGAAAACGAGATGCTGGAACAAACAAATTCGATCTAGCGTCTCTTACAAACATTTTAAAGAGCTTGTCTTACTTGTCAACCCTTGCGTTCGAATGCGATTCGGCACGAGAATTAGACCTTGAGTAACTCATGGCGCATTTTGCTTCAATGAAAGTTCGAAAAATGCTTTTTTAAGTTGCTTTGGAACTAGTTTTAGTCTTCGTATTTTTTTTTTCAATAAAATACCGACTCGTAATTTTGCTGACTACTTTTTGTAAAAACCCGCCCCACTAAACCCGTGAAGGCATTTTTCTTGAGGTCTCTCGGGTTTCGATTTCCGACACATTTGTGACAACTGTCCGCTTCTCTCGCTGCTGCTGCTCCTGACAAATACATGAATCCGTATCTTCTGCGGGTAATTTTGGAGATCCGAATTCGAAATCATTACATTCACTTACATGCTAATGCCCCTGAGAAAGTTATGGATCCTCTTCTTCCCCCAGCTTTGCGAAAATAGCAGGACAGACCGGGTTCTATAGCCATGGATGGCAACTAGTCTACTGCAGTATTAGTTGTTTAAACTGCGCAGATGTTTTTTTTTTGTTCCTGGGCGAGCATGAGGTCTAACATAAAGATGACCCTTAAATCCCTACCAATATGTTTATGGACAAGCATGACAGGTTGAAGCCTATGATTCTCTACATTAGATAGATTTGATAAGAAATAAAATAACTGCTATAAATAAAAAATAAAAAAACAATATTTATATCTATCTCTCTGCGCGCCTTCGATATCTGATGTAATATAGCCACATCTGAGTTTCTGCCATATTTGCGTATCCATGAAACTCTCTCTGCATGCATGTCGTTTGCTCCCAGTAAATTTTGTGGGTGATGCTAGATCTTTGAAATCTTTATTTAATAAATATTTTTATTAGAAAAGACGACGAAATCCCGGAGATTGCATAGGTGGAAATTTAATGATTGAAAGAAGAAAAATGAGTATATTCTTCCCTTTACTTCACGGAATAATATTTCCTCTTCTTGTTTCAAGGCATGACCCTTACATTCCCTTTTCTTTTGTCACTAAATAATCAACATAGCTTAGTTTTAGCACAAGGCCACAAAAATGAACCACTCATAGAGCGACAGATTCACTACTCAGTAATAATTACCCGCATGACGAGCTTGTTAACCATTACTCTATGGAAAAGGAAAAAAACTATTTCTCATTGCCTTCTGTGCTGTTTCGCTTTTCATAAGCTATTTCAGTTAGTTATGTGCCATACGTGATACACGCTTAGGCGATCATGTATCTTTTGATAGATGACTGACGATATTTTCCGCAGTAGGTTGTCATTTCTTTCTGCATTAGACCAGTTGCTATCCAAGGCTTCAGAACCCGGTCTGTCCTGCTATTTGCCCGTAGCTGGGGAAGAAGAAGAGGATCCATATCTTTCTCAAAGGTATTAGCACGTTAGTGAATGTAATGAATTCGAACTCGGCTCTCCGATTCCGCAAACCGATCCGCTATCCATTACTCCACTGTGTTTCATAAGCTATTTACAAAACTTTTTTGTTTAGTCATATCTACAGTTTTGTTATAGGTAAAAACCGTTAGGGCACATCGACATAGTGTAATGGTTAGCACGATATCTCACTAGATGAATTACGACTGAGTAGTAAGTTTGACCCTCACTGGGAGCTTGCTGTATTCGGTCTTATGCCAGACATAAGCTATGTTAAATTATAGATAGACACTTCGACGTGGTCTAATGTTTAGCAAGCTTGTCTCGCTACATCAGTTATGACTGAGCAATGAGTTCGACTGGTTGCTCCATACTTTCGTTCTTGTGCTAGATCTAATCTACGCCTAGTAGATTGCTATAAGTAAGAACGATTGAAAAGACCAGGGAAAGGAGGACAGGGACGCAACCAAACGCTTTAAAGGATAAAATGTTGGAAAAGATGAAAGGAAAAATAAGTCAAATGGTAAAGAAAATGGTTGAAATACACAGGGGAAAAAGAGGACGGGGATCGTTTCATGTGTCCTCTCGATTTTACAAATATCACATTTTCATCAAACTCAAAATTTTAATAAATAAAGCTATAATTAGGCAAACACTTTTTTTTATGTTTATACGTTTTCGTTACTCAACAATTTAGATCATTTGAATTACTTTTGGAGGTATAATGACAAAACTACGGACATTTTGGAAAACGATACACATTAACAAAATCCTGTTCAATCAAGTATCAAGCAGTTTCCATAAAATTCATATTATTAACAAGAAACAAGATTGACTAAAAATATATATATTGTAACTGTATTATTTTCATATATTCCACAGAAACGGAAATACGATGGGTAAATTGTCGCCATTTTTATACTTTTGATTTTGCGCATGCGCTTTTTTTAATTTTTTATTTTGACGACTGAAAACTATAGTAGGATCAGTTGGTCACCGTCTGTGAGAAAAAGAGCACCATGAAGCAATTCACACTGCCAGAAATTTAGAAACAGCAATACTATCCTCCTTGGCATTCACACCGGAAGCTCCAATACGAACATTTCAGAGTGTGTGGGTGTCAATATGGGGACAGTGCAGGAAAAGTGGGATGTGTTAAATGATGATTACAAAATTATGGCAGCTAGGAAAACTCACTCTGACCATTTTTGTTAAGAAAAGTTCTACCAAATTTGTTGGTGAGAACCTCAGACTTAACACGGATGCCTACACCAAATACCTTGAAGAGTTAGTGGGGCCCTGGGTCAACAGGGTGGCTTCTGGAAGACCCTATGCCTAGCCACAGAACACTGCATCATGCCACACAAGCAAAAGAACCTAGTCATGGTTGTCAGATATTTTCTACGACCACATCACCACTTACATCTGTCCACCTAACCCCCTGGACTGCAACACCCTTGACTATAATGTCTCGGGTAGAGTTGAGAGAGAGGCCAACAAAACTTCTTGTAACAACAAAGATGAACCGAAAGCAAGGATTATGGCAGCATTCACCAACTTAAACAAGGAGAGCATCTAGAAGAGATGCAGGAGATTCCGAAGTCCTCTGAAGGCCGGTATTGAAGCCAAAGGAGATTATATTGAATGAATTTACTCTTTACTATTTCAAGATATTTTTGTGTAATTTTGGTAAATATACCCCTTAAAATTATATTGTTATTTTCATTTTGGTGTAATTTAGGCGACAATTTATCCGTTGTAATTTAGATGACAATTTATCCATCGCACCCAGTATTTGTTTTTGTACAAAAAAAAAGGACAAACGCAATGAAACAAATTGAACCAGTTCCAATAATGCACCCGCGTCAAATCGAACTTACTTCTGAGTCAGAAGCAATGCTCAGCCGGGCAAGCTCGCTAGACAGTAACCTACACCAGCGGGCTCGACGAGTTGTTTGTAATTTAAGAGCCATCTTGTTTATCATCGGAAGAAAGCTTCTCTCTGGAATTGGAAAATCGCATTGTGTCCACGCACATTGAATTACAATAGGAATTTCTTTCTATTCTTTCAGGTCTTTTTTTTTATCATCTTTTAACGAACATTCACGTGTTCGCTGACGTGTTTTGTTGGTGCCGTGTCCATGAAGGGAATGCAATCGACACCGGCTATGAGATTGGTCGAAAACTATGGGAAGTTTTACAGCGGCACTTTTCGCCAGAGACTTATGATGATTTATATTCCTGATAAAGTCGACATCAGTCGTGAACTAAAGTTATTTTGCTGTTGTTGTCGTTTCCTCATCTTGAGTGGATCGAACAAGTGCATCTGCTAGCCGCCAACACCAGGAAATGAGAATCCCTTTCAAACTGGACAAGGATTCTTCACAGACCTTTACAACTTTCCGCATCTTGCTTCGCGCCATTTTGACCTTCTCTTTCCTTTTTGTTTATACTGGACAGCCAATGCAAACATCTTTTTCTTCCTTCTTTTTTTCTTCTTTTCTCCTTCTTTCTTTCTACCGTTTTATTTTTCTTTGAAGCGTTTGTTTGCCGCCCTATCTGCCTTCTCCTCCCATCTAACCTTTTCTACATCTTTCATTTTACGTATTTTCTATTGTACTTGCCTTTTCATCCAGTGAATCTTCTTCTTCATCCTTCTCCGCCTACTACTCATCTATTAACGCTTTTCCTCAATCTTTCTACCCTTCTCTTCCACCCCCTGTGTAAACCTATGCTTCTTCATCTTCTCCTCTTCCGCTTGTTCATTTTAAGCTTTTTCTCTTTTTTGCCTTCTTGTCCTCTTTGTTCTCCAATTGATTAACCTTTTTCACTTCGTTCTTTCCAACAATTTTCTCCTGCATTTGACACTTCAACCAATTCTTCTTCATCATTATCAATATCATCGCATTATCATTTAAATGTATCTTTGCTTCCATTCATTTCTTCTTCCGCTTCTATTTTATCTTTATTCCTGCTCCTTTTTTTATTTAAAACATTTTTCTACTGCTTGATCTTTTCTTTATGTAAATCATTCTTCTTCTTCTTCTTCTTCTTCTTCTTCTTCTTCTTCTTCTTCTTCTTCTTCTTCTTCTTCCTCTTCTTCTTCTTCTACTACTACTACTACTACTACTTGTTCTTCATTTCCATTTCTTTGTCTTCCTACATTTCTTATCTTCCACCTCCTGTTATCTTTCTTCTTTATTTTAATACTGTTTCTCCTATTTGACCGTTAGCTTTCTTTTTCATTTATCATTCTTTCTTTGTTTGTTTGTTTGTTTCTTTCTTTGTTTCTTTGTTTCTTTGTTTGTTTCTTTCTTAATTCTTTTTCTTTCTTTCTTTGTCTTTTTCTTTTTTGTCTTTTTCTTTCTTTCTTTAGTAATTCTTTTTTCTTTCTTTCTTTGTTTCTTTCTTTCATTCTTTCTTTCTTTCTTTCTTTCTTTCTACCATCTAATAAATCTGTTTTGAAGAGCTTATGCGACTTCTTGTCCTCCCCTTCTTCCTCCATTTATTCAACCTTTTTCACTTCCTCCATTCCAACATTTTTCTCCTGCATTTGGCACTTCAACCAATCCTACTTCATCACCATCAGTATCCTCGAATTATTATTTAACTGTCTCCCTTTTTCTTTGTCTCCTTTCAGTTCTTCTTCCCTTTCTATTTTCTCTCTTTCCTCCTCCTATTTTATTTCAAACATTTTCTCTACTGTCTGAAGTTTTATTTATGTAAATCATTCTTCTTTTTCTTCTTCTTGCTCTTTCCATGTCTTCGTCAGCTTCTTCTCACTCCTTTGTTTAATCTTATCTTGCTTCTATTTCTTCTTCCCACCTACTCCTCTGCCTCCAACTCCTTCTTTATTTTAAGCATTTTCTTTTTCTTTCTTTCGTCGAATCATTACTTGTTGGCATGTTATTTTCTGTTATATTTTATCTTCTTCTCTTTTTTGTCTTTTTCTCCTCCTCCACCACCACCTTCTTCTTTTCCTCTTCCTTCTTCTTCTAGCCGTTTCATCTTTACTTTACTCGTTTTCATTTCTCCTCCTCATACTCATCTACCTTTTCCATCTTTATTTTAAAACATTTTTCTCCTTTCTTTACTCCCATTATTTCTTTTTCCTCTTCTTCTTCTTCTTCTTCTTCTTCTTCTTCTTCTTCTTCTTCTTCTTCTTCTTCTCTTCCTCCTCCTCCTCTTGCATTCTCTTCTTTCTCTTTCTTCTCTTTCTCCTCCTCCTCCTCCTTGTTTTCTTAGTATTTTCTGTTTTCCCTTTTAGCCTTTTCTGTCTTCAAAGCTTTTTCCTCTACCCACTTCTGTTTAATATTCATCCCCTTCTTTTTCTCCTTCTTTTTTTTCTTCATCCTTTTCTTCTTCTTCTTCTTCTTCACCCTTTTCTTCTTCATCCTAAGAATTTTCACTTCTGTTTCCCTTTCTTTCTCCTTTCAATTATTTCTCCTTTTTCTCATTCTTAACCGTTTCGTCTTTTCCTCTTCAACTTTTCACCATCTTTTCTCGGCATCCACGTTCCCTCTTCCTCAACTCCTTCTGTTGCCCTTGTGTTCCTCCTCTACGAATTCCTCAATATCTTCAGCATTTCCTATTTTAATATTCTTCTCATAACCGCTTCCCTCCGTTACTCATTAACTCTCCTGTCCTTCCTTAGATATCCCCAATGACGGTTATTCATACCAGATACACATTTGTAAATATATGTACACAAAAACCTTGTGTAAGCGTGCTTGATCTGAGCAATTCGTACAACCTTTTGGAAAAGAGCCAACTTTCTAACCGAGGTGCGGTTGTTGGGTAGAGACCAAATGCGAAGGATGGGAGAAAATCCGTTACTGTTTGTTTCGTGGCTGAGGAGGCGGGGAGGAGAGTTGGGTAAGCGAATGACACCCGGTCGAAACGTGTTTCTGACTTTCGCATTACGGAAGTCAGAAACAGAAAACCTCATAATATTTCTGATATTTTTTTTTACAGTAAGGCTCACTTTGTACAAGGCCCGGGCGCCACTCGTGCTAGAGGGTTACGTTAAGAGGTAGTTTATATAAATAGAATGGGAAGACATTAACTAAACTCTAGACATGAACAGGTTAAGATTGTAGTTTTTATCGCTATTTCCAAGGAAAGTGCTCAGATGAACTGCTTTCTTTAGCTACACCAGTTTTAACTTTCACGGTAAGCACCCGCCATGCTACGCGCATAATAGCGAAGCACTCTCATTTCTACCGTCTTCCATTGCCGAGAATTAAGTTCCATTCGAGAATTTTCTTCATGCGAACCACTGCTCTTTAGAACCGTAAATGTCTAAACTATGATCTGTATGCAACGGTTTTCTCATATGTATGATTAAAACTGGCTTCAAACGACTGGTTCTTTTATCTCCCAAAGAATACGATCGCTCCTTCACCGGACATTATAGACTGATACTCAAATATCACAAAGAGCTTTACCAAATAACAAAACCCACATTTACTTGAAGACTTTCAACCAAAATTGGTGGCACATGCAGCTATAAGAGAAAATAACGATATAATAAAGTAATTAACTATTTTCTATTGCTAAATCGAAGGTTTGAAAGGAAAATCCCATTAGTGCAAGAAAAAGCAATGATTGAATCCTGGAAAACTGTTAAGAAAAGGATTTTATAAACTTCAATCTACAGCAAAGTACTAAGTATTCGGCCTATGATTGCTGAATGTTATCGTCCTGATTAAATCTTCATTGGGTACCTAATAAAAAATACTTTAAATAACCCGGCAACAATTAGTCTCGAAAAATCAACCAGCCGATCATATCAGCCTTAATGGTTAACGTGCTTTTTTTCTTCTATATACCATGTCCCTTCAGATCATGGCTTTCCACAACTTATGTTGAGGCTGTTAGCAATGTTTGTATTTTTGCCACATCTCTCCCTGTCGCCCATTTACAAAAGTTCGATAGGTCCGTTTCTTTTCACCTCTCTTGCCATCAAAATGTCTTGTGAGTGTTAAATTTTCCAAACCTTCTTTCCTCAATATGTGTTAGGAAAATTTCAACACTATCTTTTTGAGCCTAAATAATAGTGTTTTTTCCCCTATTTCTTCGTTTCTCACATGCACGTTCCATTGTATTCTCAATATCCTTCTGTTGCCTCGAGTCTCTTCTTCATCTCTGAAAAATTGTTCAGCTTGTATTATTATATAGGAGGATTTATATTATATAGCTGTTTAAAAGGTTTTTTTGTATGTTTCTTTCGAAATTTTCTTGTTTCTTTATATTTTGCTTAGGACTGGAGGCAATATTTGCTTCGGATCTCGGTGTCAAGTTTACGTCCTCTGTGAAAACACATCACATATACTTAAATTCTTGTACTTGCTTAATTCCGACATCTCCAATAGTTATGAATCCAATACGTGTTGGGCTGTTCTTCTTGCTGATAACCATAGAATTATGAAAACATTTGCGTCGGTCATCCACTGGGGATCGAACTCAGAATTCTAGCAACGGTCTGTTATGCGATTTTTCTAGTTACTCACTCCACGGCAAGGATACTTGATATTGACACGGCTTACATTACTCTGGCGTTAGGAAACACTTTTATGGCAAAGAAGAGAATTAGAAGTTCTACCATGCTTCATTATTGGCGGCTTCAATCTTAACAACACAAGATATGCAGATGACACAGTGTTGTTAGCAGGCACAAAACAAAGGGAACTACAAGAAGAGAGAAGAAAGGACTAAAAATCAGTTACAAGACGACAGAATGTATGGTTGGAGAGACCAGAGTTAAGCAAATACAACAATTTAAATGTATGGGAAGTGTTTTAACAGAGGTCGGGATGTGCAAGACTGAAATCCAAAATCTGAGTAAAGTACTGAGAAACAGAGAAATATCGTTAAAAACAAAGAAAAGAGTAATGAACACTGGGGTAATATTAGCCCTCCTATACGTGACGGTGGACAATCTCCTCACAGATGGAGACAGAACTTGAAGCGGCAAAGATATGGATCTACAGAAGAATGCTGCGAATACTATCGAGGGAGCATGTGAGCAACGACGAAGTTTTGGAGAAAATGGAAACAAAAAAGGAGACGTATACTTTAACATTGGTAGGAGATTGTAGAAATCTCTTATACACATAATGAGAAACAGTGTTGAAAATCGGATGCTGGGAGGAGATATTGATGGCAAGAGGGATAGAGGAAAATAAAGAAGAAGCTGTCTAAAGAACTTAAGTAAATAATTTGAATAAAGAATGCAGAGAAAAAAATGTTTAAAAATAAAGATGGCGGAGGACGTATCGGCGTAGGAGAAGAAGAAATGGAAACAGATGACGATTAAACAAAATAAGAATAGGGTAAAGAAGAAGAAGAAAATAATGTTAAGAAGAAGAAAGTCAAAAGAAAAAGAAGGTTCTGAAGAAGTTTAAGGTGAATGAAGAAGAAGGTTAAGAAGAAAAAGGGCTCGAAAGAAAAAGAAGGTTAATACGAAGATTATGAAGAAGAAGAAGGTTAAGAAAATGAAGATGGAGGAAGAGGTAGAGGAGTATAGCCGATCATTCGTATTCGAGGATACCCGTCTACTAGGGCGGCTAGACAATCTCTATTGTTCAACATCCATATACTGCAACTATTCTGAGAAGAGTTTAGTGACAGTATCTGGGAAAGAACATGTTATCTAGCAGCACGCACTATGATTTGTGACTTCGTGCTAGCACAGATATCGACGTCCCCCAGGGGTACCGTTTACCCAGTTTCACTTACAAGCCTTGGTTCTACCGGTGGTGTAGGTTTCAGACACTCTCCAAAGGGACTGCACACTGTGATAAACCCCTCCACTTCGATAACATCAGGAAGTTTCCTACCTGAGAAATCGACCATGCGTCTCATGGTTAGAAAGCGAACGTTCTAAACCCTCAGCCACGTGCCCATGAGAAGTAGGAGACGATTAAACAAAAGAATAAAAATAATGTTAAGAAGAAGAAAGTTAAGAAGAAGGAAGGTAAAAAGAAAAAAAAGGAAGGTTTAGAAGAAGAAAAATTTAAGAAAAGGAAGAAGAAGAAGGTTAAGAAAATGAATTTTCAGAAGAAGTAAGTCAAGAAGAAGGCCAAGAAAACGGTTAAAAGAAGAAATTTAAGAAGAAGGGTAAGAATAAATATATAGGTGGTATAGGAGTATGAAGAAAAGAAATGGAAACAAAAGACAATTAAACCTAAGAATAAGGTTAAGAAGAAGAAGAAGTTTAAGAAGGTTAAGAAGAATGTTAAGAAGAAGATTAAGAAGAAAGTTTAGAAGGAGAAAAAGAAGTTTAAGAAAATGAATTTTCAGAAGAAGAAGGATTAGAAGAAAAAGGTTAACGAGAAGAAAGTCAAGAAGAAGGTTAAAATAACTTTAAGAAGAAGAAAGTTAAGAAAAAAGGTTAAAAGGAAGAATTTAAGAAGGTTATGAAGAAGAAGTAGAACAAGACGAAGGTTAAGAAGGTTAAGTAGAATGTCAAGAAGAATGTTAAGAAGAAGATTTAGAAGAAGAAGGTTGAGAATAATGTTAAGAAGAAGGTTAAAAAGAATGTTAAAAGGAATGTTAAGTAGAAGTAGAAGGTTAAGAAGAAGAAAAAGGTTAGGTAAAAGAAGACTCAGTATTGTCGTTTACCAAACTACAGAGATAACTAACGACGATTGTACTGGTCGGCGTTCATTCATGTGTCTCACTCACGTACACGTAACTAGGTTTGAAAGAGAAGAATGTCCCTGTATGATCTCGTATGAAAGTAATAATCTCTGACCCCGTAAAACGTGCTGAACACTTTATTTATGTAAACAAAAAACAATCAAGCCGAAAGTCAATAACGTCTCATCGGGTTACTCTTACAGGATTATTTTCCTGTCTGCCGTCTCATCTGATCAATAGTATATTAAAGAACGAGTGTGTCTTTTATGGACACGTCAATATGAATCTCGACTCCAAGCAGAAAATATCTTCGAAGACAAACATGTAACGCAAGTATTTAGAAGAAGAAAAAGAGAGAGAAAAAGGCAAAAAATAGATGCGACTATCTCATTCTTTCAAAATTGTTTCGTATTCCTGTCGATATTTTCTTCGTTTTGTCGTAAAATGATACTTGAAAGCTTTATCCTTAGCAATAATATTCTCGGTATTTTTACTATTATATATATATATATATATATATATATATATATATATATATATATATATATATATATATATATATATATATATATATACACACACACACATATATATATATTTCTATGCATACATATATATATATTTATATACATATATATAAATATATTTATATACATACATATATATATATTAATATACATACATATATAGATATATATTTATATACATACATATATATATATTTATATAATACATATATATATTTATATACATATATATTTATATACATACATATATATATATTTATATACATACACATATATATTAATTTATATACATACATATATATATTAATTTATATACATAGATATATAAATATATTTATATACATACATGTATATATTTATATAACATATATATATTTATATACATACATATATATATATTTATATACATATATACATATGTTTATATACATCCATATATATATATATATACATACATATATGCATATATTGACATATATATGCATATATATATATATATATATACGTATATATAAACATATATATATACATATATATACATATATATAAAATATATATATATACGTATATATATACATATCTATATATACATGTATATATACATATATATACATACATAAATACATATATATATACATATATATAAAACATATATATTTATACGTATATATATATATACATATATATATATATACATGTATATATACATATATATATATATACAAATATATATATGCATGTATATATACATAT
Organism: Acanthosepion esculentum; assembly: GCA_964036315.1. Lineage (NCBI taxonomy): Eukaryota > Metazoa > Mollusca > Cephalopoda > Sepiida > Sepiidae > Acanthosepion > Acanthosepion esculentum. The sequence goes on along the minus strand of OZ038476.1, from coordinate 112,917,086 downwards.
ATATATATATACAAATATATACGTATAT
>OZ038476.1:112912058-112914558 GCA_964036315.1 Acanthosepion esculentum | reverse complement strand
AAGAAGCTTCCAACCCACAGTGGGCTTAAATGGGGGTCAAGCGGACATATGACAATAACATACGCTAAGCACCTGCTTCAGGTGCGTAAGTACATTTTAGACAAATTCTAGGGTGTGGTATGCAAAACAATTGATTTTCAAGAACTGAGATATGATTTTTTATGAGTTTTTGGCTCAAAAATCCAAGTTGGGGCCAAAAGATAGAAGGGTAGAAATTTTGCGGAAATCCGACATTTACGAACGAACTTCAAACAGGCATATCTTAAGAAACATTTGGAGTTAGAAGACAAATTATACCATTTTTTTTTCATGAATAAATTTTGAAAAATTCCAAAGAAATTCTTAATTATGGCCAATATTTGACCAAAAAAAGAATTAAAAGGGCTTAAAAAAGGGTAGAAATCTCTTATACGAAGAGCATGGTGCAGTTTTATGGTGTTCTGATGCCAGATTTGGATTCAGCACCCCAGAAAACATGGGAAAAGTGGGCTGGATCATGAAATTTGAGTGAGAATTACATAAATTATCCGGACTTTGGATTCAAAGGGAATTGAAGGTTGTCCCAAATTTTTTCAATATAAAAGAATTAAAATGGTTCCCCAGATTAAATTTTTTCACCCAAATGGATTATGATAGCCCTACATGTCTAGATTCTTATATGTGAAGCATGAAAAATTTCATCTCGGGGCTTTTCTGCAATTTTTCATCACAATTTATCATCGGGGGCCAATTTTGGGGCTTTTTTGATGGAAAAAATGCCCATTTTTACAGTAAATTTTGTGGAAAACTCATACAAATATGTCAAAAACCTGTCCATATACCCAATTTTTTATATTTAATCAAATTTTGGGCATTTGGCCTTATCTTAGGGGCTTATGGGACATATTAAGAAAAAAAACTTATGTTTCCAGGATGTATCGAAAACTTGAAATTCACGAGCTTCAAATGGGCATATCTTGAGAAATAATTGAAGTTAGAAGACAAATAAAACCATTTTTTGATACTACAGTAACTGAACTTTTCATTTTTCCATGTCCTAAAGTCATTTAAGGAAGTTGTCAAAATTCGATATGTCCACTTGGGAACACACTGTGCAACCCTGACTGCCTTCTTCCAACAGTGAAGCACGGTGGTGGATCAGGGATAGTTTGGGCCGCTATATGATGGAAATGTCTCGGTTCAGTATTGGCCCTGCATCGTAGAATCAACAGCAAAGCTTACCTGAACATCATGTGATCATGTTCATCAAATGGCCCAGACTTTATTCCCTGATGGTGACTGCATCTCCCAAGATGATAATGCTCCAATAGATACCGCTTGTGTGGTTTAGAATTGGTATGGAGAGCATGAAAGTGAGCTAGAACACATGGAGTAGACTCCCCAATCTCCAGATATCAATATTATTGAATATTTATGGTGCATTTTGGAGCGACAAGTTAGGAGCTGATATCCACCAGCGTTGTGTCTTAAAGAGCTGGAGCAGGTGTTAATGGAAGAATGGCTGAAATTTCCTCTGGATGAAGTCAGGAAGCTGTATGATTCCATTCCTAGACATATTAAAGCTGTATGTGAGGCTAAAGGAGTACCAACTCCATATTAAATATATTTTCTTTGAATTTAATAAGTGTTTCAATTATTTTGTCCAACATCTGTATATACATATATATATATATATATATATATATATATATATATATATATATATATATATATATATATATATACACACACATATATATACACATATATGCACACACACACACACACACACACACACACACACACACACACACACACATATATATATATATATATATATAATCAATTAGTCAACTAGGTTGACTAGGTTTGCTCTACGTTTGTATTGATCTCTTTAGTTAGTTAGTTGTTTACTCGTATCGGTTTTTTTTTCTTTGGGCCTTGAACCTGTATCTGTGCGGTTATTTTCGACAGACTTTCATGTTCCTGGCTCTTTCTTTTTTTAAAACCTTTTTTTACTTCGTGATTGATTTGGCTATTATTAAATCAAGAGTTCGAAGGTTTTTCGATACGAGTATAGATACCTATATATATATATATATATATATATATATATATATATATATATATATATATATATATATTGCGTTTATTTTGCCAGCATATTTTCATTAAGTTAGGTTTCATTAAATAATTTAGACAAGTTTCGTCTACATATTTTAAAAAGGATTTTCTCGTAATTGCTAACAAGTTTCTTTAGTATTTTTATTAAAACAGACAGAAAATTACCATGCATATTCATTGTATTCCGAATATTTTCGACATTAGCACAATGTCGCTATCTATATGAAAAAATTGAAACCAACCTTTAATAAAATTAAATAAGAATACTGCTGAAATGTTTAAAACGTTTAGAGTAGATAGTTTAAAGATATCTAGGTTTTAATTAATATTTTTAAATAGATTTTTTTGAACACTTTTTTAATGATTTCAATAAGTTAGTTCCCTCCCTTGACGTTTG
>OZ038476.1:112899558-112904558 GCA_964036315.1 Acanthosepion esculentum | reverse complement strand
CCCAATAGCCGGTTTTCTCACAGACAATACGTCACAAATCTCTACTATATCGTTATTCCCATGGTAATTTTTCTGACCAGATACATCCAATAGCCCTGCCATTATGGAAATTTGCAAGGAAACCCCGCCAGGTAACGTGCACTGCGCCGAATCAGCCACATCCCTTTCGTATACTATTTGTAACACAGAGAGTTTCGCTCGACCAGCTTCTTCCTAAGAATTGTTATTTTCTGGGAGAAACTCCCGAGAGGGCGTTTTCCCGGTCACTATAATTTTAACCACTAATGCCAACCGTTATCTTTCCTACATTACCCATCGTCTTGACCACTCATAAAATAAGCATTTTCAATGACCCTCTAATCCAGTGTCTATCGTGCGAACATTTCTAAAAGTGATCTGAATCTATGTATTTATGTATCTAGCAATATGTGTATGTATGCATATATTTCTCTGTATATGTATGGACGTATGCATCTATCTGCGTATATATCTATATATCCATCTATGTATCTAGTTCACCTTTTTATATCAATAAAACCTTGCATGTCATTTGTCTTAATTTGAAATCTATTTGTCATATCCATCTGTCTCGCACTGCTTTTTCATTATCTATCTATCTATGTATCTATGTATCTATCTATCTATCTATCTATCTATCTATCTATCTATCTATCTATCTGTCTGAGTATGTTCATATCTATCTATCTATCTATCTATCTATCTATCTATCTATCTATCTATCTATCTATCTGAGTATGTTCATATCTATCTATCTATCTATCTATCTATCTATCTATCTATCTATCTATCTATCTATCTGAGTATGTTCATATCTATCTATCTATCTATCTATCTATCTATGTATCTATCTATCTACCTAAGTATGTTCATATCTATCTATCTATCAATCTATCTATCTATCTATCTATCTATCTATCTATCTATCTTAGTATGTTCATATCTATCTATCTATCTGAGTATGTTCATATCTATCTATCTATCTATCTATCTATCTATCTATCTATCTATCTATCTATCTGAGTATGTTCATATCTATCTATCTATCTATCTATCTATCTATCTGAGTATGTTCATATCTATCTATCTATCTATCTATCTATCTATCTATCTGAGTATGTTCATATCTATCTATCTATCTATCTATCTGAGTATGTTCATATCTATCTATCTATCTATCTATCTATCTATCTATCTATCTGAGTATGTTCATATCTATCTATCTATCTATCTATCTATCTATCTATCTATCTATCTATCTATCTGAGTATGTTCATATCTATCTATCTATCTATCTGAGCATGTTCATATCTATCTATCTATCTATCTATCTATCTATCTGAGTATGTTCGTATCTATGTATATATCTATCTATCTGTTTGTTCATATCTCTATATCTATTTATCTATCTATCTATCTCTCTATCTGTCTATATCTATATATATATATATCAATCTATGTATTTCTCTATGTATGTATAGATCACTCTTTGTATTTATCTTTCTCTATATGCATGTGTGGATCTATCTATCAAGCAATCGATCTACGTATATTAGCTTATTCCTATGAATAAAAGACCTCCATCCATCCGTCCTTCCATCCATCTATATATATATATATATATATATATATATATATATATATATATATATATATATATATATATATATATATATATATATATATATATGTCTGTATCTATATATATTCAAATATTTGTAGCCTGGCAATGTAAAAACTGAGTTCGATTCTGTGAGCGTTTTTTTTCTCTCACAAAAAATTGACTTTTCAGTGACAATACTTAAATCTATTAGCATTTTTCTCGAATTCTGAAACGGACTTCTCAAATGTCCCCTCCCCACGCCAGTTCGATATTTATATCGAAATAGGTAAAAAAAATACATTAAATTAATATTAATGCAGTGCATAGGACTTTACATTATTAATTATTAGATAAAAACATAGTATTTGAATTTTGATTCCCTAACTGTCTACATATATATTTATTTTATATGTAAACGTATAAAAGATGAAATTTCTGTGTCTGTAATTATAAAATTAGTAAAAGATCATCGTTGATTGGACGTAATTTCGGTGTTTGACTTTGTCTGTAGAGAGTGTCTCTTTTTAAGTTTCTGCTGATAATGACGAAAGGTTATTTTTTGTTGTTTTTTTTTTCTGTTAAATTTTCCAGAAATTGTGTAAGGTTCTCTCGTAGTTTCGTTGAGGTGAATTTTTTGTTACGAGCTAAAATAATTTTTGTAGCTGTTTAGATCTGGAGGCAAATATGTAAAGGAGAATATAGTGTACACTTGTTGTGTGAATTAAATTTTCGCCAGAGTTCTCTGTCTGTACAAACGGTTTGCGGATTCTGAAGAATCTTTGTTGCATGCCACAAGAAATAAAATTTCAATAGGCGAAATGAGTTTGCGTTACTTTTGTAATTGTCTTCTATAATATCGGACAGTTGCCCAAGAAGAATCGTCCTGGTTATGATTATAAACTACATCCGCGTCCTGGGTAAGACGATAAACTACATCCGCGTCCTGAGTAGGATGATAAACTACAGCCGCGTCCTGGGTCAGACGATAAACTACATCCAACAGCAAGGCCTCTGATCAAGAGGTTTTCAGGAGCGTGGAACCACCTTTTAATTGCTAGTGTTCCCAGGTTCACTCTGACCCGGCGGAGTAGCATCTGTTAGGGCCCCAGCTATGGGCAAATAGTTAACAACCAAACTTCTGTAAAAATAGGTTTTAATACCAGAAAAATTTTGTAATAAAAAAAATTATTACCAGCAATAATTTTTTAAGGAAAAGTTATTATCAGCAATACTTTAAAAGAAAAAAAATACCAGCAATAAAAACAGTTATACACCCTTTGAAAAAAAAATATGACCAGATGTAGATTTCTTCAAGGAAAAATATTCCCAGAAATAGACTTTTGAACAAAAACATATTACCAGCAATATACATTTTGTCGGCATTAAATAACCCATTGAGGTTGATATGTTGTAAAACAAAAACCAAACCAAGCCAAACAAAACCAATCCAAACCCAAGAAGAAATGTTTTTGAAAGTAGTTGCTCCCTTTGCTTCTTTCCATTAGTGTGGCACAATGTTCCTTTAACGTAGCGAAAAAGTCTTTGAAAACTCCGTTAGTACATAGTGCGGGATGTTGCCGAGGTTTGCATGAGTTCCTGAGAAAAAGAAAGCGATGTCTACATACGGGATATGTTGTGCGGAAAAATCTGTCGACAGTTTGTTTTTAAGAGATGTACATTTTTCCAGCTTGCGAAATGTTTTTTTTTTTTTTAATATTGGAAATTTCTTTTTCGGTTTGATGGTACCTCAGAAGTGAAAGGAAATGCTGCCAATGAAACAGAAATGTTTTAGAAAATTATTTCATTGCTGTGTCCTTATGTTTTTCAAAAATACATAAAATTTTGTAGTTCAATGTTTTGAATAGGTAACTGGTAAAAATGCGTCAACAATAAAGGTCTCGTGACAATGACATTCCAAACTTGTGAAATATATGAATCATATATTTTCCACCTTTTGTATTAATGAAAAAAGAAGTCAGATGTTGTGATCGCTGAATGTGATAAAAACTGTATCTACTAGATGACAAAAATGTCTGTTGTGAAGATAGACAAAAGTTCACGAGTGAAAATATATTTCTTTTTTATGAATCTTTGCTGAGAAAAATGAATGAATGTACCTTTTGTTGATTAATGATGAACGGCATCTTTTGAATAATATATTTGCGAGTATGCTTCCTTTTCTGTGTAGTTCGGTTTGGTGTAGGCTGTAGTTGTAGTAAAAGGTGTTATAAGTAGTTTATATATATATATATATATATATATATATATATATATATATATATATATTTATATATGTATATATATATATATATATATATATATATAGTATACATAGTAACTAATGTTGCAAGAGACCATACTTATAAACACGCGTTAACCACAAGATAGTTTATTCCCAAATTCTCGCTTGACGAGGAAGCGTGACCAGACACCTTAATTCAACATAATTTCAAAAATTATATTAGGGGTCTCGGCTCTCGCTTTTGAAACATGAGAACTCTTATGTAGCGAAGGAATCATATTTAAAAAAATATTATAATATATATATATATATATATATATATATATATATATATATATATATATATATATATATATATAAATTACTTCTATATTTTAGAAGATATGTCTTCGAAGGTTGACCAGGTTTGTGTACGAAAGTGGAACAGGAATTGTTCAGATGTTTGATTGGAAAGTGTTCGAAAATTTATCAAGGCTTTGTTTGGCTAAACACAAGACTAAATTCATGATTACGAAAAGATTAGAAATGTAATTATGAAATACGAAAAGTTTGGAAGTAATTCCGAAAGTTGTGTATGCGACTTGTAAAATAAAAATGTTGATTCATTTTTAGGGAGCATCACGTGAACCACCACGAGATTAGCTCCAGTTAGCTCGTTGGGAATATAAACAAATCCTATTAATTGCGGATCCATGTCCCAAAAAGAGTGGAATGCAAGATCTACGTTTTATCAAATAGAAAGTCAGTATTTTTTAGTCTGGAACAGTCATCTGACTCAATTTGTTTTCTGACTTGAATATACGACTTGATAGGCAAAAGTCTCTATGGTCATACGTTAGGAATATAGCCAGTTTTCACAAATATTTCAATCGTTTTTTAAATGTCGGCTAATTTACAATATTTGTTGTTGTGACCAATCATTTGTAAATGTAAAAGATAGGTCACCAATCCTTTATTTGTAGATGATTTTTTTTTGTATGTTTACATTGAAAAATATTTTATGACGATGGGTCTGCAATAATTTTTAGATTGTTCTTCGTCGGTGGTCACCAATTATTTGTAGCGAAATAAGCGTGTATAAACGAAGAATAAAGTTAATCTTCAAACTGGGATTTATAGGTTTTATAAATTTTTATT
>OZ038476.1:112844558-112894558 GCA_964036315.1 Acanthosepion esculentum | reverse complement strand
TTTACTCCTACAGGCCAAAACCCAAATTATCATACCATTTTGGTATCAGACCGACTCTGTTAGTAAATTAAAAACCTTCCGGGCCGGATTCGGACCCGTAATACTGAAATTTAGGATTCACAAGTTGTCATGATTGCGATAGTTTGGGGCGATTTTTTATGTGGTTTTTTTTTTGCGTCGAATTGTTTGCACGATAACGTTTTTTTATAACTTGGAAATAAGTTTGTGAATTATCGAAATTAATTGCGAAAGTCTGCGAAAGTCACCCATGAAATAAAAATAATACTTTTTTTACAGAAAGTAAGGACCTACGTACATAAAATTCTCTTTAAATTAAATGGCGACAGAAGAATTATTACTGAACTTTTAAAAAGGTAAGCTTACATATTAATGCAATACTAAAACGAAGCGATCAATTTTGAGTTTTTCTGTACTTGCCTATCGCATCTACTCCTCCCTACGTATTGTGATGAAGACTCAATCAAGGTGCCTCACAAATTTCACGTACGATTTGATTTTCAAGCCTTTCTTCACTGTTCTTTGGACTGTCATAGATGAAACTCCTCTCTCACGTGCCAAATGCCTGATCCATAAGATGAAGCGATGATCCATCTTGTTGTTGTGACCTCTTGATCCAGTTTTCCTCTCTATTCTTCCCTGTCTTTTTAATACGCATTCGCCATTCTCTAGATGGTTCTTGAATGGACACTGAAGATGAAAACCAGAGTATTAATATTAATACCATTACTAAAGTCCAGAATGATCTTTTTCCTCTCACCATTACTCATTTGTGAAGACAATGGTGCTGAGAGAAAACGATTTTAACATGTTCTCTTGCTAGGTGAATAATTCAAAGGTTTCTTCAGTGATTCTTACGACAATAGTTTCAAGATGGCTAAACGTATTATCAGGGAACCTGGAAAAAAAGAAAGTCAATTAGTTTATTTTTTTGATGTTTTTAAAAAAATATTAAACAATTTGCGGTACGGACATTTTATGGTGTTACGCCATTTAGACAATTTTTTGTTACACCCAATATATATATATATATATATATATATATATATATATATATATATATATATATATATATATATATATATATATATACAATATTAGTGGTGAATATACACATACATATGCAATTATATATACACATACATATATGCATAAAAATAATTCCAAGAGGATATGATCCAGGTTGAACTCGATGTCCAGGACAGAGTAAGGATATAATAAAAAGACTTAAACACTAATATTTCATATATATTGTTGAGTCTTGACTCAATGTTAAATCTCGCCTATTGCATGGAATAATAATGCAACACAAAATGTACTTAGAACAAGAATGTATTATAACAAGAAAGTGTACACAATAAGTACATATAGTATTTCTGTATATTTCTGGGAAGACGTTCCTGGAGAATGTGTTGACTAGTCGCAGTCGATCAGAGTCTCTAGTTGGATCTCGTGATTCCTCCCTCGTCTTCCGGTATCAACCATTATTTATATAGTCGGTAGTCACCTATGCAGATTAGGTGGATCCCACCACAACATATATATATATATATATATATATATATATATATATATATATATATATATATATATATATGTCAATGTATTTTTCAATATACCTTTCTTTCAACATATATATATATATATATATATATATATATATATATATATATATATATATATATATATATATATATATATATACATATATATATAGGCACACACACACAGTGGAATTCCCCTCCTCTTACTTGATTCCCTGATAACTATAATCTTAAAAAAATTAATTGTAATGTCAATGGATATCTTCTGATGCCTTGATCTTGATCACTGTCCTTCTCTTTATCCTTTCTTTCAACAACCCTATTTTCTCTTACTTTCACTATCTGTAAGATCTTACATGCTAGTGGCTCTACACACACATATATCTATCTATCTGTCTATCTATCTATCTATATATATATATATATATATATATATATATATATATATATATATATATATATATATATATATATATATATATTGAAAGTAAGAGAAAAATAAATGGGAAAAGGTTGACTGAAAGAGAAGGTACGGCATTGTAAATGTATTGAATGGTTTGTAAATTTAATACTAGTGGTCTGCATTGAAGCCTGGATTTTATATGCTTATTTTCATGAAAGGGTTGCGATAATTTGCGCATCACAATCTTCCTTCGTCTAAATTTGCTTCATTCGTCCCTTTGCTGATCTTAGCAAATTTCCTTATTCCTATGCTCACGAACGCCTCGTCATAATTTCAGTGTGTGAATGTGACATTTATATGCTTTCAGAAAAGCCGTTCATTTTCGAGTGCCACAATCATTTCACGACTGATTGTGTTGCAGACACGTCAAAGCTTAATGAACAAATTTCCGTTTCATACATAACAATGTGTTTGAGACGGGATCGACCGTGTCAGCCAATAAAGTAACGCACGCTTTTTAATCTCATTTCTTGATTCTATTGGCGTCTTTCGCGAAATGCCGAACACGAATGCAGTCATTCAAGCAGCGTCACGTGATGTCCGAGTATTTAATATCGCACTAAAGGACGCCATGTTTCCGATTTTCAGAGTGACTTACTATGAATTCGCCGCTTGTTGCCTGTGGTCAGTTAATAAAAATTCGCAATTTCGAAGATACTCTTCGACGGTACGTCTGTCGATTACACATACGGACAGTTAAAAGGGACTGGTTATGTGGCCGGACTCGTTGCTTATTTCCCACCGGGTCCAGTGGTCGGTGGTTGAGAAAACGGGAAAAAATTCCAATTATAGTTTCTGAACTGAACAGGCTTACACACTTTTTTAGCCATATTTAAAAAAAAATATTTTGTCTCGGCAGATTTTAGACATTCTCTTATGATTTTTTAGATTCTAACACAGATTGCATTTGAGATTTTGGCCAGTGATGCTATTTTAGCATTTCTTGAAATATTTTAACAAAGATCCTCCTTTGGCTTTGTAGATTTAAACACAGACACCATGTTGGTTTATGTTTAGGTTTTAACAGTCTTTCGATTTAGCCTTTGTGGGATTTATAAAAAATATTAGATTTTACAACAGATTGCATTTTGGCTATGGAAATTTTAACAAAATTCATTTCTGGCTTTGTAGATTTTCACAAATATTATATTTTACCTTTTTAGACCTTAACACAAATTCATGTTGGGTTTTTAGCTATCCACAAATATTCCATTTTTATATATAGATTTAAAAAAAAAATTCCATGCTGTTTTTTTTCTATCCCGCAAAACAAAATCAATCGACCAACATTCTCTTACTAAAAAAAATTAAATTCTTAGAAAGTCGTTATTGAACATTGATACGTAAGTTTAAAAATTGAAACAATGTAAATCATTTTTCTGATTTTGAGAATAGAAGTGTGGAAACATGTAGCAACATTCAATAAACATATGTTATACAGTTTTTGTCTGCAATTCTATTCGTTGTTACCGTATAGTATTATATATATATATATATATATATATACATATATATATATATGTGTGTGTGTGTGTGTGTGTGTGTGTGTGTGTGTGTGTGTGTGTGTGTGTGTGTGTGTGTATTTAGGCAGCACTCCTTCTTTCATACACATTTCATTAAAAACGACTGACAAGGTGCTTTTTTTAGTTTTTTATACAATTTCTCATGCGATCTAATAATGTTTTCCTTTTCGGATGATAAATTATATAAAAACTATCTAATGTTCTTTTTATCCGAGCGCTTTTGGCTATACATTTAGCCATTTTCAAGGATTATATTTTAACTGTTGAATTAGAAATAGTTTGTTACATGTATGTTTTATAAAATGTTTCATTATTTTTTTTTCAAAAAACGGTCAAGATATTATGTACATGTTCATTTTATAGAAGGCGGTGAAAAACGCACAGGGAACCTGTAAAAGGCGGTGAAAAACGCATTGGAAAACTGTAGAAGGCAGCGAAAAACGCATTTGAAAACTGTAGAAGAAGGTGATAACCGCATTGGAAACCTGTAGAAGGCGGTTGAAAATGCATTGGAAAACTGTAGAAGGCGGTGAAAAACGCATTGGAAAACTAGAAGGCGGTGAAAAACGCATTAGTAACCTGTAGAAGACGGTGAAAAATGCATTGGAAATCTGTAGAAGGCGGTGAAAAACGCATTGAAAAACTGTAGAAGGCGGTGACAAACGCATTGGAAAACTGTAGGAGGCGGTGAAAAACGCATTGGGAACCTGTAGAAGACGGTGAAAAACGCATTGGAAAACTAGAAGGTGGTGAAAAACGCATTAGTAACCTGTAGAAGGCCGTGAAAAACGCATTGGAAAACTGTAGAAGGCGGTGAAAAACACATTAGGAACCTGTAGAAGACGGTGAAAAACGCATTGGAAAACTGTAGAAGACGGTGAAAAACGCATTAGTAACCTGTAGAAGGCGGTGAAAAACGCATTGGTAACCAGTAGAATGCGGTGAAAAACGCACTGGAAACCTGTAGAAGGCGGTAAAAAAACGCCTTGGAAACTCGTAGAAGGCAATAAAAACAGTCTGAAACCTGTAGAAGGCGATAAAAACAAGTTCGAAATCTGTAGAAGGCGGTGACAAAGCCAATAAAAACGGCTTAGATACCTGCAAAAGGCGTTGAAAACAAGCTGGTAACCTGTAGAAGGCGATAAAACGTATTGAAGACCGCAATGATGCATCAGATATAAGCATTTTTATTTTCATAAGAAAATGTTGAGAACGTTAATTTTTGTACTCACAAATAGCAAAAATAATACCGAAACCGTCTCTTTGCACTGACATTTTCTGTCTCCTTGAAAACCTTTCTATTATTGTCCTCGCTATTTCTCTCACTTTCAATAACCCCTTACATATTAGTAGCTTTTATCGTCTTGATTGCGGTGAAATGATTAACAATAAATATAGTTTTCAGTTCAAAATAGGGAGATTATTATTATTATTATTATTATTATTATTGTTTTGTTTTGTCTTTTGGTGGTGGTGGTGGTGGTGGTGGTGGTGGTGGTGGTGGGGCTTTGTTGTTCTTGTTGTTGTTGCGAGACAAAGCAGTAGACAAAAAACGTAAAGCTGGCAAATAAATATTTGAATTCCAATATACACATACTGATATTCAGTGTGACATGTGTATACCCCGCACATCCATCACAGCCAAATATGCGCGATATAGAGACAGGTTTTGAGAAAAGCAACGCAAAACCTTAACATTTGGAGCCCAGTTAGAAATAACGTCGGTTCGTGTAAGACACGCCACTGAGATGCTCTTCCACTGCTGGTGTTCCTAATGCAAAAAAATATATATAACTCAACCCATTAACTTATTAGCTGGCCACGTTGCTCCCTCATGGGAAGAAATGCATAGTACCGTCAGACTATAGGAGACATGACGAACTGGTTCAGACCAGGCCACTAAACTGGATATTTATTGTCACCCATCAAAATGCATCAAAACAAAACAGGCATGTTAATACTTCCAGTCAATTAAGATCAGAAAAGATTACAGTCGTATTTGATATATCATCAAGTTAGCTATCATTATTATTATTATATTTTTATTTTATTTTTTTTACAGGAAGGTTTACCCTGTACAAGGCTCAGGGGACACTCGAGGTAGCGGGTTACGTTAAGGGGTAATTGATATGGATAGGAGGGGAAGATAACAGTTGACTCTAGACTGGAGCAGGTTAAGTTGTTCGCGGAAGAAGCTATTTGAGTGGAACTTACTTCTTGTCGATAGAATACGGAAGGAATGTGGGTGGGTTGCTACAATGTAAGTAATATAGCGGGTTCTAGCCGTCAAAGTAAGACCTGATGAAACCAGATATGGTTCTTCTGAGCACTTTCTATGGCAGTAGCGATAGAGCAGTGAGATACTTTATTATTATTATTATTATTATTATTATTATTATTATTATTATTATTATTATTATTATTATTTCCTTTGATTTCTGGTGTGTACACATTTCTTTCCAGGTCTCGCCCAGAGACCTAAGGTCAGAAATGGCATCATGACATTTTTCACTGACCAATTATATATATATATATATATATATATATATATATATATATATATATATATATATATATATATATATATATTAAATAAAAACAGACCACTTTAAGGTTCCATGTAATAAATTATTTCACCACATCCCTTTTAAAGGACCACGGATCATCAGACTTTACTTCCAAAGGTTGAAACGAAAAAAAAAGAAGATTTTTAGTTTCAACCTTTGGAAGTAAAGTCTGATGATCCGCGGTCCTTTAAAAGGGCTGCGTGAAATAATTTATTACATAGAACCTTAAAGTGGTCTGCTTTTATTTAAATTATCAGCTCTGATTTACATTGAGCTCTCTGGATTTTATCCTCCTTGGGTCTACCCATACGGATTACCTAGTTTTTCGTAAACTATATATATATATATATATATATATATATATATATATATATATATATATTACATAGATAAAGCCTTTCTTAAGGTGTGGTCTGTACACATGAGAACAAGGTTTTGTATTTCTTTAAGGTGTGGACTTCCACGAATACCTTCAATTAATCTACTGGAATCTTTTCCAACTAATCCGAGGGCTCCAACTACAACAGGGATTGCTGATATTCCGATGTGACATATTTTTGAGATTTTAATTTCATGGTCCTTGTATTTTGATAGCTTTTTGAAGATCTTCAAAGATACATTAAGGAGGCAGTTTAATATTATTATTATTATTATTATTATTTATTTCATTTTTTTTACAGTATGTTTCACCCTGTACAAGGCATAGGGGCCACTCGAGGTAGAGGGATACATTAAGTGGTAGTTTATATGGATAGGTGGGGAAGTTAACGGTTAACTCGAAACTTGAACATGTTAAGATTGTAGTGATCGGGGAAACATCCTCTTGGGAGTTTATTCCAAGAATTGAATGGAACTTACTTCTCGCTATTTTAAATAGTAAATTAATTCTTGGTTGCATTATCTGAGAGCAAAATTCATGCAAAACAATCATTTTCTTTAAAATGATTACATTTAAAGATTTAAATTTTAAATTTAGATTTATATGGTGTATTTTGTGACTTAACGAACAGCCGTTGTCACTTTTGTGATGTCAACGAATACTCGTTGACACTTTCGTAATGCTCGTTGTAGTAGGGACTTTGTAATCGCAGACACGACTATAAGAACGCCTTTGAACTATACTGGTGTCAGACGCCTCCGAAAATACCCGAACTTGCTCGATAACACTCGCTCGAATAGAACTTCAAATAGTAATCCATGTAGGGATCAATATAAACAGTAGTGTAGAAATAAGGAATAGTATAGAAAATAGTGGTCCGCATAGTAATAGAATAGAAAGAGTGATCCGTGTAGTAATTGAGGATAGTGTAGAAGGAGTGATTCGTATAGTAATTGAGGATAGTGTAGAATGAGTGATTCGTACAGTAATTGAGGATAATGTAGAAAGAGTGATTCGTACAGTAATTGAGAATAGTGTAGAAAGAGTGATTCGTACAGTAATTGAGGATAGTGTAGAAGGAGTGATTCGTATAGTAATTGAGGATAGTGTAGAAGGAGTGATTCGTACAGTAATTGAGGATAACGTAGAAAGAGTGATTCGTACAGTAATTGAGGATAATGTAGAAAGAGTGATTCGTACAGTAATTGAGGATAATGTAGAAAGAGTGATTCGTACAGTAATTGAGGATAATGTAGAAAGAGTGATTCGTACAGTAATTGAGGATAATGTAGAAAGAGTGATTCGTACGGTAATTGAGGATAGTGTAGAAGGAGTGATTCGTATAGTAATTGAGGATAGTGTAGAAAGAGTGATTCGTACAGTAATTGAGGATAGTGTAGAAGGAGTGATTCGTATAGTAATTGAGGATAGTGTAGAAGGAGTGATTCGTATAGTAATAGAGGATAATGTAGAAAGAGTGATTCGTACAGTAATTGAGGATAGTGTAGAAAGCGTGATTCGTATAGTAATTGAGGATAGTGTAGAAAGAGTGATTCGTATAGTAATAGAGGATAATGTAGAAAGAGTGATTCGTACAGTAATTGAGGATTGTTTAGAATGAGTGATTCGTATAGTAATTGAGGATAGTGTAGAAAGAGTGATTCGTATAGTAATAGAGGATAATGTAGAAAGAGTGATTCGTATAGTAATTGAGGATAATGTAGAAAGAGTGATTCGTATAGTAATTGAGGATAGCGTAGAATGAGTGATTCTTATAGCAATTGAGGATAGTGTAGAATGAGTGATTCGTATAGTAATTGAGTATAGTGTAGAATGAGTGATTCGTATAGTAATTGAGGATAGTGTAGAATGAGTGATTCGTATAGTAATTGAGGATAGTGTAGAATGAGTGATTCGTATAGTAATTGAGGATAGAAAAGAAATGTTGATCAATTGGACACCACGATAATTCCATCGCTGCATTTCCTCTATGGCCACGTGATCTAATTAATTCAATAATGGGATCGCCTGTGTTTGCTCACTGGCGATCTATGTTCAAACTCAAGTGTCGATAGCGACACTTTATTCCTATGTAACGGTGTAATAATCTGAAGAATATGAAATTGACTGCAATTTGAGATATTAATAACAAAACTTAGCAATTTCGATATGGTGTAATAGTTAGGGAGACTCCCCCACCCCCAGATAAATTATCGTTGAGTAGCGAGTCCGACCCTAATTATTGAGCTCCACACTTCTGACCTTGTGCATATGTAAGCTAGGCTTAGTAAGTTACTATTAACGAGAAAGCTTTCATTAAAAAAATCATGAAAACTTGGAAATACTCGACAAAGTTAGTTATGCATCTACTATTTGATTAATTCGAAACTGAATTGATTTTATTATTTCTACCTAAATATTTATGAAAATGAAATTTACGACATGAGTGCATGTGTTGTGTGTGAGAGAGAGTTAGGGAGAGAGAGATAGAGCGAGAGAGAGAGAGAGAGATTGAAAGGGAGAGAGTGTATGCATGTATCTACCATAATAAATGGCCAAAAGATAAAACTAATACTATGAAAAAAAAAAAAAAGAAATATTTTACATAAAGTTAAAATGTGAATTATTCTTTTCTTTTAGGGTTACGATAACGTCCGGGTCCAAGGCATTTTAACATCGGTGTGTCGAAATTATTGACAGGAGATGTATGTTTTGAGAAATCTCTTGACTAAATAATAAGTTGGAAGACTTCGTTATTCTGTTGTATCGATTCGAAAGAGGTGTTTTGCTTGTTATTTAAATAAAAACGATATCGTTAGCAATGCTTAACTCTATATCAGCAACCCGAAAATAAACTTAAAACATCTTAAAGGTGCTTGATTTACGAGATGTTATTTCTGTCGACAAAAGACGAAGAAAACCTTTTCCGAGTCACAATATAACGGGTTAGGTTTATATGAATGATGTGCTTATGTCGAGAGCAGATGTTTTAACGAATAAGCATGTTCCCGATCTGAAATTTGTTTTATTTTTCCTACTTTCCAATCTGAAACTGCCTTATCGGAAACTTTGGAACGGAATTGTCACTTAAAGTCATCTGCAGCCTTTCTCGCCGTTCTTCTTGCCTTCGCTATTTTTCTGCGGAAATTTATTTGTTTTGTTTTTCTTTTTTTTTTTCTATTTTTCCTTCACTTGCATATAGAAAAAGGAACAAGAATGTGTCGATTTTGATATTTAAAATGTACTCCGTCTTACACAAGCACACACACTGTGACTATGGAGGTAGCGATGAACATGATTCCATTGTTTAAATATTCTTAGTTCCATGTTTGCCTACAGCAAGTACAGTGTAACCCGGATATAAGAGAGTTGTCGGGACCGGAGAAAAATTATCTTATATCCGGGTTTCTCTTATATCCGGGTTTGGTCTATTTTGTTTAGGTAAATATGGCTCTAATTTGGGACCAGAGAAAATCTCTGTTACAGTATAACCCGGATATAAGAAAGTTGTCGGGACCGGACAAGAAGTATCTTATATCCGGGTTTCTCTTATATCCGGGTTTGGGCTATTTTGTTTAGGTAAGTATGGCTCAAATTTGGGACCAGAGAAAATCACTCTTATATCCGGGTTTCTCTTATATCCGGACCTCTTATATCCGGGTTACACTGTATATCCGAGTTTCTCTTATATCCGGGTCTCTTATATCCGGGTTACACTGTGTACCAGCATTTAGAGTTCGAACGCCCGTAGGAACGCAGGTAGAAAGAAAGTACCTCGCAACCTCAGCTGCAAAATTTATCTCGGTTAATAAAACAACGTCACTACAATATTTTTTGCAATGTCATATTTTCTTATTCTGTGTAATGTGTCCCTTCAAGACGTTAGCGATCATAATCCTTCACAATTTCCTGTCATTTGTAGCTCTTGTGTGTTTTTTATTCCTCCGAAATTCTGCTCCGCCATCTATTCGCCCATGCCTACCCGGTAGGTTGTTTTGCTTTCCTTTATTACGTTATTCCACCATTGATTTAGTGTAGTTCGCTAGAAGGGTTATCCGTTGTTTTCCTTTGGTTTTCGTGTCTACAATCTGTCCTGTGATTATTAAATTTCCCAAGCCTCCTTTTCTCGTAATATGACATAGAAATTTCAACTGTCTCCTCCTGATATTAAATATACGCGTCGTTTTTGTTGCCGTTTTCGCTAAAACTTCGTCATTGTTCACAGACATTTTCTCTTCTTACAATTTGTGGTTTATCTTATTTTCTCCAGTTCTTTACTACGATGTCTATGAATTAGCAGTCTCCGTTGTCTTCTCGCTCTCAAAACGGAGTCATTTGTGTATATTATGGCATTAACCTTGTATCTATCACTAATAAATCCTGGTAGAGCATCTAGTCTTCTTAGGATCGCCTCACTATATACTTAAAATGCGATCCACGATGAGTTATGTTCCTTGTTCTTGATCTTCTTATTGCTGTTGCAGTTGTTGTTGCTCTTCTTCTTCTTCTATGTGCTATTTCCCTTCGGGAATTGGCGATCATGGTTCTCCACAATTTCCGTTCATTTGTAACCCTTAATAACCTTTATCCTTTTGCCATCTCTCCTAAATCCTGCCCCGCCATCCATCTGCGTCAAGCTAGCCAGATACGCTGTGCTTTGCTTTCCTTTTGCTCTCTGAACTTTAATCAGTCCTTTGAGGATCAAATTTTCCAAGCCCTCTTTCTTCATTCTACGCCCCCTGGAATTTCAAATATCTCTTCCTGGAGTTAAGTATAAACGTCCTTTTTGTTATCATTGTCTCTAGAAAGTTTGTCGTTGCTCACATGTTCGATCCGTGCTATTCTCAGTATCCTTCTGTAGAACTACACAGAGGTTGTAAAACATTTTTTAGATTACCCACAATATACCACAACATTCTTATATGTGCCGTGTCTTCCTAATATTATCTGCGTGTGTTTTTCTGGTTTCATTTGCCCTAAAACTTCGTCGTTGCACTCGTGTTCACATTCAGAACGACATAGAGGTTGCTAAGCCATATTTTAGATTACCCAAAATGAGCCACAACCTTATAATTGTCATGTAACGTTACCTCAACAGAAAATGGTTAAAAAATCCATGGAACATTTTAGAACGTCTAAATTCATGCGTCTTATATATATATATATATATATATATATATATATATATATATATATATATAAATCACTTCTTCTATACATGTTCTTAATTATCTTTTTAATCATTTCACCTTAAGCAAGGCAGTAAAGCCACTAAGACGCAATGGATCTGAATTTGAGAGAATATAAGGAAAATCATCATTAAAGTGACAAAACAATAAAAGAACAGGAACTAAGCAGACAGGATATAATTATCGAAAGCACATTTAAATCTTTGAAGATCATAGTTTACTGGAAAGCCAGAAGACGGAAGATAGTTCTAAAAACGAGAAGTGCAATAGAAGAAACTTCTAGCATAGAACTTGCGGTTACATCTAGCTATTTCAACTATAAAATGATGAGACTTTGCCACCAATCTAGTACTAAGGAAATAAAAACTTATTATGATGTTATAACTGACCAGTAAAAATTGTATAGCAACAGTATAATGTAAAACTGCTCAAACGTTGTGACAAGATTGGCGATGAGCGGCTTGTTTTTGTTGACGAAGGGGGAATTAAAACAGTTAATTACAACGATATAGTAACGTCGCCACAACGTCAAATGTCCTCCAACCAAAATACAACGTATCTGGAACGACGCGTGTTCGCTGGCATGTTTGCCTCTTTGGCGGAGCTAGAACTACGCAGACTGCATCCACTGTGGACGCCACCCTGAAAAAACAAGAGGCCACATTCCGAGTTAATACTTGAGGTATCGAGTATAAATATGATTATTTTGGCTGCATTTCAAGCTAGACATATGCCTACCTATCTGAAGCAGGTGCACCCCGCATGTATGACTAGCTTTTGAATGAAATAAAACCCGTACCAATGTCTACCCTGTGAGGCGAGTCTACAAGTTGCGATGTGCACACCCGACATGTGTCCTATTTTTTTTTCACACAATTATAAACGTATGCTTTCTTTTGATACGAATCTAGACCAGGACTACGCCTAACATTGCCTCAAGTATAAAACAGGTCCATGTTTTCCTATTGTCTCTGGTATAAACCGGAGCTATATCTATCATATTTTTTTCTCAAGTACAAACCGGAACTATTTCTACCTTTTGTTTCATGTATAAAACAGTCCTATCTTTTACCTCAAATATAAAGCGAATCTATATCTGTCTTTTAGCTTAAATATAAATCGGTTCTTTTGTCTCAAGTATAAACTTAATTATGTTTATATATTTTCTCTAGCACAAACCGACATTTTGTTTACATTTTGTTTCAATTATAAGCCGGAATTATATCTATTTTTGGTCTCAAGTATAAAACAGACTTATGTCTATATTTTGTATCAAGTATAAAATATATCTATCTCTACCAGAATTCTGTTTAATTTTTGACTGAACTGCAAAATTGTCCATGTCTATGTATAACTAAATTCATTGTAATTTTCATCTAATGTTATTCGGCATTAAATAATCCAACACTTGTTGATATGTCGTTAGTTTAAGCAAGCTAACATAATATGAATTATCAATGTGATATTTAATAAAGTTAGGCAAGTCATGAGAGTTCCCCAATAGCGGGTGTGCGGGTGGTCTAATTACGATTCGAAGAACAATTTATTAGATGTTATTTCTGTCGAGAAAAGACCAGCAGAACCTAAACCAACCACAATATAAGTGGCTAGGACTTGCATGAATGATGAGTTTATGTCAAGAGCAGATGCTTTCACGAATGAACATGTTTTCTATATAAAGTTGGCTTTTTTAAAAATTTCTCTCTGATGTTTGAAACTGCCTTATCAGAAATCTTGGAACCAGATGGTGACTTGGAGTTAGCTGCAGTCTCTCTCTCTCTCTCTGTCTCACTCGTTCGCTCGCTCACCCTTTTCTTCTGTCTTCATAATTTTCCTACTAATATTTTCCCTATCTTTGTTTCCTCATTTGTAAGAGAGCAATGGGAATAAAAACCTGTAGCTTGTGATATTTACTGAGATAAGGAGGCACTCAAACTAGAGTGTTTCTCGAAGGAGTGTGATACGAATGTAAGAGAATGCGCATGAAACATATCAGGATAAGTGCGATAGAGAAAGATTTAACCTTGATTTGAATAACTTACATTGAAGTGTCGATGGAAGCATTAACACTGGGGTCTTTTTGGCAACATAGCATTTGGAAGGAAGAAGCTCTCTGTACTTCTAACTTTCATTTTATATAAAGCAATGTTTGCTTCTGTAATTAAAGTGATTTTGTAATGTTTTGTAATGTACCGATAGTTTGCATTCGAAATTCAATACGTACATTTTTTTGTTTCTGTAATATGCCCTGCTGAAATGGAAAAGTGTCTTTTACATTGCTACGCAATTTATGCTATAGGATATGTTAATTAAATTTCAAAGTTACT
Organism: Acanthosepion esculentum; assembly: GCA_964036315.1. NCBI lineage: Eukaryota > Metazoa > Mollusca > Cephalopoda > Sepiida > Sepiidae > Acanthosepion > Acanthosepion esculentum. The sequence goes on along the minus strand of OZ038476.1, from coordinate 112,880,548 downwards.
TGTTCATCTGTTTATCATGTTTAATTATTCATAGTGTCTGTGGAACATAGTGAACTGATATCCAGTATCAGTCCTCTAATGTGGCGCTGAAATCTGGACAGTCACCTCCCAAATAAAGAAGAGTCTTGAAGCAACAGAATAATGTTTCTGCAAAAGGATTTCTGAAAATACAATGGACCGAACATTTTAGCAACGACGAATTTTTAGAGAAAATGGAAACATAAAAGACACTTTTATTTAATATCAGGAAGTCACGGCGCTTAGAGGAATGTTGTGTTATATTGTCGGTAGTCAAAAATATTTTTGCAGCCTCTATGTGGTTCTACAGAAACATGCTGAGAATAATATGGACCAAACATGTGAGCAACGACAAAGTTATATACAATCGTAACAAAAATGGTTATTTATGCTTAACCTAAGGAAGAGACTTTTAAAATTTCTGGAGCACATAATGAGGAAAGAGGGATTGGAAAATTTGATACTCACAGGTTAGATTGAAGTTAAGAGGGTCAGAGGAATTAAAGCACAAACTATTTGGGTGGCTTAAGCTAGGGATGTCGGTGCGGGATTTGGAAGAGATGGAAAAAAGACAAAAGTTATTAAGAAATACAAGTGACAGGAAATTGTGGAGGGCCATGATTGCCAACGTCCTGAAGGGACAATGCTCAGAGAATAATAAGAATAATAAGAATAAGAATAAGAAGTGTATCTCATAGTTGATCGTATTCTAAGTATACAGCAATGCGTTCCTAAGAGGACTAAGTCATACCAGAATTTATTATTCGTAGATGACAAGGTACTGATAGCAGATAGGGAAAATAAATTACAAAATCTCCTACAGAAGGTAGTGACGGAGAGTGTGAAGAAAGGACTAAGCATAAACCACAGGACAGACTGCATAGTCATCAGTAAGAGGATGAGCCCGAACATGAGTCGAGAACATTAGAATCAAGCAGACGCGGAAGTTTAAATATCTGGGAAGGGTTTTGACAGAGGACGGCAAGTGCGACACCGAAATCCGCAGACGTATTTCGATGGCCAAGGACATATTCCAAAAGCTGCGCAGAGTATTGCGAAACAGGAGGATTTATTTGGTAACAAAGAATAGGATACGGAACTGTTACGTGACATCTGTCCTTCTTTACGGCGGCAAATGCTGAATGCTGAGTCGAGGCGACGGAGATGTGGTTCTGCAGAAGAATGCTAAGAATATCATCGGCCGTCCATGTGAGCAAAGATGTGGTCTTAGAGAGGATGCAAAAAAAAAGAGGAGGATTATACTTAACATTAGGAAGAGGCAGCTGAAGATTCTGGGACACATAATGAGGAAGGGGGCCTGGAGAATCTGATACTCACTGGTCGAATAGAGGGAAAGAGAGACAAGGGAAAACAACGCGTGACATACCTGGCGGCCTTAATCAAGTGGAGGACTGAACGTGGTCTGGGAGAGGAAGCAGAGAGAAGGAACTTGTTGAGAGCTGCAAGGGACAGCGGGAGGTGGCGAGCCATGGTTCGAGAGAATATATGCAGACGCCTCCGTGTTGATATTGGGGAGAGAAAGGAAACTGCAAACTCATAGACATGGTAGGAAAGAAGAGCGAGAAGATAAGATTGTAAAAAAATGTATGGTCATTAGCAGGAGCCTGGCTGCTAAGTTGATAGCTACGAACTGGAAACTGTCTGCGAAAGGATTTGACAAACGACGGAAAATGAGATATAGACCACCGAAGGTGCATTAGTGTAAGAGAAAGATGCCCCGCAAAATCTATTCAAAATATTAAGAATCAGGAAAATTCCGTTGGTAACAAAGAAAAAACTGTCGGACTGCTTTGTAATATCAACCTTCTGAAATCCGAACGCGACATTGGTATCATCTAGAAGAGCGACTCTTTGTGCTCTTTCGGGATAACATTCTCGGCTGACATGAAGTGCAAAGACTATATTGAATCCATTGCTGAGGAAGCTGGTTTACAGTGTCGTGCTAGACAATTTTCTCTCTAGAATCTGTTTTACATGTCTGTAAGTCTACCATTCGTTCTTGCTTCAAATATTACTGCCACATATGGTCTGATGCTCCTGATGCATGTTTAGAGATCCTTGATAAAATAAAAAAAAATCTGCAATATTATTGGTCCTGACCTGGCGTCTTGACTTCAGTCATTTTTCTACCGGCGTGAGGTTGCTTCCCTCTGCCCTCTCTATAAAGGTTTTCAATGTAATTCTTCGGGTGATCTATTCGCTATGGTACCTGGACTTCATGAATTTAAGCGCAGTACCAGATTGGCAAGAAGGTTTCCTGATGTTACGGTTGAATTGGCTAGATGTAACCGTAATTTCCGTTTCTCTTTTCTTCATCCACTTACCTTCTTTCATTATATTTTCTATTTTCATTCTGCCTTCGTTTTATCCTTTCGTTCTTTTCTCGCATTTCTCGCTTGTGGACCTTCTCTTCCGGCTTCATGATTTCCAGACAAATTTGAACTTCCAAAATTGAAATGCAATGCCAATCGTTATCTACTGTTTTCCTTTATTGTTGTCACACTTTAATAATGTTTCTGTTTTATAATTTTTCAGTAACCATTTGTGTCTTAGTGGCTTAATATCCTTTATTGGGGTGAATTCGATAAAAAAAAAGTAAGAGAGCAACACTAAAATCCCACATTGAGACAGAGAGAGAGAGAGAGATATATATATTCAAAAAGTTAAGAAAAGTATTAAGAAATAGGAAAATTCGTTAAAAAAAAGAAAATATTACTGAACCGTTATGTAATATCAGTCCTCCTATATGCGGTGAATGCTAGTAAATTTCCTCTCAGATAAAGATGAGACTTGAAGAAGCAAATATATGGTTCTACAGAAGGATTGTGAGAATACCTTGGACGGTACATATTAGCACCGACGATGATTTAAGTAAAATAAAAAAAGAAACGCAGTTAAAATGAGTAGATAGGCTCATCTATGGTCCGCTCCGCTTACATGTTTATATTACAGGAGCAGAGGTACACCCCTTGTTCCCTGCTCAGGATATGGTTTACCGGTTCTCTTTCTTTCTCATACCAGTACCACAATGATTTAACTGTCTTAACTCATGCGTGATCAGACTAACCAGTGGCTGTGAGCGTACCGGGTTGGCGGTTTGCTCTCTGTTGTTTCTGATTAGTCATTAGGAGCCCGATGTCTTTGGTAGCGCTTAGAGAAGCTGTTCCGATCAACAGATGCATAATAGTGGAGTATTCTTTTGCCATGTCGCGCATGGGTACGTGGCGCATTACGCTCTGCTCTCAGCAACGCAATGGCTGGTTTGTATTGGTATTGATGACAGATAGTAACAATTTTGGTGGGTTTTTTCTCCTTCCTCAAAACATTTCTTGGAAATCACAACAAAAAGAAATAAAAGAGAACCAGTTAGCAAAAGAAAAGACATAACTTTCTCAATCTTTCATCCTCCAAAAGATTCGTGATAATCGTTTCAAATTCTGCAGCGAAGACTTTTGAGAAAAGTCGCCAGTTATCTCTGCTCCCTGTGAAACCGACTTGTTTTTTTCCATTGATACCAATGAATTATTGGTTCCAGAATATCTTCTTTGTCGAAAAGATTCCAGTATTCACATGCATGATCTTGGATGTTATATCTGAGATAATATTCCGAATGACCAGGGAATTGTCTGTTGAGACCGTTGACTACCCTTGCATGTGCTACCATCGTTCGCTACTAAAATCTGATCCCCACAAAACATGTGGACCCGATGGCATCCATGTAATAGTCATTAAGAAGTGTTCTCCCGAACTGGCTTCTGTTCTCTCCAAACTATAATAAATGCCTTGCTGTCTCCAGATTTCCTGCCTGCTGGAAGTCATCGTCTCTTGTCTGACCCATTCAACTCTCGGTCTCTTTTGGGAAAACTCCTAGAGGCCCTAATCAATGTTGAATTAGTTCATCATCTCTCATCACTGGGACTTTTCTTTGACAAGCAATACGGCTTTCATTTTTCCAGATTAACTGCTGATGTATTAACGATAATTCCAGAATGAGTCTATCAAGCTTAAGCTAAAAACAGTGAATCCCGGGCTATATTATTGAACATCTCGAAAGACAGGTTTTCCCCACAAGCTGAAAAGTTACGGTGTCTCCGAGCACGTTTTTAAGTTGATCCAGTCGTTGCTATCAAATCGTGAAATGAATGTTGTCCTGAACGACTACTCGTCTACATTCGTTTAGTACTAAGGAGGGTGTCTCCCAGGGATACATCCTACGCTGATTTTAATCATCATTAACGATCTTCCCGATGACATCTGCTTTCAACTTGGCATATACGCTGACGACACTACTAGTTACTCCTGTCTCAATAATAAGGCTGATCTGTCCGACGAGGTCAAAATAGCAGCTGAACGTCAAAACCGTCGTTAAGTGGGGCAAAAGATTGTTTGTCAATTGTAACGCCTCCAAAACAAAAATCCTCCGGGAGAGCCATCTCTGTCTTCCATCAGCATGTCTGATGCTATCCTCCAGGAAAGGGACTCATTGCGCTTTCTCCGGCTAACGTTCTTAGCTGACACGAGGTTGAAAGAGTACATTGACTCCATTGCTAGATCAGCTGCTAAAAAAGTCGGTTCACTGTGTCTGACGAGGCAGTTTTTCTCTCCGGAATCTATCTTGCATATCTCTACGCCGGCCATTCGTCTATCTTTAGGATATTGCTACCATATATCGTCTGGCCCTCCTGATATTTACATGGAGCTACTTGATAAAATTCAAAGAATCAGCAATATTATTGGTGCTGATCCGGCGGTTCGGCTTCAGTCACTTTTCAACCTCCATAAAGTTGCCTCTCTGCCACTTTTATAAATACTTTCATGGCAATTTTTCGGATGATCTCTTGGCTATGATACCTAGAATGTATGAATTTAAGCTAGACTGGCGATTAGACCTCAACAATTTTCACTTGAGATACTTTAAAATAGCTGTAACTTCTATGCTAACAGTTTTTTTTTTAATATTGCACTTCTCGTTTGAGGAACTCACTTCCGCTCCATGCTTTCCAGCGAATTTTAATCTGCAAAAGTTTAAAAGGTATGTCAGTCGAAATCTACTGTTCTCCAGACCGTTTTTCTCTTTCTCCTCATTACTAATGTATATGTTCCTAATCCATCCACACCATGTAACCCCTTGCGTGCTAGTGGCTGTGTTGCTTTGTTTGGGGTGACACCGATTTAAAAAAAAATAAAATTAGAGTTGGAATTTTTGGGCCACAACGACGACAGTGGACGTGGGGATAAAAAATATCACATCACAAAGGCACCGAAATAGTGGATAGATATGATCACCCACATCACAAAGGCACATGGAATTGTGTAGACATGATCACCCACATCACAAAAGCATCTGAAATTGTGGACAGACATGATCACCCACATCACAGAGGCACCTGAAATTGTGGATGGATATGTTCACACGCATCACAAAAGCACATGGAATTCTGGATAGACATGATCACCCACATCAAAAATGCACATGAAATTGTGGATAGATATAATCACCCACATCACAAAGGCACATGGAATTGTGGATAGACATGAACACCCACATCACAAAAGCACCTGAAATTTTGTTTAGACATGATCCCCCCACATCAGAAAGGCGCATGAAAATGTGGATATATATGTGATCACCCACATCACAAAGGCACCTGAAATTTTGGACAGATATGATCACCCACATCACAAAAGAACATGGAATTTTGGATAGACATGATCACCCACATCACAAAAGCACATGGAATTCTAGCTAGACATGATCACCCACATCAGGCAGATGAATTTGTGGATAGGCATGATCCCCCATATCACAAAGCCACCTGAAATTCTGTATAGATATGATCACCCACATTACAAAGGCACATGATATCAGTACATAAGAGAATTACAATTCAAGACGATTAAAACAAGCTGAATGTGTGAAAATTAATGACACCTAAAACAACACGCGGTTAAAGAAATTGAACAACAATGAAATCAGAAGTCGTGAAATCAGCAAGTGTCTGTCTGCGAACTGATTTTCATGTTCGCTTTTGCAGTAACGATTGAGAGAAAGAAAGAAACAAATTGATATGTCATTGGCATACAAATGAAAACGGAGAAAAAAACGAGAAATACACATAGCCGTGTCACCGTTAACATGTTTTTTTTAACTTTTTGTTACAAAAAAAAAAGTCATTAATTTTCACACATTCAGCTTGTTTTAATCGTCTTGAATTGTAATTCTCTTATGTACTGATATCATGTGCCTTTGTAATGTGGGTGATCATATCTATACAGAATTTCAGGTGGCTTTGTGATATGGGGGATCATGCCTATCCACAAATTCAGCTTATCTGAATTGAAATAGCTTAGAATTCATTTTACAAGTTATTTGGATATATTTTTTTAATGATAAATCATTTTAACATGAAACGAAATATTTCAACAATGTCAGTCGCATATTTAAGCCGTGGCATATCGGTGTGAATTAGGCACTTTGGCCTCTGGTAAGCGAAACAGAAATAATCTGTACTGAGAAAACGTGACGTGATGGGGCAAAATGGACTTGATTTTCAGATTCAGCGTGAAAAGAGAGCGCGGGAAAAATCTGCCCATTGTCCAAAAAATATTTGTGTCGAAAACATTTCCAATCCACAACACCTTTCTCACAGACGAAGAACTGGAGGTTTCGCACTGATCTTTCGCTATTTCCATGGAAAGTGTTAAGGAGATATACATTCGATAGTTCCACGAGTTGTAACTTTCACGGCTAAGACCCGCCATGCCAGGTACAACATAGTGAACTACCCTCATCCCCTTCGTATTCTATAGGCGAGATATAAATTCTACTCGAGCAGCTACTTCTCGCGAAACGCTCTTCTGTGGAACCGACTTACAAGAAGTTGTCTCCCGATCACGGCAATCATAAGAAGTTCACCTCTAGGATTAACCTTTATTTTCGACACATATCCGCATAGGCTACGCGTTTTACTCTGTGATCTACCTCAAGTGGCTCCCGTGATTTGTACATAGTCTCTGTAGAACATGCATAGGAACATCGATAAATGAGACTTGTTTTTGTGTTAGGAGAGTGTATTTGAGACTAGCAAGATTAGAATTTTCTTTATCAGCGCTTATAATAGCCGCCAAACACCAGATTGGCATATCCAACGAGGCACATTGCAGATGGGATATTAACATGATAGCTAATTTCTGCTGGAGCATCCAAAGAGATCAACCTTTTCAAAGTACCGTAGAGTTTCCAAGAAGAGCAGATTTATACATTTAGATGGACAAAAATGAATGTATTTTTCATTCCTTTGTATCTTCATTGTTTGTTTTCATTCAAAAATTGATGACACATGTTTGCCGTAATTTAATTTTGTGTGAGATTTTTATGAAAACGTTGTTCAGAAATGATAATGGTGAAAATGCATTCTTTAAGATTCTGGGATACATTTTTACGTTAAGTTAGTCTAACCTGAAAACGTTTAAGGCTGGTTCTACTTGGCCCTGTCATATCGCTGTTAAATGTGCAATTTGGCCTAATAGAAATTATCTGTACTGAGAAAACGTGACGTGATGGGAAAACATGGACTCGAGTTTCAGATTCAGCGTGAAAAAATAGCCCAGAAACATGTGCCCATTGCCCAACAACATTTGGGTCGAAAAAATTTCAACTGGTGTAATTTGTTCCCCACAAGGACGCGGAGACGCTTTTGTACTCTATCGCAAATAGGAAAGTGACGCCTTTTCATGCTCATACATGGCAGTAGTATTCCATTTTTGGCCTGATATGGCTCTTCGAAAGGTAGAGGAGAGAAAGAAGAATCAAGTACTTACTGGAGCGGTACAGGGAATCAATTATTTTTTGAGGATATTTAACGATGGTTCGTATCTAAGCGATTCACTTGAAGTCTGGGTTGAGTTTAAGTCCCTTTAATAATCTTTAAGATATTTGTGTACCATAATGGCTATCGAAGCGGAAATTGTTACTGACGTTTCGAGTTCAATTTCCAGCGGGGGCCGTTTTTTTTTTGTGTGTGTGTGTGCGTTTTTTTTGTGATTTTTTTTTTCACAAATCACCCTGGAAAGTTATGAACTAACGGTTAATAGCTGGACAGATTGGAATCACTAGTTTTGGTTGGCAAACAGCCTAGGGAAAACGTCTTTCTGTAACGCAACACCGCAAGCGTATCTCTAATCTGTCGCTATTTCTAGGACAAATGTTTGGACGAACAGCATTCTATAATTCCACCAGATGATCCTTCACAGCTAAAACTCCGCTACGCTACCATACCAAAGCCGACTCGTCCTCATTATTTACTTATTCCAATATTAAGCAGGAAGTTCCACTCAAATAAAATTACCCTCTCGCCTGTCGAGTTTGGTTGGCTTACCATGTTGGAATCGCCTGGTGGTGTAAGATTTCCTATTTTACAAATTACCTCTACTGACCGCCTGATGATTGCTTGTAAGTGCATGAAACTGACAGTCGTGGTCACCGCCCACTTGAAATTTGAATTAAAACTATCTCTTTTTTTCAATGTGCAATTGAGAGATGCTTATCCTTATTCCTAATTATGTCTGTGGGCGTATTATCATCAACACCAGCACCACAATCATTAATGTCATTAGCTGCATCAAAGACCATTCAAATCTAAGTAACCAACCATGTGTAAGCAGAAGTATTGAGTTTCTTACTGTTATCTATTTGTGATCTGTATTTAGGACTGTGTTTTCTTGTTTTTCCCTTAATTAAATTCTACTAGTTGTGCAGAAAAATATACATATGCAGACACATGGCAACACACATACAAAAAACACTTACACACAAAAATGTGATATATATATATATATATATATATATATATATATATATATATATATATATATATTAAAATAATAGAAATGACACCTATTGAGACACATAAAATATAAAACGTGGTATGTCAAGGTAAATAGAATATAAAAGTTACTGAATAGCTATCTAGAGCAATAATCATTTCACCAAAAGATATTATCGGAGATTGGCTATGAGTTTCGTATGAAAACAATGATTGTTTTAATTATTATAGTATATATCATTTATTTTATATTTAGTCACACACCTAGTATAGAATGAATTCGTAGCTTAGATCTTACGTTAGAAAATAAATAAATATGAAGTAAAATAATTAAAGCAAAATAAAAATGGAGATGTATATGTGTGTGTATATATGTATAGAAGAAGCTTTTTATTAGACGATGATTTTAAATCATGTCAATAATATTAAATTAATCTTTATTATTTTTTACATAAAAAAATATAAACTTAAGTAAATATGAACAGGTTTTCAAATGCTGTATCTTTTAATATTATAATTTTAGCTCGACATTTGTTTTCAGCAGGCGTTCTTCTTATAGGGTTTGGAGGATTTGCCAGAACGTGAACGATGTGACCTTGGATTAGAACAAACCGCTTCGCACGCCTTCTACAACTGTACTTGGGTCCGTCCATATGAGACTAAGTCGGCGAGTTGACGGCTCCTATCGCTCCCGAAAAGCTCGTGCTCATTGACCGCGCATATGCGTGTGACAATTTGTCGCCCCCGTATTCTGGGGTAAAACTAATGTTTTTTTTCTATCGCTGCTAGCCACGGCCCGAATGGTGATTTGGACGACGCACCAGGAGGAAGTCTTGCGAGGTAACCGTCTTTCTCATCAGGATCTGACCCGAATCTCTGAGCATCAGCTCAAGATGAAGATTAGAACTGATACAAAGCGATTGATTTCGACAGATTTCAGCGAACGGTGGGTGACAAGGTAAGCCTCGTTTGTGTGAATGGAGCTAGCCTTGATTTCCTTTTTTTAGGTCTCCCTGACACATCGGGGCGGTTTCCTGAGGAGCCCTCCCCTGGTTAGGATAGACCCTACTTGTGTACCTAGTTAATGTAAGTGTCGTTCCCGACACTTTCTTTGTTTATGATCCAAATCGAAATTCTCAACCTCCATATTTTGTATTTGCCCCCCACCCCTTGTTTCATCTCGTCTGGGTCAGAATTTTTCTTTCCTCGTTGCCTTATTTTATTTTATCCTTTCCCATTCCCGCAGGTCCAGGCCTTTTCATTTTGACGAAAGGTAGAATGCAGCGGCCTCTCCCTTTTTGAGGGTCTGACGGGTCCAACTAACATTAGTTATCCTTATTTTGTTTGTTTTGATATTTCAGTTTTGTTTTGGGTTCATCCCCTCCCCTCTCATGGTAAATCATCAAATTTTTATTTCATGGCGTGCGTTTTTTAGGTTCCTTGAGAGTATGCCGTATCATGGTGTATGTAGGGTTGATGGCTGATGGATGAGTTCGTGTGGTGAATGCGCAAATTGTAACGAGTGAATGGGTTGTGAATCTAATTAGCTAGGTATAAGATAGTAAGTGAAAACCAGCCTTAACCTCTCCCCGCTTTTAGGCCATGTGCCAAAATTGTGTGTTTTTTTATATACAATAAATATCGAACGGCTTTACGTTTTGAAGTGTGCAGAAGGCAAGAACGGCGAATAGAACCAACGGTATCTTGATTTGTACGAACGACATCCGAGTAATAAAGATTAATTTAAACTACAGTTTATAAAAGGTATTTAGAAAAATACATGTTGAATATTAATTTACCGTTAAAAAAAACATAAAATAGGGTACAAACGTCATATTTTATACTACCGAATCAATGAAAAAATCATTCACTAAGAATGTTGTTTATATATAAAGTTAATGTCATAACTGAAATCCAATAAAATGCACCCGATATTTTTACAGGTTGTAAAGTGTATAATTAACACTGATATAAATGGTGGAAGAGGAAGATGATTTACACATAGATAGATAGATAGAAAGATAGATAGATAGATAGATAGATAGATAGATAGTGTTGTGGTAGGATGCACCTAATCTGCATAGGTGACTACCGACTATATAAATAATGGTTGGTACCGGAAGACAGGGGAGCGAATACAGAGATCCAGCTAGAGACTCTGCCCGACTGCGACTTAGTCAACACATTCTCCAGGAACGGTCTTCCCAGAAATATACAGAAATACTATATGTAAATATTGTGTACACTTTCTTGTTATAATACATTCTTGTTCTAAGTACATTTTGTGTTGCATTATTATTCCATGCATTAGTCGAGATTCAACAATGAGTCAAGACTCAACAGATAGATAGAAAGATAAATAGATAGATAGATATAAAGTGATTGAAATAGCGAGTAAGAGAGAAAACAAGAATGAGATAGATAAAATGACGGGCAAAAATAAAGAAACTGCAACAGATAGATAGATATATAGATAGATAGATAGATAGATAGATAGATAGATATGAAGAGATTAGGATAACGATAAAGAGAGAGATTAAAAGAATGAGATAGATAACGAGAAAAACACACAGATATAAAGAATCTGTAACAGATACACACACACACACACACACACATATATATATATATATACTTCTCTCGAATATTTTTTTAATCCATTGCTTAAAGCCTTTTTTTTTTTTTTTAAGCGTATCACCCCAAGCAAGGCTGGAAGCCACTATCACGCAAGGGGTTATAGAAGGGTTGGAGGAAGAGCAGATAGGAGTGGTAAAGGAGAGGATGTGGAGAAAGAGAAAGACAGTGGGTCGATCAAGGCAAGGGGGTTACAGAAGATTTGGAGTGAGAGCAGATAGGAATGAAAAATGAAAGGATGTGGAGAAGGGAAGTGGATAGATCAAGGCAACTGGAGATGTCGATTGACGCTACACTTAAACCGTTGGAGATTGTATTTGTCAGCGAAACGGTAATAGGGAAGGGAGTTCCATAGGCGAGCTACTTATTTAGCAAATGTTCCCTCCATGTGAAAAAGAAGTAAAACAACAACAACAACAAAAAATTAAAAAAAGTAAGCTTCTATCTGTATTAGAAGTCCTTATACCGAAAAATGTAACTAATTTATTGTATGAACCTCGTATAAACCTTATCTCTGCTGCTAAACTAAGAAGTAATTAAATAAATCAGCATAAAAAATAGTTGCTTTTTTTTCTAAACAATAAAATGAAAAATGTATTTTCATACATAGCATAGTTTCTTTTGTTTCATGTCATATTTTATGTCCAGAATACATCCTTCCGGTATTGTTTTTGGTTCATACTTTAACGCGGAAAATTAATTCAAAGATTAAATTGCATATACTATTGCGTATATCCTTGTTAACGCAATTGGAGATTATGAATCCAAAGAATCCGTATATTGTAAAGAAAAGAATATCCGAGGATAAAGAAGAATAAATTTTCGATCTAAATTAATTATGCTATATAATCTCGATATAAGATATGTGTGTGGGGGAGGCGGTGTAACAATTGAGAAGGGGTGTGTAACATGTTGAACATGAGACGCACAGAAGTCATCAACCCATTCAAGACCACACGCAAAAAAAGCTACCGCACTGACAAACTACAAAGTAGCCCTCCTTTTTTTTGCCTCGAACTATGATCAAAGCGAAAGGAGTAATGGAAAGTAGCCACGAAAAGAATCAGATACACAACTGTAAAGGAAGAATGTAAGAAAGAAAGAAAGAGATAGAGAGGGGGGAAATAAAAAGAGATAGGGAGAGGAGATGTCAGTCAAAACCTGGCCGGGGTTTATATTTTATTTCAGCTTGAATTAAAGTTCACATGAAGTGACTTTACTCCGAGGATTTTTCAATTGTGGGGGGGTCGACTAACACTAAAGATGATCTTCTAATTTCCCAGCAAATTTGACACTCAAGAACACCCAAGGTGTGTTACAAAAGCGCGCGTAGAAAAAGCTATGCGTGTGTACGTGCGTGCGTGCGTGCTCGCACAAACGCACGCAGATGCGATGAGAATAAAATACGGATATCTTTGCTGAGGTTTTTATATAGTGTACCCTGTTCAATTATTACCGTTAACAATGAACTATTTCAAATTACAAAATTGTACTTGGATTAAACAAAAAATTACTTACAATATAATGCATATTACTCATGATACATTCCATCTTACAGTCAAATTTGACGGCGGGAGTACACTAGTATTACAATAAGAATTAATATAATGACATCAGTAGCAACTCCAACGGTCGGGCTTGTCGGCCTCAGCACGAGTGAGTCAACATTCGAGTATATCTATTTCAAGCAATAAATATTGTCCATATAATGTTGTTTTCATAGTTGATTTTCAAAATTGTTTTAACTCTGTGCCACAAAATTTGACCGAAACACATTTCATTGATATTGTTCATAATAAAGAAGAAAGGAAGTAGAAAGAAAGAAAAACAAAGAAAGAAGTTAAGTAAAAAAGAATGAAATAAAATTAACATTGCTAGTCGGGCTGAGTAGGTTTGAACTTCATTCATGGAGATATATTATTTAAAGACAATATATTTCTGCTTTAATTTTATAAGTTTTTTTTTTTTAAATATTGTATGCCCTTTTTTTTAAAGAGAACATTTTTATTTCAACTTATTATTTCAAATGTTCATTTGATATGAATTATTCCGTACAGTATAAGTTTTTTAGTGGAATGTATCTTTTGAGAAAAGGCAAATTAAATTTAGCCGAACCTTAAATTCGGAGAAATTCAAATAAATGTGGCAGCGTTAATTCGTCGAATGAAGGGTTGGGTTGATGTGTGTCGCTGGGGTAGTGTTGACGAAATATTATATCAGTCAACTGTATTGACCACAAACTTGTTGAATATATTAAACTAAACATTCACAAAGAGATACATAAACACACTAACGTTTAGATATTTATGACTCGAGATAGATATAAAGCTTATTTTAAAAAAAGAAAAAAAAAATATCTAGCTTTGTCTTCATATTTTTTGTTACATGTCTGACATAAATGTTTATTTTTATAGGCGTATTACAATTAATATTAAAACAACAAAATATGTACTTTTATTTCATGCACAGAGATTTTTATAAATTATCTACTTTTATTTTATACGAATATATTTTCTTAAAGATTGTAATGAGCCCACAAGGATTGATGACAGCGTCGCCACTGATTGAAGTAGACACACACGAATATATATATATATATATATATATATATATATATATATATATATATATATATATATATATATATATATATATATATATGATTGTGTATTTGGACAGTAATGCCTCCTTTATACATTATATTAAAACGACTGACGAGGTAGTGCGGTTATGTTTTTTATTTAATTTTTACTCTCCTTGTTGGCTGCCGGGTTATTTAATTTAATAATTGTTTATCTGGACAACAGTGCCTCTTTTATACAATATATATATATATATATATATATATATATATATATATATATATAAAAGTGGACATGGAAGTCAGCACTTAGAGGCGACAGTCTGTTTCATGCTGGTGCAATCGTCAGGCGATTGCACTAGCATGAAACAGACTGTCGCCTCTAAGTGCTGACTTCCATGTCCACTTTTATATTTACACACGCTCTATCTCTAATATTGAGCACTTTACCCCATAAATATAGCACACTTTAAGACTATATTTCTGCATATATATATATATATATATATATATATATATATATATATATATATATATATATATATATATATATATATATATATTTGAATAAATTGTGGGAGGTACAAAACTGGCAAATAGCTAGAAAGACAGAATTTATTTCTAATAGACATAATGTGAGATGAAAGTAAAAAAATAAGAAATGGGACAATCACTCAACAGACCAACCGGTTTCGTTCCCTAGCTTATCAAGGTCAACGGGGAACATTTATTTTATAATAAATAACTTAATTATGACACAAGCAATATTCATACAATTAAAACATTAAAATTGAAAATGAATTAACTGTACGAAGGAAATATATTTTCTTAACCCGAATATTACAATTTTCCGACAAAAAAAAACAAAATTAAAAAAAAATTATATATAGCAGAAAATAGAGATGGAAAAAGTGGGGAATAAGAGTAGAGAACGCTAGAGCGTAATAATATGGAGGCCAAGAAGGTAGTCTCTTTGCTTGCAAAGAGACGGTCCCCTTGCTCGTATATACAATGATTCAAGCGCTCTTAGGTGAAATAGAGA
This sequence comes from Acanthosepion esculentum, assembly GCA_964036315.1. Lineage (NCBI taxonomy): Eukaryota > Metazoa > Mollusca > Cephalopoda > Sepiida > Sepiidae > Acanthosepion > Acanthosepion esculentum. The sequence continues at coordinate 112,865,427 of OZ038476.1, read as the reverse complement.
GTGCGAACTAGCTAGCACCGCGAACAAGTTCGAACTAAAATTGGTTGCGCACACTCTGCTATTTATCAGGTGCTCGGTGATGGCTGAACCGGAAGTATTCACCAATTGGCTACTACTAGCTTCCGGATTGAGGACTCGTAAAGGGACATGCTGCCTGACCCTACAATCCAAACGCTGGGTTGTTCTTCCTATGTAGCTGCTACCGCAGCGACATTTAAATGTGTAAATAACAGAGGAGACATGATGGGGAGGAAGAAGATCCTTGCGCATAGACGGGAAGGCAGTACGAGTCACAAAATGAACTCTCAATTGAGCCGAGAAATAGCAATTTTGGACTGCAGACAGGATTCGCTTGGCCAAGAGCTCACCACGTGAACCAATAAATAGAAGTCGTAAATAGACGGGACACTTTTGTACTTCGTCCTCTTTTTCCTTCCTGAATTTAATAATTTTATCACGCATGACATTATGTAAGGTATCGCTAGGATAACCATTTTTAAGAGGGTACAGCGGATAAAATGTAATTCGTCATCGAGATACTGTTCGCTGCAAATCATCAGGGCCCTGTGACTCAGGGTCCTGATAAGATTAATCTTACGTTTTGAGAAAGTGAGAAAGCCCCGTTTAACCCAAGACAGAAGGGTGCCGGTATAGTCCTACTGGACCATTCCGACTATGTCTCCAAAATGCTAACCATTCTGAGTGACACATCCAAATTTCTTCCTCTGGATCCTGCAGAGACACATGACCGCACTATACCTATCGAGATTAAATTTCAGAAGACACTTCTGTCTTGGGTAAAACGGGGCTTTCTCACTCGTGAGATTAGTGACGATATAAGACCTGTCGGATCTATCCTGCCTCGTATGTATGGTCTACCAAAGACCCATAAAGATAATGTACCCCTTCGACCCATTTTGTCAATGTCTGGCTCGTCCCAACATAGGGTAGCCGGTTTTCTCTCAGATCTCCTTCAACCGGTCGTCGAGCATTTTAGCTCATATAGTATTAAGGATTCGTTCTCTTTCGTTAAATTTATACAGGAAACTCCTTCCAAGGATAAATTCATGTGTTCCTTTGATGTATGTTCCCTGTTTACCTGTGTTCCTGTAATGGAAACAATCGAGATTTGCTGTGACATGCTATATCTCTGTCACCTGTCTCCTCCAGATATTCCTGAAAATGTCTTCATTGAGTTGATGCAATTTGCGACTATGTCTGTGGAGTTTAGTTTTAATAACTTCATGTACAGACAGGTTGACGGGGTTGCGATGGGCTCCCCTTTAGGTCCTTCGTTGGCCAACATTTTTGTGGGTTTTTATGAGGCTTCACTCCTCACCCACGACAATGCTCCGTCCATGTACCATCGGTATGTTGATGATACGTTTTGTCTCTTCAACAGTGAACCAGAAGCCGATTCCTTCATATTGGTAATGAATCAACTCCACCCGTCCTTGGCGTTCACTATTGAGAAGGAGTCTAATTCTTGTATCGCCTTCTTAGATGTTCTTGTGCATCGGACTTCCTCTAATTTTCTTACTTCTGTGTATCGTAAGTCAACCTTTTCCGGTTTGTACACTGGTTGGGACTCATTTTGTCCCAAAAAACGTAAGATTAATCTTATCAGGACCCTGAGTCACAAGGCCCTGATGATTTGCAGCGAACAGTATCTCGATGACGAATTAAATTTTATCCGCTGTACCCTCTTAAAAATGGTTATCCTAGCGATACCTTACATAATGTCATGCGTGATAAAATTATTAAATTCAGGAAGGAAAAAGAGGACGAAGTACAAAAGTGTCCCGTCTATTTACGACTTCCATTTATTGGTTCACGTGGTGAGCTCTTGCCCAAGCGAATCCTGTCTGCAGTCCAAAATTGCTATTTCTCGGCTCAATTGAGAGTTCATTTTGTGACTCGTACTGCCTTCCCGTCTATGCGCAAGGATCTTCTTCCTCCCCATCATGTCTCCTCTGTTATTTACACATTTAAATGTCGCTGTGGTAGCAGCTACATAGGAAAAACAACCCAACGTTTGGATTGTAGGATCAGGCAGCATGTCCCTTTACGAGTCCTCAATCCGGAAGCTAGTAGTAGGCAATTGGTGAATACTTCCGGTTCAGCCATCACCGAGCACCTGATAAATAGCAGAGTGTGCGCAACCAATTTCAGTCCGAACTTGTTCGCGGTGCTAGCTAGTTCGCACTCTCTATTTCACCTAAGAGCGCTTGAATCATTGTATATACGAGCAAGGGGACCGTCTCTTTGCAAGCAAAGGGAGTGCCTCCTTGGTCTCCATATAATTACGCTGTAGTGTTCTCTATTCTTATTCCCCACTTTTTCCATCTCTATTTTCTGCTATATATAATTTTTTTTTAATTTTGTTTTTTTTTGCGGAAAATTGTAATATTCGGGTTAAGAAAATATATTTCCTTCGTACAGTTAATTCATTTTCAATTTTAATGTTTTAATTGTATGAATATTGCTTGTGTCATAATTAAGTTATTTATTATAAAATAAATGTTCCCCGTAGACCTTGATAAGCTAGGGAACGAAACCGGTTGGTCTGTTGAGTGATTGTCCCATCTCTTATTTTTTACTTTCATCTCACATTATGTCTATTAGAAATAAATTCTATGTCTTTCTATATATATATATATATATATATATATATATATATATATATATATATATATATATATATATATATATATATATATATGTGTGTGTGTGTGTGTGTGTGTGTGTGTATGTGTGTGTGTACAATTATTTATCCGAAAATTATAACATAAATATGATATAAAATCACTACAAAAATAGCCATTTTGTTTCAACACTTCGGATATATATATTCAGTTATATGCATATTAGTTTCTTATCCATGGTTTCACGCTTTTGCGATCATCAGACAAACATATTATGTTAGCATAATATATGTTAGCTCTATCACAGATAATGAGTACTTTCCAATAAATACCGCGAATATATATATATATATATATATATATATATATATATATATATATATATATATATATATATATATATATATATGAATATATGTATATATATATATATATATCTTTCGTTAAAGACGACGCACAAGGGTCTGCTGTTAAGATTTTTATTTTCCTTGTGTTCGTTAAAGTGTTTTCTTTTCTGGACACAAAATGTGTAAAAGTTGTCTGCATATCCGAGCACTTTCGGCCGTTTCTTTTATCCGTTATCAAGGACTATTTTTTATTTTTTTAAATTTTTTCCCAGATATGTGTGTTTTTTATCTATATACTTGAAGTTATAGGAATATTTTATTTTCCAAACATGGTCCATGGTGCGCTGACACCATTCCTTTGTTTTTTCGTCTGTCCTGGGGGTATAAATACTCCCACTTTCGTATTACAGCTGCAGACCGCCTGATGATTGCTTAAAGCCGTGAAACTTATAGTAATGTTCAGATTGTATACACCTGAAACGTGATATATATATATATATATATATATATATATATATATGTATATATATATATATATATATATATATATATATATATATATATATATAGGGTGTATCAGAAATTCCTTTAAAATATTTAGGAGCGTGTTCCTCACACCAAAACAAGGATAAAACTCCATATAAACATATGTCCGCAAATTCTTTATTTTTGAGTTATTAAGTTTAAAGAAACTTTACGCTGTGTTCTACGTAGACTACGTTATATTTGTTATTCGTGTACATTTGTGGCGAGTTATGTCTTTAACGTTCAACGTGGTAGTAGTAAGTTAACTGAGAAGTGTTCCGCTTAACATTGACAAGATATTCAAAGTTTGTAGATTTATTTTCGAATTGTATCTTGGACTGTACATTTAACATCGTCTCTCGTAAGCATTATATATATATATATATATATATATATATATATATATATATATATATATATATATATATATATATATATATATATATATATATATATATATATATATATATATCACTGTAAGTCACTGTGTGTTTATCTAAATCTAAAAATAAACACGCTAAAATTCACCTTCATCTCTGCCGTGAGCCGACGGCTTAGTGGTAGAAGTTCCGACTGACGCCAATTCAGTCGGGTTTCGATCCTAGCAACCGGACGTCTAGCCACACTGATGAGCTGTGAAACAGCGAAACAGTTTGTCTGTGGATGACAAAATATATATATATATATATATATATATATATATATATATATATATATCGTCATCCACAGATAGACTGTTGCTTTATAACAGCTCGCCAATGTGGCTATACATCTGATTGCCTCAAGCCGGGATCAAAACCCGACTGACTTGGCATCATTCGGAATTTTTACTCCTGAGCTATCAGCGCCCGGTAGATAGGAAGGCGACTTTTACGTACCTGTTCTTCGAATAAACATGCAAATGAATGACAGGGTTCAATTAATGGATGAGCTTTGCAGTGTTAGCAATAGTTGTCATTGTTTTCAAATTCGCACTTTCTCTCCAGAGTGCTCGACTGGAATTAAAAAAAAAACAGACATTTTGTGTCGATTAATTTTAGTGATCGAAAATTGTATGACCTTGATTACGTAACAACACTCATTGACTACATCACAGCACTTTTTGCCTACGTCAGAGGACTCTGCAACGTCACTATGAAACTCACTATTGTCTCTACATACGCCGATGATGACTAAAATAAGTCAAATTCTTGCACCAGATTTCCTGTGTTTTCTTCAGAAATGAATTTCGAGCAATTTCTGACGGAATTTTCTCCTTCTCTGAGAAGGAATATTCGTAATTTAGAAAATCCGTACAGTAAAATTAATCGACAAAATTATTATAGTTTATAATAATATTACTCCGGAAGAGCATTAACTACCTAAATACACAGAATATATATATATATTTAAAAAAATCGTATTTGTTTGTGCTAATGTCGAAAATATTCGGAATAAAAGAATATGTATCAGCATGGTGGTGTGTTTTTTTTTAAAAAAAAAACATGTGAACATTTTCAAAACTTAGTTACCTCCCCTGAGGTTTACATGGTGAAATTTAAATTAATTTAATTTAAAAAAAAACAATATGAATATGTATCAACTTGGTACGTTTTTCTCTTCCTTTAATAAGGGTACTAAGAGATTTTCCGTGAAAACGGGTGGATCCTATTGAAAATAAGTAGACAAAACTTGTCTATATTATTCAATCAGACATATATGATAATAATAATAATAATAATAATAATAATAATAATAATAATAATAATAAGAAGAAGAAGAAGAAGAAGAAGAAGAAGAAGAAGATTTGATAATTCCAAAGAGGATATAAATCCAAGGAGAGCTCAATTTAAGAATTGAGCAAATTGATAATAATGAAAGCGGAGACTCGTTTGGTCTGATGAGACGAGATCGGTTAATCGATATTGCGAAAGAGAATATTATATATATATATATATATATATATATATATATATATATATATATGAAAATAGTAATGGTATGGTACCAGGTTTTTTTACGGAAACAAATTATTTTCTTTACATATATATATTTACATATATATATATATATATATATATATATATATATATATTTTACGAAAACAATATTTTCTTTACATATACAGTGTAACCCGGATATGAGACCCGGATATAAGAGAAACCCGGATATAAGAGAGAGTTTCCCTGGTCCTAAATTAGAGCCTGTGTTAATGTATATATAATAGACAAAACCCGGATATAAGAGGAACCCGGATATAAGAGAGATTTTCCCTGGTCCCAAATTAGAGCCTGTGTTAATGTATATATAATAGACAAAACCCGGATATAAGAGAAACCCGGATATAAGAGAGACCCGGATATAAGAAACTTATTCGATCCCGACAACTCTCTTATATCAGGGTTACACTATATATATATATATATATATATATATATATATATGTTTTACGGAAATATATATATATATATATATATATATATATATATATATATATATATATATATATATATATATATATAATGAAAATGTTTTGTTTCCGTAGAAATACCTGTCTACCGCCGTATTACTGGATGTTAACAGTATTGTAAATACATTAATTTTATTTTCATTGATTCAATTTTTACAGTGTATCAACCATTTTAGAATATTTAATTCCATAAAATATTTTAAAATTGTAATTTTTTTAAGGATAATATTGGTTTACTGACACAAGTCTTCTTACTACTTAGCTGATAGGTATAGGGAGAAGATATGGTTTCTTGCCTTTCTCAAGGGTATTTTGTGCGTTAGGGAATATAACAAACCGAACGGGAACTGGAAATCGGCTTTACGATTAAAGATTCCGAGTAATTATCCACTACCGTACCCGAAATCCCAAGATTACTTCACCTGGTATTCCCAAGCGGTCACCTATCTTGGTACTGACAAGGCTCGACGTTGGTTAACTTGGGTGATCATAAAAAAAGAGAACATTTATAGCAAACAAGATAAAAATTTCGAAGTCCTTTTTTGCGACTTCAACTTACGCATATATTAATCAGTCCTTTATATATATATATATATATGTGTGTATGTATGTATGTATATAGATATATATATGTGTGTGTGTGTATGTGTGTGTGTGTGTATATATATATATATATATATATATATATATATATATATATATATATATATATATAGTGACAGATAGAGGGATAGTCATGTGTATATATAGAAAAATTCACAGACGTATGTGTGTGCGTATGCTCTCTCATCTTGTATACTTTTTTCGGCTTATTCAAATATTCTCTAATCTTGGTTTAATATAATGATGAATTTTCATCTCTGTTTCTTTCTCTGTCTTTTCTTGTTCTCTGTGGAATGGTTTTAACTTCTGTCTTAATCCGATCTTGTCATAACATCACCCAAAAAAGAAACACTTTTATCATTTTCGTTTCTTTTTTTAAACACAGATTCTGCCGACGTTATCCAGATAGAATGGAGACAATTTTTGTTGGAGCCATCATGAGGAAAAGAGGCAACAGAGAAAAAGAGGATCATTTAAAGATGGATAAAAAGAGATAGGAAAGAAGAAGAAGAAAGGAAGGAAGAGAAGAATGAGCGCAAGGATGAATGAATGAATGAATGAATGAATGAAAGAAAGAAAGAAAGAAAGAAAGACAGAAGTCAAATTAAAGACCGTAGGAAATAAAAGAAATAAGTATTAAGAAAATATAACGAAATTAATGAGCGACTGAATATTTGAATAAATTCTTCCTAAAATTCTGTTGATTATGTTTTATTTGAAGAAGGAGAAAGAAAGAAAGAAAGAAGGAAAGAAAGACCAAATAAGTAAAAGATAGAATTTTGGGAAATAAAAGAAAGAAAGAGCAAATAAGTAATAGATAGAATTTGGCAAAATAAAAGAAAGAAAGAAAGAAAGAAAGAAAGAAAGAGAAAATAAGTAATAGATAGAATATTGGGAAATAAAAGAAAGGCAGAAAGAAAGAAAGAAGGAAAGAAAGAAAGAAAAAAGAAAAAAGAAAGAAAGAGCAAATAAGTAATAGATAGAATTTTGGGAAATAGAAGAAAGAAAGAAAGAAAGAAAGAAAGAACGGTAGGAAGAAAGAAAGAAAGATAGAGCAAATAAGTAATAGACGGAATTTTGTAGAAAGAAATAGAGAAGGAATGATAGTGCAAATAAGTAATAAATGGAATTTTTAGTAAAGAAAACAAGAAAGAAAGCAAGAAAGAAAGAAAGAAAGGACAAATAAGTAATACATGGAATTTAGGCAAAAGAACGGAAGAAAGTGCAAATAAGTAATAGCCAGAAATTGTGAAGAACTTATACAGAAAAAAACAGAATGAAAGGGGAGGATAAAATAATAGACCAAGTGGAATAAAAGCAAAAAAAAAGGAAGAGAAGGATGATAGCGATGGAATAAAAGGACAAATATTAATGAATGATGAGCTTTGAGATGAAGAAGCTAAAAAACAACAACAAAAAACAAAACAAAAGCAAGATCGTTGACTCTGAGGTAATGGTGTGAAATGTCAGAAAAGGACGAACCTCAGAAGGTTCCAGTAAAATTGATGGATAACTTGGTATAATCACCTGATAAAACAGAGTAAAGTCAGCTAAATCCATTGTCAAATGTGACCGCTGTGATCTTCTCACCAACCGCCCCAGACGCCGTAAACAGACCTGTTATTCTAACGGGCTTCCCCCAGCGCCATCTGGTGGGCGCTACGGTAAACGAGCCATCAATCACTTGTGACCATGATCTGTGTAAATAGCTCAATATTATTGTTATTAAGGTCGGTTATCCTCAAAGGCGGTAGGCGGGATGAGAAAAATCGCAAGGGATATCCTTCGTGTAGGAGACAAATGTCTTAAACTGACGGTCAGTAAGTAAAAAGAAATGCGAGCTTTCACTGTCCAAAACACTGAAGTTACCAGCAATCAACAATTGTATAAATCATTCTAAATAAATATATGTGGTGTGTGTGTGTGTGTGTGTGTGTGTGAGAGAGAGAGAGAGAGAGAGAGAGAGAGTGCGTGCGTGTGCTTGTTTGTGTCTGTGTATTATGAGTGAGAAAACCTGTGAGTTCTTCTAACTACAAATGGAATATATATATATATATATATATATATATATATATATATATATATATATATATATGCGATTTATATATATATGCGATTTATATATATATATATATATATATATATATATATATATATATATATATATATATATAAGACAGTAGGAAAACACTAATATTAGCCGACGCGTTTTGTCCAATAGGAACTTTTTCAAGGCAAAAACGAAATGAACTTATTATTTTTCTACAGGTTAACTCTGAGACAGTTTTCATATATATACACACACACACAGAAACACACACACACGCGCACACACACACACACACACATATATATATATATATATATATATATATATATATATATTTACCGGATTTAACATCAAAATTCTACAAATCGTGTAACAGCATGGGATAATTGTCCATCCCACAAAGTGTTTAATATCTAAAAAACACTAAAGTAATTGTGTTCCTTTTTTCCACAGATTTTCAGACAAGATATGTAGCCATTTTGAAACCGTTTTTCGTAAGAATCACTGAAAAAAAATCTTTAAGTTATTCAGCTAGAATGAGAACAGGTTAAAGTCGTTTTGTGTCAGCCTCACGATGTCTTCCCAACTGAGTAATGTTCAGAGTAAAAATATCATTGAGACCTTCAGTAATGGTACCAACATACATACTCTGGCTGTCATCTTCAAAGTCCGATAAAGACCATCAAGAGAACGGTGAATATATTTTAAAATGAGGGAATAAAAACTCAGAGAATTCCAGTAAGATATCTTTAGTCATTTCTAAGTTCAAAACTTATTCTAACCCTTAGGCAATTTTGCTGTTACACCATATATATATATATATATATATATATATATATATATATATATATATATAGTTGGGATGCCTGATTAAATAAATTTACTTTTTAGTATTTTAAGATAATTTTGTATAATTTTAGTAAATATATCGTTTAAAATGAGATGTTATTATTTTCATTTTTGCATAATTTAGACGAACATTTATCCATCGCACCCCATATATATATATATATATATATATATATATATATATATATATATATATATATATATATATATATATATATATCAATTATGTAGTGCTTGTTCAATTTATGTAACGTAAATCATTCAAACGAAAATCAAATACTGAAGCTAATTATATGGCAAGAATCACTCTCGCAAACAATATTTAATAATAAAATACAATCAACTTCGAATCCATTAATGAATGGTATGATCCTTGTTTATAAATTCCGGTTTTATCAGGTCTTATTTTTCTACTAGCCCGGCTTTCAATCGTTTCAAAATTGAACTAATGAATCGTATGAATGATTTACGTTATATAAATTGAACAAGCACTACATAATTGATATTAAAATAACTGATCCTAAGTGCGAATTCCTGATAATAACTGTGACATTACTCTAATTATTGAACAATTTAGTTCATGTCACCTTTACTATAAAAAAGGCTATTTCTACAGTACAAGAACGCACAATTTTCAAATTAAAAAAAAAAAATTTCAACCTCAGCGTCGCGACTGCACGCTCCAAAATTATTCTTACATTTAACAATATCACATTGCTAAAAAAACACTTCTTTCGGTCTGCTCTATCTTTCGATGTCTCATTATTATCTGGATTTTAAAGAAAACTTACTTAAATGACTACCTGATGATGGTCGTTTGAAACGATTTGAAAGCCGGGATAGTAGAAAAAATAAGACCTGATAAAGCGGAATTTATAAACAAGGATCATACCATTCATTAACGGATTCAAAGTTGATTGTATTTTATTATTAAATATTGTTTGCGAGAGTGATTCTTGCCATATAATTAGTTTCATTATTTGTTTTTTGTATGAATGATTTACGTTATATATATATATATATATATATATATATATATATATATATATATATATATATATGTATATATATATATATATATATATATATATATATATATATATATATATATATATATCCTTCTTTAGAATTATTATTGTTATTGCTATTTTGAGTTCTGGTCATATCCATAGTAATTTTAGATGTCGTCGTAATTAGTGATACTGTTAAGATTGGATGAATTGTTTTGAATAGCAGATGTTAAGGAATAGGCATAGTATACCTGTTTTTATCTGATTTATTATCACTGTTATTTTTTGTAGGTGTATTTTACAATGGATTAACGTATATGTTAATAAATTTGAATATCGTTTGAAATCAAATTTGGACAGGTAGTTTTACTTGTAATGTTTTTTGTGCAATCGATTAGGGCTCGGAATAACTTACGCGCAAATACCCTAGGGCAAGGTATGAATCCATTTATTCTGCTCCCCGCAGTGATGGGTTGAGCAGCAGGATAGACTGGGTCACAAAATCTTGGTTAGCAGCCGGTGTGCCAGGAGAAAGAAACAGCAAACCACAGCGGAAAAACTATTCTGCCTAGTGAGACATGAATCGAAAGAGATATGACCGCCCATGCGTGTATCACTTATAATACTTAAGTGTCTGAGTTTTGTAGTGATATTTGGCAAAGCTGACTAAAACGAATATATATCTGAAATTCTTAAAATCAAACTGTTTCTTATTTCGTATTCAGAGTAATTAATTTGGATAGGTGTGGCCAATTTCTCGTGTTTGTCTTGCTAACGAAGCGTTTCTATGTACACGGCAAATCTAATAGTCGTTTTTAAACAAAATGAGCCCGAAATGCGAAAATTAAAAAATCTGGGAAGTGTTCTGACAGAGGACGGAAATTGCGACGCACTGAGATCCGAAGACGTATTGGGATGGCCAAAGACGCATGCCAAAAACTAGGTAAAGTGTTACGAAACAGGAGTATTTTGTTGGTAACAAAGAAAAGATTACTGGATTGCTACGTGATACCTGCCTCCTTTACGGCAGCGAATGTTGATCGGTCTCCTCAAAGATGGACTCGAGGCAACAGAGGTGTGGTTCTACAGAAGGATTCTAAGGATACCATAGAGCGAACATATGAGGTTTTGGAAATGATGCAAAGAAAGAAGAAACATACTTAACAGAAGGAAGAGGCAGCTGAAATTTCTGGGACACGTAATGGTAAAGGAGGGCTTGGAAAATCTGATACTTACAGGGCGGAAAAAGAAACAGGGAATAAAACGCGTGATGTATTTAACGGGTAAGTGGATGGAAGAACAGGGCCTGGGAGAAATAACAAAAAGATAAAACTTATTAAGCTCTACAAGGGAGAGGAAGAAGTGGAGAGACATAATCGCCTACGTCCCGAAGGGACATGGCACATAAAAATGGTGATGATGAAAATAAGAGAAAAACGCCATTCCAAGCGCGAGGAGTTCATTGACCGAGATCTTAGCTTATAATTTAGGGCCTTACAAATCAGCCGCTTTATCTCCATAAGAAAAATAATTTCGTATAAAGGTTTTTGTTCTTCCCTGGCACTTTTTAATGGGTTTCTCATACTCTTTCTTATTCCTACGTTGAGCGGCTATGACTTTATCTAATTGCTATGCAAACATGGATACGTTTTGCACTCAATGGGAAATAAAGTAGAATAAGTGATAGGCAACGGCGTCCCATTGCATTCCTCGCCTGCTTTCTTTGTCTTGTTCTTATTCTATCGCTCGATAAAGAAGATTAATGCATCGCAATTTTGACGCCTTTCAATACTTATTTACGTTTCAATCTTTCATTCATTGCCTCATGATGTCCAAACAGAAATACTGTTTCACTGTGTCCGCCTTTATGAAAATTCGATCTATCTTAGTAATTTCACACACATACACACACACACATGTATATATATATATATATATATATACATATATATATGAAAAATTTCTCAGAGTTTACCTGTAGAAAAAGACAATATATATAAAGGCAAAAGACAATAGGAAAACTATGTTATTAGGCGACGCATTTCGTCCACTGTGGACTATTTTCAAAGCAACAACGAAATTAAATTATTGAAAACAAAGTAACTATTAACAAAAAAACAAAATGTCCTTAGCAACTAGAAGAATTGAGAAAACGCTATTGTATTCGTATTGTCAAATAAAGATTACGTCAAGTACTTTCACGCGTGGAAATATTGTTTTTATTGTTTTGTTGACGGATTCAACTATTTTCTTTTGATTTCTTGATACAGTTGTGTTGGTTGGAGAGTAGTAATTCTGTTAGAAAAGGTGATACTGGGAAAAAGCCTCTGCGTAGATTAATATTTGGATAATATTCAATGGCAGCACTCTCGAGGATTTTCATTCTGAGTGAGTTATTTATTTATGTGAGTGTCACATTTTCAAAATCAAAATTGTGGTTGAATTTATTTCTATGTATGACTAGTGCATTAGTTAAGTTGTCTTTTGTGAGGTCTCTTAGATGTGTTTTTTAAATTTCTACTTGTTTCTCCAATATATTCTGAGGAACAGTTTGGGCAATTTATTTTATAAATGCCTGCTTCAGAAATATTGCTATTAGTGTTTGGGGATCTGATTATGTCCATTGTTCCCTTTCCTGTCAAGACTGTGATGTACTCAGTAGCATTTCCGATAATATAGACAAGACCGTCTCTCTACATCCGTTTGCGCACATATTCGTGTTCAGTCACTTTAACGCCCACCATAACGTGTGACTTAAATACTCTGTAACTTCCACGCTAGCATACATACTCTTAACTTTTCAATCGCACAGTCCCCCACTCAAGTGGCTGACTTTTTTACACGTTTCCCCGGTAACCCTAACGGTAACGCTTCCCTTCTCGATCTCTGTTTTACCTAAATCCTTGACTCTTTTCGCACTACACTCGTCATGCCGTAGGGTCTATTAACCTCTCCTTCTACTCCCCGCAAGCCGAGAACCTTCTACTAACAGAATATCTTCCTGTTATCAACGAGCAGACTGAGACTCGTTCCGTGATTTCCTTCGTGACGTCCATTGGGATGTGGTTTTTAATAACCCCATTCAAAAATGTGCGTCTGAGGTGTCCTCCTGGGTAACAGCTGGCATCGAGGCTTCCAGCCCAACAAGAAAATATAAAGTCAAATCGCGCTCATCTCCTTGGTTCTCAACTGCTTGCTCTGCTGCTGTTGCCCATAGGAAACTCTTCTTCCGTCTGTACTGAAGCGACATATCTGATTGCTGCAGACGTCTCTCTGTCTTGGCCCGTAATGAGTGCAAGCGTGTGCTCAATGAAGCAAAATTATTATTTGCTGATAGAATGAAACAACGTATTGCATCTAGCAAGTTTGGTTCTAAAGATTATTGGCGGCTCTGCAAAAGTGTGCTGAACAACAGCAAATCCACAATACCTCCTCTATTAAATTAATTTGAGGTCCTAACTTCCTCAGCTGATAAGGCTGATTCAAAGTTAAGCAACATAGGAACTGGTCAGTACTAAGATGGCTGACCGCTTGAGAATTCAAGTTTTTTTAGTCTGGATGTGCGGTTGGTGTAATGAATACCAGCACTGAATTGGAAATTGGAGTGCCGAGTTCTAGTTTCAATCGGGTTAGGTATATTCACTTATGCACAAATACCCTTGAGAAAAATATGAATTCCCTCTATATCTCCCCACTATGGGTTAATTATCGACCAAGATAAATTCTTACACTGTAAAAATATTTTTCTTGCTAAATGTTGACAAACCGTAAAAAACAATTCAATCATTTAGTCATACTCTTTTTTTCCCCGCTTCCTCTTCTCTCTTGCATTTATCTCCTATTGTCTGTATATTCTCTTTATCATTACGTTGGTGTCACTCATTGACGTTATTTAATGGAAGTTCTGTTCTCTTTCTATGGTGCTCATATGACACCTCACATCTCAAGAACTTTATTGTCGCTGAATAAATATTGGCAGTTTTCTGGAGGCCCACAATATTGATCTCATTTCAAATTTTCACAATGCGCTGTTTCCAGTTTCTAGGTAGAGTTAACAAGCGAATCCATTGCTATATGATTTAATTCAGCAGTCATGTTTCATAGATTTTTCAGCCCATGCGCCATGAAAGAATAAGAGGGCATCATTGTTACACCCCAGGGCGTCTCAAAGACTTTTCAGAAGAAGGTTACTGGTCCTGACAAAATCCAACAGTATTAAACCGCAGATATACCCGATCTTAGCTAAATTATTTCACTGCTGCTTGAAGGAGAAATTCTTTCCAAGTCCTTTCTTTTTCTGTCCATATTTCTGAGATTAGGTATTGTAATTATTTACGTTTTTCGGACTGTTGTCCTCATCTTTGTTGCTATATTCACAACGTTTCGGCCTGTGTACTTAAGGCGACTGCAATTAAGAAATGAACCGTTTATTTCGTCCACCGGAGTAGATTGTTCTTGTTCCACGTACTATGCCTCTTTCGAATATCACTTTGGGTAAAGTCAATGAATTTTTGGGACTTTTGGGACCTAATGTGAAATAATCATTTTTTTACCAGAGCCCATATTGCAATTTTATTGTAAATATTATTTTTCTCTCTAGCACTCTGTATTACTGGTTCCCATATTGTATTTATTTCTATACTTGGCGAGCTTAGGATACTTTTGTGGTCTATCACATGCGATGATTCCTTAAGTTTACATGTTTTCCAGTGATATTATCTGTTATTTCAACTTCATCTCACAGAGGGCGGTGATCTCACTTTTCTCACCATATGTATTCAGTTACGCCTGATTTTTCTATTTCGCCTCGTGTCACGGCTTTACGATGTTCTTGCAGTCTTACCTTAAGGTCGGGGCTGTTTCTTCTTTATACTCCTTACCACAGCTTTATGGGATTGCGTACACACAGTACATATTATTTGGGTGACGAATAACTTTCCACCCTACAACCCCTCACTCACAGACGAAACATCGTATGTATCTTGCTGCTCTGTCGCTATTTCCAGTGAACCTTGCCAGGCCCCGCCCATTGTAGCGAACCAACCTCGTTCCCGACATTCATAATCACTACAATCTAGGCTTAACCACTATCTCCCTCATATATCCACATAAATGTGTCTCTTACTCCGCAATCGTCTACATCGAGTGGCGCTTGGGCCTTAAAGTATTGTGTAATATATATATACACATACTGGTTGCGATGGATAAATTGTCGTCTAACTTACGCACAATTGAAAATAATACTGACACCTCATTTTAACAGATATATTGAGCAAAATTACACAAAGATACCTTGAACTACGAAAGAGTACATATATTCAATAAAATTGCCATTGTCTTCAACCGCAGCCCCCAGTCAACGTCGGAATCTGCAGTATCTATTCTGGATGGTCTCCTTGTTTAAGTTTTTGAATACTGCCATAATGCTGGCCTTCCGTTCATCGTTGATGTTAAAAGGAGTTTTGTTGATTACTCGCTCAACTGCGCCCTACACATAATAATTAAGGAGGTTGTGTCTGGGGTGGGTAGATGTAAAGGGTGATTTGAGTTCTGTTGGCAGAAATAGGGTCTTCCAACAGCAACTCTCTTGACCCAGTGCAGCATCACCCCCTCAAGGCAGTTGATGTAGGTCTCCATGTTGAGTCAGAGGCCCTGTGTGAAATTGAATGGAGGCATAACGTCGTCATCATTAACAATCACTCCAAACAACTTCGTAATCACCATTAGACTCATTCAAACTCACAAAGATTCGTATTGGAGCTACCGGCGCGAACACCAAGCAGTGCAGCATACCGTTTCCAAAATTCTGGCGGAGTGAATTGCGTCATGGTACAATTTTCTCACAGACGGTGCCCAAGTGACCTTAAAATACTGTGCAGTAAACAAAATCAAAAGCAAACAACGCGCGTGCACGAAATTAAAATATAAAATAGCGGCAATTTACCCATCGGACACTGTATATAAGTTTCATCAAAAACGACTGACAATCAACTGCGGTTACATTTAATTTAAATAAAAATACCACGGAAAATCCAATAAGAACACAAGAAAAATTAAATAAAAAGTAAACCGCTGTACCTTGTCAGTAGTTTTTATGAAACTTGTATAGAAGAGGCTTTGCCACCCAAATACACAATTGTGTAATTATATATATATATATATATATATATATATATATATATATATATATATATATATATATATATATATATATGATATTTTTATATATTTTCAGTTTCTACTCTTGTATCGTATGGAACAGAAGAATCAATAATTTGACACTTGCTAGTTTCCTTATCTCTCCCAATACGGTCGGGTCTTTGTGCTTCAAAGAGATGATCTGTCTGAATCGAGAAATCTCATATTTTGTGACTGTCATTATCAGAATTGTATTATTATTATTATTATTATTATTATTATTATTATTATTATTATTCCATTCCGTTGTGTAGTACGATTTGCCCCCAAGTCTCAACCAGTGTCTTTGGTATCAGAACATTCGAATAAATGAGGTGTTATGCAATCAGGAAAAAATTTACTTGCCGTCACTGCAAAGTCGTCGTCGTCGCCGTTGTTGTTGCTGTCGTTTTACCTTTGGTTTGTGTCAAATAAGATGTTCCCCAAGTCTCAATCAAAAGCTTTAGGAGACAACAAGTTTTTTTTGTATCAGAAGAGGCAAACATATGAGATGCTTTTCAATAGGAGGAGAAAATATTGTAATTTTGGTCACTGCATGGAGAGAAATCGATGCAAGATGTGAGAAGTACGCATGAGTAGAATTTCTTGCAATTCATACAGTTTAGGGCGCCCAAGAATTTGTTCTATTTATTTGTTTGCTCCTTTTGATATCATTCCCAAAGACCCAGTAACAACAGATGAGGATGAACCCTTTATTTGCTGGAGTAGACATATTTATCCCAACGTTTCGGCCGTTGTACTCTCCGGCTTTTTTCAGGTGGTTGGAATGTCGAAATCAATCCTTTATTTTGCTCGCTAGGATAGACTGATCGAGTTCCACGTGCCATGTCTAATGGATGTCATTAGAAGTTAGGTTAGAAGTCTAAGTCGGAAACTTGCTTTGGTGGGAAATCTAAAGTAGGACTTCAACGAATTTGCTCTTGGTTAGAAGTCTAAGTCGGAAGGCATGGAATTGTGCGGTCACCTGTGCGAGGCCCGTCTCTCTGCGAACTGCACTGCTCTTGGACTGCTTTCTCCTTACTGTACTGTACTCACTCTTCTCACTCTCTGTCGTAAAACACCCGAAGATGTTTGCTTATATGGACGCCGATCAAAACCTGGCGTGGGGTCGGACGTGGTGTGGCCACCACGTTGATTTCAAATCCCCAATAAGGATTTTCTTTGTTTTCGGTCAGAAATATTTATCATTTTCCATTTTTGGAAATCTTCCACTCCCACCCTCTTCTGCTCTCATATGGGTATCTCACCATACTTTAGAGGGCGTCAACGGTTTTCCCACTTCCTCGCAGTAACATCTCATACCTATCCTCTCAATGGGCGGTGGCAGGCCTCCTCCCTGCGTCACATGATCACCTCCGCCTGGATATTCGGCCAATAGGCGTCAAATGATAATCTCAATTTTTATCCAACTTCACGGCATATGGATTTCCTCAATTTAAGTTTTTCGCCAACATTAAGTGGACGGGGTTTTGGCGAAAATTGGGTTAATTAAAATAAACACAATAACATGGCTCTTGTTATCACAAACGAATTTCAACAGAACACAGATGTCCTGTCCAGCCGACCTCTCCTGCTCTGTGTGCGGTCGGCAGACGACCCATCAAATACTGATAACACAAGTTCGTCATCCTGACACAGCCAATGTTTTATCTGCCTAAAAGGTCTGGGATTCTTCACTAATTTTTACGACAATGACCATCAGAATTTTTGCGGGTGGCCTTTTCTTTCTTTTATCATCTAAGTTGTTAAGTCTTGTCCCTCTGCTTCCTTCCCCTCTTTCTTTTTTTCCTTCCTTTGTCTTCGCAGATAATTTGGCATATCTCAGCATCAAACTTCTGCGAGAAAGTAAAAATGATTATCTTGATTCGCACTTGAAAATAACAAAACAAAAAATCTTTTTTCACCGATCCCCCGTTCTGGGAAAATAACAAAACAAAAAGAACATCGCTCAGTATGTCTTTCATTATATCTATCGGTTTAAGTTATCGCTGAGTATGTCTTTCGTTATATCTATCGGTTTAAGTAATCCCCGTAATTAACTTCTGTGGTTAATTAATTGGTTAATTAACCTGCCGTTTCTAAATAGGGTTACAATTGTATTAAGTTACGTACATTTTTATTAACTATTATTGTATTGAGTTACGTTCGAAAAAGAGGTTAAATCTAGGTAGGGTAAGGGTGCATTTTTCAACGAATTTTGACATTCGTTTTTGACAACGCATGTCATCGGTTTTTTTTTTGTCAACGAGAAAAAGGTTTTCGGCATTTTTTTCCGTTAAATTCGTACTTGTATACATAAAGATTCTTTCTAAAAACGGTGTTAGAATACGTTATATTGAACTAAAATTTCGGTATTTGAAACATGGTAATTCCAGTGTTGCGAAGATACCATATTTTAAATCAGTTAATTTGTAATATTTATGCTCTGTAAATTTACATTGAGCCTTGTTTTGTAAAAATAAAAATATCAATAAGAACACCGGATTATATATCTTACTGTTCTTTCTTTTTATTATAATACATATATATCTATATCTATCTATATATCTATATCTATATCTATATCTATCTATCTATCTATCTATCTATCTATCTATCTATATATATATATATATATATATATATAGTTCTCCGAGCCGCTCGCGTATTTCGTACAGAGAAAAACGTTAAAATTCCTTTCCTTTCCGTGTGACGATGGCGTAGAGATAAGATATCTGACTGATGTCAGATCAGTCGGGTTTCGATGCCGGCTTGACGTAATCGGACATCTAGCTACACTGAGAAGCTGTGCTACAGAAAACAGTCCCTCTATGGATGACTATATATATTTAATAAGGCCATATAGAAAATATTAGGGTTGAAAGATTTGTAGCACTATTTTTTAATTAAAAAGTTATGTCAGTATTGAAAAATGCGATGACCAATATATATTATATTCATTGATATTTACCAAGGAGTTTACGGAATGCTATGTGGTTGAAAGCTTTGGCTTATAAAAATATTCGACTGTTCACAAAAAAGTGGAAGGGAAAATTAGAAAGCAGATGAAGCGTAAATCACAGATTTCCAAATTTATACATATATATATATATATATATATATATATATATATATATATATATATATATATATATATATATATATATATATATATATATATATTATTTTTTGGGGGAGGGTGTTCAACCTTTCATGAAAAAATTTTTCGTACAACGGGAAATAAAGAAGCCGCAGAAAGAATTATTAATGACTTCAAATCTGACTCTCTTATCCGGCTGACTCTCTCATCCGGCTGACTCTCTCAACCGGCTGACTCACTACTTGATATGTATACCTTTTATCTATACCTCGGAAGCAACAGGATGTACAAAATACGCAATAAAAAATTAAGAGAAACGTGCTTGAATTTTAAACCGTATTCCTTGAAGGATATAGCATTTATAATATTGTTATGGTCCAGGTTAGGACCAAGGAAGAACAACACGAACACAAGAGTAGAAATAACGAAGATATATTACACGGAATAATAATACAAGATGTGGAAGGTGTTAGTATGACTGTCAGTCTGGTTTGGAGTGAACTACTATCGGCTCGACTCGATTCGTCTCTCTCTCTTGAGAGGCGTAGTATACATAGTGTTAGGAAGAGTTCATTCTGTAGTTATAGGTAAGGACCCATAACACTTATCCAAGTAATCCGGGTAATGTAGTTTTAGAATATATATGGTTGGTGGGGATTCTATCTTCGAAGTTCTAGGCGGTGTTCGATAGCAAAATGAGGCTGTAGCTAAAACTATCTATCTATCTATCTATCTATCTATCTATCTATCTATCTATCTATCTCTCTCTCTATATATATATATATATATATATATATATCATAATTAAGACCATTATTTACCTGAAGAAGAAATATACATAGAAAACTGTTCGAAAAACCATTGAAATATTTATTTCATCCACAACGCCAAGAGAAATGCATACACCATATACAGCCTACTATCAGCTCGACTCGATTCGTCTCTCTCTCTCTTGAGAGGCGTAGTATACATAGTGTTAGGAAGAGTTCGTTCTGTAGTTATAGGTAAGCATCCATGACAAATATATTAATAAATATACATGATCAGAAGCTGAATGTTTCGGGATTAATATTTAAGATTTATGTTTTAAATGCCGTGAAATGTTTATATTTCT
>OZ038476.1:112832058-112839558 GCA_964036315.1 Acanthosepion esculentum | reverse complement strand
TATATATATATATATATATATATATATATATATATATATATATATGCAGAATATCTTCATACTCTCAAGTTCACGGATCCATTTCTTAATGCTGGTACGAAAGAACCCGTCATTTTTCTCATTCCTTTTATTTTCGCAAGTATTTTCAATCACATCTAAGATCATCGTCAGGGGTAAATTGCTAAGACAAAAAAACTAATGTAATTGATAGTTGTGATTTTTTTTCTTTTTTTTTTGTAAATGCGAATAAAACGCGCTCTGTTGAAGTCAATTTAAAAATGAACGTTAAGAATATGTAAGGGAGGTAACTTCATTTATATTTTTATTATTAATGTGTAAAATACACACACACTCTCTCTCTCTCTCTCTCTCTCTCTCTCTCTCTATATATATATATATATATATATATATAGATAGAGAGAGAGAGAGAGACTATGAAAGGATGGCCCTCCTTTCATAGGATTTAAAGTTGCTGAGCGTTTTTTGCTTGCTCTAGGCAATCCAAGCTCGACCACTTTACTGATAGGTAAGTTTGCTTCCAGGCATTTTTCTTTTTTTGTCTTTTCAATTGTGTCGCCTTTATTCGACACTGTAACTGGATAAAGCTTTAGATTTTGGCAAGCTCACCATTCTTCCATTAACGGTTTTTGGTTTTCTTTAAGATATATATATCTAAGACATTTTTTAAGTTTATACGTTCTTTTTATAGATACAAATATTTAGGTAAATGCTCTGTTTGATAATAAACAGTATTAAACAACATTTACCGGCCTGACTGTCCAAGAAATTTTCATAGAAAATATGCGTCTTCCGACAGGAATCCAACATGTATCCTATACGGAACCGTCATATAGCCTGACGTGCCTAACCGAACGCTCTTCTGTGGCCCAATCGGTTAAGACACATCATGGAAGAGCCGCTGTAAGGAAAACTCTTTTCTCCACTCGCAACATTCAGAAGAGGTTGAAGTGTTGCAGAGATCACAATGCCTGGTCTATAGACCAATGGAAGCAAGTCATATTCTCAGATGAGTCCAGTTTTTCACGTTTCTCAATTTCAGGGCGAGTTTATATGTGGAGGCAGCCCAAAGAAGTCTACAAGCCCGACTGCCTACTCCCAACAGTGAGACATGGAGATGGATCAATGATAGTTTGGGCCGCCATATCATGGTTACATAGTTACCCTGCATGGTAGAATCAACAGCAAAAATGACCTGAACATTTTGGGAAAGCATCGGACTACTGCAGCCAAAGTGACTGCTGAGTTGAATAATCATCTGAATAGACCAGTATCTACTAATACTGTTCGTCGTGAGCTCCATAAGGCTGGATATCATGGATGAGCCGCCGTAAGGAAACCTATTCTCTCCACTCGCAACATTCAGAAGAGGTTGAAGTGGTGCAGAGATCACAATGCCTGGTCTGCAGACCAATGGAAGCAAGTCATATTCTCAGACGAGTCCAGTTTTTCTCTTTTCCTAACTTCAGGGCGAGTTTATGTGTGAAGGCAGACCAAAGAAGCTTACAACCCGGACTGCCTTCTTCCAACAGTGAAGCATGGCGGTGGATCAGTGATAGTTTGGGCAGCCATATCATGGAAATGTCTCAGTCCAATAGTTGCCCTGCATGGTAGAATCAACAGCAAAAATGACCTGAACATTTTGGGAAAGCATGTTTATCCAATGGCCCAGACTTTATTCCCTGATGGTGACTGCATCTCCCAAGATTATAATGCTCCAATAAATACCGCTCGAGTGGTTAAGAATTGGTATGAAGAACATGAAAGTGAGCTAGAACACATGGAGTGGCCTCCCCAATTTCCAGATATCAATATTATTGAACATTTGTGGTGCATTTTGGACCAACAAGTTAGGAGCCACTATCCTCCACCGTCGTGTCTTAAAGAGCTGGAGACGGTGTTAATGGAAGAATTGCTGAAAATTCCTCTGGATGAAGTCAGGAAGCTGTATGATTCCATTCCTAGACGTATTAAAGCTGTATGTGAGTCTAAAGGAAGACCAATTCCATATTAATTAAATTTTATTTGAATGTAACAAGCAAGTGTTTCAATTATTTTGTCCAACCCCTGTATATATATATATATATATATATATATATATATATATATATATATATATATATATATATATATATATATATATATACCCGGTATAACGGCAAAATTGTCCAAATCGTGTAACAGCATAATTGTCAATCCCCTAAAATGTTTAATATCTAAAAACGCTAAACTAATTAAGTTTCCATTTTTTTCAGGTTCTCACATGATATTTTAGCCATCTTGGCACCATTTTTCGTAAGAACCACTGAAAAACCCTCTGATTTATTCAACTAGAAAGAGAACAGTTAAAATCGTTTTGTATCAGTACCACTATCTTCCCGACTATAGAATGGCGAGAGGGAAAAGATCATTCAGGCCTCCAGTAATGGTACCAACATTGTTACTCTGGCTTCTATGTTCAGATCCATTCAATAACCATCCTGAGAAGAATGAATAAGTTTTAAAAGGAAAGAACAGTAGAGAAGGAAACTGGATCAGGAGGTCGCAATAGGAAGAGAGATCATCATTTCAACTTAGAGTTTAAGAGATTAATTAGAAAAGATCCGACTCAATTCATAAGACGTCTGGCATGTGAGAGAGAAGTTTCAGCTATGACAGTCCAAAGAGCAGTGAAAAGGGACTTGAAAATGAAATCATACGCGAAACGGTGAGGCAACTTGTTACTACCCAAAGTTAGAACGTTAGAGAAGACGAAGTTCATCTGGAATAAGTTGGAAAATGATCCTGAAATAATAATATATATATATATATATATATATATATATATATATATATATATATATATATATATATATATATATATATATATATTCTTTTTAATCCTTCATGAGTTTCCGAGCCTTAGCGATGATTAATTAATGATGAAAATGACATTTTCATTTATGATCGATTTCATCACGATACTTCTAAGCTTGTAGTGTAATTCTTACTGCTCAAAGTAAAGTATAATAGTGTTATAAAATCTCGGAAAATTCCAGTACGATATCTCTAACATTTCTAAGATACAACGGTTCAGAGCTTAATCTAACAATTGGATAATTTTGCTGTTACAAACGCTCTCTGACTGATGCGAAATCGGTCGATTTTCGATCCTGGGTTGAAACAGTCGAATGTCTAGCCATACGGATGAGGTGTCATGCAGCAAAATAGGCTTGTATGTGGATGACTTGTTTTCTGATTGAGCACTAAGAAGAAAGGGCATTTTTAAAACCGCGGCGGCTTCTGCTTATAACCCATCGCTCTTCAGTTATGAATTGAACCCTCTGTTTGCTCATTAGGCGTTTATATACATCACGTATATAATACGTTAAAAGATTCCCTTTCTCTGTCGTGCGTCGATAGCTTAGGGGTGGAGTCTTTGACTGATGGTGATCCCGGCTTGAAGCAATCGGATGTCTAGCAACACTGATACAGCGAAACAGGCTTGTGTGTATATATATATATATATGTATATATATATATATATATATATATATATATATATATATATATATATATATATATATATATATATATACATATATATATATACATATATATATATACATATATATATACATATATATATACATATATACATATATATATACATATATATATACATATATACATATATATATATATATATATATATATATATATATATATAAGTGAACATTGAAGTCAACACTTAGAGGCGACAGGCTGATTCATGCTAGACGCAATAATCAGGGTGGCCTGATGATTGCGTCTAGCATGAAACAGCCTGTCGCAAATGAGTGTTGACTTCAATGTTCACTTTTATATTTACACACGCTCTATCTCTGATATTGAGCACTTTATCCCATAAATATAGCACACCTTAAGAGTATATTTGTTCATATATATATATATATATATATATATATATGATGTAAACAAATGACGTCACACATTATGAAATGGACAAAGTCCGACAATTACTTTAAGGCATTTTTATGTTTATACATTCTTTTCATAGATTCAAATATTTAAGTAAATGCTCTGTTAATAATGAACAGCATTAAACAACATTTACCGGCCTGAATGTCCGAGAAATTTTCATAGAAAATATTCGTCCTCTGACAGGAATAGAACCTGTATTGTATACGGAACCGTCATATAGCCTGACGTGCCTTTAACCGATTTGGCCACAGAGGAGCGTTCGGTTAGAAAGTGTGAAGTTTAAATAACAATAAAATCGACCTTGCTAATCAAACGCTCCTCTGTGACCAAATCGGTTAAATGCGCGTCAGGCTATATGACGGTTCCGTATAGGATACAGGTTCTATGAAAATCTCTCGGACATTCGGCCGGTAAATGTTTTTTAATACTGTTTATTATTAACAGAGCATTTACTTAAATATTTGTATCTATAAAAAGAATGTATAAACAGAAAAATGTCTTTATATATATGTATGTATGTATGTATGTATATAAATGTAAAAGACAGTAGGAAAGTGTAATAGTTGTCGACGCGTTTCGTCCAATGTGGACTTTCTCAAGGCAAAAAACGAAATGAATTTATTAAAAAATGTAACTAATAATAACAAAACAAAATGTCCTTAGCAACTGGAAGAATTTAGAGAACGCTATTTTCATACTGTTATCTGAAAATTACGTCAATTACTGTCACGTGTGGAGATATTGCTTTTATTGTTGTATTGACGGATTCAACTATTTTCTTTTGATTTCTTGATACCATTGTGTACGTTTGTTTGGGAGAGTAGTAATTCTGTTAAGAAAGGTGTAATAGGGGAAAAAGCCTGGGCGTAGATTAATATTTGTGCTTTAGTTTGGCACCAGCGAATATGTAGTATTATAGTAAATGTTGAATTGAGCGGTGTAGGAGTTGTTCTTGTGGTTATTGAGGAAATAGTGTGAATGGGTTGTTAGTCTAATTAGCCAGGTGTAGGATAGACAGTGGAGACCAGCCTCTCTCCACAACCCTTTCGGCCTTTTGCCACAAAATAATGTATTTGGGGGGTTGCGGGGGTGTAAATTATTTACATAAACATCGAAATATTTCACAGTGAAACCAAGTAACGTATTTTCCCCACTTTCCACGCGAACAGAATGCAGAATAGTCTCTTATTTATGAGGGATTCATAGGACATAACGGTCATATCTGTTAGGTAAGATCATTTAATATTGACGCCGGTCGCCTGCTGCTGCTGCTGCTGTTTTTATTTCAATGATCTGTATCAAGCATGACGAACCTTTACTTACTACTCAGCCGCATCAGACATTTTTTTTAACCGTTTAATCCCAGGAAAGGCACCAGTGCTACTAGAACAGATGATGTTACAGTAAGTAAAATGTAATGAGAAGAATTTAGTGGCGATGATTGGAGTAAGCACAAGAAAGGTACAGGGTTCAAGAAGATGGAGACTGAAGATGTCTTTATTTATCAGGAAAGCTGTAAATCGGGAAGTGGCGGTTGCATCTCGCTAGTTCAACAGTAAAGAGGTATTTACCATTCTATTAGCACGCTTACATTCATGAAGTTGGAGCACCAGGGGCAAAAAACACATCACTGCAGTTGCCATGAAAAGATTTGTAGAAAAGATAGAGAGAAGCAACGTGACGTCGGTGAGAAAGTGTCTGCAGTCAAAATGCCAGGTCAGGATCGATTATATTACAGACCGTTCTTTGAAAATATTTTTCAAGTATCCCGAGATACACAGGAAAATCATCAAACCAGATATGGCAGCAATATTCAATACACGGACGAACAGTGGATTTATAAATGTGCAAGATGGATTCTGACGAGAATAAATTTCTGGTTCGGCACAGTGAACCAATTTCCTTGCAGTAGACGTAGCAATTGATTCGATATAGTCGTTCCACTTCATGTTAGTGGAAAACATGAGACCAAGAAGCTTTAGAGTATTGTTGTCCTGAAGTTTATCATCAGTCATGCTGACGGGAAGCAGAAAAAGTTCTCTTTGGCTATTAAATGAAAGTAGTTTAGTTTATTTAGGCGTGAAAACTTACAAGCCATTTCTTACCACCGTTAACCACTGATTGGAAGTAGTTTTCATTATAAAGCTGATCGCTCTGCTAAAAGATTCAAGGCAGTTTTTCATTGAAGTTGCCTCAGCCATTTCCACTACGGAAGACCATACTCGTAAGTATCTCACTTAAAAATTGGGAAAGGTTGATTGGTTTTTGGATAATAATTAAAAATGAAGTCTCGGCATAATATTATCACAGATGACAGTGTTTAACACACGCTGATGCACGTGATTTAATTCTTATTTATTCATTCGAAAAGGCAAACAATAATTTTTAAACTATATTTTTTCCAGAGAAAAAAATGTTATGAATGTACTGTTTCCGAAGTAAATGATATTTACACACAAGATTTTCCTTAGTGAAAATTGCATATTGTTTAAAATTCCGGAAAGTTTACATTCAAGGAAATGTTAGAAAATTCGAGAAAAAAATTATAATTGTCTAAGCCTGGCATTATCTATGAGAAAATGTGAGTGATCAAATAAGGACGAAACGAAACAAATCTAATTTTAATAAACGCTATTTTCTTCATAAAACTCGGCGTGCTATTCTGTGGGCCAAAAAGGGTCAATGATTTGTCTCTATCATGGGAACTAATTCACTACAATCGGAGGCCATATTGATCTATACTTTTCTGAACAAACAATAACGACTTGTGACTGATTTTACTTTGACCAAATAACACTTAGTTCACCAAAACGTTTTCTCGCTCCAACCAACCAGAAAAGTGTTTCATTTGATTAATGTTTGAAAACAAACTAATAAAAAAAAATGAGAACGGGAATTAACTAACCAAATATTAACCAGAACAATTTTCATTAAGTCACAACCGCGAGAAAGCTTCAGATGCAAAACTCTTCCTTAAAAAGATGTTTTATTTATTTATTTATTTATATTATTATTATTATTATTATTATTATTATTATTGTTGTTGTTGTTCTTCTTCTTGTTCTTGTTCTTGTTGTTTCTGTTGTATTTTATTTTGTTTATTTTCTGTCCCATCTTATTGTTCAGGTTCATCTACATGTCTTTTCCCCCTTATTTCTTATTCATCTTTTAATTTTTCTTTTCGTTCTTCTATTTCGTCATCATTTTCTGTTTCTTGTTCTTCTCTTTCTTCTTCTCCCTCTTATAATGTTTTTTTCTTCTTCTCATTCTTATTCGTCTTCATCTTTTTCTTTTTTTGTTGTTCTCGTTCTTCTTCACCCTCTTATATTTTCTTTTTCTTTTTCTTCTCGTTCTTCTTCACCCTCTTATATTTTCTTTTTCTTTTTCTTCTCGTTCTTCTTCACCCTCTTATATTTTCTTTTTCTTGTTCTTCTCTTTCTTCTTCTCCCTCTTATAATGTTTTTTTCTTCTTCTCATTCTTATTCGTCTTCATCTTTTTCTTTTTTTGTTGTTCTCGTT
>OZ038476.1:112799558-112827058 GCA_964036315.1 Acanthosepion esculentum | reverse complement strand
ATATATATATATATATATATATATATATATATATATATATATATTGCTTGGTTGGTTGGTTGGGGTTTTATGGCATATAAACCACTATGGGTTATTTAATGCCAGATTCAATATTTACTAAAAATATCAAAAAACGTATAGCTGGCAACATCATTGTTTCAAAAACTGGCAACATCATTGTTTCAAAAACGTATAGCTGGCAACATCATTATTTCAAAAAAATGTAGTTGGCAACATCATTGTTTAAATGTGCTGGAAAAGACCTGGAAGTTCACTATTTTCCCATATTTGGGACACCAACAGGTGCTACCACCCCGGGTCAGGGTGGACCTGGGAACACCAGCAATTAAGAGGTGGTTCCACGCTTTCTCAAAACCTCCTGATCAGAGGCCTTGCTGTTGGATGCAGTTTAACGTCGTACCCAGGACGATATATATATATATATATATATATATATATATATATATATATATATGTATATATATATATATATATATATATATACGAGACGTGCCGTTTACGTAGACAGTGCCTACCCTGAACAAAATAGATCGGATACATTTTCCTTCTTTGGGACAATATGCACCTAATCCAATAAAATTATGTTTACTCTGATTATTGTGCATAAAATTTGAAATAATTTATTTTTTGTAGATTTACAACAAGATCCCTACCTTAGCGACACGTGCCTGATATTTCTTCTTCTTCTTCTTCTTCTTGTTCTTCTTTCTCTCCTCCTCTTCTTCTTCTAAGTAGAATTATTTAGAAAAAAAAACTATCTAAATACTTTCCTACCAATGGAATACGTATGGGTGGTTATGATTAATCTTGTACAGATGCCAGGGAGTGTGCTCAGTGTAAAAGTAACTGAAAAATGTATCTTGTTTAAAACCTTTCCATTGATTTGCGGTGTTTAGTCTCTGAGTTGTAGGTTTAGAAGGCATCTTTCGCTCTTCCAGTTGGTTTTAGGCGTTCTTCGTCATTTTTGTAACTATCTTTCCAGATCAGGAAAAATTTGCACATCCTTGAATCTGACACCATTATTTGCAAATGGACTCGTCCAGCATTCTGTTTTTTATTGAAGTTTGGGATTTACAACGGATTCCTTTTATTTCTGTAATGTTAATCTGAGCTTTTCTATGACTGCTAAGTGACCCCTTCCACAATCGACACGTGTACAGGTTTTAGAATGTAAAAAAGATTACTGATTTTCCCACTGGTGGTATGTAAAGTGGCTTTTGTCAGGTAAGCAAAGTGGGAAAATTATAATAATGGACATTTTCCTAACGCGTGTTGAAATCCTCAGAGTCTTTACCATTGTCGAATTTATCGCTAACATTTTTGTCGAGATTTACAAAGTCTACATTTCGTTCAGTTTTGTAAATCAAATTATGAAATTTGAATTAGCTGATTTGTTAGGAAAAATACCATTCAAAATTACCCGCGGTTAAATAATTTCTTTAATTTAATTTAATTTTATAAGACTTCAAGGTAAACAATATTTTTACGAAAGAAATGTTTTCCTTATTCTTTTTTAGAATATTCTTAGAGCACGTAAAATGCAACTGCCTATACGTAAATATTTCTTTCTGGAGCCTAATTCCATCTTTCTGAGGCGTTTGGCCTTGGGATTTGCATATAGTCAGGGTGAACTTCAAACCGGATTCTTGTATATACAAAAACTTAGAAAAAACAATACTGCATTTTTATTAAATATGTCTTTGTTATTTTAATCAGTAAATTGTTTTTAAAATAGTGGGAGTGTTTTGCATGTTAAATAATAAATCATTTAATTTTTCAAAAAAAATTAATGAACATTTATTGTACTAAGCTACGCTTCCTAGTAAAACCAAATGTACTTTGTACACCCTTACCTGTTTGCAAATCTCCCCCAAATCTGGTTACAATCAGTAAATGTATGGCTATTCTAGAGGGTGTGACGGACGGAATAACGAAAGCTATACAATTTTATATATAGATATGGGAGACTTTAATATCTGCTGTGGATCACCTTACATGAAAGGAGACGGGAAACAGATGAACTTTGAAGAATGAAGCTGAATGTCGCTGTGCCGAATAAAAATCGGAAATAATTGGCAGACTTATTGTATTGGCATGGCTCAATAACCAAAGGGGTTGTTAGCCTTCACGGCTTATTTAATTGCATATTTCACCCAATGTAACATACGAGAGCAAAGGGTAGACAATTCCTGAATCAGGTATGCGATAGGAATATAAAAGAATTTGGTAGGAACTAAAAATTATGATAATTATTACATATAACGAATAACCTCTGAATGAGGACATGACGTTCTATACCTCAGGTCTATTCATTGTGTAACTAATGATCAGAACTGACGGTCTATTTCAAAACGTTTGGATTTCCGAAATTTCGGAAGAAAAGTTAAAAATGAAACACCATTCTTAACAAATGACGTTTCGTTAATTTTGCAGTATAAAATGTTTATATTTGCTTCTATGTGATTGATTAATTGTAATGTAAAATAAATTAAACATACTTTTTTTTTCTAATAGATTTTAAAAAGAAAAACGCAAATTACTCATAACAAATTAAATTTTATCATCAACATATTTATTGTTACGAATAAAAACTATCATAGAAAAATATTGAATTAACTATACAACAAGGCCATTTTAAAAATAATTGTAAAAATCGAATCGAGGAAAAAAGTCGTTTGAAAAATCTCTATTAATAATTAGACATCAAAAAACATTAAAATTAAATTTCTTGAGAGAATCTTTGTTGTATTTCTAAGAGGAAAGACGAGAAAAAATCGAATTGATAAATTACAGAGGAAAAGAAGGAAATAAATTATGAAGTAAGACAAAAAAAAACAACGACAAGTAAAAGTCGAATTAATAAATCATGTAAATTTATATATTCTTTGGTTAGAGCATACAGCCTCGTTTCAGTCTTCATTTGCTTTTGGCTCACTGCCTTATAGCATTGAAACACTAGATCCTGTACCATCACCAAAGTTAAGCAACGTCGAGTTTGGTTAATATCTACATGAGTGACCGCTTGGGAACCGAGGTACAGTAATCTTGTATATACGGGTTGTGTAATGGATAATGGATCGGAGCTGTTAATCTGAGAGCCGAGTTCTAATTTCAGCTGGGTTCGTTATATTCACATACCCTAATACCGTTGGGAAAGGTATGAACCCACCTCTTCTCCCCTAACTATGGGTTAATTAGTAAGACTCGTATATAAAACCGTTATTATCTCTAGCTCCAAAAATGCAAATAAAAATAAAAATTGCGTACAAAATATTTAATCGCAGAGCTGAGTTCCAAATTTAGCTGGGTTCGTTATATTCACTTACGTGCAAGTATCCTTGGAAAGGTAGGAATCCATCTCTGCTCACCTGATTCTATCACGCCAAGTGACGATAAACTAAATCCGGCAGTAACGCCTTTGATCGGGTTATTGGGGGCTTTCAGGAGCTTGGGACCACGTGTTAATTATTCTGAGGTCTACCCTGGCCCGGGGTGGTACGACCTGTTAGCGTCCTACCTGTTGGAAAATAGTGAAAACCCAAAAGAAAACACTATGAAATTATAAAAGCAAATGTTTATGGTAAAAATACCAGCAATAAATTTTTATGTAAAAAAAGTTTACAATATTTATAGTAAAATTAGAATACAGTATTTACATTAGTCGGACTATTGTCCTCATCTTTGTCGCCATATTTGTCACAACGTTTCGGCCGTTGTACGCTCCGGCCTTCTTCAGGTGGTTGGAATTTCGAACCGAACCCTTTATTTCGATCACTGGGGTAGACTGTTCTAGTTCCACGAGCCATGTTTGATGGATGTCAGTTATCAGTTATCTCCTGGTAATTTTCCCTCTGAAAGTTCTCCACTGCCTGAACCGGGTATTGAACTCACACTCTTTGGGTCTGTCACTGGATCTAACCAACGCCTTTATCCACTGTGCCATGTGTCCTCAGGGAACTAGAATAGTCTACCCCAGTGATCGAAATAAAGGGTTCGGTTCGAAATTCCAACCACCTGAAGAAGGCCGGAGCGTACAACGGCCGAAACGTTGTGACAAATATGGCGACAAAGATGAGGACAATAGTCCGACTAATGTAAATACTGTACATAATACCTCATCTCAGAAATATAGACAGACTCTAAAATTAGAATGTTAGACTATTATCAGAGTGATCATATCTTTAGCGGTTAAGCGATTTGTTAAATACATTAGTCGACATTGCTCTCAACAGTCGACTTTTCTCTGGATACGACATTTGTCCGTTGTGAATGTTAGACTGCAATCAGATTGATTATAGCTTTAATATCTGATTTCTTAAATATATTGTTTAAAATTACTCTCAAGTATCTAATTTTCCTGGATACTTCTGAGCCTGTAAAAGTTTCACAACAATCAGAATCATGATGAAAGCACTGGACAGCCGTTTACGTAGACAGTGCCTACCCTGAATAAAATAGATCGGATACATTTTCCTTTTTTTGGGAATAATAAGCTCAGGTAAATCTTCCATTTATTAAATATATTCAACGAAGTTACTTTTTTTTATCGGTTGAATTTTCCAAGGATATATTTGCTCGTGTCAAAGTTAGATTATAGTCAAATTGATCTTAGCTTTAGTAGATACCTGATTTTTAAAAATATAGTGTAACCCGGATATAAGAGAAACCCGGATATAAGATAGATTGTCTCTGGTCCCAAATTAGAGCCTGTGTTAATGTATATATAATAGACCAAACCTGGATATAAGAGAAACCCGGATATAAGAGACTTCTCCGGTCCCGCCAACTCTCTTATATCCGAGTTACACTGTATAATGGCCGAAATTTCTCTTAAGTATCGGCTGTTTCATGGCTATCATCTGGATTATTTACAAATTTAGACTTGAATCGGAATTTTTTATAGCATTATTAGAACAAAATTAAATCTTCAAAAATAGGATTTTTACTTAATTTGATTCGGAAAAAAGTTGCTGCCGAAATATCAGACATTTAATTTTTTTGCCGGTTGTATCTTTTCTAGCAAGTAGTTTTTACAATGCACATACCTACGTGTATACCTACGTGTATGCATGTGATTTTGTTTGCATCCCGGTGTATACGTCTTCCGGTTCGCACGCTTGCTGCTAATTAGGTGAAAGTGTGACTTGTTAATAATCACGGTGTTTGTCTGGCCGAAGCGGATGGCACCTGGTGCGACGATCTTGAGTAATAAATATCAGAGACGAGCAGTTCAGGTGTTAGGATTCCAGAGGGGTAAAGAGAAATTGTGCGAGTGGGAGACAATGAGACAGGTGGCAGAGAGGGCAATTGTGTTGAATAACAAAACGTTGTCTGATGTGGAATGCGTCGGTCCATCTTCTAGCGTAATGTCGTCGAGAAGCACGAATAAAAGGAGAGATGGAACGGAACAAGAGGGAAAAGAGAAGAAGAAAAGCACCGTGAAGAAAGTGAGAATATGTGTAAGTTAATATTAAAAATGAAGAAAAAAAGTAGATCTTGAGAAGAAAAAGAGGAAAAAGAACAGATAAAAAGAAGAAAAAAGGGCAAAAAATAACAAAAAAAATAAGAAGAATTTGATATGAATGCTAAATGTAGAAAGAGCAAGAATAACAACAAAGGAAAAAGAGGACAAAGAAGTAGATTAAAAGAAGAAAAAGAATAGCAGATGAGTAGAAGAAGGGAAAAAAGAAGAAAAATTAGTCAAGAAGAATCAAACAACAAGAAAGAATTAAAGCAGATGAATATATGAAGAAAGATTTCGAAAGAAAAGGAAAATAATGAAAAAAGCAGAACGTAAGGAAGGAAAAGCAGACAAAAACAAGTCGAAGCAAAAAGAAAAATATAGAGAAAGTTAAAGAAGAAGAATTACAAGAAGACAAGAGTAAAAAGGAGAAGATAAGAAAGAATAATAATAAGAAAAAAATAAGACAAAACGAAAAAGAAGAAAAGAGGAAGAAAAACCTGTCAAGGTGTTGAAGAATTGGGGCAAGAAGAAGTAGACGTGAAGAAACGAGCAGAAAGAAGAAAAAGACGCAGACTGAAAAAGTGGAAGAAGAAAAAGACATGGTGAAAAACAGACGAGAAGATATAGAAACAGAGAGAAAAAAAATTCAGGAAAAAAGAAAAAAAAAAGAGACATGATGATAAAAAAAGCAAACGAAAAGAAATAGCAGAAAGCTAAAAAGGAACGTTAAAGAAAAATAACAAGAAGAAAAAGTAAAAGATGAAGAAGAAAAATGGACAAATTATCTGGCAGGAAGACGTAGCTAATGAAAAAGAAGCGGAGAAGAAAAAAAAAGAAAAAAGAAAAAGAATCCGACTAGAAGAAAAAGAAACAGAGAAGACGACGAAGAAAAAAAGGAAAGTAATAAGAAATGAAGAAGAAACCAAGAAAAAGCAGAATAAGAAACAGTGAAGTCGAAGAAGAAAAAAGAAAAAGAATCAGACAAGAAGACGCAGAGAATATAAAGAAAAAGGAATCCGACAAGAAGAATTAGATGATGAAGAAGAAAAAAGAAAAAGAATCAGACAAGAAGACGCAGAGAATATAAAGAAAAAGGAATCCGACAAGAAGAATTAGATGATGAAGAAGAAAAAAGGAAAAAGAATCAGACAAGAAGACGCAGAGAATATAAAGAAAAAGGAATCCGACAAGAAGAATTAGATGATGAAGAAGAAAAAAGGAAAAAGAATCAGACAAGAAACGCAGAGAATATAAAGAAAAAGGAATCCGACAAGAAGAATTAGATGATGAAGAAGAAAAAAGGAAAAAGAATCAGACAAGAAACGCAGAGAATATAAAGAAAAAGGAATCCGACAAGAAGAATTAGATGATGAAGAAGAAAAAAGAAAAAGAATCAGACAAGAAGACGCAGAGAATATAAAGAAAAAGGAATCCGACAAGAAGAATTAGATGATGAAGAAGAAAAAAGGAAAAAGAATCAGACAAGAAGACGCAGAGAATATAAAGAAAAAGGAATCCGACAAGAAGAATTAGATGATGAAGAAGAAAAAAGGAAAAAGAATCAGACAAGAAACGCAGAGAATATAAAGAAAAAGGAATCCGACAAGAAGAATTAGATGATGAAGAAGAAAAAAGAAAAAGAATCAGACAAGAAGACGCAGAGAATATAAAGAAAAAAGAATCCGACAAGAAGAATTAGATGATGAAGAAGAAAAAAGGAAAAAGAATAAAACAAGAAGTAGTAGTAGTAGTAGTAGTGAAATTTTTAGTAGTAGTAGTATTAGTAGAAGAAGAAGAAGAAACAGAAAAAGAACAAGAAGACAAAGAAGAAGCTGGGATGTCGAAAAAGATAAAACAAAAAGAATCAGGTAACAAGTAGTAGTACTGGTATTAGAAGAGGAAGGAGAAGAAAAAAGAAAACAACAAGACGAAAAAGAAGCTGAGATGTCGAAGAAGAAAAAAAGAAAACCAATCAGGTAAAAAGTAGTATTACTAGTAGTAGTAGAAGAAGAAAAAGAAGTAGACAACAAGACGAAAAAGAAGCTGAGATGTCGAAGAAGAAAAAAAGGAAAAAGAATCAGGCAAGAAGAAGTAGTAGTAGTAGAGGTAGTAGCAGTAGTAGTAGTAGAGGTAGTAGCAGTAGTAGTAGTAGTAGTAGTAGAAGCTGAGATGTTGAAGAGGAAAAAAAGGAAAATGAATCATGCATGAAGAAAAAGAAGAAAAAAGAAAGAGATGTGTAATCGGCAGGAAAAAAAAAAGACTGGCAGGGGAAAGAATAAGAAACAGAAAAGAGAATGGTGAAAAATCTGTCAATGCGCAAGAAAAAAAAGAAGAAAAATAGGACGAAAAAGAGACAAGAAAGAAATACAGATCAGAAAAAAAGTAGTTTGGAAACGAGGAAGATGGCAATACAAAGTAGAAGAAGAGGAGAATAAGAATAAAGAAATAAAGATGAAAAAAAAAAACAATAACAAGGAAGATTTTACTGTAATTGTCAGTTTACTCTAACGTGCAGAAGAGAATCCTATATTTAACAATCGGGTCTCGTATAGCGGGAAAACAACCGAGGTTGAGGGAGATGATATGAAATGCAATTTAACTTTTCAGAGCGCCAAATATTTAGCAACGTCCTTTTTCAATATTAGAATCCGGGCGCACAGAGGTCATCGAGTAATGCTTTCTACTTCTAGGACGTTGATGACCTCCGATTAGACAATAAAAGATTCCAGAAATGAATGACACCCGAGATTTAGGCTATTCGAAATTATAAATCAATATTCTGGCCAACTTTTCCATGTAATTCCTATTCGCGTGGAAATCTAACCGTAGCACGGACGAAGATTACAAATATATTGTTATGCCATTTTCACAACTGAGGCAAGGTCTGTCACTCGTGAAAAATCGGATTTTGTATTGGTAGTGTATAATGCAATTATTCATGCTACACTATCTTTCAAGTTCTCTTAAGCTATCTTACGCTATCGGTGATCATGGCACTTCCCAACTGCTTCTCCCTTGTAGCTCTTAATAATTTTTTCAATATCTGTCTATATTTCTGAGATGAGATATTATGTACACTATTTACATTATTCGGATTATTGTCCTCATCTTTGTCGCCATATTTATTACAACGTTTCGGCCGTTGTACGCTTCGCCCTTCTTCAGGTGGTTGGAATGTCGAACTGAACCCTTTATTTCGCTCACTGGAGGAGACTATTCTAGTTCCACGTGCCATGTCTAATGGATGTCAGTTATCAGTTGTCTCCTGTTTAATTCCCTCTCCAAGTTCAAAGCTTCCAAAGGCCGGAGCGTACAACGACCGAAACGTTATAATAAATATGGCGACAAAGATGAGGACAATAGTCCGAATAATGTAAATAGTGTAATAAATTTTTGTCATTATCTTATCTTTCCGAAACACTGTTCTGCCATGCATTTACTCGAGATCCTAGGTAGGTTATACAATGTTTTCCTCTGTCCCGCTGACCTTAAATCTGACCTGTGAATATTACATTTCCCACGCCCTTTTTTATTCATTATGTGCCCTACATTTTTAACTCCCGTTTTTGAAATTAAGTATAAGTTTACTTTTTGTTTCCATTTTTTTCCAAAAAATCGTCGTTGCTCACAGGTTCAGCCCGTGGAATTCTCAGTATCCTTCTGTAGAACCACATTCCTTTTACATCGTCTCTTTTTCATCTGTGAGGAGATTGTCCAGCATTCA
Source organism: Acanthosepion esculentum (assembly GCA_964036315.1). Classification (NCBI taxonomy): domain Eukaryota; kingdom Metazoa; phylum Mollusca; class Cephalopoda; order Sepiida; family Sepiidae; genus Acanthosepion; species Acanthosepion esculentum. Next base: position 112,817,849 of record OZ038476.1, on the reverse strand, counting down.
CTGTCATATAGGAGGACTTATGTTACGTAACACTTCAGTAGTCTGTCTATATTTCTGAGATTAGGTATTATGATTACTTATATTATTTACATTATTCGGACTGTTATCCTCATCTCTATTGCTATATTCACAACGTTTCGGCCGTTGTAGACTCCAGCCTTCTTCAGATAATTGGAATTTCGAACCGAACCCTTTATTTCGTCCATTAGGGTAGACTGTTCTAGTACCACGTGCCATGCCTCTTCCGGATGTCTCAGTTATTTCCCTTTAACTCAACTCTCTAGGTTTTTGGTTCACCACTGCTGTAGCCTGGTATTGAACTCACAACGATTTGGGTCTAGACATTGGATCTAGTCAGATCACATGTATATGTTACTGACAGCTGAGGTTTCACGCTTGAGTACGTAATTCATATACTTTTCTTAGTTTATGTTTCATAGTGATTACGCATCTGACATCATTTTTTCACCATCAGATCACATTTTTATGTTACCGATAGTTGAGATTTCACGTTTGTGTAAGTAATTCATGTAGTTTTCTCAATCTATTTTTCGTGCTGATTATGAATGAGAAGTCGGTTTTTCTTTATCAGATCTCATGTATATATTGCTGATAGCTGAGTTTTCACGTTTGCGTACGTAACACATGTACTTTTCTTAGTCTATGTTTCATAGTGATTACGCCTCTGACATTAGTTTTTCACTATCGGCTCACATTTTTATGTTAATGATAGTTGAGATTTCACACTTGTTACGTAATTCGTGTAGTTTTCTTAATCTCTGTTTCATAAGGATTACGCATCTGAAGTTGTTTTTTTCTCTGTCAGATCACATTTTTAGGTTACTGATAGTTGAGATTTCACATTTCTTACGTAATTCGTGTAGTTTTCTTAATCTCTGTTTCATAAGGATTACGCATCTGAAGTTGTTTTTTTCTCTGTCAGATCACATATTTAGGTTACTGATAGTTGAGATTTCACATTTGTTACGTAATTCGTGTAGTTTTCTTAATCTCTGTTTCATAAGGATTACGCATCTGAAGTTGTTTTTTTCTCTGTCAGATCACATTTTTAGGTTACTGATAGTTGAGATTTCACATTTGTTACGTAATTCGTGTAGTTTTCTTAATCTCTGTTTCATAAGGATTACGCATCTGAAGTTGTTTTTTTCTCTGTCAGATCACATTTTTAGGTTACTGATAGTTGAGATTTCACATTTGTTACGTAATTCGTGTAGTTTTCTTAATCTCTGTTTCATAAGGATTACGCATCTGAAGTTGTTTTTTTCTCTGTCAGATCACATTTTTAGGTTACTGATAGTTGAGATTTCACATTTGTTACGTAATTCGTGTAGTTTTCTTAATCTCTGTTTCATAAGGATTACGCATCTGAAGTTGTTTTTTTCTCTGTCAGATCACATTTTTAGGTTACTGATAGTTGAGATTTCACATTTGTTACGTAATTCGTGTAGTTTTCTTAATCTCTGTTTCATAATGATTACGCATCTGAAGTTGTTTTTTCTCTGTCAGATCACATTTTTAGGTTACTGATAGTTGAGATTTCACATTTGTTACGTAATTCGTGTAGTTTTCTTAATCTCTGTTTCATAAGGATTACGCATCTGAAGTTGTTTTTTCTCTGTCAGATCACATTTTTAGGTTACTGATAGTTGAGATTTCACATTTGTTACGTAATTCGTGTAGTTTTCTTAATCTCTGTTTCATAAGGATTACGCATCTGAAGTTGTTTTTTTCTCTGTCAGATCACATTTGTATGTTACTCATAGTTGAGGATTCACGTTTGAGTAGGTAATTCATGTACTTATCAGGTATAATAAATAGAAGATAGGACATTTCCGTGGCCATTTTTGTACAAGATCAAATCTATTGTGTGCAAAATAAAGCTATAATACTCTCTACTGAATTACAACTTAAAATCTTTATGATTTAGACTTTCTCTTGTGCTTAATTCTCAGATTCATCCCTGTATAACATCCACCAGTATTCCTTCTTTCTAAAATCATTGATATTGTTGTCCCATCGATGCTATGCATTGATGTAAGCATTTCCTGGGCTCAACAGACACTGCTTCAAGGTTCTCTGCAAAAAAGTTCACATGTGGATCTAAGAAATGGATTTTCAGTTTACACCAGACAGTCCATTACTGCAAAAGACTCTACAAAACAATTTTACTTAATCTCTAACATCTTCGCAGATCCATTTAAAGGCTTCTCACACTTTAAGTTCCATCTGTTTCGCGGTTTTGCTGAAGTTGTTGTCCTTGAGGGGTTCCTTTATTTCGGAACTCTTTAATACGTCTTTCTTCAGTTTTACCTTGTTCAGTTTTCGGAACCTGTCCATCACATATTCATAGCTTTCTGGACTCTTCCCGGCAAGTATCTTCAAGTGTTGTTTCACGAGCCCAAGCTTTATGTGATGGAGGGGAAGGATATAATTTTCTAGATTTACTAATGGCTGACTCTGGGCGTTAGAGATTCGAATCTCATATGTATCTCGCTGGTCTCACTCTGATTGCACGTAGTGCTTAACAGTTTCAAGACTGTCCCAAAGACATAAAGAGCAGCAATATTTCGTGAGTCCTGACAGCATTCCCATCAACTTTACAATCACCTTTAAGTCTCTGCAGATATTCCAGTTGTATTCTGAGTACTTTATGACATCGCCTGCGTGTTCTCATGAAACGTCTTCATGTGCACTGAAATTCCAATGAAAACGGATTATTTACTGTTGCCGTTACCTACTAGTATTGCCTTGACACATAACTTTGATGAATTTCAATGAATAAGCGAAATTCAGATTGAACATCTTTTTGCCACTAACAGTGAAATATCTCATCAATCTCTTACAGAAACAAAATGGTCCGTTGACAGAGAAGAAAGAAGTCAGATCCTTATTTCTCTTTCTGAAACGAGAAATAAAAACATCGTCTTTAAGCAGACACTTTTCTTTGATATTAGATGCTAAATCATTTTCCATTCTACAATGCCAAGTCCGTAACCAAATCGTTTAAATCTCCCTGAGAAAATTTCTGTGGTTCATCTTCGTTTTCAAATAAAAAAGACTTCATCCTCTTCTGTCGATTCCACTTCACTAGTAATTTCCTCAGAAAGTACCTCTTCCTCAGATATTTGAAGGACATTCTCCGGTGGTACAGGAAACGGAAGGCCATCATCGTTGTGAGGTACTGGTATTCCAAGGTGGAATAGATAATCTTATGCTCAGTCCTAAACCCATATACAGAAACCATGCAAAAATATACAATCTTTGAAATGCTCCTTTCACATACAATCTTATGCTTGTAAACTCACATATGGTAATCATGCAGATATAACAGTACGTGATTTACATTATTCGGACTATTGTCCACATCATTTTGCCATATAGAGTAACCATGCAGAAATAACAATCTTTGAAATGTTCTAATGGATGTCAGTTATCAGCTATCTCCTGTTAATTCGCCTCTCCAAGTTCTCCTCGGCCTTAACCAGGTATAGAACTCACAACTCTTTGGTTCCTGTCACTGGATCTAACCAACGCATTTATCCACTGTGGCACAGATACAGAAATAACAATCTTTGAAATGATCCTTTTATTTCTATCCATATCATAGGAACTGCAAACGGCATTGCTCTCTCTCTCCGGTGGTACAAGAATAGGGAGGTCATCACCTTTGCGTGGTACTGGTCTTCTTGCTGATTCCAAGCTGTGATATATAATTCACATTTCCAAGTTCTCCACGAAACATATTTATCACAATGTTTCGGCCTTTGTACGCTCCGGCCTTCTTCAGGTGGTTGGAATGTCGAACTGTACCCTTTATTTCGTTCTCTGAGGTAGACTGTTCTAGTTCTACGTGCCATGTCTAATGGATGTCAGTTATCAGTTATCTCCTGTTAATTCGCCTCTCCATGTTCTCCCCTGCCTTAACCAGGTATTGAACTCACACATATTTGGTTTTTGGATCTAACCAACGCCTTTATCCACTGTGGCACAGATACAGAAACAACAGACTTTGAAATGATCATTTGGTTCTATCCATATCTTAGGTACTGCAAACGGCATTGCTCTATTCCTTTTATTAAGCTAGTCCCTTAGTCTATTAGAACAGACTGAGCAGATGATAGGTGACGACCACGATTAATCCAAGGTACAACTGATAGATCTTCTTGATTTCACTTGTGATGGACGTTGTTAAGATGCAATGATAAATGAATCACTGATATAACAAAATATATCAGGTTGGTTCTTGCAATGTTTTGACATCATTAATTCAGTTTGAGGATCATGGTATATATGATGATAACGACGTTGATTGGACACCGGACTGGACGAGTGGCGAGTATCGGACAAGTCAAAAGAGAAAGTATAATTTATGGAGATGCCACATATGGCTAACGGGATATTTTGTGAAAAATCCTTAACTAAACCATACTCTTTCAGTAATTCATAAAATTACATAATACTCTCAAGTAATGAAATACAGATCAGTAACTACCCGTTTAAGACATCTTTTTACGGATGGCGATACGGCTGGTTAGAGTCCCATACCCCCATGTTATCTCCTCAGAGAAACCGTACATGGTAGAAGGAAATCCGATTACATTCGTAATATTCTTCATGAAAATTGGATGTTGAACGGCAAAATGAATCCTAGTAGGACTTCTAATTCCCTCAGACTCGCCTCACAATAAGTCCGGTGAGCAGACATGTCCTTGTCTGGCATACTTTTCTATTTTTATATATTTACTGAATTCATTTTCTATCACTATGCAGGCTATTTGCCTCTATTATAAGTTCTAAATTATTTGATATCATACTCAAATATATCAAAGTTAGCTAGCAATTCCGACAGTTTTTTTTTTCACGCATTTTATCATACATTTCTATAATCTATAAAACATAGGTATACATCCTTCTGATTTTGTATTGCTCTTTGTGATATCATTCTGCGCTTAAATATAGGACTTCTAATTCCCTCAGAATCGCCCCACAATAAGTCCGGTGAGCAGACATGTCCTTGTCTGGCATACTTTTCTATTTTTATATATTTACTGAATTCATTTTCTATCACTATGCAGGCTATTTGCCTCTATTATAAGTTCTAAATTATTTGATATCATACTCAAATATATCAAAGTTAGCTAGCAATTCCAACAGTTTTTTTTTTCACGCATTTTATCATACATTTCTATAATCTATAAAACATAGGTATACATCCTTCTGATTTTGTATTGCTCTTTGTGATATCATTCTGCGCTTAAATATCGCGTTCCTTGTTCCAGTGTCTATAACCCTAGAACACTAACCATCAAAGTTACACCACTACTAACCATGCGTATATCATACCCGATTTTGAAAATATCAAAAAAATATTAAATATAAATATTTATTTGAAATATTTTACATGCAGGCACTTCAAACTTTGTACTTTGAATTAACATTAATAGGAACTGAATAAACATATTATTTAGGTAAGAAAATCTGGGACTGAAAATTGTAATTAAAAATAGGAAAATTTGCGCTGGGTACTATATACCCATGGTTAGTGTTCTAAGGTTAACGAACCCACATTTTTGTCCTATTTCCAACTTGATGTGCGCTCTATTCCCCAGAATTTGGATGATAAATATTGTTTTTGGTTCAGTATGTTGATTGTCTGATGGAGTTCGTATTCGTTTGCAAATGGTTTCTTAATTTCAGACTTATTCTCAGAGTTACTTCAAAAAAGAGCAGAACAATGTAAACGGTTTTCTTTGCTTTGGTTGTTTTTAACGGTCTACCAACCTCTCTGGGCTACACAAAGTTATTCAAAATCTAAATACTTTTTACGCAATTTTGATTTTGATTATGGTTTCTTGATACTGATTTTACTAATTAACCCATATCGGGGAGGTAGAAAATACCTTTCCCATGTGTATTTGCACGTAAGTGAATATAACTAAACCAACTGGAATCGGAACTCGAGTGTCCGATTAAAAAGTATGAGCCATTAGACATCCAAGCTTACAGAACACGGTATCCCCATGCGGTTACCAATGTATCTACTGATATTGTAGCTAGGTAATACGCTGCTTAACTTTATTATGCTTAATCGTGATGTAGCCTTTAGCACAACTGTAAAAGGATATCTACCTATGTTTTATAGATTGTGTAAAAACGATTGCGGAATCGAAAAGCCGAGTTCGAATTCCAGTCGAATCCATTACATTCATTTACGTGCTAATACCCTTGGTAAAGGTATGACACATCTCCCCCCCCCAGCTATAGGTTCTATAGCCTTGGATGGCAACTATTCTACTTTAGAAAGAAATGGCAACCTACTGCGGGAAAAATCTGCCTCGTCAGTTATGTATCGAAAGATACATGATCGCCTAAGCGTGTATCACATATGGAACATAACTGACTGAAAAACGTTTGATAAAATAAGTTATAAAACTTACTTGAACTTCTAGGTAAGCTTGATGTTTTTTGGGAAGAATATTAAAATAAAATAGGACATATACGGGAGAAAAAACAGCCTGCATTCCTATAGAAAAGGAATAAAAATGTGACGTAATGCCATCCAGAGAGAATTCGAAATCATACCAAGATTAATTATTGCTGGCCGCAATCTTAACAACATTAGATACAGAGATAACAGTGTTGATTTTAAACACAGAAAATAAAGTACTGGAAGCACGACAGAAGGTACTACATGCAATACAGAAATCTGAAGTTGTATTGAAATTGTGAAATATGCCTTCCAAAAGCTATGCAAACTGTTAAGAAACAGGAAAACTTCGTTAGAAACAAAGAAAGGAGTACTGTACTGAACTGTTATCTAAGATAGACAATCTCATCAAAGATGGAGAAAAAACTCCAGGCTACAGACATGTGGTTTTGCAGAAGTATTATAAGAATACCATGAACTAAACATGTGATCTACGGCGAAGTTTTAGAGATAATGGAAAACAAAATGACTCTACTTTCCTTCTGTAGAACCAAATCTCCGTTTTCTCAATTCTCCACCTCATTTGTAAGGAAAATTTTCAGGCTTCACTGTCATAGAGCTGTATTCATATTACATCGTCATACTGTATTTGAAAGGAAATTTTCCATTTTTCTTTTAATATTTCGCTTTTGAAAATCATCCTTATAGTATTCCAATGCACTTTCAGGTTTCTGTGTCATATTTCCATCGCTTGAAAATAATTTATCTAATAGCTAAATTAAGCGCTGTATATCTTGTATCGCTTTCACGCTAGTCAGAGTTTTATCTTTATTAAGTTAAGCTGTGAGAAATATTAATTCTGCCTCGAGGGATAATGCTGTTCGAGGTGCAACAATACAGATGTTCGTTTAAAAAAATCAAACCAGGCCATGAAATACATAAAAGTCTTCTAAAACGTAATTGTCTCGTTTTATACTTCTTTGAATCCTGGGTGGGTCATAATATGATAGAAATGAAGCAGTAAAGAATTTTAAAAATTATCGTTTAATGAGAATGCCGTAAGTGAAAAAAAAAAGCATCGTAAGATTTTGGTTTGAAAATAATTCTTCTTCTTCTTCTTCTTCTTCTTCTTCTTCTTCTTCTTCTTCTTCTTATTATTATTATTATTATTATTATTATTATTATTATTATTATTATTATTAGTTGTAGTAGTAGTTGTAGTAGTAGTTGTAGTAGTAGAAGTAGTATTAGTATTATTATTTCCTCTGATTTTTTGTGTGTACTCATTACTTTTCGGCTCCCGACCAGAGACCTAAGTTCAGAAATGGCGTCACGATATTTTCCACTGAACAATTTAAAAAGCACACACACACACACACACACAAATTTTACATAGATAAAACCCTTCGTAAAGTGTGGGCAGTACACGTAAAAACATTCTTTTTTTATTTCTTTGAGGTATGGATTACCAGGAATCATTTCAATGAGTCTATTGGAATCTTTCCCAATCAATTGGAATTGTTGATGTTCTTATGTGCCACATTTTTGAAATTTCGATTTCAAAGTCCTTGTATTTTGATAGTTCTTTTTTGCAAATCTTCAAAGATACGCTGAAGAGACTGATATGTCAATAACGAGCTACATTTTCTCTTTGTGATCTCTAATACCGATGTCTAGACGATTAGCATTGATTGTTCTGTGTGCGTGTGTTGTGAAGTTACATAAAATTGTTACAGGTCCTATAACCCTGACTGGGTTTGGGTGGTGTCCATACCAATTTCTTTTAGTTTCCTTTCCGTAGAAGCTGCAGATTTTCCTGTGCAGATATTGGTCCACTCTGTCATGCCATGTTTTATATTCAGTGGATGCCAATACCGTGCAACCTATTTCAAGATGGTCAATTGTTTCTGGATATTTGTCACAGAATCTGCATTTTGGGCTAACACAATTTTTCAATATGTGTGCTTGGTAATTTCTAGTTAACAAGCATTGTTTCTGTGATTTAAAGAAATCGATCTTCATAACTGTCACATAGAAAGCAAAATGAGTAACTACCGACACCGAGGTTCGAGCGTGAAGCTCTGGACTTATGAATATATGTTTTCCGCCAGGTGTATAAATAGCGGTGTCAGGTTACTGAATGGAACTATCCAGTCGAATTAGAGTGAATTATTGTGCGTCGATAATCTGGCATTTGATTTAGGTATTTCCGGGCGTTAAGCCGAGCTACGCTACTAACAAGGTATTCACTGAAATCGTTCTCTTTGGTTGACGTTTACTTCTTTGTTCGTGTTAAATATTTATTTACGGTTGTAATCGAATACGGTTTTATTTCACATTGAAGTCCTGATTTATAATTAACTATTAACGCCCACTGTACGTCACAAAAATCACGCATCTCAGCTTCAGCTACTTTCTCACCGATGTGAAGTGGCTTCCTTCTGTCGTTTCTACAAATATTTTCATGAAAACTTCGCTAATGATATTTTCACCTTGGGCCGCATAACATGATTTTAAGAGCGCTTCGAGATTGAAACGACGTCCCACAGTTTTACCGCCAAACTAGCTGGATGCAATCGCCAATATTAAACTAACAGTTTACTTTCTTTCACTTACTACCTATGAAAATCCCTGATAACTACAATCTTCAAAGATTTAAATGAAACGTCAATTGCATTCTTCTGTCTTCTTGAACTTTTGTGTCCTTTATTCAATACACCTTATCCTCAGACTTCACTTTCACTTTCGCTTTCATTCCCTGTAACCATCTAGGTACTAGTGGCATTATCGCCTTGCTTGTGATGCAATGATTAAAAGAAATAAAAAACAAGTTGGTATTTAAAGGAATCCAGTAATAGCTTAAAAACGAAAACGATCAGTCAACGACGAATATTTGAATTCTGCATTATAAACCTATCCCAGGTTTTGTATTAAATTATAAGCAGCTAATACACACACACACACACACAAACATATATATATATATATATATATATATATATATATATATATATATATATATATATATATATATATATATATATATATACATACGAGGGTCATTCAATAAATGAGGTGAATTTTTCGGTATAAGGACGTCTAAAACAGAAAGAAGCTTACTTTTTTTTCAACGTAGACTCCCAGCATTGTCACACACTTTTCCCATCTGTGCACAAGCTTCCTTATTCCCTCAGCGTAAAAAATCTTTGAACTGATGTCTAAGCCAGTCGCTCACAACACTTTTGACTTCATCGTCACTTTTAAACTTCGTGCCTCTCGTAAACGCTTTCAATGGACCAAACAAGTGGAATTCTGAAGTGGCAAGGTCTGAGCTGTAAGGGGGATAAGGGAGCGGTTCCCAGCTCAGTTCGTTGATGGTCTGCACCGTTTGTGCTGCTGTCTGAAGCCTTGCGTTGTCATGATGCAAGATGATTACTTCTGACTGATGACCCCTGCGTTTGTTCTTTATGTCTTTCAAAGTCCTTGCAATGTCATCCAATCTCACCCTTCTGTCAGACTCAATGAGGTCATTGACTGATTCGATCACCTCAGGAGACCTAACTTCTGTAGGCCTCCCAGGCCTGTCTTCATCCTCAACACTGCTCCGTCCTTCTTTAAACAATTTAGCCCACTTCTAGACATTTTTGGGCTGAAACATGTGGCACCATACACAGTCGACATCCTCCTATAAATTTCAACTGGTTTGCACCCTTCAGCAACCAAAAACTTGATTACTGACCACTGTTCAATCCTGGAGCATGCTTCTTGGTCGGCCATCTTTGTTAATCGCCAAAACTCTCAATGTTTTTTTTTAATCTGCAAAAGAAATTAAATCCATGTGCAAATAAGTAAAACAAAAATAAAAAATAAAAAAGAGTAAGCTTCTATCTGTATTAGAAGTCCTTATACCAAAAAATTCAACTTTTTTATTGAATAACCCTCGTATGTGTGTGTATGCATGTATGTATGTATGTATATATATAATATACCCTACAAACACACACATACAGATAATATCTATATATATAAATATATTATATACATGCAACAGACACACACGCATATATATATATATATATATATATATATATATATATATATATATATATATATATATATATATATATATATATATATAAGCATTTCACCTCAAGCAAGGCTGGAGTGCCACTAGCACGTAAGGGGTTACAGAGAGTAAAAGTAACAATAAAGAGGGCTGTTTGAGCAAAGGATAAAGAGAAGGACGGGGACATGATCAAGGTAACAAAAGATGTTAATTGACATTATATTTAATTTTTTGAAGATTATGCTTACCAGGGAAACAAGTAGAAGGAGGGAGTTCCATTATCAGGAAGAGCGACAATGTATTTTTCATTTATTTATCCGATATATTTTTATTTTATTGCTTACACGTTATTTTTGGTGGATGCTTATAGCTGAGTAAATATTCTGTTTATTTATTAAATCGTATATTTATTTATTTTCATCTTCCGTCGTGAATATTCGAGAAGTCTTATTAGAAAAAAAATGTGTTCTCTGGGACGCCACGAAACTTCGCACGCCTAGGGGAAACCCTCATTAGATCGGACGTGTTTTCATCTCATGGCCACAAAAAAATCAGCCAAGCGAAGCCCGACGAACACACACCGCCTCCTAAATATATATATATATATATATATATATATATATATATATATATATATATATATATATGTATATTTAAAGACATTTTATGATATGTTTAACGTTCTTTTTATAGATACAATTATTTAAGCAAATGCACTGTTTTATATTATTATAAAACAGAGCATTTTCTTAAATACTTGTATCTATAAAAAGAACGTTAAACATATCATAAAATGTCTTTAAATAAATTGTCGGACCTTGTCCAATTCAAATATATATATATATATATATATATATATATATATATATATATATATATATATATATATATATATATATATATATACATATATATATGTGTGGTAGAAATTGTACACCTACGCTATACGAGAGGGGCTATATTGAGTCTGATTTGCTACATCTTCGTCACCGAGGCCCGTTGGAACAGTTAGTATGGTGTTTGTTTGACAACCTAACTCTCAGGTTTTCAATTCTCGGTAGTTGATGCGCACTGCTGATGAGTTCCAAATATAGGATGAAACAGCCGTCTAGTGCTTTCTGCATTCTGTTGAGGTTTCTTTCAGACTCAATGAATAACTTAATTATATATATATATATATATATATATATATATATATATATATATATATATATATATATATATGTGTGTGTGTATGTATGTATATGCTTTGGGATATCTGAGTATGAGTAGTAATTGTAAATGAAATGAAATTAGATACTTCATCACCTCCAATATTCAGAAACTGAAGAGAGTGTCTGACCTGTTTGTTTGTTCTATCCATAGAAGAGATGTTTGGTGTTGATTGCGTTTAAATAAGAGAAACGTATCGTTAATAAATTTTCCACTTTGCTTCATGATCTTCATGTTTGTTTCTGATACCTTTTATGTATACCAAACACGTTAGATAACGCGCCCTTTCCCAGAAACTGTAACTAAGGTCTGCTCAATATAGTTGCAGTATAATCCACATACGTTATCTGTGGGGGTTTAAAAGCGTTTAGAATAGGAATTGGCTAGCCGCTCTAATAGACGGGTATCCTCGAATACGAATGGCCAGCTATATATATATATATATATATATATAGTGTAACCCGGATATAAGAGAGTTGTCGGGACCGGAGATGTATCTTATATCCGGGTTTCTCTTATATCCGGGTGTTGTCTATTATATATACATTAACACGGGCTCTATTTTGGGACCAGGGAAAATCTCTCTTATATCCGGTTTACTCTTATATCCGGGTCTCTTATATCCGGGTTACATATATATATATATATATATATATATACATATATATATATATATATATCAATTATGTGGTGCAGGTTCAATTTACGTTACATGAATCATTCATACAAAAAGCAGATAATGAAGTTAATGATATAAATGGCAAAAATCACTCTCGCAAACAATTGAGAACTGCTCGTACGCCTGACCACAAAGGACACATACTACCGGTTATCGGCGACGATCCAAGTATCAGCACGCATCCAGTACCCCTAGCGTACATCGAATGGAGAGTACTTCAAAAGCAGCACCTATATCCGCATCATTTGCAATGTGTGCAGGGTCTTTTAACCTCTGATTACTCACCACGGCAGATCATTTGCCGATGGTTTATTGCACAAACTGCCGGTCGTTGTTCGTCTCTTCAGGCTTGAGTACGGATGAGGCAACATTTGGAAGAGTTGAAATCGCTAATTTACAAAACCAACATTTGTGGGCGGATCGGAAACCCAGCATTCTAAACATCAGTATCTGTTTACGATTAATGTGTGGGCTGGAACTCTAGGTGACTATCTGGTAGATCCATATGTTCTTACAGGAGCTGTCTACAGGGATTTTATTATTTTTTTAAATTTTATTTTCTACTAATACAAAGACTCAACAGTTCATACATGATGGCGCTCCAGAACATTTAATCACATTGTTCACGATAGCACTGGCTGACATCTACCATGAAAGATAGGTCGACAGAAGAAGACTTTTTCCATGATCTGTACGTTCCGCCGACATCATCACTCCAGATTTATTGTTAAACTTTGATGTGATCCACTGGATAAAAACGTTGGTTGAAGTAATTCAGTGACTTGGCCCAAAAGAGTTGTGAGTTCAATACCTGGCTATAGAAGAGGTGAACAATAACTTAGAGAGTTGAGTTCAAGGGAAATAAATGATAATGAGATATCTGGTAGAGTCACGGCACATGGAACTAGAATAGTCTATCCCGTTGCACAAAATAAAGGTTTCTTTTCGAAATTCCAATCACGCGAAGAAGGCCGGTGCTTACAACGGGCGAAACGTCGTGAATATGGAAACAAAGACGGAGAGAACAGTCCGAACAATGTAAATAGTGTAAATAATTCAAAAATAATATAAAATAAATGTCAAAATGGGACTTCTCAATTTAGGCTGTTTTATTTAATTAATTCCTCTGTTTAATAATATTTAAAAAAAACTCGTCTACCCACTAAATATAACGTTCATAATAATATGAGATATATATAAAATATAGACACCTGGGAGACTGAAGATTTATTTCCTGCTAAATGATATTTTTTTAGAATTATGATTTTTTCGTATAGAGCACGTTTAATTGTATAGACAATGTCCATCTTAAATATGGATGTTTCAGAGCGCGAGGTCGAATTCCAATCAGGTTCATTACAAAAACGCGCAAATAACCTTGGGAAATTTATGAATGAAACCCGCGCTAGCTATGGGTTAAAATGGAAGTCTTGAATCTGAGAAAATCATTGCTATTCTAAAAGAAAGATTTCTGCAATATTCATTGCCCAAAAAGAATTATTGTGACAATCAAAAATATATTTCAGCTTTAAATAAACCATAAGTGTTGATTAGCCGTAAAAAAACAAACCCAATGAACCAATCAATAGTATATATACATATGTATATATGTGTGTGTGTCTGTGTGTGTGTATTCGTACAGGCCCGGATTTGAACCCTATCCAGGTGCCATATGTGCCAATATATACTTCTTGGCATGTACGCATCCTGATAGTATTTCCAATCTCTTATTCAAAAACAATTTAGGGTCTGGGAATAGTAAAATTGCCAATTTTTCTTTTTGGCATAATTTACAACATTTTCCCCCTCCTGAACAACATTCACTTATTATTTTTTCATTTTATTCTCAGTTTCTGCTTTTCACCCCTTTCTGATTTTTCAGATGTGTTTGGACAGGGCAACGTTGTAATGATATTTACTTAACTTTGCTAATGTTATGTGATTTTTATAATTTTGTTTGAATTTGAACTGTCGAGATCCAACAGAGTTCAATGTGGAGAAACCTGACACAAATTCAATTTAAAAAATGATGTTGATAAACGAATCTATATGTATATATGGAACCTAGATATGTTTCAAATCTCGGTCAGTATATATGTATATATATATATATATATATATATATATATATATATATATATATATATATATAGAAAGGGGGAGAGAGGGGGTAGAGGTTCAAGTGAAAATTGTCTGGATAGGCAATGTGATTAATCTTTTTATATTCTTGCATGCGTACAAAAGATTTCTTTTTGGGGATTTTGGGGACAGAGTTTGTAAAATCAGGCCAAATCATATTTGGATCCGAATGTTTTCGACTAATCTTTTGTCTGAATATGTAAATTTTAGCAATGGAGCTGTTTTAATTCCCGAACACAGTCAACACATTGTTACCGTGTTCATAATTAATATTAAGTGATCGTCTCTTGTTTTGTTTTCCCATTAATATATATATATATATATATATATATATATGTGTGTGTGTGTGTGTGTGTGTGTATGTGTGTGTGTGTGTGTGTGTGTATATATATATATATATATATATATATATATAAGGAATTATATTCTTAAAGTGTGCTATATTCATGAGATAAAGTGCTCAATATCAAAGATAGAGCGTGTGTAAATATAAAAGTGAACATAGAAGTCAACACTTTGAGGCGACAGTCTGTTTCATGCTAGATGGAATCGTCAGGCCACGAGTGCTGTTATTTTTCTCGGCTATTTATATATACGGGTCAGTGGTGCATTTTGGGTAGTCTACTTTGGCGGTTATTTTACCGGAAGTCGTTTATTTGTGTATTTATTTATTTGTGTCAAATTCTTTTGCTTGTTTTTATTTATTTTTATTTTTTATCTTATATACATTTTTTTGGGGTCGGTGTTTTTATTAACGTATTAAAAATTTGTTTATATAGCTTATTGTGGGTAGTCTACTTTGGCGGTTATTTTACCGGAAGTCGTTTATTTGTGTATTTATTTATTTGTGTCAAATTCTTTTGCTTGTTTTTATTTATTTTTATTTTTTATCTTATATACATTTTTTTTTGGTCGGTGTTTTTATTAACGTATTAAAAATTTGTTTATATAGCTTATTGTGGGTAGTCTATTTTGGCGGTAAGACTTTTTCCCTTCCCCCTCGTTGCTATAATCTAAATCATTGCATTGTTCTTCGAATTTCTTGACCACACAGGGAAAAAAGGAAGAAAAAATATATTTTCTGTTGGCAGCGTGGTTGTTTATGCACATTTTTTCTCCTCTTAGAGAAAAATAGAAGCACTTAGACTGTATTAGAAAAAATTTTTTTTTCTTACCAGCCAGAGCTGAGAAATATTAAGAAAAGGAATTACTTTCTTTCTCTCTGTTATAGAAGAAAAATTGTCTAAATTCCGTTTTTTTCTTTCTCTCTTAAAACACGTATTTGAAGTCATTATGGAGGACTTTAAAGCAATCATTGTTCAGATGATGAAGGCACAACTTGATCATCAACAGAAGACTGTGGAACGTATACTACAGCAGCAACAGAAGTCTGAGGAACGGCAACAAATGTTGGATGAAAAATTGCTCCTACAACAAAAAGAACAGGAAGAAAAGCAAAAGGAACGGAAAGAAAAATTACTTCTACAGCAGAGAGAACAACTACAGTTTTTTTAATTCCAAAACAAGAAGAAGAATTACTTCTAAAAACATTAAGTAAAAAGGATGTTAGAGAAAACAATACTGCATTTTCTCACAACACAATTTGGAATTCTATGGAGACATTCAATTATCTTCCTGAAGAAGATAAAACATTTGAAGATTTCTATAGAAGATATGCAGATCTTTTTGCGGTTGATTGTGAGAATTGGCGGAACGCTAAAAAAGTTCGCCTACTTTTGAGAAAGTTGGGAACAGCCGAACATAGTAAGCTTGTCGATTACATTTTTCTGATGAAAACAAGTTAATTGGGGTTCGATGAAACAGCAAAACTTTTGTCTGAGTTATTTAGGCCTAATACAACACTATTTCACAAAAGATGGAAGTGTTTTAACTTGTCAAAACGGAATGACGATGATTATCTCACATTTGCGTCCAGTGTAAATAAGGACTGTGACGATTTTCGTTTGGCAGAATTGTCAGCTGACGATTTCAAATGTTTAATATTTGACCAAGGTTTAGTCTCCGCAAAAAACTCGGAGATTAGACGGAGAGTTCTGTCAAGAATAGAAAGCGAACCAGGTCTCACATTACAAAAACTAGCTGAAGATTGCCAGCGAGTAATCAGTGTTAAAAGCGATTCCAAAAACACCGAGGAATAAGGCATATCGTATGTTAGGAGAATTAAGTACAAGCCAAAAAATTACTTTCCGGTAAAAGGTAAATAAAGCAAAGAGTATGCCCATTCACAGTCTAAAATAGACGACCCTGTGAGAAACAAAAATTACCGCCAAGGCTATGCGGACGTTGTGGTGGACACCATTGGGGGGCAGACTGTTTTTACCGAAACAAGACATGTAATTATTGTGGCAAAATTGGCCACAAGGGGGCGCACTGTAGAATCAAAAGGAACAACAGAAACAGAGTCAGACAAACTGCATCAAATGAAAAAGTAGATAAGAATCTACGAAAATACGTTGTAGTTATCATTCTAAACAAAACAGTTAAGCTGCAACTAGATTCTGGCTCGGTTCTCTCAATCATTAATCCTCATACTTGGAGGAAATTTAAAAAAAACAACGATGAAAAAGGCAAACAAAACAGCCCGTGTAGTAACAAGTGACAAAATCAAATGTGAAGGTGAGCTAACGCTACCTGTAACACTAAATGGCATCACAAAGAAACTAAAAGTTTTCGTCCATAAAAACTCTGAGAATTTATTTGGAACGGATTGGATGGAACGGTTTAAATTGTGGGATCAACCAATCAACAATTTTTGCCAAAAAGTGGAAAATATGACAACAGATGCCCAAGACCTGAAAGACGAATTAAAAGAAAAATTTCCCGAGTTTTCTCGGCGGGGCTAGGAAAATGTAATAAGACAAAAGCCAAATTCGAGCTGAAAGAAAACGTTCAAGCCGTTTTCAACAGTAAAAGAAATGTCCCATTTGCATCAGTAGAAAAAATTAACGAAGAATTAGACCGACTAGAAAATGCCGGTATACTGTCCAAAGTGAGTTTTAGCGAATGGGCGGCCCCCGCTGTATACGTAAGAAAAAAGTCCAACCAAATTCGCGTCTGTGTGGATTTCTCAACGGTCCTCAATGTGGCTCTAAAATATTACCATTACCCTCTCCCCACACCGGAGGAGGTATTTAGTAAACTGAATGGTGGGGAAATATTTTCCAAATTGGACTTAAGCGATGCATACCTTCAAATCCCTGTTGAGGAGAAGTGCGCAAAACTTCTATGTATCAACACCCACAGGGGTTTATACAAGTTTGATAGATTGGCTTTCGGGGTCAAAGTTGCACCTGCAATATTTCAGTAGGTCATGGATACCATACTGGGCGGCCTTGACTTCGCCTGTGCCTACCTGGATGACATTGTAATAGTAAGCAAATCTACCGAGGAACATCGCAAACATATCCACAAGTTTTTTGAGAGAATTCAGGATTTCGGTCACAAGGTAAAAGAATCGAAATGTGATTTTTATATGAATGAAATAAGGTATCTCGGGCATATCATTGATAAGAATGGAAGACGGCCTGACCCACGGCGGGCAGAAGCTATCAAAAATATGCCTGCTCCAAAAAATGTCATCGAACTTCAAAGTTTTCTTGGACTTGCCAACTATTACCAAGTATTCATAAAAAATATGCACGACCTACGCGCTCCTCTGAATGAATTGTTAAAAAAAGAGAAAATTTGAAACTGGACAACGGAGTGTCAGTCAGCTTTTGAAAAAAT
>OZ038476.1:112792058-112794558 GCA_964036315.1 Acanthosepion esculentum | reverse complement strand
CTTATTTTCCAAGATATTTTTGGTGTGGTGTGTGTTTTCCTCTTTATTTCCCAGATATACTTAGAAAGCATTCTGCTGTTCGCAAATTTACTATTTGTGAAAGACATTTTGTGTACATAATTTCTTTGTTTCCATGATCCTTCGGTTACTCCTATGTATACTTTTTCTTCATTATCTGCTGATTTTATCGTGGCTTGGTAGATTACGTTGTTTTGTAAACAATTACCGTTTAAGGGACATTCGTTTTTTATATTGCAGTTGCACGTGGGTTTAATTTGTTCGTGTTGTGTGTTAATAATTTTCCTGTTGTGCTTTTTTATTATTTGTGCCATGTTCTCGGTGCAACTGTAGCTGATTTTTACTGTGTTTTGGTTGAATATTTTGTGTAGGGTGCTTGATTCCGGGATGTGTTTGTGTAAAAGTTTGAAGAATATTTTTCCTATGTTTGTTTTTACGTTTTTGCTGTACGGTGGGTTGAACCATATGATATTTCTTTTCCTGTTGGTCTTTTTTGTGTTCTGTGGTGAGTATGTGAGTGTTGCTGGGAATCCGCTATCTTTTAGGGCTGTTTCGTAGTCTTTCTTATCTTTGTTAAATATAGATTCATCGGAAGAATTGTCGGAAAACCTGCGGTTAATCGATTTTGGTATCTGTTTGATTATAGAAGGCGGGTGGTTGGAGTATATGTGTATGTACTGTGGTTTATCATTCGGTTTTCTGTATGGTTTGTGTGTGCCTTTTCTTAGGTTGAAGGTAACATCTAGAAAATCTACTTCGTTTAGTTTAGTTTTTATATCTATCTCGAATCCGTTATTTTTGAAAATTTTAATTATTGCTTTTCTAGTTTTATCTGTGTTTTGTTTGTTTCAGTTTCTTACGATTATGAGACCGTCATCCCTGTAGAGCCCTGTGTCATTTCTATCTATTATTTTGCTTAGTTCGTGTAGTAAGTAAATACCTACGATTTCGCATGTCCTGCACCGTCAAAGCTTCCCATTGTAGTGTCAAATATCCCATCTTTCTTTATCCATGCTTCTTCATGGTGAAATAATAATGATTTACGGGAGTGCTTAATGATGTCGATTTCGTTTGGTTTTATTTTTATTTGTTCCTGAGCTAAGTTGATGGCCTTATCTAATATACGTTCTGTTATGGATGGGTAAAACTCTTTTATGTCTAATTGTAGGAAGTGGCAATTTTGTTTGTTATTTATGCTGTTGAACGAGTCAATGGTTGTTTATGTGTTTCTTCCACTGGTTTACTCCTAACTTCTTCCTAAGTTCAGAATTAATTCTTTCTAGTATTGTTTTGCTTATTTTACCTAGTTTGCTTTTGGCTGGGTTTATGAGTTTGCATTCATGGTTGGTTTTGAAATTTTCTTTGTGGTCTTTTAGTGTGATAAAGGCTTGGGTCTTGCTCATGCAACTTATTCGGTCATCTAGGTCTAATTTTTGAGCGATTGCTTTAGCTTCTTTATTTATATCGTGTTCTATTGTTTTGGGTGCCTTTTTGTATGTTTTGGTCATGTTGTTCTTTAGTAATTTATTGTGCGTAGGAGGGGTTAGCTTGTATAAATTTCTTGTTTTCTCGGCTGCGATAAATACATTTGTTGAACTGTTTATTTTAGCTATATCTTATTTTAGCTTTTTTTGGAATGCATCTTGTTTCTTATGGAATTTTATGTTTCTAACTAGGTCAGTTTAGTCCTTCTCGAAGTCATCTAATTCTTTTTGTTGCGGGGGACATTTTCTTGTTTTGAACCCGTATTTTTCCTTGAGTGTATTATTATTATTGTGAAGATCTTGGTTTAAAAAATGAGCTTTCCATCTCATTCTTTTTATGAAAATTTCTGTTCTTTCAAATAATTTTCGTTTATATATGGAAGGGGAAGGGGTGGGTATGTTTTTTAGTGAGTAGTCGAGGCTAAATTTTTCTATGTCCATACTGTGTTATAAATGTAGCGAAAGTGCTCTACTGATAATCAGGAGCTGAATATGAAGAAATATAGTCTTAAAGTATGCTATATTTATGGGATAAAGTGCTTAATATCAGAGATAGCGCGTGTGTAAATATAAAAGTGGACATGGAAGTCAGGCGACAGTCTGTTTCATGCTAGTGCAATCGTCCGGCGACTAGTATAGACTACCCATAATGCACCACTGACCCTTATATAAATACCCGAGAAAAATAACAGCACTAGTCGCCTGACGATTGCACTAGCTTGGCCATTGTGTCCAGCATGAAACAGACTGTCGCCTCTAAGTGCTGACTTCAATGTCCACTTTTATATTTACACACGCTCTATCTCTGATATTGAGCACTTTATCCCATAAATATAGCACACTTTAAGATTATATTTCTTCATATATATATATATATATATATATATATATATATATATATATACATTGGCATTTGTTTACATTTGTAAAAACAATACGCTAGATTTAGTTGTGTAACTCTACCGAGTGAAGATAGCTCTGGCTGACACAAAATTAGT
>OZ038476.1:112717058-112789558 GCA_964036315.1 Acanthosepion esculentum | reverse complement strand
GAGGTATTAGCAGGAGACTTTAAACACTTTTTCTTTTTGTATTTTTACTGGAACCAAGTACTTGCCTTCCTCGAGATCAAAATGGAAAAGTCCATTATTTATAGGGTAATAACAACCACATCCACAACAACAATAGAAAATCCGCAGAATACTTGAAACTATTGAGAAAACAACATATCTAAAATCAGCAAGAATATTGATAAGAACGCTGAAATATTATACAGACTTGCTGTCACACAAAAGCCACCATAGTCTTACTGGTGTAAATAGGCCTTGGAATGCAAATGTGGCAGTTATAAATATGTAGACAAGAAAAAAGTTCACAAGTTTTTACGAAAATAAAAATAAAAGAGAAAAAAATGACGAGTTAACCTTCAAAATAAAGCAGAAGAATCATTTATAAACAGTTTTTGAAATACTGCAAGATATAATTGACTTGCGACAATAGAACATTAAATGCTAATAAAATAAATTTTCAAAAAAAAAAAAAGAGGAGTTTAAATTTTACTCTATGTGATTATTATGTCTTATCTCTCTTTCTCCTCCACTGTACTAAATCAATTTCACTTCTCCCTCTCTCTGTTTATGTTTAGCCTTTCTCCCTATCTCACTCTCTTTTTTTTTATGACATCTTTTATTGAATTTAATCGTCTGGGTTTGGAAAGACCCGACGACAAATTTCATTTCATGTCACTTGTGGTCATGATATCGCTCGCCATGAGGGAGACAGGAGTTCAGCAAGACAATACCATTTCCCAAAATACACACACAAACAGAAAGCAGCAAAGAAAAAAAAATGAAGGAAAAAAAGCGAACTTTTCATAAAAAGAGAATCAATCTGTCTTTCCCGTTTTCTTTTTCGATGTCTGGGAATTTTTTTTTTCTCATAAAATAAGAATTGTTTAATAAACGGTGGACAGACTCAGTTTTGTTATTAATGTTTTTTGTTGTAACGTTCGGGAATTATTCTTGGCCAATTTGAATTGAACACTTGCCAGTAATCGCTAAATATACATACATTCATATATATATATATATATACAGTGTAACCCGGATATAAGAGACTCGGATATAAGAGAAACTCGGATATAAGATAGATTTTTCTGGTCCCAAATTAGAGCCTGTGTTAATAAAACAAAATAGACCAAACCCGGATATAAGATACACCCGGATATAAGACACTTCGTATCCGGTCCCGACAACTCTCTTATATCCGGGTTACACTATATATATATAAATATATATATATATATATATATATACATATATACATATACACAGTGTAATATATATATATATATATATATATATATATATATATATATATATATATATATATAAATATATACAGTGTAACCCGGATATAAGAGAGTTGTCGGGACCGGAGAATAAGTCTCTTATATCTGGGTTTCTCTTATATCCAGGTTTGGTTTATTATATATACATTAACACAGGCTCTAATTTGGGACCAGAGAAAATCGCTCTTATATCCGGGTTTCTCTTATTCACAGACAGTACTGTTTCGCTGTATCACAGCTCCTCAGTGCGACTAGACTTCCGAATGCCTCAAGCCCGGATTGAAACACAACTAATTTTGTGTCAGCCAGAGCTATCTTCACTCGGTAGACTTACACAACTAAATCTAGCGTATTGTTTTTATAAATGTAAACCAATGCCAATCAGCCAAAGTGCTCCATTCATTTTACTGAAGAGATTTGCATTAGTGCAAGTGGCTGTTGTTTATATAATTAGCTTATCACTCAACAGAGCTCAATTGAAATGTATTATCAAGAGCTAAATTATGTCATTCACAGACAGTATTGTTTCGCTGTATCACAGCTCCTCAGTGCGACTAGACTTCCGAATGCCTCAAGCCAGGATTGAAACACAACTAATTTTGTGTCAGGAGGCAGCATCCTTTCTTTTAAACACGTTGTATTAAACGCCAAAGACAACTTAGTCCTGTTGATTTTCTTTTGTATTTTCTCATATTTTTAAATTCCATAACGTATTTTTGATCTTTAGGTATTTACAATAAAAAATCTTTTTCACCGCTTCGTACGATCACATGGCTTCGCCTGCACGTGATAACATTAACGCGTCTCTTGAATTAAAAATAATTCGTAACGTTTATTTGGTTCTTATAAATGTAGCAATACGATCCCGCTGCAAGGCAATTGGCTAAAGATAAAACATTTGACCCTGATGATCAACGATGACGTTCGAAAGTACTCGGTTGTCTTTTTGAAAATATATATGTCAATATAATTTTGAAATAAAAAGTCTCATTCGAAAATATGAGAAAATACAAAAGAAAATCAGCAGGACTAAGTTGTCTTTGGCGTTTAATATATATATATATATATATATATATATATATATATATATATATATATATAAGACATTTTTGCATGTTTATAGGTTCTTTATACGTTAAAATCTCATAACAATAATTGTCGGACTTTGTCCATATCATAATATATATATATATATATATATATATAATCATTTATTTAAATATTATAACATAAATATGTTATAAAATCACTACAAAAATAGCCATTTCGTTTCGACACTTCCGTGTCTTTTCAAGTGATGGTATCTTTAAAGAATAATAATTGTTGGTTATTGGAACTTACTCCGTATATACCAATCCCACACTTGGATATATATATATATATATATATATATATATATATATATATATATATATATATATATATATATATATATATATATATCTGTGTGTGTGTGTGTGTGTGAGAGAGATTTTACTGATATAGACAAACAATATGTTTATATTTGTAGATATCTGACGTTTTTAAAATTAAAATGCAAAAACTTGCTAACGCCGTTGAAATATAGCCTCCATTCTCCGTTTGATTATCAAATCAACAAAGATGGCACTAAGAAAACTAATAACCCGCCAAATTTGACGACATAAAAAAATGCGCGAGCCTCTTATACACAGGTACCATTTCAGCAGCCAGGGTATCTACAGGAAAATCATTTTGCGTACATAATGTTTAAAACGCAAAATGCCTTAGTTGCAGCAGAAAAAACATTTTTGTATATAAAATACCAACTGTTAATACAGATGGGCATAAAATATTCTAAATCCGTCACCAGAAATTGTTCTTTGGCTCGTTCAGATGACGATCACATAACTTCTCGGCCTCAATGCTTGTCTTTCGGAGAAAAGTATTTTACTATTACTTGTATCTCTTTTCAGTTAACGTTCTTTCTTGATTATTTTCCAGTTGATTAATAATAGCAGTGTACTGAGACATATTTACGCCAGATGTATCGGCTTGTGTCGACGAATGTCGCCAATACCTTTTTTTTTTTTAGAGTGCTTATTGTGGTGGTCTTTAAACATAATAATTGATGCTAAGATACCAGTACTTTGCTATGTCATCGACTAGGAAAACACCATTGACTGAGGGACGTAATTTGATGCAATATTCTCTTTCGTTGGATGGTTATCATTCACCGCCGACATTTGGCTGTCTCTTTCATACATAATCTGTTGTGTCTCGTTTCTTTAAGTGTCGCTGATTTTCGTCTGAAATTCCCATCTACCTGATGTGATACTGCTACGGATGCTCATGAAAAAAACAAACAAACAAAACACAGACTAGTTGCCCTCTCGCGTCAACCGTCCATTTCCGCTCAATCGGTGGACATACTAGCCCGCATCCAATTGCTCCCATAGCTACCATACTTCTTTACCTATTATATCAAGTGTACATTATCTTTCCGATTCGATTCCTACAAGGGGCGAGAGGAGTGTAATGACGTTTTTTCCAATTCACTTTAATGTGACATTAACCTGCACACGTAGATAAAAAAGAAAAAAGTAAATACATCCACTTGCTCACCTGGATAAAACAAATAGATTCACATGGATAAAAGAATCTCTTTTTCAAAATGGATGATAAAAGGAAAGCTATTTTCCTTTAGTTATGTAGTCACGTGACACTATTGTTGTCAACGTATCTATAAATGCAGCATCAGATGAAAATTTTATTCTCATCGCGCCTTCGAACCTTCCCACGGCGAATATGTCAGTAAGTTAGGAATGAATTTCAGCGAGATGCTTTCACCTTACTTTTGCTACACTAATGTGCATTTCTTCTTGAATTTACCGTGTACCTCAGAATGAGGACGACCCACAATTCCCCATATTCGAAACTCATAACAACGTTTGTCTACACTTTCCACTCCCTGTTCGGCCATTCATTCATACAAGATCGTTAGATTTGTTATTCGCATCTATCTCTATTGATTTCAATGTTCTGTGAGTGTCAGTTTCTCCAAACCAGCTTTTCTTATTTTAAATTATTTGAAATCACAAGTAATAAAACACCTTTAATTTAAGTACGCTTTCAGTTTCTTGTTTTCCTTTCAAAATTTTGTCATTTATTTTGGGGTGGGGGAATTTCCTTGAATACCTTCCGGCATATTTATCAACTTAAAAAGTCTTAATTTATCACATCATTGAGAAACTGCATAACTGATTTTAATTGCTAATATAAAATTACTCCAACTTGACACTTGTGTTTGCTTTCGTGTGGACCTCTGATGTAACCTTGCTTCATTTAGTTGCGAGTTAGACATGGTTGAACGTTGATATTTTGTCCACAAATGAAAATCTTAAAGATGGGTGATGAAGAGTTACACTTTCAACATATTATACTCCATAAATTTCGAACTGAGAAACATTTACAAAGTTTATTTATATCCTCCTCCAGCTCTTCGGACAGTCAAAATGTGGTCTGGCAACTTTCGTCAGCGTAATATTAACCTAAACGATCAAATACGTTCCGGGCGACCTTCTGACATCGATGTTAGACGCCACTGCTTGCCATCGTGGAGAATAAACAAGTTTTCGACAGAAGAGACTGACAAGTGTTCACAAATCGTTATCTCAACTGCCTTTCGCCATTTGAAGAAGCTTAGTTTCGTTTCCAAACTCGACACATAGTTGAAAAATATTCTCTAGCGGAATAGAACAAGCTTGATCATGATTCTGCGACGATGTCAGTGCTGTTATGCCACAGAAAGGAGCCGTTTTTGTAACGAATTGTCACAGGCGATGGGAAATAGATCGTTTATGATAACGTTCGACGTAAACGGGGGTGGAAACAAGCCTGTGAAGATGCTGAACTCGTGCTAAAGCGGATTTTACGTCCAGTGAAGATATTACTGTCGGGTTGGTGGGATTACTGTTCCTTCGGTGGGATTGCAGAACGATAATTCCCTTTAGATTCTTCCAGCCTGTGAAAACAATAACTGCAAATAGGTATTGTAACCCACGCACCAATCTTAATAAAGCGATTCAAGAAAAACGGTCGGTTTTGGTGAATAGAAAAGGTGTCATTTTTCTCCACGACAACACAAGGCCGCATGTTGCGAAACAGACCTTGCAGAAGTTTAAAGAGTTGAACTGGGAATCACCGATCGTATTCTCCTGACTTGGATCTTTTGGGTTTACATTTGTTCCGGTCTCACAAATGACACCAAAACAGTTAGGCGAAAACTAACTCAACCGATTCCAACAAAAAAAATAAAAATAAAATAAATAAAAATCACAAAGTTTTTATGAAAATGGCATCGACAAGATTGTGGAACAATGGTAGACCGTAGTTATAAATTCACAGAAAGAACGCTAGTGTACAGTGCCGAATTGCTGTAATTAAGAAACCAAAGCAAAGAAAATGGAATGAAAGAATTATTATAAACTCAAAAACAATTTCTCTTCGTCTCACAACTTTATTCTTTAAAATCACATGGCTCTATCTTTGGAAAAACGCAGTTCCTAATTTTCGTCAACCACCTTGATGATGGCATCAGTTCTTGACGCGGTATCTATGTTAATCCGAAAACTAGTTGCACCTGTCTTAGTTCTTGTATTGACATTGAAGATGAAAGCCAGTGGACATATGTTTATATGGAGCTTTGTTCGTTTTTGGCGTGAGAAATCCACCCCAAAATTATGAAAACTTTTTTTTGATACAGGGTGTAAAACCTTTCTTGAATATTCATGTCGGTAGATGTAAATAAATAAATATACTTTATAATAAATAAATAAATAAAAACCGAGCATCTACTCAAATCTGACTATACACTTTAAAATAACATTTAAACAAATATATATATATATATATATATATATATATATATATATATATGTATATATATATATATATATATATATATATATATATATATATATATATATATATAATAATAATAATATTGGCCGTTTTTTGAAACAAAACAAAAAAATGAACATTTCATAAAACATACATATTACAAACTATTTCTAATTCTAACAGTTGAAATATAATCCTTAAAAATGGCTAAATGTATAGCCGAAAGCGCTCGGATAAAAAGAACTTTCGGACAGGTTTTATATAATTTATCATCTGAAAAGAAAAACATTATTAGATCGCATGAGAAATTATATAAAAAACTAAATAAAAGCACCATGTCAGTCATTTTTAATTAAATGTGCATGAAAGAAGGATTGCTGCCTAAATACACAAATATATATATATATATATATATATATATATATATATATATATATATATATATATAAAAGTAATGGATTCCCATTTTTAATTCGACATATCCAGGGGAGATATTTCTCTTTAATAAGTTTTCTTGGATGCACAGAATAATAATAATAATAATAAAACAATCGGCATGCATTTAACCGATGTCAGAATTCGTTGAAAAATAAACCCCCACACTCCTTAAACGTAACCTCTTTTTCGAACGTAACTCATAATTGATATAACAATAGTTAATAAAAATAAACACGCTCCCGCCCCTATATGAGTGATTGAATTTCTCTGTATCCTTGGAAACAGTAAATTCTGAATTTATATGTGTGTTTTAAATTCAGTAACTTTAAAAATAAGTTATTTCAATATTCGCTTGAAGATGAAACGGAACTAATGCTTTTCATTTAATTATATAATTAAATTGAAAGTTTTTAGATTACATTTTTAAAACATGTTTATTACTGTGTAGCGAAAAAAATACTTTAAATCAGTTAATTTATAATATTTATGCTCTGTAAATTTACATTGAGCACTGTTTTGTAAAAATAAAAATAAAAATTAACAAGAACTCCGGATTATATATCTTACTGTTCTTTCTTTTTCCATAAATATATATATATATATATATATATATATATATATATATATATATATATATATATATATATATATATAAACAATACACGGACAAAACAATAATGATAGTTTTTTTTTTTACATGGAAGATTTGCAAGTAACGACAAACTCGTGCATATGAGACGCTGGAAACGAAAATCGCACCGCAGCTCATATGAAAAGAATACCTCTTCACCGCTCCCTTATTTGGACACCCAGCACTCCAAAATATAATGCACTCTGGTTTGTGTTGATGACGGTGATTGTCGCGACTTTTGCTAACGGGCTGCGTCTGTCTTACCTGATCTAGACATCTATCGTCGGTTTTGCCTCCTCTGCACACAGAAAAGTTGATTACGGCGTGTTGTTCGTCAATTGTTGAGCGTTCTTACGCATGTACAGACCAAGTTTGTTTTTATTGCAATTTGCCTTCCCTATATATATATATATATATATATATATATATATATATATATATTAATTTATTATACTTTTATCATATAGACAAAACCATTTTCGAATTTATATATTACTTTCGTTCTCATCGCATCGGATATATATATATATATATATATATATATATATATATATATAGTTAGATTGATGTGGGCTTGTGCCCCTGGGTTTCGCGCTATATGCGATCGTCATACACGCACGTACACACATTAACGAACGCAGACATACACACACACACATGCACGCTCACTCACTGGAGCTCACATAAACATAAACATATGTGAACAGTGTAGGACTGGGCATATATGCGCATCCATGTGTCGTTGCGTACATACGTACGCATTTGGTCTGTGTGTTGGATTGTGTAGCGAATATTTTTGTGTCTGTCAACGCGCAGACGGTTTTTCTATTTTGTTTGCTGGATAAGGTTTTCTCGCACACAGGTATATACGTATGATGGGGTTTGTGTAAGACTATTATAGGTAAAATATCTATTATTTAAATTTCTTTAAGGCTGTTTTGCTATTATTTTAAAGTCGTTTTTAAGGCTGTTTTGTTATTATTTTGCTTTTGTTATTATTTTAAGGCTGTTTTGTTATTATTTTAAAGCCGTTTTTAAGACTGTTTTGTTATTTTGTTTTTTGTTATTATTTTTAAGGCTGTTTTATTATTATTTTAAAGCCGTTTTTAAGGCTGTTTTGTCATTTTATTTTTTGTTATTATTTTTAAGGCTGTTTTGTTATTATTTTGTTTGTGTTATTTTTTGTTTTTGTTATTATTTTCAAGGCTGTTATGATTTTAAAGCCGTTTTTAAGCCTTTTTTGTTATTATTTTTATATATACACACACGTTTTTAAGTGTATAGTCGTATTTGAGTAAAAGATTAATTTACTTATTGTTGAGGGGTCTCCTCTTTTTACACAAATGGACTCACACAGGGTATACATATAATACTCCCAGTGAATACCCGAACAGTCACACACAGAGACAGTCAAGTAGAAGAGTAGAATAACGTAGCGGCAACACAGTAACGAGCACGTAGACTCAGTAAGAAGTCATACAGCGATACGTCGATATCAAAGACTATATATATATATTTGTCTACTAACCCGCATTCCAGCCAATACTAACCTGTATTATCAGTTTGTACTATTACGTTAATGCATTTATTTTCCTATATTCATTCTTTGCGTTTGTTATTATTTGATACCGGATTTCATCCCGGAATCCACAACACTTATTGAACAGTATATTTATTTATTTTTGTCTACTGGCCTGCGGAATATTCGAGAAATGTTATTAGAGAGAAATATTCATTCTCTATGGGCCAACGTCATTTGACCTCTCAGCTACAGAGAGCTTCGATAGCAGATCTGATTATTTCAAGAGTCAGTGAAAATTTGTATTTAATTCCCAATCCTGAGTGGAAAGTCAAGTTCTCGGAGATAGCGGAGTGCATGGGGTGTATCGTCGGTGGTAGTACATTTGCAGCGATACGGTCGACCCTGCTTTACTCAGGTGAATTGTGAAGCTTAACTGCACGGCCTACTTCCAACTCTCACTCAAACCTGGCTCCAATAGGTTGCATGAGTACCCTGGTTAACGGCATCAACCTGCCGACTAAACCGTGTGAAGGTAATCGAAATTTTTTCCCGACCTGACCGGTGAAAGGGAGCGTTCACATCCCAACCCACCTGTGGCAAGTGACCATCGGCCAGTCGCTAGCTTGGGTGTAGGAGATGTCCCACATAGGTCAACAGCTTTACCAGTGGGCGTGGGAACTTTTGAGAGAAGAGGCGGTGTAATCCCAACATCCCTGGAACAAAAGAAACTGGCAAGCCATTGCACTATTTTGATTCTGAATGTCACCGTGTACCACAATTACAGCAGAAATAGGTGGAATGTTGACGATAGCAGCGCCAAATGCGCTAACTGAATAAATGAATGAATGCGCGCAAAAAATCGAACTATCGCAGCAAATCTGACTGCACAGCTAAACCAAAAGTATATCGACCCTGTGAGATCCATTAAAACTGGATACAATGAGAGGGCTGCAATTGCTACACGCCTCCTCATTCCAACAACATTGATAAGACGAAAAATAGTGCCTAGATCATCGAAAGAGGTCAATGGCCCAATGAAACAATTTCATCTTCCTCTATATATCATCATTCGGTGTGAGTGTATGTATATTGACAACTCTAAGAAAAGTTCCCCCTTAACTGTTTGGCTCCTTTTTTTTTACAATGATGCTCACCCTGTAGAAGGCCCGGGGCTCAACTGAGGTAGGTGGTTAAAGAGTTAAAGTCCCAGCTTATACGAATATGAGCGGAAGATAACGGTTAATCCTAGACCTGAACTAAGGTAAGTTTGTAATGGTCGGGAAAGCAACCTCCTGGGAGCCGGTTCCACATGGCAGTGGTCAAGGGAAGAAGCTGCTTGAGAGTAATTTACATCTCACCAAAGGAATACGAAGCCAATGAGGGTGGTTCGCTATAATGTGCGTGGCATGGTGGGTCTTAGACCTGAAAGTTAGGACTGAGGGAACAAACGAGTGTAGTTCAACTGAACATGGAAATAGAGACAGAACAACGAGCGTATTGCGACATCTAGACTATGAGCATGAAGTGGACTCCGTGATGATTTGTATAGACATATCAGTTAATTCTTCAGTCTTTCTTCAGTCGTAGTGGTTATCTGAGAATTTGGCAGATCATGCCCTCCTAGGGTACAAACATTGGTCCATGCTTATAGCTTATTCTTCCAGGGAGATAATGCGCCGATTCATACGGCTAATGTTATTCCAGTGTTTTTAAACGTGCTCAAAAATTAAATCGATCACTTGCATTGGAAAAGTTTTAGTCAATGGATGCCGCCTGGCCTTCGTAGTCAAACTGGTAGCAGACACTTTGGCTAGATTAAGTGATTTCCCTAATGCAAAAGATGGGAAACAGGTTCGATTACTGACGGATGCTCAATTTTATATTTTAGTAAGATTTCTCAATATAAGCTGGTTGTTATTCATTTAACTGATTAAAAACTAAAAAAAAAACTAAGGTAGAACTCAAAAACGTGGACCATCTAAAATTAACGTTCATTGTAACAATAAGAAATAATTGTCGCACAAAAAGCAATTCAAAGATATACGTAATAACGGCTAGGCACTCATATCCGAGGATGCCCGTCTACTATGGCGCCTGCTTAATACCCACAGCGCCCACCTGTGGTTTATATTGCAACTAATCTGAGCGAACGTGTACTGGGAGAGTGCGCGTTATCTATCGTGATCAATGCCAGCACGCTCAAACCCTCGATCACGATGACTTGTGACTTCGTGCTACTACAACCATCGACGGCTCAGAATTTGCGTCATCTCGTGGTATGGTTTTTCAGGCACTTTCCATAGGTTCCGCCAGCTGGCATCGCCTCCTCTAGACCGATAACATCAAGAAGTCACCTTCCTGACAAATCGACCATAGTGAAATTCTAGCCCGGTCTCTCATGGTCAGAAAGCGAACGTTCTAACCACTCGGCCATATATACGAATACCAAAGTCATTGTTCGTGTGACCAGATGACCTAATACTTCAGACAATAACAAATCCCGACCAAGAAAAGAAAAGTGAAAGAACAAGGACAAACACTTAACTTCATGATAAATTAAAACGCCTAGACAGAACAAAAATCTTTTTCAACGTTGACACACCATGAAGGACAGCAACGCAAGGTTCACGCCCACGGGAATTTCAGGCGACTGGAACGCAAATGAAAGCAGGTATCTAGCATTTATACCCAATAACGTAACCCGCTCTAACCTACGGCGTCAAGGAAAATTATTGTGGAAAAACCTGTTTATAATATCCTGGGATTAAAAATGAGCGAAGAGAACGAGCCAAGGCGAATATACTAAGAGTGGGTGGGTAGACGATAAAAGGGAGGTTACCATAAGTGTTTTAGCGTATATCTACCACTACTGATTAATGACGACATTATTTATCACCTAATATAAGCAAACTTTTCTTCTGGGCAAAGCCTACGCGTGTGGAGCGAAGACGGAAATAAACACTACGAAGGTCAATTCTAAGATTTTAAAAAATCATGGTTTCTGCATCGGAGGATTCGCCCATCTTTTCGGTTAATAAATTAATCCTTTGAAAATAAATATTTAACATTTTTCAACCAATGCGTCGTGTTCCCAACTGTAATAAAAAGTAGGCATCGTAATCCCTTTGATGAGTATTTAAGTAAGACCTCTAAACCAGACAAGCTAGTAAGGAGAAGCGGCAACATACTACAGCAGATTCACGAGACTACGGCTTAAAAGAAATACCCTAAATTCCCCTTTTACCCGTCTTCAAGCTACGTGGCACTTACACTTTCTCTTCGCTTTCTCCCTTGTCTCTTGTTTTTCTCACGCATACACCCGAAGAAATAACATTTCTTTTCATGTTAACAAACAACTACAAACAAGAAACTTTAACAGAATAAATTTAACACTCATACGCGCTGAAAACAAAAAAAGAACTGAGTTGTAAAAACACGGAAATAAAAATATTTTATATTTTTATATTCAGAAACTTTTCGCGCCTTTTCCTTTGTTGTGGTTTGATTCAAATCCGCAACACACTTATCTTATTTTTGCATGCATTGCTTTTCCTAAGAACTCTCCAAGTATTTTTTGTGAATTACCTACT
Organism: Acanthosepion esculentum; assembly: GCA_964036315.1. Lineage (NCBI taxonomy): Eukaryota > Metazoa > Mollusca > Cephalopoda > Sepiida > Sepiidae > Acanthosepion > Acanthosepion esculentum. Next base: position 112,777,219 of record OZ038476.1, on the reverse strand, counting down.
TTTGTAATTTTCCAGTGATAAGTTGATAGTACTGTCGCATTTTCATAGTTAGTATGTTTGAAACATCTTATCATTATAATATCTTAGGTTAGGGCGTGTCACTTCGAGTGTGTACACACACACACACACACACACATACACACTCGAAGTGACACGTCCTAACCTAAGATATATATATATATATATATATATATATATATATATGTGTGTGTGTGTGTGTGTGTGTGTGTGTGTGTGTGTGTGTGTGTGTACACATATATAAATATAGCCCTGTATCTGTTTACTGCCTGAAAAGCGTTTGATATGATCTTATAAATATGGCCAAAGAAGAAAAACGTTAGAAAAAAAGGATGTTCAAAACGAACATATATGTATGCATGGACTATCACGCATGCACACACGTATACTAAATAGTAGAGAAACATAAACATACCCACACACACACAAACACATATTGATACACATATACATCCACATGATTAACCCTTGGCAAGTTGGATATTCGTAGTAACAATAAACTTCTTCCATTCTTTCCAGACTTGAACATTACTCAATAAAGTCTTGTTGGTTAACAGACAGATACAGACTGATGTAAAAGTTCTCCAATGCATTTTTCTTTTAATAGAATCATTTATTCATACATTTTTCTGCCTCAATATTCAGTCATAATAGTATTCCATCGTGGCTTTCTTTGACTTTCAGCCACCTTTCAGCGAATTCTTGTATTCCATGATAAAAGCAGGATTCTAATTTTAATTCGATGATGAAGTCACAGGGGAAATGTTTTAAAACTTGAATTTTTTGCAACTACTGACCAGACAGCTTGGAAACGTCTGTTATCATTCGACATTTTTTTCTGTTTTAATGCGTCACTCAGACAAGTTGTCTAATACACTTTTTCTCCAAATTAATGTTTTGTTTTTTAGCTAAATTTCCTTCGTAAATATTTTCTCCAACTCAACATTCAATTTCTCCCGACTTCAAGTTCACTCTTTCTTCTGGTACGAAAAGCTCCTTTTAAAAATGTCAAACCCGTCCCTGATCGCATTGAATCCAGGAACTGCTTATCACCATCTAGTATTGATTCGTAGGTTGACATTGTCTATATCTCTAAAAGTTCCGATGCTGAATATTCTTCTACAAATATATAAAATTCTAACATACAGAATCCAGACAAGAATATGCAAGATGATAGATCCTGATCTAACATCTAGTCTACAATTCCTATCTCACAGACGTGCTGTGGCCTCCCTCTGTCTCTTCTACAAGTATTTTCACGGCAACTGTTCCGACGAGCTACTTTCGCTGGTTCTCGGACTAGATGAATTAAGGCGAGCTACCAGGCTGGCGTCTCGGTCCCACCATTTCACTGTCAAAACGGTTAAATGTAACCGTCTATTCTGCGCAAACAGCTTCTTCTTCTCCCGCACTTCCCGTCTGTGGAACTTACTTGCTTACCGGATGAGTATAATCTTCAAATATTCAAGTGTAATGTCAATCGACATCTGACACCCTGAGCTTGTTCCCCGTCCTTCTCTGTATTCTTTCCTCAAACACGCCTCGTTATTCTTGTTCTCAACCCTCCCTAACTCCTTGCTTGCTAGTAGCACTTCCGTCTTGGTTCGGGTGAATTGCCTTAAAAAACAAAACAAAACAAAACACACACACACACACAATATATATATATATATATATATATATATATATATATATATATATATATATATATATATAAAAAATTGGATGTAATATTTGTTCCCTGTCACTATATATATATATATATATATATGTAATATTTGTTCCCTGTCACTATATATATATATATATATATATATATATATATATATATATATATATATATATATATATATATATATATATATATATATAGTGACAGGGAACAAATATTACATCCAAATTTTTTATTTATAGTATTTCAAACTAATGAATAAACATACCTTTCATATAACTATGTGTACACAGATGCATAATAACTAAATATGCATAGAAAACAGAAAGAATTGATTTAATATAAGTAAATTCCATTTATCCATTTTAATGTCTGAAAAAAGTATTAGTACAATACAAAAAAGAATAGGTAATCTTCATTTAATACTTTGTAGAATAGTCATTATTCACATCTACAGCAACCAATCCCTTCCTATACTTCTCAATTAATGACTTGCAAATTTTAGCTGGTATTTTGTTCCATTCTTTTTCGTATATGGTCTTCAGATCCAGGATATTTGTTGGAGCTCTCGGGTAGGTATGTTGCCATTACCTTTTGCAGAAAAAAACACACCCCCAAACCATGATGATGCCGACGGTCAAATTTCACTATTGGAACTGTGTTCTTTTGTTTGAAGGCATCGACATCTTTCCTCCATACATGATTTCTCGGATGGCTATCAGCTCCCGGCAGAGGGGAAGGTGAATTTTTACGTACTTATTTTAGACAAAACACGCCAATAATTCAGATATATAGGTATAGTGTTATGTAAATGATAACTAGATATTAACGACCATATACGCGTGTGCTGGCGTGCATACGCTGGTAAGCAAATAAATAACTGCCAAATTTAACCAACAGGTTTAGACATAATAGTGCTCAATGTGATTAGACAGAGCTAAGAAATATATATATATATACCTATGTTTGGTGTGTGAATCCAGTTTCAGGATGACTTGGGTAACCAACGAAACTCGAGTCGCACATCAAACGTAGGAATACGTGTATTTATTAGCATACATAGATACACACACACATATATATATATATATATATATATATATATATATATATATATATATATATATATATATATGTATATGTGTGTATATATATATATATATATATATATATATATATATATATATATATATATATATATATAACAAAGTGTAAGAGAACGAACATTAAGATTAGAGCGTTCAAAAAAATAATTTATAAACAGTACTCAGTATACAAAGTAGAGCCGAAATATTTATTAATCTTATGCAGTCTTACATTAGAACATGGACATCTACACTACAAAACTGTACATTTCTTTTCCAACGTCACAAAAGGGAAAACCTTTCTTATTCGTCTCATCAGGTGGGAAATCACGGTGTTGATGAGACGTTTAAAAAGGTTTTCCTTTTTTTGACGTTGAAAAAAAAATGTACAGTTTTGTAGTGGATATGTGCATGTTCTAATGTAACACTGCATAATATATATATATATATATATATATATATATATATACACACACACAACCTTTGTGTTTTACGGCTTATCAATCATTTGCAGTTTATTTAAAGCCCCCAAAAAATTTAGATCGTAAGAATTTTAATGGGAGATAATAACGTTTTACATAGGCTGGGGGAAAGTGGTTATACATACCTTTCTCGAATGTATTTGCGCGTTATTGAATATGAAAAATCCGACTGGATTTGGAATTTTTACTCTTCGATTTCAGTTATCTATTACAGAACCAAACCTGGTATTTCTAAGCCGTCACCCATTTAGGTACTGACCAGGCTCGACATTTCTTAACTTTGGTGATCGTACAAGAATCTGTGAAACTAGTAGTAATGCTTATAGATCCATGTCTCTTGACAGATTCCTGGCTATTATTGTTAGATAAACCCAGTTAATTCTTGTCACACACACACACACACACACACACACACACACACACACATACTATCGTGCATTCAATGCAATAAAATAGGGTTCGATGTACAATCTGCAGAACTAACTCCTACATATACATCAAATATTAGGTCATGTCTGTTCTGTCTGAATTTTAACTTTTTGTTAAAATGAACGAAATTTAAAGAGTATTTTATAATGTCTAATGGAGCTGAACATTATTTCTATGTTTAGATGCATTTAAACTGATCAAATCTTATTTCAGAGAACAATAAAATTAAATTTTGTTTGATTAAAATCCTGCTAACATGGAAGTACCCAAGAATCATTTGAGGCACATAATGCTTTATGAGTTCAAGAAAGGAAACTCAGCAGCCGAAGCGGCTAGAAACATTCACTCAGTTTATGGAGAGGAATGTGTGAATGAAAGAACTTGCAGAAGATGGTTTGCAAAATTCAGAGGTGGAGATTTCACCCATGAAGATGAAGGTCGAACCGGACGTCCAGTTGAGTTTGATGAAAAGCTTCTTGAAGCAACCCTTGAAGAAAATCCTGCTTTATCAGTTGAGGAATTGGCAGTGGTTCTCAGTTCAAACCATACAACTGTTCATCGTCATCTTCAACAACTTGGAAAAGTTCCTAAACTTGGAAAATGGGTGCCTCATGAATTGTCTGAAAACAACCTCAAATCCCGAGTTGACAATTGCTCTTCTCTCCATTCTCCCCAACTTGTTTCACCTTTTTCTACAGCCACCTACAGCCACATTTATACTTAAATGGGTGACGTGTGATAGAAACGTAATGTCCAAGGATTCTCAGTGGAACCAAAATAAAATTTGACATCTTTTCCGGATTGTATGTTATGAGTTAATTTGAATATATAATTACACATTACGGAATTTGTGAAGAACGGCGCTATATCGAGTCTCATATGAGTTACATCATCGTCAGCGAAGCGCGTTGATACAGTTGGAATGACGCTTTCGTTGTATCATAACGGTGTGGTTTCGATTCATCGTAGTAGATGCGCACTGTTGATGAGTTCCAAAAATAAGACGAAACGGCCGTCCAGTGCTTTCTGCATTCTGTTGAGGTTTCTTTTAGACTCGATGAATTACATAATTATGATTTTTTCAAATCCTCCTAATAATTTATATTATATATATATATATATATATATATATATATATATATATATATTGGATGTAAACACTTCCACATAAATTTATAAATATTTATCTATTTATGCCGAGTTCGAATTCCAGTCGAATCCATTACATTCCCTTACGTGCTAATACCCTTGGGAAAGGTGTGAATCCTATTCTTCTCCCTCCAACTATGGGTAAATAGCAGGACCGACTGGGTTCTATAGCCTTGGATGGCAACTGGTCTAGGAGAAGGACAACTCTGAATTCAAAACCTGCGGGGGTCGTTTGGGGACCTTGTGGTATTCGCTGCACCAGGTCCCTGTATTCATCCCTCCAAAAAGTGTGGATGGCCCTGCACAAAGCCTTCACCACTATAATCAAATCTCATGTGTCGGTGTCGGGCTTTCAGTTTCTAGGAACTGATCTGCCTGACCCTCATACGTCGAATTCGACGGGAGAGTCTATCATATCATATCATATATATATATATATATATATATATATATATATATATATATATATATATATATATATATATATATATATATGAAAAGACAACACGAAAGTTATGGTTAGTTTAATCGACGCGTTTCGTCATTCGGTAGACTTTATCAAGATACATGTGATGGTTTTATTTTGCAATTTTTTTGACAGTTATTTTGACAAGGTATGTATGATGGTTTTATTTTGCAATTTTTTTGACAGTTATTTTGACAAGTTATATGTGATGGTTTTATTTTGCAATTTTTTTTACAGTTATTTTGACAAGTTATATGTGATGGTTTTATTTTGCAATTTTTTTGACAGTTATTTTGACAAGTTATATGTGATGGTTTTATTTTGCAATTTTTTTTACAGTTATTTTGACAAGTTATATGTGATGGTTTTATTTTGTATATATTTGACAGTTACTCAATTTTTTATAAAATTAAAGAACACTCATAAATATTCAGCGAGTTAACTGTAATGAATTCGCCGTTAGAACCTAGATTACGTCATATTGCATCTTCGAAAGAAGTTTTTAAAATTTAAAGATGCTCAATAACAGCTCACCTAAAATGTCTAGGCATTTAGACCTTAGATTACGTCATTTGGTATACTCGAAAAATAAATAAATAGAAAACAAAAGAAAATGTTTTTTGGAGTGAAATATAAGATCGATTTTTGTATTATAAATCTCTAAAAGTTGAAATGATGGATTCAACCATTTTCCTTTGATTTTCAACCTATTTGTTACGATGCTATATGACGTAATCGGGAATCTAACACCTAAGTCTTTTGCAACCCACATATTTCATTGACAGGGATGTGAGCAAAGAGAACAAATAAAAATCCAATATAATTTAAGGGTATTTTTTGTAAATCACAACAAGTCGTAAGAATATCATTTCACACCCTCACGTAATATTTATTTTTGTTACAAAATGTAAAGATAGGCATGTTTTCACGAGCATTCAAAAATACGGGACCTTAGTCGTAAATGTTGATTCTTTTATATAAGACATATATATAATATTTGCTGCTAAAATGTGTGTGGTGGGTGTATTCGCAAGCGTGTGTATGCATAAGTTTGACCAAAGACTAATGAATGTACTTTGCCAAGGAGTATTTAATTTTACATTTTATATATTTTCAATCATTCTCCTATTTTCAGTGAATATAGCGAAACAGTACTGTTTGCGAATGACATAATTTAGCTCTTGAAAATATATTTCAATTGAACACTAATTCTATAAACAACAGCCACCTGCGTTAATGCAAATCTCTTCAGTAAAATGAAAAGAGCCCGTCGGCTGATTGGCATTTGTTTAAATTCGTAAAAACAATGCTCTAGATTTGGCTCCTTCACTCGGTCGAATGAAGATAGCTCAGTGCTAGAAACACTGACTGACACCAAACTGGTTGTGTTTCAATGCTGTCTTTAGACATTCGGATGTTTAGTACTGTATGCGAATGATGTATATAAAGTTATATATTTCTTAAATTGTATATAAATTTAAATTCAGTAAATATATATTTATAAGTATAAAATATGTAGATATAAGTAATATGGACAAAGGAATTAGCACCGCACCGTGATTGTCGCTTTTACATTCCACTCAGATCTTCTGACTGATCTATTTGTTTATTTAACGGCATACCAACTCATTATGGATTATTTAATGCCGAAATTGAATTTTCTTGGAAATATGAGTAATTTATTTTGCAAATATGTATTGCTGGTACTATATCTTTCCAAAATATAATATTGGTTTCTTTTTTATTATAAAAATGTATTACTGGTAATATAAATTTTTTAAAAAATTTTTAAAAATATATTTCTAATGATTTTTACTATGAAAAAATATTGCTGAAATTTTTGCTGCAAAAATGTATTTTTTTTTAAATAATTTTTTTAAACTCCAGTTTGGGAGTTAACTATTGCTGGGACGGTCAGGATGGAACAACAGCAATTATGAGGTGGTTCCACTCCCCTCAATACCTCCAATCTTCCGATCACACGCCTTGCTGCGAGATGAAGTTTATCGTAATACCTCAGACTGGTCTGATGATCTCACTGAACCACGAGACTGATAGTCATCATGCAGTGTTAATTCCAATGTACACACTACCTATATCTATAAAAGCTCAATCTCTTCCTATAAGCAGAGCAAATTTCAACAATACATATAACACACACATACCCGCATGCATATATATATATATATATATATATATATATATATATGAAGGAGTTCGCAATATCGGAGATTGAGCTTTTATAGATATAGGTAATATATATATATATATTTTTGTCAACCACAGACAGACTGTTTCGCTATTTCACAGCTCATCAGTGTGGCTAGACGTGCGGTTGCCTCTAGCTTGCATCTAAATTTGTGTCAGTCGGGACTTCTCCTACTAAACCGTCGGCGCACGGCAGGAATGAAGGTGAATTTTAGCGTGTTTATTTTTAGATTTAGATAAACACACAGTGACTGACAGTAACTCAATTCTGCCGAAGATATATATATATATATATATATATATATATATATATATATATATATATATATATATATATATATATATAGCTCAATCTCCGGTATTGAGAAGTCTTTCCCTATAAACAGACCAAATTTCAAAAATAAATATAACACGCACACACACACACACACACACACACACACACACACACACACACACACAACACACACACATAACACACACACGCACACACACATACAGACATATAAATATATATATATATATATATATATATATATATATATATATATATATTAACAATTTCTGTCTGGTAGGGATATTTCCATGGAGGATATTAACCCAAAGAGAGCTCAATGTAGAATACAGAGCATAATAATAATAATAATAATAATAATAATAATAATAATAATAATAATAATCAAGAAGAAACACTTAGAGATTAATTTCGGTTATAATTTATTTCGTGAATATTTATATATTCATCTCTCTTCAAAGATTTCCGTCTATTCACACACACACATATATATATATATATATATATATATATATATATATATATGCATCATCAGATTATCGACATGACGAGTCACTAGACCAGTTTTCTCAACTGGCACACAGTGGTATCCTCGGGTTCAGCAAAAGTCAAAAAGGGTTCCACGATAAACAGTGATAAATAGGTTCATGCATTTTTGCGTAATTTCTGTTTAATTTTATCTTCGAAATTTTACAGTACACGTAAGACTTTGTTTGAAAACCCTTAGTTATTATAAAAAATATTGAATATTATTTGCTAAAGGCTTCAACACCTTATATTATTCAATTTATAATAATCATAGGGAATGTATTTAGCGGTGTCTACATGAAGTTTTTTTATAGATTTTTTATGCAGGCGTTCCTTTTATTTCAAGGGTTGCACAAGTGTAACAATTTTCAGAAACGTAGCTCTAGACGGATTGTGGCTCTTGTTATTAGATAGACAGATAGATAGATAATTCTACTTTGATATATTATTTTGAGCATATACATTATATATATATATATATATATATATATATATATATATATATATATATATATATATATATATATATAATGTTCTTGTTTGATCGATTTTATCGGAAATGCTTTATAATTAACTCTGAAAAGACAGCATATCGCGAGACACGTAAGACGGACTGCGCATTTGCTAAGAAACAAATCTAGTGCGCAGAAGGAAATACATTCTTCGAGACGCCTAAGTCAATTACAAGTTTTCAGCTTCCCAAATCTAACAAGATAATGACCATGCTAATGGGAATAATACGTTAATTATGATGATGACAACGACGACGTGAATGGAGAGGTGGGCGACGAAAAAGGCCGAGGGGATGGGAGTCTGAATGCGGGAAGCAAAAAGATGTCCCGTAGATGGTGATAATTACATCAGTTGTTGAAAATGGCGGATATATGATTAAGTCGCTTGTATGATTACTTTGAAATAGTGCGAGAAATGAATATTATTTAATGGCGAGAACAGACAATGACTGTTCGAAAGTGATAAATGCAGCATCTTAGAGAGAAATAATAAGAGGGGGAGGGTAAGAAAGAAAAAGAGGGAGAGAGAAAGCGAACGAGGGAGAGAGAAAGAAAAATAGGGAGAGACAAAAAGAAAGAGCGAGAGAGAAAGAGCGAGAGACAAAGAAAGAAGTTCAGAAAGAAAGAGAAAGAGGGAGATAAAGAAAAAGAAGGAGAGCAAAAGAAATTGAGTGAGAGAGAACGAGAACGAAGAAAACGAGCACTAGAGGAATGCCTAAATTTGTTAGAGATGAAATGATGTCATAAAATACACACACACACGCACGCACGCACGCACGCACGACACGCGCGCGCGCACACACACGCGCACACACACACACACACACACACACACACACACACACACACATATATATATATATATATATATATATATATATATAGTTTTATAAATCTTGGAACTTATACTAAGTTAAAACTTTATAGCTATCACCCTCATCCTTAATCTATCCCCTGCCACCTTGGCCAGCCGATTCTCGCCTTCTGTCTGTGATAGGAGTAATTAAATTTTAATTCTAAACTCTCTCTCTCTCTTTCTCTCTTTCTCTCTCTCCCAAACAGAATAAATAACTTCCCTCCCTATGTTGTCAGCTGACTGCTTCTGGTACTAACTCAAATGGTTTAGGGGATGCACATTCACACCCGATCAACCTTCATCAGCCACCCACCACCGCTCCGCTCAGTGGGTCTTTTAGTTCTCATATAAAGGGTGTTCCAATAACTTGGACCATTAATAAATGTGACTTAAGTTTAAAACAAATTTATTCTTTTTCTTTCAGATTTAACAACTTAAATCTTTGTCAATTTCAACCATGGAAAAATTAACAAGTAACGTCTTAAAGTTATCGAAGCCTATTTCGAAAATGGACGTTCAAACAGAAATGCATTTCGTAAACTTCGCGATTTTTTGGTCAACATAATCAACCTACCAAGAGTGCAATTGGAAAAATTATTCGTAAATTCAAAGAACTGGATCAGTGGCAGATGTGAAAACACTATTACGTTCTCGTTTACGTCTTTCAGCTGGAAACATTGCTGCAGTGTACTAGAATGTGTCCGAAAATCCAGACACCCCTATTGGTCATCACGCACGGGCATTGGACCTCTCCACAACAACTTTACATCAGATTTTGACAAAAGATTTGTCTCTACAAGCTTACAAAATTCACTCGACACAAGAACTGAAACCTGGAGCCCAGTACATTCGTGAATTGGGTGCATGAGCAAAGACAAGCCGATGAAGATTTTTCGCAAGAAAGTCTCTTTAGTGATGAAGCCCATTTTCATCTTGGTGGATTCGTTATTAAGCAGAATTGTCGTATTTTGGCTGATGAAAATTCAAGGAAGATTGTTAAAAAGCCACTGTATCCACAAAATGTATGCATCTTTTTTTGTGTGTGTGCATTTTTTGCCAGCGGAATCATTGGGCCGTATTTCTTCGAAAATGATGTCGAGAATTCTGTTACGGTGACAGACGAGCGATACCGTGCCATGATAACCAACTTCAACTGAATTGAATGCTTACGGATGTCAAAGATTTGTGGTTCCAATAGGATGGCGCCACATGCTACACAGCCAATGCATCAATTGCTTAAATGAATGAGACGTTCCCAGGTCGCATCATCTCTCGAAACAGCGAAGTCAATTGGCCACCATGATCGTGCGACTTGACGTCTTCTGATTTCTTCCTTTGGGGTCATCTCAAAAGTAAGGTCTATGCCAACAAGCCAACAACAACAATTCAGAGAGATCAAAGATTTTGACCACCGATTGCAGATGTGCCGCCGAAGCCTTGGCGGACATTTAGGAGATATTATTGTTCACACATAATTGCCATGACTTAAATAACATGATCCAATAGAGAAATAAATAAATTTTCACCAATAACACTGATTTATTTACAGCTGACTTTGATCTGTCATAATGAAACTCCCTTTATGTGAGCGAGCTTTCTTGGTAAACTATGTCTCCTCTGGCCGGCACGATGTTTCTGACCCAGCGAGGAGTTCTGTTACCCTGACTTCTAGGGGAATCACACACTCGGAGTATCGCGCCTGAATCTTTCCTGGGTTATTTACCTCCTCATTAAGAGTGTTGGAGGTAAACGTTGTCTGGATTTTGGCGTTATCCACCTTGATAGAGATCCGAACCTTCGACACAATCACGGGCTTGGTTCCTTCATATATCACCTTAGTTTCCATTTTCTTTCAAATATTTGTTTCGAATCTTTTTTCTAGCACTTCAAGAGTCTCCATCAGCTGTAAAGGAAAATTAAACAACATTCATTACCATGTACATAGCACTCTTTTCTTTGTTTCTAACGAAATGTTCCAATTTATAATTAATATGCTTACATTCTAGGAGACATCATCCGCTTGTATTTTAAGCCTTCGGATTTCATTGTCGTATTTTCCGGCTTAAGTAAAATTTACTAGAGTTTAAATTTACTAGAGTTTAAAGTCGCCGGTTGGAATTTCGCACCATTGACCGCAACTCTTGCTGAAGACTAGATATTTCATCTATATAAATTTGTAGTCTCTGACTTTCTTTTTGTTATCGAACTCCTCCTAGGGTTTTGCAGATAGACCCCCTGCCATAATCATATATATTCTGAAACTCCATTCCAGAGGATACTTGGATAAGTATATTTAATTTTGGTCGAAGGGGGTCCGGGAGAGGGCACCATCCCACTTAAAATTGTTTTCCGTTTTCATTAAAATTACATTTAAATTTTGACAAGGGAATGATTCCCATTCAAAATATAGAAGGAGAAATGCAGAAGATGGAGGTCACACCGGAAAGATCAAAATGAGACAGTGTGGACGTCAAGTTGAACAAGAAATCAGCAAACAGTGGGCAGTACCTTACAATTCATATTGGTTGCTACATTTCAAGTATCCAATATTGCATCAAATACATATCAAAATGGCCATATCAAATTGTTTTTGCACCCACACTGAAAATTGTTTTCCCTTTCATTTAATTTAAATTCAAATTTGAACAAGGGAATGACTCCTATCCAAAATATAGAAGGAGAAAGCCAGAAGATGGAGGTCACATCGGAAAGATCAAAATGAGACAGTATGGACGTCAAGTTGAACAAGAAATCAGCAATCAGTAGGTAGTGCCTTACAATACATATTTGTTGCTACATTTCAGGTCTTATCGGCAAGCTTATTAACTTATATTGGAATGCATCATTTTTCTCCACAAATTCTAACAATGATTTAAAATCAATCATCATTTTCATACAAAACAGCTAGGCGCAGTTAATCCGGTAATATAGGTCATTGCAATTCCTTTTGCAGGCTTTCTTTTCCTAAAGGCTTAGAAACCGATTGGTTCCCGAACTACCGCCAGTCACGATACACGGATGTCCACTCGGGGAGGCTCCGTGCCTTGAGAGATTTTGACTTTAAACTCACACTTGACCTCAAGTGGAACTCGTACATAAGATCCATCGCTGAAGATGTAGGAAAAAATAATCGACTCCATGTATCTGATTCCTCATGCTATCCTGTATCTTTACAAGAGCCACAGATCAAGACCGAGAAAAGAGTATTGTTGTCATATTTGGGCGGGAATTCTCATGCACCCTCATGTTGTCAGTCCGCAAATTTTCAAGATTTATTCCTTATGAGAACGCATGACAATTCATTCTTACGCCTGTATCACTTTAAAGAACTTAACATCGTTAAACAGACGCCAGTTAATAAATAAAAAAAGAACATCATGAAAAGTTTTCTATGACCTCCAAGTCGTGTTGCCTGTCGGCTCTCTTTACCCGTCTAGTAAATACCTGACAACTCATCCTATCCTCTTTTTGTAAGTCTCAGATTAGGCCGAGAAAGGAATTCTCCTGTCATATTTGGACGGGAACTGCCTGGTCCTCACTTCCCAGTTTCGATAGAGTCCAAAAGCATCTCCAAGTCTGAATCGGTGACAAATTGATTTCCATCCTCCAACAGGCGGAATGCAGCAAGCCTCTTACTGTTCCATCCCTACTTCCATGGAAAGTGCGCCGACGAATTTTATTCCTTTCGCGGCTAGAACCCGCCATGCCACGTGCATTTTAGCATACCACGCACATTGCCCTCGTATTCCGTCAGTGAGAAGTAAGTTCCAGCGAACCACTGCTCTGTGAAAGCGAGTCTCGTGAGGATGTTTCCCTGACCACTGTCTTCTTTACATTTTCAAATCTGGGGTTAACTGTTATCCGTATAAATTGCTTCTTAATGTAACCCTTTACCTCGAGTGGGCCCCAAGCTCTGTACAGGGTAAACCACACTGTAAAAAAATAGAGTAGAATATTGATGACTCATTCTCATTTTGCACTTCGTTTTGATTCAACTTAGGTTTTCTCCCTGAAACTAACAGTGTTTTTATTCTTATTTGCCAGACTCGAATTTAGCGCCCATGAACTACCTTCACTTTAGTGTTCCAAGTTTTCTTTCAGAATATGGCTTACGTCAATATTATGTTGAAGCGCCCGTTTTTGTCCGGTCACCGAAGTTAAGCAGCATTAATCCTCGTCAGTACCATGTGGATGACCATTTGGCAATACCTTCTTGGAAGTTCAGGTAGTGTTGTGATGTCTTCCCTCTAATGGGGCTATTATGGACTCTTCCACTTACTATAAAGTAGTAGGAAAGTAAGCATCGGGGGAACAGTGACAGAATGTTCTACCGAGGCTGTGGCTATTCGCAGCTCCTGTCGAACTCTCTGCCTTGGGCAGATGGGAACCCGGACGAGGCTCTCCTGAAGGGCAGAGTTTCGTCCGGGGAGGTAGACAGACCCAAACCCGTTTATGCGGGTTCTTCGGGGATTTTTTTAGCCGAGCCTGTGTTAAACTCGGCCTTGTGATGGATAACGGGTCGGAATCAGAAATAGGAGAAAACGAGTACAAATTTCAATAGGATTCGTTACATTTACTTACCCTTTAGCAACGAATAAATCCACCACTTCTCTCCAAGCTATGGGTTAAATAGTATGATTAGTGTCAGAAAATCATTATTTCCAAAAAATCGTGAATGTGATATTTTATCACAAAAAACAAAACAAAAGAAAATCATGCCTTTTTTTACAATAAAAAAATGTGTCGGATTTGAATAACCTACAAACGGTTGATAAGCCGTAAAATAAAATTTAAAAAACAAACAAATCAATCAACAGTCATTGTGAATAAATAATCCTGGCTATGTAACTGGGTAGGTCACACGGCCCTTTCGAACTGATATTTATTAACGAATTTGTCTAGAAGGAGACATACTTTTTTGCAATACGCTTTTTACTCCTAGCTATTTGTATAGGAATTCTATACGATTTCATTGGAGCCCCTGTTTCTCAAACACTTGGAATTTCCGTTTGTTAACTAAACGTGCAGTGAAAGCGAACGGATATTCCAGCCAAAAAATTCTTGGGGAATCGCCAAACAAGCTTAATAACACTTTTTTGTTTTGCTTCTACTTTCCTTTCTCTAACTCTCTCTCTCTCTCTCTCTCTCTCTCTCTCTCTCTCTCTCTCTATATATATATATATATATATATATATATATATATATATATATATATATATATATATGCTGTATGTATGTATGTATTTATATATGTAGGCCCATATATATGAATTAAGTGGTTGGATTTGCGTAATATTTAGTCTTGTTTTTAATCTATTCTAATGTTTTCCTGTGAGGATTTGAACACAATTTCTTCAATATATTCTGACCGCTTTTGTCAATAATAAGCGATAATCAATGTTTTTTTTTGTTGTTGTTTTTTTGTGGAATGATATGATAATAGTAATATTAGTTGTTACTTTACAAGGCGTTCATTGAGCGAATAGTCAGCCGAGATTACGCTGACATTTATAAACATCTTTCTATTAAAATAATGATAACATATAATAATGATTTTATAAACATCTTTGTATTAAAATAATTTCACGGGAAAATACATATTTCAAGTTTAGTAATTGTTATTTCCTCGTCTGCTATTGATGGAGGTTTCCTTCCTCATCTTTTGTTTGAGGTAGTGTTTAACGTCAGTATACTGATTATGTTAGTGTTTCCTTTCCGAGTTACACGTGCAATGCATTTTAGTCGTTGCTGTTGTGAACAATTTTTATATAAAAAAATATAAATAAATACTTTTACAAAAAAAACATTCATTTTTTTAATTTGCAACTTTTCAGTTGTTTTTTCTATATATACTTATTAAGAAAGTATACGTGGTTTCTCATTATGCTATATATATATATATATATATATATATATATATATATATATATATATATATATATATATATATATATATATATATATATATATATATATATATATATATGTATGTATATATATATGGGGGTGAGAGAGAGAGAGGGAGAGAGATTATTCACAAGACATATTTCCCTTGAAAGCATTATTTTTTTCTTATTCGGACCGTTTGCCTAATTGTTGCCAAAGTGACATCGGCTAGACAGCGGTTCTCTCAACTCTGAGTGATGCAGGTTCGATTTCTGCCGGAGATTCCAAATTTTAATTTGAAAAGATATCTCGGTAGGTGAATATATATAATTATATTGATCATTATATGAATGGACCACCTACGCAAATAAGAATATCTGTTTAAAGTGATACATTTATTTGAGAATATATTGTTTTTATTAAAGCGACAGATATTTATCACTTTAAACGATACATTTATTTATTAAACGGTATAGTTATTTATTTTCTTTTACGCGCCTAAATATTCGAGAAATCCTGTTAAAGTAAATTTTATATTCTCTTGCAGGATTTGAATCCCCGAGGTGATGGGGACGCGGGTTGGATTCTGCTAAACTGTGTAAATATATATATATATATATAGCATAATAAGAGGCCACGTATACTTTCTTGATATGTATATAATATAAATATATAAATATTTCAATAGTTAAAATATTTCTTCAAAAACTTTCTTTAGATATGGTAAAAAATCCTTTTTAAACAATAAACAAAACACCAGTTGTCCCTTAAAGAATAAAACACAATCGCGTTCCACACCACGTGTCGTCCGAGTCTAAAAACAAACACACAAACACAGTCATTTAAGTACAACACACATACGAAGGAAAAAAAGAAAAATACTGAATTCTAAAATTAGACACATATAAACTAGGGGTAAACAAACACGTGGATATTTTAAATCTACATAAATATTTCAACAGTTAAAAATATTTTTTAAAATATTTCTTGAGTTATGGTCAAAAAACCTTTTAAACAACATTTAAGACACTATCATCAGTCTTCCGCCAAAAATTCAAACAAAGTCGCATTGCACATCACGTGACATGCACGGATCACGACAAACGCTGTAAACAAACGCTGTAAACAAACGCTGTAAACAAACACACAAACACAGTATCTCATTTGATTTCTGAGGAAAGACCTAGGTGGTGTGAAATATTAAATAAATAAATAAATATATACAAAAACACAGAAATAAATACTTTCATAAAAAAACACCCAATTTTGTTTCATTTATTTTATCCAGATATTATATATATATATATATATATATATATATATATATATATATATATATATATGTCAATTTTTGTAGTGCGTAATCAATTTATGTAACGTAAATCATTCAAACGAAAAACAAATACTGAAGCTAATTATACGGCGAGAATCACTCTCACAAACAATATTTACTAATAAAATACAATCAACTTCGGATCTGTTAATGTGATCCTTGTTCATAAATTCCGGGTTTATCAGGTGTTATTTTTTTTTCTACGAGCCGGCCTTTCAGTCGTACCAAACGACCATCTTCAGGTAGACAATTTAGTGTGTTTTTATTAAATTCCGAATGGTAATGCGACATCGAAAGGTAGTACGGTCCGAAATAGTGTTTTTTTAGCAATGAGATATTGTTAAATGTTAGAATAATTTTGGAGCGTGCAGACGCAACGGTAGGTTGAATTTTTCTCCAGTACAAGAACGCACATTTTTCAAATTTAAAAAAATTCAACGTCAGCGTTGCGTCTGCACGCTCCAAAATTATTCTAACATTTAACAATATCTCATTGCTAAAAAAACACTATTTCGGACCGTACTACCTTTCAATATCGCATTACCATTCGGAATTTAATAAAAACACACTAAATTGTCTACCTGAAGATGGTCGTTTGGTACGACTGAAAGCCCGGCTCGTAGAAAAAATAACACATGATAAACCCGGAATTTATGAACAAGGATCACACCATTCATTAACAGATTCTAAGTTGATTGTATTTTATTAGTAAATATTGTTTGTGAGAGTGATTCTCGCCGTATAATTAGCTTCAGTATTTGTTTTTCGTTTGAATGATTTACGTTATATATATATATATATATATATATATATATATATATATATATATATATATATATATATGACGTCACACATTATGAAATGGAGAAAGTCCGACAATTATTTAAAGACATTTTTATGTTTAACATTGTTTTTATTGATACAAGTATTGAAGTAAATCCTCTGTTGAAGGTCGAATTTAAAGTTTATAAGCAGTAAATTCGACCTTGCCACCCGAACGATCCTCAGTGACGGTATCGGTTAAGGCACTTCAGGCTATATGACGGTTCCGTATAGGATACAGGTTCGAATCCTGTCGGAGGGCGAATATGTTCTATGAAAATTTCTCGGACATTCAGGCGGGTAAATATTATTTAATACTGTTTATTATAAACAGAGGATTTATTTAAATACTTGTATCTATAAAAATAATGTTAAACATAAAATGTATTTAAATATATATATATATATATATATATATATATATATATATATATAGTTCTGATTCAAAATAATATTTCCAGCTTTTTCAATTTGTTCCGCATCTTTTCCAATCCGTTTTCAACTGCGTTTTCTACACATGCGTATTCATGACCTTAATGCTCTTTTACACGCGCACGTTAATGAATTTTTGGTTTGGTTTGCGTCTTCGTAGATGTTTTTCTTCCAACCGTAACATTTAATTTAAGAGAGGGCTCAATACATAGTAGAGCAATATTAATTACTTATATATTTTTACTCAGTGTAATTTACAATTGCCTGAGGAGACGCATCATTATGCGTTCAAACACAACTGCTGTTGTCTAGCGATTATTAGATGTTTTTGTTGTAATATATTTGCATATATATATATATATATATATATATATGTGTGTGTGTGTGTGTGTGTGTGTGTGTGTGTGTGTGTGTGTGTGTGTGTGTGTGTATTTGTGAGCGCGCGTGTGTGCATTAGGATATTACAAAAAATGTAAAAATCGCTACACAATTGCAGTCGTGTTTCAAGGCATAACGATGCGTCTCCTCAGGAGATATTAAATTACTCAGTGTAATTTACAATCGCCTCAGGAGACTCATCGTTATGCGTTGAAACACGACTGCAATTGTCTAGCAATTCTTACATTTTTTTGTTGTAATATCCTAATAAATATATGTGTGTGTGCGCGCGCGTGTGTGTGTACGTGTGTGTGTGTATGTAATCCTAAATTAACTCCTTACTCATGAGCAGTAATGCAGATTTAATTTTTATACCACATTTATCATTTATCATTGTTTTATATTTAAATTTCGCAATTTAAAATCCCATTATTATTCCCACTCACTGCGTCAAGTTTAATTTTTAGAGTCGGTGTTCATAGAAATTGACTGGTTATTTTAGTGACCTAAAAGAGAAGTAGATTTCCTTTGTAATTTCCTTTGACCTTCGTGAACACTGTTCTTTTATTGTCCCTTCTACTCAATAAAGTCTATTTTATTCCCATGAACCCGTTGCGTGTTAGTGGCAGTATCGCCTGGCTTGCGGTGTAATGATAAAAAACAAACAAAAACACTTTACCTTCATACTTGGCAAAGAAAAGTTTGTTTTCTCGAAATGCCGGACAAATGTCGACATACTGGGTGTGACGACAAAATTTTCCACTTCATGTAACAGCAAAATTGTCGAATTAAGCTCTGGACCGTTGTCTTTTAGAAATAATTAAATATATTGTACTGGAATTCTCTGCCGTTGTTATAATACTACTTCACACTACTTTCTGCAATAAGTATGTATAATTTCTTTCCAACTTAACAGAAGTACCGGGTGAAATCTATCATAACATGTACATCATTAATTAATCATAGCTAAGGATCAGCTCTTTATGAATTGAAATAAAGCTCATATATATATATATATATATATATATATATATATATATATATTACATGATAATTTTCCAACTTATTCAAGGTGATTTTCGCCCTCTCTAACCTTCTAACTTTCTGTCCTTGAGTAACAACATGCCGCATACGTTTCACGTACGATTCCATTTTCAAGTCTTTTTTTCGTTGCTCTTTGGACTGTCATAGTTGATACTCCTCTCTGACGTGTAAAAAATCTTATTGATGGTGTTGGATCTTTTCTAATTGATCTCTTTAGTTGAAATGAAGACCCCTCTTCCTGTTGTTACCTCCTGATCCAGTTTCCCCTCTACTGTTCCCTCTTTTTTAAAAACTTATTTGCCATTCTCTTATGGTTCTGAATGGATTTGAAGTTGGAAGCCAGAGTATGAATGATCTTTTTTTACGATTCACCGGAAGACAGTGGGTCTGTCAGAAAACAATTTTAACCATCTAATTTTTAGCTGAATAACTGAAAGTGTTTTCCAGTGAAACTTTTCTGAAAAGCTGCAAAAATACTCAGTTAATTTAGTGTATTTTAGATATTAAACATTTTATGAGGTGGATAGCCTGTTACACGATTTGGTATTTTGGGGCAAGATTAGTGTATGTGCATATATGTGTGCGAAGGTGTCGTTCTCAAAATAACAGTTTATCGTGTGCGAGTGAATTAAATTTTTTAACTCGGAGTAAAAAGCTCGAAAAACAAATTTAAAAAAAAAATTATAAAAAACTGAAATGTAAAGGAAAAAAAGGTATCACAGTAAACTTTAACCCTGTGAGAATGAGTGCGTTTTATTTTTAAATCTTACAAAAAAATCAGTCTAAGATTAGAGGTCGACACAGATAATCTTACGACGCCAAGCAAGAGGAAAAGACGAACGGCTTTGCATAGACGACAAACATCGTTCAGGTATGTAAACAAAATTATAGTTACTGACATAGATACAGCATATATAGATTTATCTCAGGCGAGTCGTGTGCCCATTGCGCTAAATAAGAATAAGAAGTAAGCAAGTTTAATACTTATAAAATAACACAGACATACTTATAAAAAAATGCATTCCTTGTACTAAAGCAATAGGAATTTTGATTGAGTTATTAATTTCTGTCTCTCAAAAGTAGTATCCGTGCAATCGTCGACCTCAACATATCGATATTTTGCAAAAAGTTTGTTGCAGTTCTACACATGAAATGACAATTTTGATTCGTGCTTACGTTTCTGCGTCTCAAAAGGAGACTCTCGCAGATCGAAATCGAATAATAATTTTGAAAATTAGTCTCCATATAATAGTCGATCGCATACATCAAATAATGATTTTTAAAAGATAATAACCATGTAATCGTCGATCTAACACGCCAATGTTGGATAGTCATTAAAAAAAATATAATATCCATGCAATCGTCGACCATATATATCGAACTCGAATAATAATTTCAGGAAACTCCAAAGTACTATCCATTGTCTCGGAAAACCGATACTGTTTGTTTTTTAATCTATTTGATATTTTTCTCCAATCACTTTCGTCTAAAATCATTCAATTTATAATAAAGGGTGTTCCAATAATTTGGACAGATTTTAAATGTGAATTAAGTTTAAGCGTCTAATGATCTTTTCTTTTTCTTTCAGATTTAGCAGATATTTGGGCGATATTATTTTTCACTCATAATTGCCATGACTTAAATAACATGACTCAAAAGTGAAATAAATAAATTTTCACAAATAACACTGATTTATTTACTGCTGACTTTGATCCGTCTTAATGAAACACCCTTATATAGAATAGGTCTTAATGAAACACCCTTTACATATTTACTGAATAAAACAAATGATGAGTATTTTTTATCACAAGCGCTTCTATTATAAGGTTTTGCTTTTCACATTAATAGTTACTGTTTAGAACTGTTTGGTGTAAGTCTGGAATTTCTGTTTTTTGTTATTAATATCTAAACCAAAAAATATTCGTTTACTTTCAAAAAGCAAGTTCCTTGAATAATTTTCCCCTCGAATATATTTTCTATTTTTCAAAAAAGAATCATCATTTTTTATTTAATTTGCTGAGTTACAAATGAAATCTATTTTTCTCTTAGGTCATTAAAATAAACAAAAAATAACACAGCCCATATCCATGACCAGCGAATGTAAGAAATAACCTTGAATGATAATAATATTTTTTAAATTATTAAATTTAATTATGCAATCGACATTTCGTAATTTTATATATGGTATAAGAAATGGATTTGCATTATTGTTCATGAGTAAGGAGATGGTCTAGTGTTATGTCAGCATGGTGCGATGCAAGGTTCTACGTGGACTTCAGCGTCTAAGTGAACTTCAAATTGTCCTTGAGATATTATTTACCTCGAGTGGCTCTTGTGTCATTTATGGAGTAAACATGAGTAAAGAAAAAACAAACAATAAATATTCATCTACATCAGGATAAAGTCAAGGACAAAAAAATGAATATCGATGATGGGAAATTTTGAAATATATTTTTTGACCAATGAAAAAATAAGCTCAATTTGTTGACAGCTTAATGCACATTTTAGAAGCAGGGTATTTTATGAAACAGTCTGGTCGGGTGGCGAATGTTATTCAACATTTGCCATTCCTGTTTGTGTTTCTTCTGCAGTGCATTCGTTAAGTATATGACTCGCAGCTACCTGTAGCTTCTGTGAGTGTTCATTTCTCTACGCCCTCTCTCCTCATTATGAATACAATTTTTTTTTTCTGATAGTAAGTTTAAGTCTTTTTTGTGATGTTAACAACTACTCGTTGTCACCTTTCTAATGCTCGTTGTAGTAGAGACTTTGTAATCGCAGATACAACTATAGTAACGCCGTTGAATAATACTGGTGGCAGACGCCTTCGATTAGCACTCGCATTAATAGTACTTGCTCGATAATACTCGCTCAAAAAATAAGCACCACCTGAATAGAGAAATAGTATAGTGAATAGAGTAGAGAATAGCGATCCGTATAGTATAGAGGATAGCGTAGAAATAGCGATCCGTATAGTAACAGAGGATAGAATAGAAATAACCATCAATTAGACACACGCTACTTCCCATATATGCGTTTCCTCTAAGATCAAGTGGTCTATTTAATTCAATAATGGGATCAACACGTGTTTGCTCACTGGCGATCTATGTTCAAACTCAAGTGTCGGCAGCGACACTTTATTTCTTATATAACACTTTTAGTTCCCATTTTCCTTGAGATATACCCGTTGCTCACATAGTCTGCATATAGATTCTTTGGCGCTTCCAGTCATTTTTTATTCATCTATTTGAAGGATTGATTAATCCGTTTTTACGTCTTATCAAATCTACGTAATTTTTTACAGCCAGACAATATTTTTAGATTGTAAGAGTTTGGTTTCTATTATTTTATATATATTTATACTATTTTAGATAATAATGGTTTTAGTGATACGACTATTTAACCCATACGTGGGAGGAAAAGACGTAGATTCATATCTTTGCCAAGGGTATCTTGCACGTAAGTGAATATAACAAACGCAACGGGAAATGGAACACAATTATCTGATTAACAATTCCGAGTCACTATCCATAAACACCATCCACACATCCACGTTTACAGCACCTTGTCTTACCAAACTTCATGAATGTAAGGAAATATCAAGTGTTTATTGTCATAAGGGTCATTATATATTACATAATATTTAACAGATTTTTATTCGCATTTAACCATATTTTCGCTTGTCTTAATAACTTGCTTGCTTTCTGGGTGGGGGGTTGCTTTTTTCTTGATAAATCAATTTTTCCCCTCCAGTGAATAATTTTAAGCATATTGTTACAAGCAGGAATAGAAAGACTCGTTTTTAAATACTGACCAAGGTTTTTTTTTTTTTTTTTTTTTTTTTTTCCGGGAGTTCGAACTGAAATCCATATTCTTAAAAAGTCCTCTCTCGTTTCCACAGACTTGTGAAAGAACTGTTGAACCGAGAATCAAGAGTCAACCGAGTTCAAATTCATTTTGACAATTTCGCCAACATTAAACAACTTGCCTTTATCCGGATGGCCATAACAGTATAGTATTCCCCTGATTTCTTTCTTGCCTACGGAATCTCTTTCTAACAAATACATTAGAGCCCTTTGTCTATTGTTTCGATAACAGATATTCTCTCCTTTAACGATTCATATCTCTCAAAGAAAACGGAATTCAGTTCTGTATACATTTTTTGGCATTGTTACATGTCCATTTCCTTTCTGCAGTAACGTGTTAATATGAACATTATGGAAGGAAAAAATGTAATAAAAATTTTTTTTTTGCGCCGATATTTCATGAGACAAAAAAGAATTGAGGATGAGATAGCAGAAGCAGAATTGAAACAAAATACGCTGGTGTCTCATAAAAGAAGTATTCTTGCTTTGATTCAAGAAATCCACCGGGGAATTTTTCTGATATCTTTAAATTCTTTGGTGTTAAAAAGTGAAAAGTGCGTAATTTAAACAAGCATTCTGAAGAAATGAATGCGTAAACTTGGAAAACGTGTGTATTCCAAACAGCATTCCGTCCCTCTTACGTACACGTTTCCTGTATGAAATCAAGAAACGTGTGTATGCCAAAAAACATCTTGCCTCTCTTACACGATCGTTTCCTGCGTAATCTTGGAAATCCTGTGTATTCCAAACAGCATCCCTTCTCCCTTACACGCTCGTTTCCTTTACGAAATGAAGAAACGTGCGTATGCCCAAAAAACGTTTTGCCTCTCTTACTGTTTGTTATGGTCCAAGGTTAGGACCAAGGAAGAACAACACGAACACAAGAGTAGAAATAACATAGATATATTACACAGAATAATAATGTGGACGGTGTTAGTATGATTGTCAGACTGGTTTTGGAGTGAACTACTATTGGCTCGACTCGATTCCGTCTCCTCCCTCTCTCTTGAGAGGCGCAGTATTCATAGTGTCAGGAAGAGTTCACACTGTCGTTATAAGTAAGGTCCCATTTTGTTTGTTTTTGAGGAGGGAGAAAAACGTGATTGTCGTTGTACTTTTCGTATGTGAGCGTCACCAAAGTCTTTGATATCTTTCGAGTCCTTTTTTACGCTTATACATCTCTGACAGTCCTCAGTCAATTTTTGTAGCGTCAATTTTGGTTCACTCTCAAGTTTTGTTACAATTCTCCGTCTGATCTCTGCATCTTTAGTCGAAACCAGGCCTTGGACGAATATCAAAGATTTAAAATTGTAAGGGCTGAGTTCAGATAACTTAAAGTCATCGCAGTGTTTGTTTACTACGGAAGCGAATGTTATATAGTCTTCGCTATCCTTTTTTGTTAAATGTAAACATTTCCACCTTTTGACGTTCTAGGTAAGGTCCCATGACACTTACACGATCGTTTCCTGCGGAAACTTCGAAATCCTGTGTATTCCAAACAGCATTCCGTCCCTCTCACACACTCGTTTCCTGTGTGAAAGGAAGAAATGTGGATGTGATGGCAGGGGCAGAATTGAAATTAAATACGCTGGTGTCTCATAAAAGAATTATTCTTGCCTTGATTCCAGAAATTCATCGGGGTATTTTTCTGATATCTTTAAATTGTTTGGAGTTAAAAATCAAAAGATGTGCAATCGAAACGAGCATTCTGAAGAAATGGATGTATACAGAAGCATTTTTCGCCCCTCTCACAAGATCGTTTCCGATGTGATACGAAGAAACGTGTTTATGCCAAAGAACGTTTCGCGTCTCTTACACGATCGTTTCCTGCGTAAACTTGGAAATCGTGTATATTCCAAACAGCATTCCTCACACCACGTGCTCATTTCCTCTATGAAATGAAGAAAATGCCAAAGACGTCTTGCCTCTCTTACACAATCGTTTGCTGCGTAAACTGGAAAATCATGTGTGTTTGTACCAAAAATCTTTTCGCCCCTCTTACGAGATCGTTTCCTGCGTGAACTAAAAACGGCGTGTTCGTGCAAGAACACTTCGTAACCCTTAATATATTATAACTTATAATAATATTTACAACTAGCAAACAGGCGTGGCTACACTCTGAATTCACCCAATTAATCCTGAAAATCAAGACATCTTTTCTCTTGTATTCTACCTTTCGTACAATATTTCTGATTTTTTTTTCTAAACTTCCCACAAAATCCTGCCATGTTTGTGTTTCATTACATTGAGAATTTTCCTTCCAGTTCATCGATTTCCGAATTACCTTATCTTAATTCTATGTCATGTCGGTAATTGAAATAGAAAACTTGTCAACTGGAAGAAGCTTTAAAAGGATATATAGCAAAATTTTCAATCATATACTGTGTCTGTCATTATAGATGTGTGATCGGTAGTCACAGTGTAGAAGGTGAAATCAACCAGCCGAATTCAATTTCCGGCCACGCCTTTTGCATTCACTTTCGCACAAACACTCTTCGGAAAAGCATGAATCCATTCCCCCCCCGGCTATGTATTAATTCTCAGAGTAAACTGAGCTTTCGAAATTAAGGTGGCAACTAGTCTAAAATAATTGAAACTGTGTGTTCAAGACCTTGGAGAAATCAACGGAAAACTACTCCTTTATCTTTCCCAATAAGTCATTATCTGTGGAGATTCATGACGTTTTAATTTTTCTTTTCTTATTTTTGTTAGTTATAACAGTATATTGCAGAATAATTCATACAAGGTAAAGTGTTTATTAAAATAATAATGTTCTAAAGTCGCAAAAGTTGGAATTAAAAAATGCATATTATCAGATAACGGGTGACACTAGATCTGAAAACATTACCTTCGTCGTGATAGGGGATACAAACAATTCTCTTCGATAAAGTATTCGTCCTAGGTCAAACGAGATTTTGAGGAACGTATAATTATCTTTTAATTGCTGTTGTTTCTAGGTCCACCCTGACCCGTGGTGGTAGTACCCGTTAGATACCCAGATATGGGTAAACAGTTAACCCCCAAACTGTGGTCAGAAGGGAATGAACATATACAAATATATATTTTATAGTAAAAATACCAGCAAGTCATTTAACAGAAATATTATCAGCAATATATATATATATGTATATATATATATATATATATATATATATATATATATATATATATATATATGTGTGTGTGTGTGTGTATATATATAGTTATATATATATAGTTATATATATATAGTTATATATATATATATATATATAGTTTTATATATATATATATATATATAATCATTTATTTATTTAAATATTATAACGTAAATATGTTATAAAATCACTACAAAAATAGCCATTTTGTTTCAACACATCTGGTGTCTTATCAAGTGATGATGTTGAATGTAGAATAAATGTTTTTAAAAGTTTCAAATTAATTAACGATCCTTCGATAGGGGTAAACACTAATTAATTTGAAACTTTTAAAACCATTCATTCTACATTCAACATCATCACTTGATAAGACACCAGAAGTCTTGAAACAAAATGGCTATTTTTGTAGTGATTTTATAACATATTTATGTTATAATATTTAAATAAATAAATGATTATATCTGCTCTACTCTGTATTGAGCACTCTTTAAAGAATAATAATTGTTGGTTATTGGAATTTATTCCGTATATACCAATCCCACACTTGTATATATATATATATATATATATATATATATATATATATATATATATATATATATATATATATATATATATATATATATTTAAATTACTAGCAATTCATTGTGAAAATATTTCTAGGAGTACATTTTTGGGAAAAAATATTATCAGAAACTCTCGACAAAACCCTCTTTCCAGAAATACGTCACTGAAGCCTGACCTACAAACTGATTTCCTACAAAGAATACATATTCTACTCATACAAATCTATCATAAAAATATTTTCAGCATTAAATAACACATTGAGGTGTTGATATGCCGTAAACTAAAATAAAACAATGCATAAAGTAACAGTTCTGCAAAAAGTGCTGTCTGAGTGTAACTTCCGCCTTGCCAAACAAAAGGAATGAGTCGATGCTTGGTACGTGTTACGTCACATCCTCCCCGTAATGGTCTGTACATTTTGAACTAAGAAATGAAGTTCGTCTGATCCATTTGTCATGAAAAGATCGACAGTATAGTGACAGACAGAACAATGTCATGAAGGTACATTATATTTTCAGAAACGAGTATACAGTTCTTATGATTCTGGGTCAAGTTAAATAAATAAAAAAAACATAAAAGTTAAATAAAGAAAATAATGACATTGGAACTTTTTGCGTCGCCCTAATATATTCATTGTGTAGAATGCAGTGAGATAAGGATAGTAGTTTTGCTCTTGAATTGACAACAGAGGTTGACAAAACATATGATTTAAAACTCAGGAAAGCAATATTGGAAATTTACTAAAATAACGCTGGAAGAAAGAGATTATTTTAACGAGTGCCTATGAAATATACACTTATTAGGAAGGAATTCAGAGTTCAAGAATTTGCGGAAACAAAATGGATTTACTGCATAAGATGAAGACATGTATGGGTGTCAAGTCTTCTTAATAGACAGTTACATTGATAAGGAAATTAATGAATTAGATTTATATAATGAGATAGATAGATAGATATATAGATCGATACATACATACATACATATGAATTGAATGAGATAGATAGATAGATAGATAGATAGATAGATAGAAATATAATAGGATAGATACATACATACACACATACATATGAATTGAATGAGATAGATACATGGATACATACATATGCATTAAATGAGGTAGATAGATTGATAAATAGATAAATAATAGGATAAATACATAGATACATACATATGAATTGAATGAGATAGATAGATAGATAGATAGATAGATAGATATATATGAATATAAGATTGATAGATAGATTGATGTTAATATAATAATATAGATACATACATACACACATATATATGAATAGAATGAGATAAATATATCGATAGATAAATATGAATTGAATGAGACAGATAGATAGATAGATAGATAGATATGAATATAATAAGATAGATACATACATACATAGATATGAATAGAATTATATATATATATATATATATATATATATATATATATATATATATATAGATAGATAGATAGATAGATAGATAGACGGATAAATAGATATGAATATATGAGGATAAATGGACACATACATATATATGAATTGAATGAGATTGATATATATATATATATATATATATATAGATAGATAGATAGATATGAATATAAGATTGATAGATAGATTGATGTTAATATAATAATATAGATACATACATACACACATGATATGAATAGAATGAGATAAATATATCGATAGATATATATGAATTGAATGAGATAGATAGAGAGATAGATATGAATATAAGATTGATAGATAGATTGATGTGAATATAACAAGATACATGCATACACACATAGATATGAATAGAATGAGATAGATATATCGATAGATATATGAATTGAATGAGATAGATAGATAGATATGAATATAAGATTGATAGATAGATTGATGTGAATATAATAAGATACATGCATACACACATAGATATGAATAGAATGAGATAAATATATCGATAGATGAATTGAATGAGATAGATAGATATGAATATAAGATTGATAGATAGATTGATGTGAATATAATAAGATACATGCATACACACATAGATATGAATCGAATGAGATAAATATATCGATAGATAAATATGAATTGAATGAGATAGATAGATAAATAGATAGATAGATAGATAGATAGATAGATAGATAGATAGATAGATAGATAGATAATGACCTGAACAAGGCATAAGCGAATATAACTACCGACTACATGGAGAGAAAAATATGAACAAACTGGGAAATATATTTCTGTGCATTGTTCCTTTGTTTTCTCGTGATTTTCTTAATTTTCATGTCTTACACCCGAACGTTAGAGCTGACATTACACATTCATTATTCGCGTTGCGTTATAAGCAAAGTGCTTTTCATAATGTCTTCATTTTTTATTAAACACATTCCAAACAGCCGCTAGATGTCGTTTTATTTCATTTTCGTGGGCTTTCCATAGTTTTATTACCGGCCCTAAGTAGATGTATCGCTGGATATCTTCTAGCTATTTATCTGTTCTTTTAAAAAAAGAAAAATTTTTTTTCGGAGAATTATATCTGAAAATTAATGAGTGTTTGGGAACTGACAGGAAATCTCTCTCACTCACCTACTCACCCACTTTCTTTCTCTCTCTCCATATATATATATATATATATATATATATATATATATATATATATATATATATATATATATATATATATACGGGGTGTAGCAGCAAAATTGTACACAAAGTGTAAAAGCAAAATTGTACAACATTTAGATTAAGATTTGATCCGTAGTGTATTAGAAATGATTATAAATATCTTACTGGAATTCTCCGGAGTTATTTTATAACCCTACTGGACTCTACGTTGAGCAATACGAATGTATAATTACTCTCCAAGCTTAACAGAAGTATCGTGATGAAATCGATCATAAACGAAAATGACATGTTCATCATTAAATAATTATAGCTAAGAAACAAAGCACATGAAGGATTAATTAAATTTCATATATATATATATATATATATATATATATATATATATATATATATATATATATATATATATATATATATGATAGACATTGTAAGGAGGATTTGATAATTATAATTAGGTAATTCATTGAGTCTGAAAGAATCCTCAACAGAATGTAGAATAAACTGGACGGCCGTTTCGTCCTATATTTGGGACTCATCAGCAGTGCGCATCTACTACGAGAATTGAAACCCTGACAGTTAGGTTGTCAAGCAAACACCATACCAACTGTTCCAATGGTGACGAAGAGATAGCAAATCAGACTCAATATAGCGCCGCTCGCTCACATATTCCGTGGTGGAACTCAACTGAAGTTCTTTGTAACCATAGGACTGTGCCCCCCGGAGCCACGACTACTATCACCAAGCCGCTCAAACTGAACCATTAGAAGCCGGATCAAGCAATGATATACATATGATAGAAATTGTAAGGAGGATTTGATAATTATAATTAAGTAATCTCTTCGTCACCGAGGCCCGTTGGAACTGTTGGTATGGTGTTTGCTTGACAACCTAACTGTCAGGGTTTCAATTCTAGGTAGTGGATGCGCACTGCTGATGAGTCCCAAATATAGGAAGAAACGGCCGTCCAGTGCTTTCTGTATTCTGTTGAGGTTTCTTTCAGACTCAATGAATTACTTAATTATATATAATATTCCAAGACCATTCTATAACTTATTGCAAATGATCATCGTCCTCTCTAACTGTCTTGAGTTACAAGTTACGTCAATCGTTCTACGCATCATTTCATTTTCAGTCTCTTTTCACTGCTCTTTCAACTGTCATTGCTGAAACTCCTCTCTCACCTGCCAAACGTCTTATAAATTAAATTTTCTATTTGATCCCTTTATCTCTAAGTTGAAATGATGATCTCTCTTCCTGTTGTGAACTACTGATCCGGTTTTCCTTTATACTGTTCCCTGATTTGTAAAACTTATTCACCGTTCTATTGATGGTTCTTGAATGGACTTTGAAGATGTAAGCTAGAGTATAAATTTTAAATCCGTTACCTAAGGCCTTAATGATCTTTTCCTCTCACCATTGGTCACTTGAGAAGACAGTGGGGCTATCAAAAAACGATTTTAACCTGTTCCCTTTCTAGCTGAATAAGTCAAATGACTTTGCAGTGATTCTTACAATAAATGGAATCAAGATGGTTAAACGTCGTATTTGAAAACCTGTTAAAAAGAAACTCACTTAGTTTAGTGTTTTTTAGATATTAAACATTTTGTGTGCTGGACAGTTATGCAATAACACGATTTAGACAATATATATATATATATATATATATATATATATATATATATATATATATATATATATATATGTATATATATATATATATGTGTGTGTGTGTGTGTGTGTGTGTGTGTGTGATCAATATAAATAAGTGTACCTATATATACTTCCTCCAACCACCCAACCAGCATAAATAAGGAATCGAGATGTTATGAAAGCAAATAACCCTCTGCCTAACACGAAACAAACAAACAAACAAAAAACTGAGAAAGGCTGGTTTATAATATTTTTTTATTCTTTCAAATTCGGCTAAATGAATTATAACCGTTGTTGGTGAATTTGGTGACATACTCATTTTGAGTTCCCTACACGGGCTGGCCAAAACCTTCTTCGGCCCAAGGGAAACGGGTTGAAAAATAACTGAGCAGTAATACTGTAGACTGTAATACTAAATAATCCCTAGACAAGACACACACACACACACACACACACACACACACACACACACACACACACACACACACACACATACAGAGTCATACACACATACAGACAGAAACACACACACAGACGCATATTATTAAAAATAAAAGGAAGAAAAATTATTATTTTTAATAATATGTGGAAATCTCCACCCTTTACCTGAAGACGGTCGTGAGACCAGAAACACGTGTTGTAAAACTATGAAAAATAAAGAATAATATTTTTTACAAACCCACATTACAACCAAAAAGTATATATATATATAGTCATTCACATACAGACTGTTTCGCAGTATCACAGCTCATCAGTGGGGCTAGACAAGCGATTGCCTCAAGCAGGGATCGAAATTCGACCAATTTGACTCTCACCCATAGGCCATCATCCCACGCTGGCAAGAAAGGGAATTATTAACACATAATGGCTACCAGAAGGTTCAATTCGTGGTGAAGATTCATGGAAACATCAATATGGATCTTATTAAAGACAACAGATATTTAGCACCGATTAAATTTATTGTTAACTTACGAATTCATTTCGGAAAAAAAATATAGTCCAAGCTTTCGATTATCTGAAGTCATCAGCAAAGTATCTATAGATAAATGGTGGCTTTCGTAGAACCCGTCAGTGTAGTGACGTAGGCAAGGTGTGATGTGTGCGTTTGATTTTGTGTGTGAGTGGGCGGTTTATTGAAAATGCTGGCTCTTAAATTTATAATGTGTGGCATGTGTCGGTCTCGGGAAACCTGGGATCTGCGCTCAAATTATGTTATAGCTGCACAGGCCCACACGGTGGCGAGAGTTTCGATCGTAATGATTGCATGTGCGTCGGGCACTCTTCTTCCCGGCGGCAAGCCTCTTTTACTCCTCTCGTAGATCCAGCTCTCGGTGTAAATCGCGTACCCAGCGTTAGTGATCATTGGAGAGGTCTTCCAACCTCTCGATGCCTATCTCCATCATCGTCCTGTCTCTTTTGAAGACCTCCTTTAAGTTAAGATTAAGTCCCCCACGTGCCCTCTTGCCAATTCCCGGTAAAGAACCTTCGAAATCCTCCTATACGACATACACTGTACATACCCAAGCCATCCATACATGTCAATTAAATTATAATTGCTTTTATTCGTAGATGGTTGTTTTGGTGTATGAGAATTCCTTCAAGAATCATGTCTGCTTTTACTATTTGACTTTGCTAATATTTTGATATTGTTTGTATGTAGCTGTCTAAGGTTACTATGATCCTGATTCTGCTCATTAATGTGTTATCTGATGTCACTATGGCCTGGTAGGTGACAGGTGAATCTCCGTGAGAGTGTGGTTGTGGCATATCCTATGTAAGATATTTGCGTTTTTTTAAATTTATTTACAGCGAATCATTCTCCGATTGGGCCAGTATATTGGGGTACAAGATTGATCTTATATAGGGGGTTGGAAGTTTGGAATATATTATTTTTAATAACTAGGTGACTAGTTTTAATTTTTTGTAGTAAATGTGTCTGATGTACCTGTTTTTATCGATTGGTTTTACATATGTAAGAATGGCGTTATTTTTTTATTGTTATGGTCGTTTCTGTAATTGTGGTGTATTTAATTTTGTCAAATTTGAAGGAAGTGTTTTAACAGATCAGGGAAAGTGCGACACTGAAATCCGAAGGCATATTTGGATAGCCAAAGAATCATTGCAAAAGCTCAACAGACTAAAAAGAAATAGAAAAAAATTCGCTAGAAACAAGGAAAAAAGTACTAACCCGCTGCGTGAGATCTATCCTCCGGTATGACAATGAGTGCTGGACGATCTCCTCCAGGATAAAATAGCGGCTAGAAGCAACAGAAATGGGGGTTCTACAGAAGGACGATGCAGATACCGTGGACCGAACGTGTGAGCAACGACAAAGTTCTGGTGAAAATAGAATCAAAACGGAAACTATTATTTAACATCGGGTAGAGACAGGTGAGGGTTCTGAGGCATATAACGTCGAAGGACGGCTTTTAAAATCGAATACTGACGTGACAGATTGAAGTCAAGATGGACAGATGAAAACAACACATAACATATTTAGTGAGTAAATGGATGATGGAACAGGGCTTAGGAGAAATAACGGATAGACATAATTTATTAAGGACTACAAGGAAAAGGAAGTTATGGAGAGCCATGATTGGCTAACTCCTGAATAAACTCGACACATATAGAAGAGGAATGTTGATAGCATTATACTCAATATTATTTTTATGACTTTCACTAAAAAGATTTGGATACACATGGGTATAGTTTTCAGTGACTTCAAAATGGTGCTACACCCATTGCAACTGTCTCCCCAGATATCTTGAATGAACCTCTTTAGAAAATCTTCTATATTGAGATTCAAACTCTGATCATTTAATTGAATCACTATAATTTTACTCGAGCGGAACTGTCGATATATGTAATAATAACAAAATTAACCATTTTTTTATATTTGAAAGGACGAAATACAACTCAATAGTGGATTATATTTACTGATAACTGATATTATCTTTTAGATGAGATACGACCTACAGTCATATGGTGATCGCTATTCCTTTAATCACTAGGCCATGTCGATATATGTAATAATGATAATGATGGCCGTAATAGGACAATTAACCTAATTTGAATAGGCCAATAGAGTTAGTTTATATATATATATATATAAATATATATATATATATATATATATATATATATATATATATATATATATATATATATATATATATATATATATATATATATATATATATACATATTTCCGTTGAGCACTCTTCTTCCCGGCAATAAGCCTCTTTTACTCCTCTCGTAGATCCAGCCCTCGGTGTAAATCGCGTTTCCAGCGTTAGTGATCATTGGCCACGTCTTTCAACCTCTCGATGCCTATGTCCATCGTCGTCCTGTCCCTTTTGCAGACCTCCTTGAAGTTAAGATTACGTCCCCTAATTAGATTAGTTTTTATATATATATATATATATATATATATATATATATATATATATATATATATAAACTAACAGGACGACGACGGACATAGGCATCGAGAGGTTGAAAGACGTCGCCAATGATCACTAACGCTGGAAACGCGATTTACACCGAGGGCTGGATCTACGAGAGGAGTAAAAGAGGCTTATTGCCGGGAAGAAGAGTGCTCAACGGAAATATGTATGTATATATATATATATATATATATATATATATATATATATATATATATATATATATATAGACTATTGGCCTGTTCAAGTAACAGGTTAATTGACATATTACGGCCAATAACAGCGAAATGAGATATATTATACGCTATATAATTTTATGTGATACATACATACATACACGCACACACATACACACACACACACACGTATATATGAATATATATATATATACATTGTTACTATTTCAACAATTGTTTTGTATCGTATTATAGAGATGATTACCTGTCTCCAAACAAAAGAATAGCATGCAACTGCGATTTTGTTCATCATTGGCATTTATGAATAAATCGCCATGGGATATAGCTATCTTGACATTTTTCCAATTAAGTTACCATGACATTGTCAATGAATAAGTAACACCCACCCGCAGGCATCACTAAAATGTTGGAGCTGGCATGATAACTGACCCAGGGACACGATAAAACAAAAAAAACAAAAAAAAACAAATGTTATTTAAAAAGACCCCGTGTTACAACGTGTGATTCACAAACTGAAGATATTTTTTTCTTTCATTCAATTCTTTTTTTCCATCACTATTCGTGTGCGCTGATGAGATCGAGTAGCTTCTGATAATTATATATCTGTTGTTCGTCCCCGGGGATCAATTTTACATGAACGCCATCGGTAATCAAAATGTGGCAAAAGATAACATTTTCCTAATATTACACACATGTGTAAGGATCTGAACTCAGGAAATTGACGTTATAACTGGTCTTATTTTCGCTGCACAATTATATAGATAAAAGTTGAATATATATATATATATATATATATATATTGTTATTGGCCGTAATATGTCAATTAACCTGTTACTTGAACAGGCCAATATATATATATATATATATATATATATATATATATATATATATATATATATATATATATGCAGGTGTTGGACAAAATAATTGGAACAGGTGAAAATGCCACTCCTATATTTCAAAGACCTATTATATTATGAACTTTAAATAAAACTTCGTAATTGCAGGTTATATCTATTATTATCTAATTTACTGTGTTTGTCTTATCTATTTTTAGAATTTATTAAAGTTTTAGCTAAATGCGTGACCTCACTGAGTTGGAAAAAGGAAAGATTTTTGGAGCTTGCATGGCAGGCGCCTCTATCACTACGGTTGTTTTACTGTTTGATTTTACCATAGCTACCATATCAAGAACTATGACGCAATTCGAGAAACGGGAAAACCTCCAGCTACCGTGTCAATTCGGGCCGGACTTGCAAACTTGCTGACAGGGGCCGACGTGCATTGAAACGCAATGTGGCAAAAAATCATCGGACTGCTGCAGCCAAAGTCACTGCTGAGTTGAATAATCATCTGAATTGTCCAGTTTCTACTAAAATTGTTCGTCGTGAGCTCCATAAGGCGGCATATTATGGAGGAGCCGCCGTAAGGAAACCTCTTCTCTCCACTCACAACATTCAGAAGAGGTTGGAGTGGTGCAGAGATCATAATGCCTGGAAGCGAGTTATATTCTCAGACGAGTTCAGCTTTTCTCTTTTCTCAACTTCAGGGCGAGTTTATGTGTAGAGGCAGCCCAAAGAAGCTTACAACCCTTATTCCCTTCTTCCAGCGTTATGATAAAATTAAACAAACATACACTTTCTACCAGTCTATACAACAAACCCACATAAATTCCTACACTTTAACAGTTGTCATCCCCGAAAAATAAAACATAAATATGTTATAAAATCACTACAAAAATAGCCATTTCGTTTCGGCGCTTCTGGTGTCTTTTCAAGTGATGCTATTGAATGTAGAAAAAGAGTTTTCTTTATCTCTTTGTACCTCTTTATGAATTCATTAAAGATCGTTGGCGGGAATATATGCAATCGTTCAATAGTCGTAAGCATATTTACTGCTGGGCATATGGTGCAAAAAGAAGGTATTGATCAAATTAAAATATGAAAGAAACTTCAGTCATTCATGTGCCATTCGTGATACACGCATAGACGATCATTTATCTTTCGATACATAACTGCGCGGCAGATTTTTTCAAAGCAGTAGGTTGCCATTTCTTTCTGCGGTAGACCAGTTGCCATCCAAGGATACAGTAGCCGATCTGTCCTGCTATCCTGGAGGGAGAATTAGAGGATTCATACCTTTCCCAAGGGTATAGGACGTAAGTAAATGTAATGGATTCG
Source organism: Acanthosepion esculentum (assembly GCA_964036315.1). NCBI lineage: Eukaryota > Metazoa > Mollusca > Cephalopoda > Sepiida > Sepiidae > Acanthosepion > Acanthosepion esculentum. The sequence continues at coordinate 112,739,960 of OZ038476.1, read as the reverse complement.
ACTGGAATACGAACTAGGCTATCCGATACATCAATCCGAGCCGCTATCCATTACTCCACCGTACCTTTAGTAAGTTTTAAATATCTGCCTGAGAAGATATATATGTTTTTTTTTTTTACATTTTGCAAATTTAAATTGTTTAATGTTTATCAAAATACAATAAAAACTAAAGAAGTGTTGTGTCGGCCATTTTCATTTTTATTTTGAAGTTGTAACGACCAGAAGCCAAAAAAAAAAATCACGCAAAATGTGCCCCAAATTGTGTTAATTTGATTAATTTTGTTTTGTTAAGACACAAATCCATCTGATATTGGTCATTTTGGAAAACGTCAAGTTAATCCTGTGAATCGTAATATTCCTAAGATTCAACATGATTCCAAAGATTTACCTAAACTCTTGGGAAAGGTATGAATCCTCTTCTTCTCTCTCCAGGATAGCAGGACAGATCGGGTTCTGTCGCCTACACGTGTATCACGCATGGCACGTAACTGACTGAAGTTTCTTTCATATTTTAAGTTGATCAATATCTTATTTGCACCATGTGCTTAGCAGTACATATGAGTTTTCGTCATAATTTCCCCTGTATGTATAAGAAATCATTACCCAGAACTATATCCCTATATTTTCTGCGGTATTTTCAGCACTGAAAGTCCGCCAGAGAATGTCTAAATAGTTTAAATGCAAAGTATTTTCTTTTCAAGTATTGTGGCTCTTCACCGTTGGCTCGGGTTTCTAGAAATAAACCTCACACTTTTTTTCTAATAAATGTGAATGATTAACCGTTTAATCTTCGTCTTAAGGACAGATAGCATTAATAAAGTTCTATAAATGAGCTGAAAATCATTCATAATGGTTTACAAACGCCAACTGTTAGTTTAACGCTGCTGCGCATGCCCACCGTGTTACAGTTTTTAGTCGTATAATCGGAACGCTGTGGAAGTGTATTCCCACAGATAAAGAGCATCGGATAGATACATATTACTTCACAATTGCCGATGGCCTTACACTGTATATAAAAGCTGTAATCACTTGCAGCAAATCGATAATATCTATCCGCAATGAAACCAATAACTTACACCATGGGTTCAGTAGAAGAGCAAAAATAGAAAGGGATCCATCGAACTTGGTGTATGAAAAAAAATAAATAATGATATATTTCTGCCGTCACATGAAGTTGCAACGAGTTTGGCTGTTGGTACAGTAATGCCGAAATTTTTTGAGAATGTCTATATGTGGAAAACGTGGACTCAAATATTCTCGACGAAATAGACCCCAATTCGGGTATCGTGTCCGTCGTATCGCGATTAGATATATGTCATAAATCTAGCCAAAATAAATATGCCTCTGCATGTATCCCTAAAGTTTCGCAACAAGTATAGATAGCAGGAAATGAACAAAATAAGGAAGCAAGGCAGGGAGAAAAGAATAGGCCGTCATAGATAGATAGATAGATAGATAGATAGATAGATGAGAATGATAGAGAGTTGTCAACATAGATGAAAAATCAAGGATAGATAGATAGATACATATCAAAAACTGTGATAGATATATATGGAAAGACTAACATAGATAGATAGATAGATAGATAGATAGATAGATAGATAGATCAGAAGGATATAGGGTTATCAAGTTTGATAAACAAGGACAGACAGACAAACAGATAGATAGATAGATAGATAGATAGATAGATAGATAGCAAGGATAGAGGGTTATCAACATAGATAGAGAGATAGATAGATATGAAAAACTGTGATAGATATATATATATAGAAATACTAACATAGATAGATAGATAGATTTGAATAGACTGAACAATGACAAACACTAAGATTTCAAAAGTTTCTGATAATATTCAATAAACATAACCCAAGCGCTGCAATTCTCCTATGGATGTTTTATTTTTCCTTGCAAATATTTTTTTGTATTTTTCTTTTCGATTAAAATGTTTGCCTTTTATTTTTTTCAGGAATTCAACCTTAAATATAGGTTTGTTTGCAATGCCCAAGGGAGTGTTGCACGACATGAGTTGCGATCTCTCTCCTTCTCCCTCCCGAACTCTCTCTGTTCATATATATATATATATATATATATATATATATATATATATATATATATATATATATATATATATATATATGTGTGTGTGTGTGTGTGTGTGTGTGTGCGCGCGCGTGTAGTTAAAGAGTTCAATAGACTAATATCGCAGCTGGATATAATAAGAATGGAACCATTCCTTAAGACTGGGGAATGCTGGAATCTTAAATTGGTTAGATTAGACGAAATTGCCGGCGATATACTGTCCAGAAACGTAGCCCCATATAACGTACAATATAAAGGTGAAAGAAATGAACTGGATAACTCGGAAATAGCTATTTACCAATATCAAAGTTATTGTCATTATACTCATATTTCAAGATGTATATCCCGCAAAACTGGTCGTGTACAATAATTGTATAATACTAAGCAATTAGTAGCATAAAAGAAAAACGAAATAGATTTCTTTTGTTCCTGGTAATCTACCAACGGTTGAATTGTTTATAAAGTAGAAGATATCTCATGTGTAAAAACTGTTCCAATCTAAACATATTATTATAATTCTGCTTGGCTTTCCCTTAGTTCATTTGTTAGCACGCGCAGACGTTACGCCCTGCCAAATTTGTTGACTATTTCATCGCGTGGAAAGATGGAGAAGTTATATCATTGACGCTACTTGGTTTCAGTGAGAAAAAGACAGAAAAAAAAGAAAGAATGAAAGATATAAGTGTTTAATGTCTCCTATCAGTGCTTCATAAATAATGAATTATTCCGTTATGATCGTGTAGAAAGACGGAAAAGACATATCAGAGAAGTTACTTGGTTTCAGTTAGAAAAAGACAGAAAAAGAAAGTAGGCAAGATAGAATGCTTAACATCTTCTATCAGTACCTCATAATGAATGAACTATTCCGTTTTAGTCGCGTGGGAAGATGGAAAAGGCATATCAGAGACGCTACTTGGTTTCAGTTAGAAAAAGAGAGAAAAAAGAAAGAATATAAGATAAAACTCATAAATAATGAACTATTCCGTTATGGTCGCGTGTAAAGATGGAGAAAACATAAAAGAGACGCTACGTGGTTTCAGTTAAAAAAGAAAGAAGAAATAATGGAAGATAAAAGTGTTTAACTTCTACTATCAGTAACCAATAAATAATGAACGATTCCATTAGGAACATATGTAAAGATGGAAAATACATATCAGAGGCGCTACTCTGGTTTCAGTTAGAAAAAGACAGAAAAAGAAAGTAGGGAAGATAGAAGTATTTAACATCCCCGATCAGTACCTCATAAATAATGAACGATTCCGTTATGATCGCGGGGAAACATGGAAAAGACATATCAGAGACGCTACTTGGTTTCAGTGAGAAAAAGACAGAAAAAGAAAGAAAGATAGGAAGATAAAAGTGTTTATGGTCTCCTATCAGTACGTCATAAATAAGAAACTATTCCATTATGATCGCGTGGAATGCCAGAAAAGACATAACAGTGAGAAAATGAGTGATAAAATTTATTAACGTTTGTTTTTATGAATTGGAGAAAGTAGTCAATATCAAATCATTTCATTTGTATCCCTTTACTTCTTAAAATAATGACAAGCATTCATGTCTATGATTGATATTTCAATTTTTTAAAAGTTGTTAGGCTCAAATATTTAAATATAGGATAAGAGGTTTGTACGGATATTTTATGGTCAGAGTACTCGCCATGAGGTTATTTAGTCATTAACGTCACACATAAGGCACATCAGATACATCAAATAGCTATAACAGGTAATTGTCAAAATAAATTAATCCGTATAGTGATCCGACTAGAGAAATAGTATAGTGAATAGAGTAGAGAAAAGCGGTCCGTATAGTAACAGAGGATAGAGTAGACATGGCGATAAGAATAGTAATAAACTAGAAATGCTATACGATTAGAAAACCAGCTACTTCTTACATATCTGCGTTTCCTCTATAGTCACGTGGTCTACTTAATTCAATAATGGGATCGCCTGTGTTTGCTCTCTGGCGATCTATGTTCAAACTGAAGTGTCGGCATCGACACTTTCTTCCTATATAACATACTGACATGATAGGAAGCGACTATATCGACTCAATTGCTTGGTCTACTGCAAAGAAAGTTGGTTTCCTGTGTGAGAGAAAATTTTTCTTGTCAGAATCCATCTTTCACATTTATATATCTACCATTCATACGTGCATTGGATTTCTTTTGCCATATCTGTTATGTTGCTCCTGATATACATCTCGAGATTCTTGACAGTAGTACTTGCTCGATAATACTTGTTCGAATAGTAATCTGTACAGTGATCTGAATAGAGAAATAGTATAGTAAATATAATAGAGAATAGCAGTCCTTATAGCAATAGAGGATAGAATAGAAATAGAGATCAGTTAGACGTCATGCTACCTTCCATATATGCGTTTCCTCTATGGTCACGTGGTCTACTTAATTCAATAACCGGATCGCCTGTGTTTGCTCTCTGGCGATCTATGTTCAAGCTGGAGTGTCGGCAACGACACTTTATTCCTATATAACCGTATGCAAAATAATTTTTCAATGGCGTGCAAAGAAATGACAACATATATATATATATATATATATATATATATATATATATATATATATAGAGAGAGAGAGAGAGAGAGAGGGGGGGAGAGATGTGTGTGTGTTAATCATTTCGCCTCAGCCAAGGCGTTAATGTCACTGAGACGCAAGGCGTTACTGAGAGTGTTAGAGAATGTGAAGACATCAGTGATGAGAAATGACAATAAAAGAACAGGGTTTAGGAAGACAGAATATGGCGATTGATATGAAAGTTTGTTGTCTGTATCGCGCCAGAAGAATTTTCTCGTCTTAGTCCATCGTTCCCCTCGACAAATCTACCGTATCTATTCATCCAATCATGGAATACTGTTCCCATATATGGTCTGTTGCCACCGCTGTTCATCTCGAGGTTCTCGACAAAACCCAAAGACGGATATGCAATGTGATCGGTCCTGACTTGGGATCTCAACTCCAGTCACTTTCTCACCGACGTAATGTGGCTTCCCGCTGTCTTTTCTATAAATAATTCCATGGCATTTGCTCTGACGAGCTATTTTCACCAGTGCCCTGACTGCATGAATTTAAGCGTGCTACTAAGATGTCAGTTCAGTCCCACCTTTTTACTGTTGAGGCAGTTAAATGTAACCGCCTCTTCTACTCCATACGCTTCTTCTATTGCACTTCCCGAAAGCGGAACTCCCTTCCTCTTACTTGCCTCCCTGATAACTATAATCTTCATAAAATAAAAATGTAATTTCAATGGACATCATCTGTTGCCTTGATCCCCATTCTCTTTTTTATCCTACTCCGTTCTTCTTTTTATCCTTTCCTCAGTTCTTTTTTTTTATCCTTTCCTCAATTTTTCTTTTTATGCATTGCACAGTTCTTCTTTTTATCCTTTCCTCAATTCTTCTTCTTATCATTTCCTCAGTTCTTCTTTTTATCCTTTCCTCAGTTCTTCTTTTTATCCTTTCCTCAATTCTTCTTTTTATCCTTTCCTCAGTTCTTCTTTTTATCCTTTCCTCAATTCTTCTTTTTATCCTTTCCTCAGTTCTTCTTTTTATCCTTTCCTCAGTTCTTCTTTTTATCCTTTCCTCAGTTCTTCTTTTTATCCTTTCCTCAATTCTTCTTTTTATCCTTTCCTCAGTTCTTCTTTTTATGCTTTCCTCAATTCTTCTTTTTATCCTTTCCTCAGTTCTTCTTTTTATCCTTTCCTCAATTCTTCTTTTTATCCTTTCCGCAGTTCTTCTTTTTATCCTTTCCTCAATTCTTCTTTTTATCCTTTCCTCAATTCTTCTTTTTATCCTTTCCTCAGTTCTTCTTTTTATCCTTTCCTCAATTCTTCTTTTTATCCTTTCCTCAGTTCTTCTTTTTATCCTTTACTCAGTTCTTCTTTTTATCCTTTCCTCAGTTCTTCTTTTTATCCTTTCCTCAGTTTTTTTTTGTATCCTTTCCTCAGTTCTTCTTTTTATCCTCTCCTCAATTCTTCTTTTTATCCTTTCCTCAGTTCTTCTTTTTATCCTTTCCTCAGTTCTTCTTTTTATCCTTTCCTCAATTCTTCTTTTTATCCTTTCCTCAGTTCTTCTTTTTATCCTTTCCTCAATTCTTCTTTTTATCCTTTCCTCAATTCTTCTTTTTATCCTTTCCTCAGTTCTTCTTTTTATCCTTTCCTCAATTCTTCTTTTTATCCTTTCCTCAGTTCTTCTTTTTATCCTTTCCTCAATTCTTCTTTTTATCCTTTCCTCAATTCTTCTTTTTATTCTTTCCTCAGTTCTTCTTTTTATCCTTTCCTCAATTCTTCTTTGTATCCTTTCCTCAATTAATCTTTTTATCCTTTCCTCAATTCTTCTTTTTATCCTTTCCTCAGTTCTTCTTATTATCCTTTCCTCAATTCTTCTTTTTATCCTTTCCTCAGTTCTTCTTTTTATCCTTTCCTCAATTCTTCTTTTTATCCTTTCCTCATTTCTTCTTTTTATCCTTTCCTCAGTTCTTCTTTTTATCCTTTCCTCAATTCTTCTTTTTATCCTTTCCTCAGTTCTTCTTTTTATCCTTTCCTCAATTCTTCTTTTTATCCTTTCCTCAGTTCTTTTTATCCTTTCCTCAATTCTTCTTTTTATCCTTTCCTCAGTTCTTCTTTTTATCCTTTCCTCAATTCTTCTTTTTATCCTTTCCTCAGTTCTTCTTTTTATCCTTTCCTCAATTCTTCTTTTTATCCTTTCCTCAGTTCTTTTTATCCTTTCCTCAATTCTTCTTTTTATCCTTTCCTCAGTTCTTCTTTTTATCCTTTCCTCAATTCTTCTTTTTATCCTTTCCTCAGTTCTTTTTATCCTTTCCTCAATTCTTCTTTTTATCCTTTCCTCAGTTCTTCTTTTTATCCTTTCCTCAATTCTTCTTTTTATCCTTTCCTCAGTTCTTCTTTTTATCCTTTCCTCAATTCTTCTTTTTATCCTTTCCTCAGTTCTTTTTATCCTTTCCTCAATTCTTCTTTTTATCCTTTCCTCAGTTCTTCTTTTTATCCTTTCCTCAATTCTTCTTTTTATCCTTTCCTCAGTTCTTTTTATCCTTTCCTCAATTCTTCTTTTTATCCTTTCCTCAGTTCTTCTTTTTATCCTTTCCTCAATTCTTCTTTTTATCCTTTCCTCAGTTCTTCTTTTTATCCTTTCCTCAATTCTTCTTTTTATCCTTTCCTCAGTTCTTTTTATCCTTTCCTCAATTCTTCTTTTTATCCTTTCCTCAGTTCTTCTTTTTATCCTTTCCTCAATTCTTCTTTTTATCCTTTCCTCAGTTCTTCTTTTTATCCTTTCCTCAGTTCTTTTTATCCTTTCCTCAATTCTTCTTTTTATCCTTTCCTCAGTTCTTCTTTTTATCCTTTCCTCAATTCTTCTTTTTATCCTTTCCTCAGTTCTTCTTTTTATCCTTTCCTCAATTCTTCTTTTTATCCTTTCCTCAGTTCTTCTTTTTATCCTTTCCTCAATTCTTCTTTTTATCCTTTCCTCAGTTCTTTTTATCCTTTCCTCAATTCTTCTTTTTATCCTTTCCTCAGTTCTTCTTTTTATCCTTTCCTCAATTCTTCTTTTTATCCTTTCCTCAGTTCTTCTTTTTATCCTTTCCTCAATTCTTCTTTTTATCCTTTCCTCAGTTCTTTTTATCCTTTCCTCAATTCTTCTTTTTATCCTTTCCTCAGTTCTTCTTTTTATCCTTTCCTCAATTCTTCTTTTTATCCTTTCCTCAATTCTTCTTTTTATCCTTTCCTCAGTTATTCTTTTTATCCTTTCCTCAATTCTTCTTTTTATCCTTTCCTCAGTTCTTCTTTTTATCCTTTCCTCAATTCTTCTTTTTATCCTTTCCTCAGTTCTTCTTTTTATCCTTTCCTCAATTCTTCTTTTTATCCTTTCCTCAGTTCTTTTTATCCTTTCCTCAATTCTTCTTTTTATCCTTTCCTCAGTTCTTCTTTTTATCCTTTCCTCAATTCTTCTTTTTATCCTTTCCTCAATTCTTCTTTTTATCCTTTCCTCAGTTATTCTTTTTATCCTTTCCTCAATTCTTCTTTTTATCCTTTCCTCAGTTCTTCTTTTTATCCTTTCCTCAATTCTTCTTTTTATCCTTTCCTCAGTTCTTCTTTTTATCCTTTCCTCAATTCTTCTTTTTATCCTTTCCTCAGTTCTTCTTTTTATCCTTTCCTCAATTCTTCTTTTTATCCTTTCCTCAGTTCTTCTTTTTATCCTTTCCTCAATTCTTCTTTTTATCCTTTCCTCAGTTCTTCTTTTTATCCCTTCCTCAATTCTTCTTTTTATCCTTTCCTCAGTTCTTCTTTTTATCCTTTCCTCAATTCTTCTTTTTATCCTTTCCTCAGTTCTTTTTATCCTTTCCTCAATTCTTCTTTTTATCCTTTCCTCAGTTCTTCTTTTTATCCTTTCCTCAATTCTTCTTTTTATCCTTTCCTCAGTTCTTCTTTTTATCCTTTCCTCAATTCTTCTTTTTATCCTTTCCTCAGTTCTTTTTATCCTTTCCTCAATTCTTCTTTTTATCCTTTCCTCAGTTCTTCTTTTTATCCTTTCCTCAATTCTTCTTTTTATCCTTTCCTCAATTCTTCTTTTTATCCTTTCCTCAGTTATTCTTTTTATCCTTTCCTCAGTTCTTCTTTTTATCCTTTCCTCAGTTCTTCTTTTTATCCTTTCCTCAATTCTTCTTTTTATCCTTTCCTCAGTTCTTCTTTTTATCCTTTCCTCAATTCTTCTTTTTATCCTTTCCTCAGTTCTTCTTTTTATCCTTTCCTCAGTTTTTCTTTGTATCCTTTCCTCAATTCTTCTTTTTATCCTTTCCTCAGTTCTTCTTTTTATCCTTTCCTCAATTCTTCTTTTTATCCTTTCCTCAGTTCTTCTTTTTATCCTTTCCACAATTCTTCTTTTTATCCTTTCCTCAGTTCTTCTTTTTATCCTTTCCTCAATTCTTATTTTATCCTTTCCTCAGTTTTTCTTTGTATCCTTTCCTCAGTTCTTCTTTTTATCCTTTCCTCAGTTCTTCTTTTTATCCTTTCCTCAATTCTTCTTTTTATCCTTTCCTCAGTTCTTCTTTTTATCCTTTCCTCAGTTTTTTTTTGTATCCTTTCCTCAGTTCTTCTATTTATCCTTTCCTCAGTTCTTCTTTATATCCTTTCCTCAGTTTTTCTTTGTATCCTTTCCTCAATTCTTCTTTTTATCCTTTCCTCAGTTCTTCTTTTTATCCTTTCCTCAGTTCTTCTTTTTATCCTTTCCTCAATTCTTCTTTTTATCCTTTCCTCAGTTCTTCTTTTTATCCTTTCCTCAATTCTTCTTTTTATCCTTTCCTCAGTTCTTCTTTTTATCCTTTCCTCAATTCTTCTTTTTATCCTTTCCTCAGTTCTTCTTTTTATCCTTTCCTCAGTTCTTCTTTTTATCCTTTCCTCAATTCTTCTTTTTATCCTTTCCTCAGTTCTTCTTTTTATCCTTTCCTCAATTCTTCTTTTTATCCTTTCCTCAATTCTTCTTTTTATTTTTTACTCAATTCTTCTTTTTATCCTTTCCTCAGTTCTTCTTTTTATCCTTTCCTCAATTCTTCTTTTTATCCTTTCCTCAGTTCTTCTTTTTATCCTTTCCTCAATTCTTCTTTTTATCCTTTCCTCAGTTCTTCTTTTTATCCTTTCCTCAATTCTTCTTTTTATCCTTTCCTCAATTCTTCTTTTTATCCTTTCCTCAGTTCTTCTTTTTATCCTTTCCTCAATTCTTCTTTTTATCCTTTCCTCAATTCTTCTTTTTATCCTTTCCTCAGTTCTTCTTTTTATCCTTTCCTCAATTCTTCTTTTTATCCTTTCCTCAGTTCTTCTTTTTATCCTTTCCTCAATTCTTCTTTTTATCTTTTCCTCAATTCTTCTTTTTATCCTTTCCTCAGTTCTTCTTTTTATCCTTTCCTCAATTCTTCTTTTTATCCTTTCCTCAATTCTTCTTTTTATCCTTTCCTCAGTTCTTCTTTTTATCCTTTCCTCAATTCTTCTTTTTATCCTTTCCTCAGTTCTTCTTTTTATCCTTTCCTCAATTCTTCTTTTTATCCTTTCCTCAATTCTTCTTTTTATCCTTCCTCAGTTCTTCTTTTTATCCTTTCCTCAATTCTTCTTTTTATCCTTTCCTCAATTCTTCTTTTTATCCTTTCCTCAGTTCTTCTTTTTATCCTTTCCTCAATTCTTCTTTTTATCCTTGTCTCAGTTCTTCTTTTTATCCTTTCCTCAATTCTTCTTTTTATCCTTTCCTCAATTCTTCTTTTTATCCTTTCCTCAGTTCTTCTTTTTATCCTTTCCTCAATTCTTCTTTTTATCCTTTCCTCAATTCTTCTTTTTATCCTTTCCTCAGTTCTTCTTTTTATCCTTTCCTCAATTCTTCTTTTTATCCTTTCCTCAGTTCTTCTTTTTATCCTTTCCTCAATTCTTCTTTTTATCCTTTCCTCAATTCTTCTTTTTATCCTTTCCTCAGTTCTTCTTTTTATCCTTTCCTCAATTCTTCTTTTTATCCTTTCCTCAGTTCTTCTTTTTATCCTTTCCTCAGTTCTTCTTTTTATCCTTTCCTCAATTCTTCTTTTTATCCTTTCCTCAATTCTTCTTTTTATCCTTTCCTCTATTCTTCTTTTTATCCTTTCCTCAGTTCTTCTTTTTATCCTTTCCTCAATTCTTCTTTTTATCCTTTCCTCAGTTCTTCTTTTTATCCTTTCCTCAATTCTTCTTTTTATCCTTTCCTCAGTTCTTCTTTTTATCCTTTCATCAGTTTTTCTTTGTATCCTTTCATCAATTCTTCTTTTTATCCTTTCCTCAGTTCTTCTTTTTATCCTTTCCTCAGTTCTTCTTTTTATCCTTTCCTCAATTCTTCTTTTTATCCTTTCCTCAATTCTTCTTTTTATCCTTTCCTCAGTTCTTCTTTTTATCCTTTCCTCAATTCTTCTTTTTATCCTTTCCTCAGTTCTTCTTTTTATCCTTTCCTCAATTCTTCTTTTTATCTTTTCCTCAATTCTTCTTTTTATCCTTTCCTCAGTTCTTCTTTTTATCCTTTCCTCAATTCTTCTTTTTATCCTTTCCTCAATTCTTCTTTTTATCCTTTCCTCAGTTCTTCTTTTTATCCTTTCCTCAATTCTTCTTTTTATCCTTTCCTCAGTTCTTCTTTTTATCCTTTCCTCAATTCTTCTTTTTATCCTTTCCTCAATTCTTCTTTTTATCCTTCCTCAGTTCTTCTTTTTATCCTTTCCTCAATTCTTCTTTTTATCCTTTCCTCAATTCTTCTTTTTATCCTTTCCTCAGTTCTTCTTTTTATCCTTTCCTCAATTCTTCTTTTTATCCTTGTCTCAGTTCTTCTTTTTATCCTTTCCTCAATTCTTCTTTTTATCCTTTCCTCAATTCTTCTTTTTATCCTTTCCTCAGTTCTTCTTTTTATCCTTTCCTCAATTCTTCTTTTTATCCTTTCCTCAATTCTTCTTTTTATCCTTTCCTCAGTTCTTCTTTTTATCCTTTCCTCAATTCTTCTTTTTATCCTTTCCTCAGTTCTTCTTTTTATCCTTTCCTCAATTCTTCTTTTTATCCTTTCCTCAATTCTTCTTTTTATCCTTTCCTCAGTTCTTCTTTTTATCCTTTCCTCAATTCTTCTTTTTATCCTTTCCTCAGTTCTTCTTTTTATCCTTTCCTCAGTTCTTCTTTTTATCCTTTCCTCAATTCTTCTTTTTATCCTTTCCTCAATTCTTCTTTTTATCCTTTCCTCTATTCTTCTTTTTATCCTTTCCTCAGTTCTTCTTTTTATCCTTTCCTCAATTCTTCTTTTTATCCTTTCCTCAGTTCTTCTTTTTATCCTTTCCTCAATTCTTCTTTTTATCCTTTCCTCAGTTCTTCTTTTTATCCTTTCATCAGTTTTTCTTTGTATCCTTTCATCAATTCTTCTTTTTATCCTTTCCTCAGTTCTTCTTTTTATCCTTTCCTCAGTTCTTCTTTTTATCCTTTCCTCAATTCTTCTTTTTATCCTTTCCTCAATTCTTCTTTTTATCCTTTCCTCAATTCTTCTTTTTATCCTTTCCTCAGTTCTTCTTTTTATCCTTTCCTCAATTCTTCTTTTTATCCTTTCCTCAATTCTTCTTTTTATCCTTTCCTCAGTTCTTCTTTTTATCCTTTCCTCAATTCTTCTTTTTATCCTTTCCTCAATTCTTCTTTTTATCCTTTCCTCAGTTCTTCTTTTTATCCTTTCCTCAATTCTTCTTTTTATCCTTTCCTCAATTCTTCTTTTTATCCTTTCCTCAGTTCTTCTTTTTATCCTTTCCTCAATTCTTCTTTTTATCCTTTCCTCAATTCTTCTTTTTATCCTTTCCTCAGTTCTTCTTTTTATCCTTTCCTCAATTCTTCTTTTTATCCTTTCCTCAATTCTTCTTTTTATCCTTTCCTCAGTTCTTCTTTTTATCCTTTCCTCAATTCTTCTTTTTATCCTTTCCTCAGTTCTTCTTTTTATCCTTTCCTCAATTCTTCTTTTTATCCTTTCCTCAATTCTTCCTTTTATCCTTTCCTCAGTTCTTCTTTTTATCCTTTCCTCAATTCTTCTTTTTATCCTTTCCTCAGTTCTTCTTTTTATCCTTTCCTCAATTCTTCTTTTTATCCTTTCCTCAATTCTTCTTTTTATCCTTTCCTCAGTTCTTCTTTTTATCCTTTCCTCAATTCTTCTTTTTATCCTTTCCTCAGTTCTTCTTTTTATCCTTTCCTCAATTCTTCTTTTTATCCTTTCCTCAATTCTTCTTTTTATCCTTTCCTCAGTTCTTCTTTTTATCCTTTCCTCAATTCTTCTTTGTATCCTTTCCTCAGTTCTTCTTTTTATCCTTTCCTCAGTTCTTCTTTTTATCCTTTCCTCAATTCTTCTTTTTATCCTTTCCTCAGTTCTTCTTTTTATCCTTTCCTCAGTTTTTTTTTGTATCCTTTCCTCAGTTCTTCTTTTTATCCTTTCCTCAGTTCTTCTTTTTATCCTTTCCTCAGTTTTTCTTTGTATCCTTTCCTCAATTCTTCTTTTTATCCTTTCCTCAGTTCTTCTTTTTATCCTTTCCTCAGTTCTTCTTTTTATCCTTTCCTCAATTCTTCTTTTTATCCTTTCCTCAGTTCTTCTTTTTATCCTTTCCTCAATTCTTCTTTTTATCCTTTCCTCAGTTCTTCTTTTTATCCTTTCCTCAATTCTTCTTTTTATCCTTTCCTCAGTTTTTCTTTGTATCCTTTCCTCAGTTCTTCTTTTTATCCTTTCCTCAGTTCTTCTTTTTATCCTTTCCTCAATTCTTCTTTTTATCCTTTCCTCAATTCTTCTTTTTATCCTTTCCTCAATTCTTCTTTTTATCCTTTCCTCAATTCTTCTTTTTATCCTTTCCTCATTTCTTCTTTTTATGAATTACTCAGTTTTTATTTTTTATCCTTTCGTCAGTTCTTTTTTTTCTCCCCCCCTAATACCCAGTCCTTTCTTTTACTTACTCTCTCAGTAGTCCCTTGCCTACTAGTAGTACTTCCGTCTTGCTTGTGCTGAAATGTTTAAAAAATAAATATATCTTTGAAGATTGTAGCTGGCAAAAAAGTAAGAAAGGGGAAGAGTGTTCCACAGGTGATAAGTGTGAGACGAGTAACTACGAAAATGCTGCTTAATGTTACATCTATCTATTTTAACAGTAAAATAAGGAAACCAAGTTGCCAATCTATTAGTATTAAATTTATGCAGTCGAATTACTAAGCAGGAGAGCAATATTCCTTATGTTTTAATACCAAAATCTGTCACAGTGCCAAAAGTGGGGATAAAGGAAAGCTGATTTTCAATCTGTTTTATTTTAGCTATCCACGATTATAGCCACAGTATTCCTAACACCAAATTAACACAAGAATGATAGCTCTTTAAAACAAATGTCATGAAAATTTTAATAGAAAAGACACATCACAGCAGTGGAAAAGTTTCTGAAGTCGAGATGCCTAGTAAGGACTAATAACATTACAGATTTTTCTTTGAATCATGTCGAGACTCTCCGGATATATAGTAGGAGCACCAGAAAAGATATGTCAGCGATGTTCAATTCAGGAACCAATGATACATTTACAACTGTGCAAGGTAGATTTTAAAGAGGATAACTGTCTGACACAACTCAGGAAACCGATATTTCCAGTAGCAGACCTATCAATTGATTCGATATAATCATTTTACTTCATTTCAGTTGAAAAAGTAACACGAAGAAGGCGCAATGAGTTGTTATCAAAACAGCATAAAGCATGGATCGAACCTGCAGCTGGTGAAGTTGTGCAATGTAGAATATTTTCTTGGTCTAAATTGTTGCTTTTGCTACCAAAAAATACATGTATACGCCGCAACCTACCTTGTGATTCTGGCTGACTCCATACCACAATTTATGACTACGGTGCAACCATCCTATAATGCCTCCTTCCAGCAGGAGAACGCATCTTGTGTCAAATCGAAACTACCGACAGATTGGTTTGGGGAACAAAGCTTTATGTTATATATGTTATAGTAACCTACATAGATACAGGGTCTCAGTCCTATAGAGAACGTATCGGATGTGGTGGGGAGGGATATCCGAATCTTTGACGAGCAGCGAACCAATCTGGAAGAATTGCGAGATGTCGTAATAACAGTATGGGCCCAAATTTCGAAAGAATAATCTCCTCGCAGATGAAGAAGAGACTTGAAGCAACAGAAATCTGGTTTTACAGAAGAAGGCTAAGAATACCTTGAGCAGATAAAGTAAGCAATGACAAAGCTTTAAAGAAAATGAAAATAAAATATACATAACATCAGAAAAATAGAGTTAAAAGCTCTAGAGCTAATGAGGAAAAAGAGCTCGGAAAATTTGATACCCACAGGGCAGTTCGAACGCAAGTTAGAGGAAATCAACGATTAATTTACCTGAAGAGCTTGAGTGAATGGATGGCGGAGCAGATTTTAGAAGAGATGGCGAAAAGATAACATTTATTGAGAGCTACACAAAACAGGAAGTTGTGGAGAGTCATAATCGCTAAACCCCTGAAGGGACACGATACATAGAAGAGGAAGGGCCATAGAATATCGTCAAGCACATGTCAAGAGTAACAGAGGCGGTTTTCTTCAATCAAAAGTTGTCCAACCTTGTAATAAAAAATATACGTAATAAAAAGAAATTTGTGTGCATATATTGTTTAAAATTTGCTATATTTATGGCGAGTTGGGGAAGTGGTCAATATTGGAGATTGAACGATTGTTGATATAAACAATCCATTCAAAATTCTTGCGAACGCGGTGGATGTAGGTTTAAAAACAGCCTCTATACAGTGTTTAGTATCCATTATGCATTTCTTGGGACCTTATGTATGTATCAGTTATAACAAATTTAGCTTTAAAAGGCTTGCTGCGACCTGATCCAGCAAGACGGTCGAACTCTCTGCCTCTGAGCAGAGAGGAACCCGGACGAGGCTCCGCCGAAGAGCAGAGTCTCGTTCGGGGAGGCTGACCAACCCGATTCTGTTTTTACAGCTTCTACGGCATTTTTTGGATGAGCATACGGGCTCAGAATACCCACGTAAAACTCGGCCTTGTGCCACATCTGGGGGGACAAGTAAATATCGTTATAACAAATTTAGCGTAGGAGATGAGGAAATTGAACATAGAATATGCTGCGCTTGAGATAGTTTCAGCCGACACCGCAAATTACTACTAAACAAAATCAGGAAACTGAGAACACCTGTCACGTTCTTCATTAATCTCGTCAGTTTGACACTTTCATATGGATTTCATCCAAGGCGCCAAATCCGTTCAGAAATATCTAATCATATAACCGATTTCTATAACCAATGGTTAAAAATGACTTTCAGCGAGTGAATTCTATGGGTCTTGGAGAAACCTTTCTTCTTCGAAACAAGCAGTATGGTGCTACAAAATTACAAAGAAATAACTCTACAAAATAAAAGAACCAACACCACTTGGGAACTTTCACTAACAGCAACAACTGAACTAATAAAGAAATAATGACATAAGTCGTTGAAATTACACACTACTTCTAATAAAAGGTTACAAAAGACCTTGTAAAACTATTTTTTGTTTCAAGAGGAAGTTTCATTAATTCCAACCGATAGTAGTACAGGCTGATCGGCTCAATGAATATCGGATGTTTCCTTATAAGGAAGCGGCTAATATTACCATAATTTTTAGAATATGTTTGTGACAAGGCTGATTCTAATTCTAAACGAATTAAAACAGATGAATCTATAGCAATAAAAATGCGTAATCTTGCAGTGTAAATGATTAGTGTTAAAATAATGGATGCCAATTAGTGTTTAAATATCAAAACGCAATTGAAAACGCAACATCAGCGGGTGTATTTCTTGGTCGGAATAACTGGTTAGGACATGTATACAGTAATTTAACATAGCTAAAAGGAACGTATTTAATCATGTCCGTACAGTATCCATGGGAGAAGGACATCGGAATAGAATTTCTGATTCATTTATATAATAGATTCATGCCATCTCTACCCGATTCCTCTCCACTTACATATGTACGAATTGATTAATTGGAATATACGAATGAATATCACATTATATCAAAGAAAAATTCTCCAAAAATCAATATATTAATGCAAAGGTATTGATTGTTTTAATCGAGAAATTAACTTGAAAATAATCAATTATCGGCTTCATGCATACGTCAAAGAAACATTGATAAATGCTAGAAGGGCACAAATTTCGTGTAAAATTCCATATACGCGTCGATAAAAAGAATGTTATTCGTGAGAGATGATATTAATTACGGTAATTAGTTTCGCTGCAATATTTTGACAGTTATACATCTTAATTAGTACTTATGATAAATACGTATTTAGTGTGTGACATACAAACACACATACATGCATATATATATATATATATATATATATATATATATATATATGCATAAATTCCCAACATTTATTGAGAGCTACACAAAACAGGAAGTTGTGGAGAGACATAATCCAGGTAGAACTCAATGTCCAGGACAGAGTAAGAGTATAATATAAAAGGCTTAAACACTAATATTCCATGGTTATAATTTATTACATTGGAATCGTAATTTGTAGGTCTGAAGATTTGGATCGTGATTACGATTCCAATGTAATAAATTATAAACATAGAATATTCATATATATATATATATATATATATATATATATATATATATATATATATATATATATATATATAGTTAATCAAAAGTTTGGTAATCCGTATGGATAATGCCAAGGAGGATGTAATCCAGAGAGCTCAGTGTAAAACCAGAGCGCATATTAATTTAATTAAAATTAAATGACAGACGACCTTACGGGTCCATTGATTATATTTTATTTCTCCAGGGAAGTGTTTTTTCCTTGTTCCTCAGATCGCATTTCCAAGCATAATACATATTTTTTTAATTTAAATATATTTTATACGCTTTTGAGGGGAAGTTTTAAGTTGATATAAGGTTATAGAAAGAGGGGGAGGACGAGGACAACAGATATGGTCGAAATTAGAGAAGGAAGGGAGAGATAGGAAAAATTTGAAATCTATTTTTATTAAGATACTTAAGAGTAAGAGAAGGGGATAAGTATCAGACATTACCTATTTAATAAGTCATCTCACAGAAAAAGAGACAAAGAAAAAAGAAAAGATATATGAAAGCAAATGTTGAAGCAAGGGTGGGAGGAAAAATGTGGGGAAACAGGAAAAGGAAGAATAAATTAACATATATAAGCATATTTCAGTTAATTTCAATATATATATATATATATATATATATATATATATATATATATATATATATATATATATGTATATGAGGAGAAATCTATGAAAAAATGGGTAATATTATCGTGGGACGCCTATCAACCAGTTCAAACATCTCCCTGGTCTTTTGAATAGCAGTAGAGGTTTATTCCGTGTTTCCTGTTTAGATTTGTATTTCTAGTCCCTTCTAATGTCGGCATCAACTCTATACTTCTTATGCCTTCGCCTAAAAGTTAAAATTTTATTCACTTTTTATTTGTTTATATTTTTACACTTCAATAGGAGTAGACAGTTTTGTCTATTGTCCGATTCACCCCCCCCCTTTTTAACAGAAGTCGGGGTTTATCCCTTTTTTCTTGTTTAGGATTATCTTTCTGGTTCCTTCTAAAGTATGCATCAACTGTATACCTCAAAAGACTTAGCCTAAGCTTAGCGATTTTATTTACTATTTATTTTTCCGCAAAATAAATAGATAGAGCCACTTATCGCCCGGTTTATTAACCTCCCCGTTTTTTTTTAACAGGATTAGATATTTATCCTGTTTAGGAATGGGCCTCCGTTTCCTTTGAAAGTTTTCCCATTCTTTTTTTTACTTCAAATAGCCCCTTTGAGTTTTTGTGGCACTATCGCCTTTCATAGGGTGAATTGCTAAAAAATTATCGGACTAAAATGATTTTTCTGATGATGCGATTACACTTTATCATCGATTGTGTTATATATCAATTCTAATATTGTTTTTGATATAAAAATGTACATATCGTTTTCCCATTTATATATATATATATATATATATATGTGTGTGTGTGTGTGTGTGTGTGTGTGTGTGTGTGTGTGTGTGTGGTGCCATTCACTCCAACTTGCTATTGTTTTGTTTCCGAGTATTCCTTCTTCATGTAAGCGGTTAGTTCACTCGCTGACTCGCACACTGCGTTGCATAGATTGCAAGTGAAATTAGGCTGGGCATCATAGTGATATATTCTGTTAGTGCTGCTGCGACCAGTGACAGATCATTCAGATTATATTTTCGTTTTCTTTAATTTCTTTATATGCCATTTTTAATTCTTTCTTCTAAATTTGGTTGAATCTTATATGAATAATCCGATTGTGATTTCTGCTTTGAGAAAAGTTTTTAATCCATTGTGATTTGTGATGAGGTTTGTTCTCTTACAAATCCAAGGTGTTTGTGCAATATTTGATCTCTGCTTTTTATATATTATTATCAAAAGTGATGTAAAGATGGTAGTTTGGACCGAGTAATTAGAAACAGTGATAACTTTAATATTGTTGTTATTTTAAATAGGACAGACTACAACAAAAAATCTTGATTCTATCCTAAATAATACATACAACTTTAAGAAATTAAATATAAACAAGTTAATTACAGTTAATAACGCGGAAATATGATCAATAAAACTTAAACAAAACTGGGCCTGAGTATAATCCCGACTATCTATACAGAAATGTTAAAAACCATAAACCAAAATGACTGCTCTCAAATATATATATATATATATATATATATATATATATATATGTATGGTATATACTCATGTAACGCGACCCCCAAATTTTTAATTATAAAAAAAATTTATTATGTATTTCGTGTATCATACGTGTTCCTCTTTTGAGAGACCAAATTAAAACAGACTAACCTTTTTTTTTTCTTTTTGTTTTAAGCGTTTCACTCCAAGCAAGGCGGAAAGCCACTAGCACGAAAGGGGTTATAGAGAATTGGAGCGAGAACAGATAGGAGTGATAGAGGAAAGGATGTAGAGAAAGATAGGGGATAGATGAAGGCATCTGAAGACGTCGATTGACATTACATTTGAATATTTGGAGATTAAATCTGTGAGGGAAACAGGAAAAAGGGAGGGACTTCCACAGGTGAGAGGTGCGAGACATGAAGCTATTGGTATAGAAGAGACGGCTACATTTAACAGTGTCGACAGTGAAAGGGTGTGAGCGAGATGCCAGCCTAGTAGAACGCTTAAATTCATGAATTCCGGGAACCAGCGAAAGCAGCTCATCGGATTATTTGTAAAAAAAGACAGAGGGAGGCGACGGCACGTCTGCGAGAGAGCAACCGCAGACGAGATGCCAGATCAGGGCCAATTACATTGCATATCCATCTTTGGATCTTATCAAGAACATTGAGACAAACAGAAGCGGTACCGGATCATATATGGCAGCAATACTCCATGCAAGGGCGAATGGTTGATTTGGAGATTTGAAGGATCGACTCCGGCGAGAAAAAATTCCTGGGGCGGCAAAGGGAGCCAACTTTCCTTGCGGTGGACGAAGCTATAAACTCAATGTATTTGTTCCAACTCAGGTCAGCAGTCAATGTGAGGCCGAGTAGTCGCAAAGAGGAACTCTCGATAAGTTGAGCGTCAGACATTCTAATGGGTGGCAGGGATGGTTCTCTGTGATGAGTAATAGAGAGCAGTTTTGTTTTTGAGGCGTTAAAGTTAACCAGCCAATTTCTGCCCCAGTTCACAACCGATTGGAGGTACTTTTCGAGACGAACGGCCAGGTCAGTTTTGTCAACGAAACTAGATTTGTCTTTGAGGTAGGAGTAAATTGTAGTGTCGTCCGCGTAGATGCCTACTTGGGAATCTATGACGCCAGGAGGATCCTTTATGAATATAAGGAACAAAGTAGGGCCTAGGATGGAGCCTTGGGGAACACCTACGTTCATGTGATAGGAGCTGGAGGAGAATCTTTTGAGAACGACCTTCAATACACGGTTTGACTGAAATGTTTGTATTAAGTCAAACAATCGACCTGAAATTCCATATTCCTGAAGCTTGCGAAGGTCGGCATGCCAAACCCTATCAAATGCTTTGGTGATATCTAGAGCCACGGCACGAGCTTCTCCGTTCTTATGAAAGGCTTGGTAAACAATTTCAGTGATGGCTGTAAGCACATCACCTGTAGAACGGGCAAAGCGGTAACCATATTGCTTGTCGGAGAGCAGATTATGGGATGTAATGTGCTTAACCACTTCGGCGTTGATTAAAGCTTCCAAGACTTTGGCGAATGGGGGTAGGAGGCTGATAGGACGGTAATTAGAAGGGTCAGAAGGGTCACCAGAATTCTTAAAGACAGGAACAATGTATGAGGACTGCCAACAATCTGGAAAACAAGATTCATTGAGGCTGTAGTTATATAATTTGGAGAGGGCAGGAGCCAGTTCAGGCGCACACTTCTTCAGGACATTGGCTGCTATACCATCTCCAGCACTAGCCTTGTGGGCGTCTAAATTAGAGATAGTGCCCAATACCGATGACGGGGTAATGTGCAGCTCGCTCAATAGAGCCCCAGTTCTAAGGGGGAAATCTCTTTATCCCATCTTCTAGTTAAAAAAAGTAAAAGAGAATGATAAAAGTATCGTTTGTAACGCTATACTCGTTGCATAAACGCGTACAGCCATAAACAACCGAACGATGAACAGCTAAACATCTTACAAACGTAAACAATAGAAAAGATGCATATTCGCTATGTTTGTATTTTATAATACGATACTTAATATGTGAATATTACTTCATTATTACTGAACACAGTTTAGTAAAACATCAGTTTTATTAAAATCATTTTTATTTTAAATACAGGTGTACATTTTTTACCACAGTAAATGTATACCCAGTTTTGTCAACGGCGTAGAAGGGCTAACATTAGATATGCTAATTTTAGATCTTGTGTATGATAGGAGCCCCTTAAAAATAGCAGAAAAACATAGCAACAAATAACAACAAAAATGGGGTAACTAAGTATCACTCCTCGCTCTTCATATTCAATCGATGACAAAAATATGTAAACATTTTTCAAAGACTAAAAGAAGGAGAGTTTACAAGAGAAACGACGGTATAAATCACAGACAGATTACATTTACAGAGGGACATTTACAGTTCATATAAATAGTAGAGGGTTATCCTATTCGCCCTGATTACTGTGGAAAAATCTTTGTTAAAATAGGAGGGAAAAGTCGGATTATTTGTTAAGTGTTCTGCCATCGGAAAACGGGGAATATCACCAAGTGTATGTGTGATTGTTATTGTTTTAAATTATCTCACATATTATTATAATTTTGTAAGGAAAAGCGATATGTTTTAGGATTCTGACCATACATTGAAAGAAATCTTCATTAGCCATTCACTGTAATGGGTCTCGAGAGTATTGTATTTAATTAAAAGAAAAAAAACTATTTGTTAAATCGAAACTTCTATTGAACGTGCATTAATTTCGAAAAAAAACAAAACAACGTCCTTACAAAATTACTATGAAGAGATAAATGAAAACAATAAACACAAACAAGAAAAAAAACATAAGGGATAAAAACATCAAAATGTGTATTCAAAAGATGAGGGTTTCTATATCTTTAACGTTTCGATGAAAACGGTAAGCGGATTACGTTGTATTTCGCCCACCTTTACATTTTTTCCTTTTATACTTGAGGCCAATTACATCAATGATACCGTTTTTGGATCTGAACCTGTTCCTTCATACCCTAAGATGTTTTCACATTTTGTCATTCATTCACTCACATATATAACTACAATATACTATGTTTCATGATAGATAGATAAATAGATAGATAGATAGATAGATAGATAGATAGATAGATAGATAGATAGATTAATATATATAGGTATAGACTGAAACAGATAAGATAGATAGATAGATAGATACAAAGATATATAGATACGAATAGAAAGATACGAATAGAATAGATAGATAGATAGATAGATAGATAGATAGATAGATAGATGGATAGATAGATAGATAGATGAATGTAGATAGGAATAGACTGAAACAGGTAAGATAGATAGATAGATAGACAGACAGAATAGGTAGATAGGAATAGACGGAGATAGATAGATAGATAGATAGATAGATTAATGTATATAGGTATAGACTGAAACAGATAAGATAGATAGATAAATAGATCGATAGATAGATACATAGATACATAGATAGGTAGATACGAATAGAAATATACGAATAGAATAGATAGATATATAGATAGATAGATACGAATTGA
>OZ038476.1:112662058-112712058 GCA_964036315.1 Acanthosepion esculentum | reverse complement strand
ACTTCACGCATTAAAAAATCACTCACCCACTCATCTTTCTCTCTTTCATTCTCTATTTCTCTCTTTCACTATCTCATTACCTATCTCTTTCGCTCTCTTACTTTCAATTCTTTCTCTATCTCACTCTTCCCTTGTCTCTCTTATTCTCTCTCTCTCATGCTCTTTCTTTCACTCTCACTTCATCTCTCTCTTTCTCTGACTCTCTTTCAATTTAAATATTTTGGCAGATCAGTGTACTGTGTGCCTAATCCCAAAATGATGCAGAAAAGACTTTACAGAGAAACCAGGTGCAGGGCAGACTCCCTGATAAACTCCTAGTATGATCATGTGACCAGGAGCGCCTGGGTTGCATGCTTAAGGACCAGCCGAATGTTACAGATAGATGCATAAAAGCGCACCCTTCATGTGTGGACAGACATCGCAGTCGAGTTAAGCTATGGCTCTTGATATCTTGAAGTCATTCAACGGGGATATAATGTTGATCTTCTACGGAAGCTCGAAGTCTACGTTGTCCCGGGACGTAGATTTGTCTTAGTCCAGTCGTTCCTAAACAGTCTGAAAGTGGTATTGATCGGGCACGCTTCCAGATCTTTTCATACTAACACGGGGTCCTCCAAAACACTATCTTTGGACCTAGATTGTTTCTGATCTTCATCAATGTTCTCCTTCATGTCATCAGTTTACAACTAGGTATTTATGCAGATGATACTACCATTTACTCTTGTCTTGTTAGCATATCCAACAGATCCGACAGAAGACCTCCAATCAGTTGTTAAGTGGGGCAAGAAATGACGAGTAAATTTTAAAGGCTCCAAAACAAAACTGACATGAATTGGAGTGATTATGTCGAGTCAAATTCTACTTTTGCCGAAAAGAATGTTGGTTCACAGTGTCGTGTCAAGCAGTTGTTTTCTCGTCTGAATCCATCTTGCACATATATAATCTACCATTTGTCCGTATATTGAATACTGTTGCCATATCCGGTGCTCCTATTGTTTCGCCTGCCATCAGCTTGGCTGGCGCTAGACTCCCAGAGAGCAACACACTACGGTTTCTTGGTATAAGGTTTTCTACTGTTTGTGAAGTCAATGAACACGCGTTGCCACTATTGTGATGCCGTCGAACACTCGTTGTCACTGTTGTAAAGCTTGTTGTAATAGAGACTTTGTAATCGCAGATAAGTCTTATAGTACGCCGTTGAACAATACCGGTGTCAGGCGCCTTCGAATAGCACTTGCACTAATAGTACTTGCTAGATAATACTCGCTTGGCTAGTAATCCGTATAGTGATCCGAATATAGAAATAGTACAGTGAATAGAGTAGAGAATAGCGGTCCTTAGAGTAATAGAGGATAGAATAGAAATACAAATCCGAATAGTAATGGACTAGAAATAATACGATACGATTAGATGCCGGATGCCTTCTGCATATATGTGTTTCTTCTGTGGTCACGTGATCTATTTAATTCAATAATGGGATCGCCTGTGTTTGATCTATGTTCAAACTAAAGTGTGGGCAGCGACACTTTCTTCCTGTATAACATACTGACATGATATGAAGTGACTATATCGAATCAATTGCTTGGTCTTACTGCAGAGAAAGTTGGTTTACTGTGTGCTAGAATTTATTTTTTCTTGTCATAATCCAACTTGCACATTTATATATCTACCATTCATACGTGCATTGACTTTCTTTTGCAATATCTGTTATGTTGCTCCTGATATACATCTCGGGATTCTTGACAAAATCCAGAGAAGGGTCCGCATCTCCTCTCCTGTCACTTTCTCCCCGACGGGACGTCTCTTTTCTCTGTTTGTTCAACAAATATGTTCATGGCAACGGCTCAGGTGATATTTTTTCCCCTTGTACGCCTACTACTACTACTCCCTTCCGATTTCTTGCTTCCTTGATAACTACAATCTTCAACTCACCGTCAATCGCCATCTTCTGTCTTCTTGAAGCTTGTTTTCAATCTTTCCCATTTTCAATCTTCCCTATTTTCAATCTTCTTTTTCTCTTTCATTAGTGACATTATCACCTTTCTTGTGGTGAAATGATATAAAAAATGTTTCTGACGATGAGTAAAGAAGTCAAACAGTTATCACCAGGAACCTAAGCATAGCAAAATATTTAACAAGATTTCAAAAATTAGTAGATATTAAAAGTAATCTTAAAACTAATAGTGACATATTTATAGATGATAGTATAATTTCTCTTGTCAGAATCGATTTTGCACATTTATAAATCTACCATTCGTCCGTGCATTGAATATTGAAGTGGGTCGAATATATCGAACCAGTTGCTACGTCTACGGCAAGGTATTTTGGTTCGCTGTGTCTTTCTTGTCAGAATCCATCTTGTACATTTATAGATCTACCATTCTTCCGTTCATTGAATACTAGTGCCATGTCTCGTCTGCTGCCACTGCTATACATATCAGGAGTCTTGACAAAATCCAGAGAAGGGTCTGCATCTCCTCTCCTGTCTCTTTTCTCTGTTTGTTCAACAAATACGTTCATGGCAACGGCTCGGGTGAGCTCTCTTCCCTTTGTACGCCTACTACATGAATTTAATCGTACTACCAGATTGGCATCTCGGTTTCACCGTTTTACTTTTCAACTAGTTAGATGCAACCGTCATTTCTACTCTAACAGTTTCTTTTCTCGCACATCCTACCTATAGCACGCCCTACCGATTTCTTGCTTCCCTGATAACTACAATCTTCAAAGATGTAAATACAGCGTGAATCGCCATCTTCTGTCTTCTTGAAGCCTGTTCTTTTGTCAGTCTTCCCCTATTTTCTATCTTCTTTTTCTCTTTCATTTTCATTAGTGCATTATCGCCCTAAATGTGGCAAAATGATATAAAAGTGTTTCGGACGAAGGGTTCAGTCTGCAAAGCTCAAAATTCCTGTTCGCAATTGTAAATAAGAGATATTATATCTTAAATATTGGCCACAAACATCGCCCCTGTAAATTACCAGACTCTTTTGACTATCCTCTAACTTTACAAGCGCTAACTCAGGCCAAAGATTGAATACTGCTGCCATATATGGTCAGGAGGTGCATAGTCCTTACATTCTAGTCTCGATAGAGTCTAAAGGCTTTTCCGCGTCCCTGTGGGTGATTAATTATTTGTACACTACAACCCCTTTCTCACAGATGAAACGTCGCAATCCCCTCAATGCTCTGTCGATATTTCCATTGAAAATGTTCAGGCGAAGTATCGGCCTTACTTCAGCTAATTTACACCATCACGGTTAAAACCCGCCATGCCATGCACATTCGAGAAGATTCTTCTCAGGAATCGCAGCTTGTGGAACAGACCCCCAAGAGGATACTTACCAGATTGCTACAATCTTAGCCTGGTCAAGTTCAGAGTTATTAAGATAACGGTTATCTTAATAATTCAACATGGACGCGAAGAATGAAGAGGAAGACTTCTAACTTGTTAACATCGTTGGTGGCAGGGGTGTCTACGTTTATTGGATCTGATATCGTTCCTCACTCATCGAGGGATTCAGAGGATATTGACTGTGTTTTCTGGTATTTCATTCTGGTATTTCATTATCATCAAGATATGCATATGATGCAGTAACACACACACACACACACACACACACACACACACACACACACACACACACATACACACACACACACACACACACACACACACACACACACATATATATATATATATAATTCTGTATTTAGGCAGCAAAACTTGATTAAAAACGATAGACAAGGTACTGCGATTAAGCTTTTTATTTAATTTTTCTTTCGTTCGAATTAGTGTTTTAATTTTTGGAAACAGGGTGTGTAGAAACTGTCCAAATGTTCTGCAGTTCCTAGCGGTTAAAATCTTAATCGTAGTACCTTGTCTGTCGTCGTTTTTAATGAAAGATGCACAAAAAACTCTTACCACCACACACACACACGCATATATATATATATATATATATATATATATATATATATATATATATATATATATCCAAGTATAGGATTGGTGTCTACGGAGTAAATTATATATATATATATATATATATATATATATATATATGTATATATATATATATATATATATATATATATATATATAAGTTTGAATCTCTAAAAACAGTACATAAGTTTGTTCACTTGGAATCCAACATAACATCGACCTTATCTGGATGAGGAATTGACAAGACGAATGGGAAAGGCCGCATCTGCACTCAAAGAAAATTGTGAAAAGAGCCTGGGAAAGTGATAAACTTAAGATAAAAACCAAGGCCCTACTTTACCAAATATGCGTCATGTCAACACTCCTTTACGTGAGTGATACGTGGACATTGTACGCTGTTCAGAAGAGGGGATTAAATAGTGTACACATGAGATATTGAAGAAGTATTTTAAAAAGTAAATGGCTAAATAGGGTCACGGATTCACAAGTACTCAAAAGAGCTGGTATTCAGTCCCTAATATCCTACCCACCCTGCCGTCTCGGCGTCTCAGGTGGCCTGGGTACGTTGTGCGTATAAAACATGATCACCGTAGTCTGAATGTAGAAATCCAACGTAGTAAGTAATTTGTTCAATGAAACAGCACCAATGTCTCGTAGCAGCTATTCAGGAATTCTTAAGATCTTCCATATCAGAGGTTGACAGTGGATATTCGGAGAGAGTAGGAAAGCATAGTTCTTCAAGTCTTTCATCTGACGGATTAGCAGTGGATATTCTGACAAGAAAAAATATGGTCGCCTTTATACACATCGGATCGAATATTTCAAGTCTTCTGATTGGTTAAACTTCACTTGGTAAACTATAAAATGAGTCAGCTCATTTTGGTTAGCACACTAGTATATAGGTATAAAAAAACTGCAACAGTGCGCATTGACAACACCAGAGTTCACGAAACAGATACTGTATGGGCAACTGTCTGAGAGACGGCATAACGTAGAATGACGAAAGCTTCGTTTCAAGGACCAGTAGAAAACATCCATGAGTTACTTTTCTATCAAAGTTTTGAACTAGTATGCGGTTGCCCGGGATCGGGTTATGGAGAGAGCTGCTGTTTTCGCCGTAGCAAAGAGTTATGAAGAGAATAGAGTCCATCGAGCTGTGGGTACTAAACAAAGACGCAAATGCTCAATGGGGGATGACTTTACAGTATTCTACTAGTGGTCAAAACCGTGCCGATCGTGTATTGGTTGTTTTAACTATGAACAGCACCTTGTGTTAACAAATGAAGGCTCAGGAAAATAAAGATTTTTTTTTATAGATGCACATGAGATTCTCGAGGTCTGAAGGCGTTTTGCATATTTTTAGACAGATGGAATATGGAGTAAACCCATTTCGCTCAAGTTGTTGAGGATCATTTGCCAACTGCTTCCGCGAGTGGACAGCAAATCCTGCATTACTGAGTGCGACGCAGCGACACTGACAGGTCAGGCAATCTTTGAGAGGAGCAGCATGCTGCCAACTTTCTTTAACATTTACACACAGTTGATCCAGTTGTTCAAGCCGGCCTTTCTCAATATTTTCATGGATGAGAAACAGGATAGGCGCCATCTCAATTGCGATGCCGCATATATATATATATATATATATATATATATATATATATATATAGTTTTAAGTTACACTATTTACATTATTCGGATTATTTTAATCTTTGGCGCCTTATTTATTACAACGTTTCGGCCGCTGTGCGCTCCGACATTCTTCAGGTGGTTGGAATGTTGAACTGAACCCTTTATTTCACTCACTAGAGTAAACTGTTCTACTTCTACGTGCCATGTTTAATGGATGTCAGTTATCAGTTATCTTCTGTTAATTTTCCTCTCCAAGTTCTCCATTGCCTTAACTGGGTATTGAACTCACACTCTTTGGGTCCTGTCACTGGATCTAACTAACGCCTTTGTCCACTGTGTCATGTGTCCTTGACTGAACATAGAGACCTAAATCAAGTGCCTTGAGGAGGTAGTGCACCCCTGGGTCAAGAGGGTGACTGCTGGAAGACCCTATGTTTGGCAACATCACTCTGCACCATGTCACTTAAGCAGAAGAACCCAGTCATGGTTGTCAGACAATTTCTGCGACCGCATCACTCATTAATCTGGCCACCTAACTCCCCAGATGATACCCCCTTCATTATAATGTGTGGGCCACATTTGAGCGAGAGACCAACAAAACTTTTTGGAATACCAAAATCAGGAACTGAAGGCAAGGCTTATGGCAGCATTCACCAAATTAATCATTTAGACTTTGCAGAATAGTTGCAGTAGATTCTGAAGTCGTCTGGAGGCTGTGATTGAAACCAATGGCGAATTTATTGAATAAATTTACACGGTAGTATTTCAACATATTTTTGTGTAATTTTGGTAAATATATATGTTAAAATGAGATGTCTGTGTTATTTTAATTTTTACGGAATTTAGACGACAATTTATCCATTGCATCTTGTATATGTATGAGTGTGTGTGTGCACGTGCACGCGCGTGCATGTGCATGTGTGTGTGAATTAGTTGACAATTGGGAGACCAGCGAACACTTACTGCATTTTCTTCTTAATAAACTTTTTCTTCTGTTGATAAGCCTAAGACCAGACTCATGAGTAATATCACCGAGCTTATAGAGAAAATAACAGATTTATTCGTAGTGAACTAATTTAGCACCCAACAAACATTACGGCTTCAAGATCTCTCTATATTTCTCTAATGAGGTATTGTAATTATTTACACTATTTACATTGTTCGGACTGTCGTTCTCATCTTCGTTGCCATATTCACGAGGTTTAGACCGTTTCACGCTCCGGCTTTCTTCAGGTTTTAGGAATTTCGAAGAGAACATTTCTTTCGTCCAATGGATTCAACCAACGCTTTTATCCTCTGGACCCTGCGTCCTTGTGGATAAAGGCGTTAGTTGAAGCCACTGACTAGACTTCAAAGCGTTCTGAGCTCAATACCCGGCTACAACAAAGGTGAACAAAAACTTGCAGTTGGGTGAAAGGGAGATAACTGATACTGAGACACCTGGAGGAGGCATAGCATGTGGAACTAGAACAATCTACCCCGCTGGACGAAATAAAGTGTTTTGTTCAAAATTCCAAATGACTGAATGTAGTTGTAGTAGAAACGACAAAACTGGGGTCACACGTCCAATCTTCATTTCTCGCCAGCTAAAACGTGTTTTCGTCCCACGTTTCAATAGACACTGGTAAATATACAGCTCACTCTATCGGTAGGTTGAAGTAGCGTCCAGCTTCCAGACAAAAATAAACAGAATCGTAACTTAATACGAAACTCTATAATAGTGCACGTCACCACGGCCCCGACTGCACTACCAGCCAATGTCCCGGACCGTTTTTATTGACCGAAAATACGGCCAACGGACCAATCATTGCCGTTGGCCTCGCTCTCAATCAGAGTCCCCAGTTTGTCCAATCAGCATGCAGACCGCCACTAGACAAATCGTGCCAAGCAGCATAAAATAACAAATGTCGGAGAATGTACTTTTCTTTTACAAAACAGCAGCCCGACAAGCAAAACATCTTGGGCGATTTGACTCCGGTAAGTGTGAATATTTATCGTCACACTGAATTCCAATGTTGGGAATATTGCGACAAGGATGACATCAGTTCGATTAATGTAATTAGTGTAAATAATTAAAAAAAAAACCCCAAAACACAAAGTTTTGTTCTTTCATTTCGACTGGAAAACACTTATCTAGAACACGAAGGCGGAATGCGATGTCATTAAAAATAACTTTTCCACTTTATGATATCACAATGTATATGGATTTTACTGGGCAAAAATCATATACAAATATATATTTTTGAATGGATTATTTTATCCGACAATAGTTCTTTACTAAAAACGTTATTTTTAGTGGCTACACGTAATTTGGTTTCCCAAACATTCTGATGAAGCTTAAATAAAATCGAAACATGTTGAATTAATAAACGTTTCCTATTTCTTCCATATTTTTTTCAATCTGCTGAATTCTATCAATATTTGATTTCAATCCATAGATATAATAGGTCTGATGAAAAATTACCAAGACAGTAAAAAGAAAACTACATTACATATCAAAATCAGCATTTAATCTCCTTCAAAGTAGTTCCCTTCTCAAGCCACACATTTTATTTCAGCGTCGATTCATTGATGGAAGATTTTCCTGCAATTCCTTTGATTTTGGTATACAGAGAAGCTACCTCGTCATAATGACGTCTTGGAATCCTGTTGCATTCAAAAGGAGTGATCTGAAGAATGTATTAGTTGTCGAACCTGGGAATGTTCTATTTGGCGAAAACCTGCTACGGAAGCCATGGTCACTGATGGAAACTCTATAGTGCGGTCATACGACCACACTCTACACATTCTCCTTCCAAGCACCGATATAAAGAACGGAAATGATCAAGAACATTATAACGTAATGAACAAGTTGATGGTCTGTCTGGAGCAAGCGTCTTCACTCTGTTTATTTTATCACCGTTACCATAGTAACAGTCCCGATACTTTTTGATCAGACCTCGTATATAAAATGAAGGTACCGAAACGTTCTGGAAGAAACCACAAAATATTTTCCTCTAAAATTCTCGTCAGATTTTGGGAAGATTTTCAGCTTGAGAGCTTTTCAGCACCTCCCGTATCCGTTGAAGATTGTATATTACCTCAAACAATTGTAAAAGCTTAGGTCTTTATTTTTTTTACTGATTCATAAATAAATGTATAAGATATTGAATTACCAGCATCTGGTGTGACTGACAAGCTGGTACGATATGTGCACAAAGCAACGTCGACATGGGCGAACGGCTTGCCGCTGTGCATCTTGAAAGGATGCTGCATGTGTTGGTATCGCACGAGTCTTTCGTCAGAGTCATATTGAAAAATTCACCCTCAACCCAGTCCCCATGCCTCAATTATAATTCGTGCGGCACCCAACCGCAATGTTTCATTTAAATAGATATCATTATTTGGACAAATCAGTGTTAGATATATATGTAATTATTGTCTTTAATATATAGCCCATGGACAACAATGCCAGTATGATTTTACCTGTAAGGTTCGCTGTCACACACACACACACACATACATATATATATATATATATATATATATATATATATATATATATATATATATATACAAGTATAGGATTGGTGTGTAGGGAATAAATTGCAATAACCAAAAATACTATTCTTATAAGAATGCTCAATACAGAGTAGAAAATCACTATCACTAGATATGGCACCAGATTTGTTGGAACCAAATGGCTATTTTTGTAGTGATTTTATAACATGCTTATGTTATAATTTTCGAATATATATATATATATATATATATATATATATATATATATATATATATCCAAATGAGAGAAAGAACAGATGGAGTAAACATCGACGGTTCCTAGAATTAACTTTTTAAAAAAAGTGCTCAATACAAAGGAGAGAAAACATAATATTTTTATTATAATAAATTACAATAAAATCATTTTATATTGCTTTTGTGTAAATGTTTGTTTTGTAATCTGTTATGATCAAAATATTATAATATATATATATATATATATATATATATATGTGTGTGTGTGTGTTTTTGTGTGTGTGTATGTGTGTGTTTATAATGGACTCTCCTATCGTGAACGATAGATGAGGGTCAGCATTGGATGGTGCCTTTCATTTTACACTTATGCATGCTAGCTGGGGTAATTCTGGAGAAAATCACGCAAGGGAAATACATCTTTCATTTGTGTTTTCTTAAGTGGGATAACAGCCCAGCTTTGCAGTGGGCGACAAAGCCACACTAACAAATGAAATTTATTAAAGCAGGATTTTGATAGCGTCTTTGCTTCAGAGCTTGACCAAACTGATCATGGTGCTTCAGTCTACTGTATTCAAAACTCTTTAACGTAATGAAACATGTCTGACGCCACTCGTTTCGGCTTGATGCTTGGGCTTCACAGATTTTCAGATCAAATTTGAGACGTTTCAATTTGTAGCTTAAGAGTAGACGTCCAAATGAACGCTGTCCATACAGCCCACCTAAGTTGTATCTTTGCTAGAATGGTTTCAGTGTCTGTGATGTTGTTACATCTCTTCAGTTTGGTACTATTCTTGAACGTGTCATCCCATTTTATATCACATATGGCACGAAGACACACACATATATATATATATATATATATATATATATATATATATATATATATATATATATATATATACTAGCCGAATTACAAGCACCTTGCTGCGTGTCGCACATTTTTGTAAGACAATGATGATTGATTTTGAATCATTGTTATAATTCGTGGAGAAAAATGATGCATTTTAATATTATTCAATACCGGTGTGACCTCCACCTTCTGGCTTTCGCCTTATATATATTTGGTTAGGAGTCATTCCTTTGTTCAAATTTAAATTTAATGTAAATCAAATGGAAAAACCAGCGAGGTCTGTGCAAAAACAGCTTGATATGTATTTGATGCAGTACTTGATTGAATGAATTGATGAGCAGATTTCAACTGTGATATGACAGTTGAATTGTCGCAGCAAATATGTATTGGAAGGCACAAACCAATGATTGATGATGTCTTGTTCAATGTCTGATTTGGATCTTACCGATGTGACCTCAATTATCTGGTTTCTTCTTCTTTTATGTGCCGTGTCCCGTCAGGCCGTAAGCGATCATGGCTCTCCATTTGCCCTATCCCTTTTAGCCCTCAATAAGTTTTTATCCCTTTCTTACTTTTCCCCAGACGTTGTTCTGTCACCCACTTGCTTAAACCCGCTAGGTATGTGACGCATTGCTTTCCCTTGTCTCACTTTCCCTCTATTCGCCCTGTGAGTATCAGATTCTCCATGGCCTCCTTTCTCATTATGTGTCCCAACAGTTTTAACTGTCTCTTCCTGCTGTTAACTATAAGCTTCATCCTTGTTGGCATCCTTTCCAAAACCTCCTCATTGCTCACATGTAATCCGTAGCATCCTTTTGTAGAACCATATTTCCGTTGCCTGGAGTCTCCTCATCTTTGAGGGGACCGTTCATCATTCGCTGCCGTAAAGGAGGACAGATATCACGTAGCAGTTAAGGACACTTTTCTTCGTTACCAACGAAATTCTCCTGTCTTTTAATATTCTGGCTAGCGTCTTTGGCCATCCAATTAAGTCTTCGGATCTCAACGCCCTTACCGCCCTCTGTCAGAACACTTGCCAGATACTTAAATTTGATTTTAGTGCCCCCGACCTGTAAATGGAATTTCGGACTCATCCTTTTACTGATGATCATGGATTCTGTCTTGTAGTTTATGCCGAGCCCCGTCTTCTCGCTTTCCTTCGCTACCTTCTGTAGGAGGTTTTGTAATATATTTGCCGTGTCTGCTGACTTCTTTCTCTATGCGCATGCTAGCCGTTTGCTGCCAGTATAGTTTCTTGATTATTCTTATATCTTTCCCAAATATATCAGTGTTGCTGAACAGTTCCATCAGATAGTTGTGGTGTACTTTGTCGAAGGCCTCTGCGTTGTCTATAAAACATACGTACACTTTCTTCTGCATTTGTATTACCCTTTCTGATAACATTCTGAGCATGAATATCGCGTTCCTTGTTCTAGTGTCTTTAACGAATACGCACTGTTTTTGTTCTATCTCTGGCCTGATTCTGCTGCGCGCTCTATTCACCAGAATAGGGATGAGGAGTTTTGTTACGTGGCTCATTAGACTGATTGTTCAGTGATGATCACATTCGTTTCCCCAAGGTTTCTTAAGTAGTGCTATGAAAATAGTTCTGCTGAGATCTGGCTTACTCCATCTAAATTTTGGATAGGAGTCATTCTATTGTTTAAATTTAAATTTAATTTAAACCAAAGGAAAAAATTTAGTGGGGTGTGTTCCCCTGGGGACACCTTTTGATCAACATAAAATATGCTTATCCAAGAAGCCTAGAAAAGATTCCCTTGTTCAAATTTAAATTTCATTCATATCAAAGGGAAAAAAATTAAGATTTTCTAAATTTTAGATGGGAGTCAATCCCTTGTTCAGATTTCAATGAAATGATCTTTCTTATGTTAAGTATAAGCTTCCTCCTTGTTCGCATCCTCTCCAAGACCTCATCGTTGCTCACACGCTCACTCCATGTTATCCTTAGCATCCTACTGTAGAACCACATCTTAGCGCTGCCTTCTTCACCTTTGAGGAGACCGTCCAATATTCACTGCCGTATAGTAGGAGAAATACCAAGTAGCAGTTCAGTACCCTTTTCTTTGTTTCCAAAGAAATCCTCCTGCCTGGCAGTATTCTGCCCAACTTTTGGAATGCATCCTTGGCCATCCGAATCCGTCTTCGTATCTCAGCGTTGCTCCTACCGTCCTCCATGAAAACACTTCCCAGATTTTTAAACTTCCGCGTCGGCTTGATTCTAGTGTCCCCGACCTGCAAGTCGGATTTCCAACTCATCCTTTTACTGATGACCATGCATTTCTCTCTTCTTATAGTTTATGCTGGGTTTCTTCTCGCCCTCCTTCGCTACCTTCAGTAGGCGGTTTTGTAATTTCTTTTTCATGTCTGCTATCAGTACTGTGTCATCTGTGTATGTTATGTGGGCAAAACTGTGACCGCCAATGCTCAAATCCGATAGGATCTCCAAACAAAACTGAAATAAATATGAAATTGCATCTAGAAACAAATTGATTAGAGACTAATCTGTTAGCGGTAAAATTTATAAAACTAGGAGATAAATCTCTCAAATCATCATAAAGGTAATACACGGTTTTCATGTGAACTAAAGGTAAATTCTCACCAAATACATGGTACAGGAGCCACTCAAGGTAGAAGGTTACTGTGTGGTGTTACATAAGCAAAAGGAAGGGCAAGAAGTTTGTGGGGTTTCAGGGAAGATAGCGATTGACTATAAACCGTAGAGGTCAAGTTTGTAGTGATTGAGAAAACATCCTGTCGCGAATCTGTTCTACGAAGCAGCAGTTCGTGGTGGAGAAGCCATCCGAATGTAACTTATTTGTTACTGTCGAAATACGAAAATAATGAGAATTTTGGGGTACGTCGCATGGGGTTGCGTGGCGGGGTGGTGGAACTGAGGACTGCAGAATTTTCCATGGAATAGCGATAGAGCAGCAAGAGCCTCGCAATATTCCGTCAGTTGGAAATAGGGTTATAGGGTGGGAAATAAATCATCACCCACAAGGTCGCGCCCATGTATTTACACTTTATGAACTCAGGCAAGAGATTTCTGAGCATGTCCAACCCAGATATGGCAGCAATGATCCATTTTAGAGATAGTTTATAAAAAGCTAATCTTCTTCTTCTTCTTCTTCTTCTTCTTCTTCTTCTTCTTCTTCTTTTATATTTGCTGTGTCTCTTCAGGACGTTGACGAACGTGGCTCTCCACAATTTCCCTGTCCTTTGTAGATCTTAATAAATTATGACCTTGTTCAGCAATACCTTTACGCAGGCTTGCTAAGTAAGTTATACATTGTTTTATTCTGTGCCTCCTTCAAATTATACTGTGAGTATCATTTTTTCCAAACCCTCTTTTCTCATGATGTGCTCTGGAAATTTCCACTATCTCTTTCTGATGTTAAATATAATCTTTTGTGCTAAATATTTTCTAATTTTTTAGTAACAAGTATAATATCAATTCATAAGCGCTTCGTCTTTGTTGAAAATGTCTCCGAAGAAAAACATTCCTGAAACTAGAAGGGCTAAAATCATTGCATTGTTCAACGAAGGGTTATTCCATATCAAAATTGCAAGAAAAGTGAAATGCTCAAGAAATGGTATGCAAACAAACATTAAAAAATATAACGAAACCAATTCTTTCAAAAATCGTGATGGTTAAAGAACGGAAAAGTTGTACCAATTCAAGGGAAGACAAACTGGTGTCTAGATGGTGTCTAGGTGATAGGAAAAAAACTCTTCTAGCGTGCCTGCTGAATTTCAAGAGGCAACAAACAAAAGGATACCGACTTGCACAGTGAGAAAGCTAGTAGAAGCTGGCCTCAACGGATGAAAAGCTAGAAAAAAACCCTTGCCGTCGGAGGTTAATAAGGAAAAGTGAGATATTTTTATGCAAAAGATCATGAAAATTTGACGGCCGAGAATTGGGGCAAAGTTGTCAGGGCTGACGAAAGTCAATTCGAAGTAAGTTCCTTTATTAGTTGAAACTAATTTATGGAGCATATTAATACTGTCTTTTTATTAAATAGAAAATTATACCTATTTATTTTTAATTTTATCAGATTTTGGGATCCCCTGGAATTGGTTGTGTTCGTCTAACAGTTGGGGAAGCATATGATGCTTAATGTATTAGCCAATTGTAAAATTTGAAGGTGTGAGCGTAATGATTTAGGGTTGAAATTCGTCTTCCGGGACAGGAATGTTGTTCAC
Organism: Acanthosepion esculentum; assembly: GCA_964036315.1. Taxonomy (NCBI): domain Eukaryota; kingdom Metazoa; phylum Mollusca; class Cephalopoda; order Sepiida; family Sepiidae; genus Acanthosepion; species Acanthosepion esculentum. The sequence goes on along the minus strand of OZ038476.1, from coordinate 112,697,674 downwards.
GTGTGAGGATAGAATGAATTCCAACACTTACACAAGCATGTTAGACCAATGTTACCAACCTTCATCAGAGAAAACTTTCAACAATAACACACCAGATGGAATAATCTTCCAACAAACAACGCACCATGCCAGACATCGTGAGTTTCGAAGTGCAGGTTTGAAAAGAAAGTAATGAAGTGGCCTCCGCAATACCCATGACCTGAAACCCACTTACCTGTGATCATCTGTGGTTATGCTTAGGTATAAGAGCACAAACATTTTTCAAAAAGTGAATTAGAAGCAAACATTCATGAAGAATGGCAGAAAATCGAGTTACCTTCTCTTACTAATCTGGTTTCCAATATGTAAAAGAGCATAAAGGCAATTCTGAAAGCAAACGGACCTCACACCAAGTCTTAAATATAGGTTAAATTTACTTTAAAAAGCTTTTTACTTTTCTTTAAATGAAAAAATAAATGAGTTTAAATTATATTTCTAATGTTTATACGCCTGCCCCTTCATTTTGTCCATGGCTATATATATATATATATATATATATATATATATATATATATATATATATATATATATATATATATATATATGTGAAGAAATTTTGGAGATTTCGAGTAATCATATATAGTAATTCATCAAGCCAAGAATAATCCTCAACAGAATACAGAAATCACTGGACAGCCGTATATATATATATATATATATATATATATATATATATATATATATATATATATATATTCCAAATAAGACGGAACGGAAGGACATAAATTAGCTCTTGAAAATACATTTCAATTGAGCACTGTTGAGTGATAAGCTAATTCTATAATCAACGGCCACCTGCACTAATGCAAAGCTCTTCAGTAAAATGAATGGAGCACTTTGGCTGATTGGCATTTGTTTACATTTGTAAAAACAATACGCTAGATTTAGTTGTGTAACTCTACCGAGTGAAGATAGCTCTGGCTGACACCAAATTAGTTGTTTTTCAATCCAAGCTTGAGGCATTCGGAAGTCTAATCGCACTGAGGAGCCTGTGTTACAGCGAAACAGTACTATCTGTGAATGACATATATATATATATATATATATATATATATATATATATATATATATATATATATATATCCAAATAAGACGGAACGGCTGTCCAAATAAGACGGAACGGCTGAACGGCTATATATATATATATATATATATATATATATATATATATATATATATATATATATATATATATATATATATAATTATTTATTTAAAAATGATAACATAAATATGCTATAAAATCACTACAAAAATAGCCATTTTGTTTCAACACCAAGTCTTATCAAGTGATGATGTTGAATGTAGAATAAAAGGTATACATTCAGGTATAAAAGGTATATATTCCAGTGCTTTCTGTATATATATATATATATATATATATATATATATATATATATATATATATATATATATATATATATATATATTCAAACAGGTTTCATTGAATAATATAGATATATTGTGGCTACTAAATTTTATACTAATCCTTTTCAGATCTCCAATCAGTTTCTTGATATTAACATGAAATCCATCAATGACGGCGCTTTCTAATCCCAGAAAAGATAATCTTCAGGGGTAAATTAGGATGAGAGACATATTTTAACTTGCGAAGACCCTCTGTAATTATTTAAAATTATCCATTGTAGTTATGGAATTATTTGCAAAACACGCGTCCCAATATAAGTCAGATGAGCGGAAGTAGGTAGAAATGTCAAATGGCATTAAATGTTTTGTACACTTTAATCTGTTGTTGCTATGTTAGTAAAAACCTTCGTTGAGTGTTGATTGCATCATACAATTTTTGTCTATTTTCGTTGCGTAGTATATTGTTGTTGTCAACAATATACTACACCACGAAACTGTTTGAATATACATACATCAATATATATATATATATATATATATATATATATATATATATATATTTATATATTTGAAAATAACTTTAACAGATAGATAGACAGATAGATCTGTAAAGATAGAAATAAACAGATAGATTGATATGAAAAGATAGAAATGAAAAGATAGATAGATAGATAGATAGATAGATAGATAGATAGATAGATAGATAGATAGATAGATTTCAACATATTATTCACCAGCTGAGACTGAGATGAAAAAAAATAGTTACATACATGTGAAAGGATAAAACCAGCGTGCTAAGTGGGAGGGCGGCATATTTGTTTAAAAGTCACCTTAGCCATTCATCTGGTGTAAAGCAAGACACAGAGACAGAGGGAGATAGAGAGATACACACACACGCACACACACACATAGATAAATAGAGAGAGAGAGAGAGAGAGAGAATGAGAGAGTGAGAAATGAATCATTTGTGCACTATATGTAGTTCCATTCCCGCTTTCTGGTATACAATAAACCCATCCATACACACACGCGCGCGCATATATATATATATATATATATATATATATATATATATATATATATATATATATATATATATATATATATATATATGGACGGGGTTGTTGCACGCAAAAAAGCAAGGATAAAATATTGTATAGTACAAGGATGAGTATATGAGAATATATATATATATATATATATATATATATATACATACATGCATATACACACACACACACACACATACATATATATATATATATATATATATGTATACATATATATATATATATATATATATATATATATATATATATATATATATATATATATATATATATATATATGGACGGAGTATATATCGGATCTCCAGAACTTTGAAATTACGTTCAATTAATATAGCTTCATACGATTCTTAGATCTTCGCCGGTAAGACAGATATTTTCCTTTTTTTATTTTTATCACGGCTATACTAAGACAGATAAATCTGCTCTCCTCTTAACTGATATATAACATGCATACGTACACACATACATACATATGTACCTGCACACAAGCATATATATATATATATATATATATATATATATATATATATATATATATATATTACCTTTAAATGCATTCGCGTTCATTTTTATTCGATTTAGAGCTTTCAATTTTGTAACTTTTTCAATTTTTCAATTTTTTTAAAAAGTGAATTTCGTACATTTTTTTCAAGGAAATTGTAGCAAGATGAAAGAAGAGCGATTTTATTTTGCGCGTATTTCTCGTTCGCTACCTTCTCTCAGTCGTTTCGCGCGCAGCTGACGAAAATTATTTTAAATATAATGCACTCATGATCGTCAGTATTCGCGCGCCGCCCGCCTGCCCGCGCGCACCAACACACACACGCATATATACGTACATATATATATATATATATATATATATATATATATATATATATATATATATATATGTGTGTGTGTGTGTGTGTGTGTGTATATGAGAGAGAGAGAGTCGCTTTGAAATTATCTGACTGCCCCAGTTCCCAAAATGTTCGCAACTTGTTAAAACATAAAATATTTATTTTGGGTGGTTCTAGAACGTGTACGCGAGCGCACACACACTAACATAAACACACACACACATACACACGGGCACACACACACACGAGCACACACACACACACACACACACACATATATATATATATATATATATATATATATATATATATATATATATATATATATATATATATATATATATATATATATATATGAATAAAGACAAAACGAAAACTTTTCGTAGCCGCCGCATTTGGTCCTCTATGGGACTTTATCAAGGGGAATGCAAAGATTTTACTTCGTAACAAGTCTGTATATACAAGAGCAAAAATGTTTAGGAACGCTCATATGTATTCATCAGATTAATTTAAACGTAAGGTAAGCTATGTGGAGGTCACGAAGTGCTACAATTCAATATTTAATAAACGAAATTGATTAAGTGATACTTTAATTATTTTTTTTTGTGTTCAAATTATTATTTAAATTAATTTAGTTTAGTATTAATTTAAGTCTTATATATTTTGCATAATAGGAAGTCATGTGTTTAACTGTTTTCTTTTCATTCTTGAACATTTTTAGTCATGTATCGTTGCTTTGGAAAGTAGTAATTCTTTAAGGAATGGAGATATTGGAAAAAATCGGGGCGCAGATTTATATTTCAATAGGATACGATAGAAGCACTCTCGAGAATTTTCCATCACAGTATTACTTTCTCTTTTGATAAGTGTGGCAGTCTTTAGATCAAAGTAATTGTTGAATTTATTTCTATGTATAATTAATGTATCTGATAAATTTGTGTGTGTAAGATCCATTTTGTGTTCCTAGATAAGTTTTTTAAATCTCTGCAAATTTCTCCCATGCATAATGAGAAATAGTTCAGGTAATTTATCTGATATATACCTGCTTCAGAATTATTATTGCTCATATTACGTATCTGTTTTTATCTAGTTTATTGTTTTTAATATATAATGTTGTTAATATATATATATAGATTTTAATATACCTTGTGTTAATATATATATGCATGTTTCTGGACAAGTTTGATCAGAAAGGACCAACTAAGTATGTCGGTATATTTTTTTTATTGCAATTTTCCAATTTCACAGTAAAAAGTTCTTTTTTTTATTATCCCGTGACCCATGATGGTCGTAGGGGCATTATGTGTACTGCAGCCAGAGTAGAAGTGATGTTTCTTGGGCAGAATAGCCTGACGGATCTCGACCCTCTCCAGACCGGTTTTGAATTCAGAGTTTTTCCTTCTCCTAGACCCGTTGCCACCCAAGGCTATAGAACCCATTCTGTCCTGCTATTTATCCATAGCTGGGGATAGAAGAAGAGAATTTATATCTTTTCCTAGGGTATCATCACGTAAGTGCATGTAATGGATCCGACTCGGCTCTCCAATTTTCTCAGTCCGAGCCGCCATTCATTACTCCACCGTGCCTCCCCCTGTCGTCAAAATTGTGGATAAAATGCTCATCGTCTATGTTTGCGCCGTTCAAATATTTCCAGCTGCCTCATTCCTGCTCAAGAACCAATATGGTGCCGAAGTGGTAGGCTGGATTCTTTTGTCTACATCCTGGAATTCTTTAGAATGCTGAAAGATTCAAGTAACCTACGGTGATTATTAAATTCCCGGTGAACGGTGGCCGAATGTTTTTAAATGTTTGATTCTTTGCATTCTCAGAAAATCATCAGGAGGAGGGTAACACTTATTTGGAAAAAATGGGCACCTTAAACACGCTTGATTTGTTCAAGATTTGACAAAGGTTGTTGATGCGCACATACCATGCATATCTGACCAAGATGGAAATGTAAAATCATAAAAAAAAAGAAACAAAAAAGAAAACCACAAAAACACCAGAGAAATTAGGCGTTTGGCAAAAGTGCTGGATATCATGGTATACAGTAGTACCTTAGTGAAGGAGCATACAGCTAAAAACAAAATAGTGCTAAAAAGACAGGCCCTTGAATGTCTCCCATGACATAGCATATAATATAAATAAAATAAGATGCTATTCAGCTCTCTTTTTCAGTCTGCCTCTGTAGCAGACTCCATTAGGTTTGGTTTGGTTTGGTTTACGGCATGTCAACCTCAATGGGTTTTTTAACGCTGACAAAATTTTCATTGTTGGTAATATTTTTTTTCCAAAAATCTATTTCCTGTAATATTTTTTCCTTTAAAATATCTATTTCTGATAATATCCTGTCCTTTAAAAAATCTATTTCTGGTAATATCCTGTCCTTTAAAAAATCTATTTCTGGTAATATTTTTTCCTTCAAAAACTTTATTTCTGGTAATAGTTTTCCTTCGCTGGTAATATTTTTTTATAAAAAATTTTAAGCTGGCAATGTTTTTTTTTGTTTTTTTATAAAAATGTATAGCTGGTAATATATTTTTAATGTATTAATGTTACTAATTTTTTTACAATATATTACTGGTATTAAAACCTATTTTTACACTTCCATAGTGTTTTGACCTCAGTTTGGGGGTTAACTATTTGACCATAGATGGGACCCTAACAGATGCAACTACCCTGGGTCAGGATGACCCAGGGAACACCAGCAATTGTTCCACGCTCATCAAAACTAGTGATCAGGGGCCTTACTGTTGGATGTAGTTTATCGTCATACACAGGACGGGGCTCTATTAGGAGATGCTTGTTTTATATATAATAGTTCCGTCTATGCTATTTCAATCACAGGTATTGGATAAAACCATATATAAATATATATAGCATCAAGCAAGAACCTTCCTGACGAATGCAGAATGGTGATATTCGAACGCGGTTCTCATGCTCGGTAAACGAACGTTGTAACCACTTGATCCCGTGCCCATTGTGGATGGCTGTGCTTGGACGAAGTCCCAATTCACCCTGATTGTTCGTACAGCCTTTGTCGATGACACCAGATCACACCGCTCTCTTCCAGAAACTGTAACTAATGTCCACTCAGCATAGTTGCAGTATAAAGGACAGATGGCGTCTGTGGGTGTTGAAAAAATATACATGAATCCGAGCAGGCATCTGCAACAGGGATTGGTTAGCCAGCATACTCAGATATGAGTAGCCAAACGTTATATATATATATATATATATATATATATATATATATATATATGTGTATATATTATATATTATATATATATATATCTTATATATATATATTATATATATATATATTATATATTATATATATATATACACATACACGTATATGTATATATATATATATATATATATATACATATATATACATATATCTATATACGAATATATACATATGTGTATATATATATGTATATATATATGTATATATATTTTCATTGGGCAGTTTCGGGTTTTCAAACATCATACTACCCTCACCAAATCGACCTCATGAGAGCTGATCAGTCTCTGATGCGACCCTCGGCTAAATTAACGGCCTTCAGACACTGACTTATATTAGGCAAACCATAACCCTCTGTCAAGCATTTGATTGGTAGTTGACAAATGGTGTGAGCTCTATTTAAGTTGTTTACGGGGGGGATTTTACTTTTCCCTTTTGGTATGTGGATAGTCATCGAATACTGGGAAGGCGAGTATTATATATATATATATATATATATATATATATATATATATATATATATATAGAGAGAGAGAGAGATAGAGAGAGTGGTGGTGAGAAAGATTGATAAATATTTTAAATTTAGTATTCTTTTGTGGATGACTTGATATTTTGACTGGAAAATGACACTTAATTTTTCGGTAGACACAAACACGCACGCACGCACGCACACTCACAAACACAAAAAGCAAATGGAAAAGAAAAAAACAAAATATAGACACCCCCTTTACCCTGGTACCACCAATAGCAAGTGAATGATTACGAATGGTGCATAGACTTGGTGTTTTCATCCGGGATAATCTTCCGACGCCTAGAGAACTGTCTCTCGAGACCGCTGACTAAACATCCATGTGCTTCCGGCTTTCCCTAGTAAACTCTGTCAGCTATCACTTTTTCCTTTACCGCTCTACTTCTTCCCAAGTCTGCAATATATTAGACGCAACAGCTGACAGTACAGAAAAGGTACTTTCTTACCATCCATTGCGAACATCTTTGTCTTATGCGGCTTTAACGCCCACCATGACATGTGGCTGAAAAATTCTAAATGTACTGATGTTTCGCTATGCAGACATTAGATTTTTTCCATTGTTCAATCCCATACTCAAATCATGGACTTCCTTACTCGTTTCCTTAGCCAAATCAAACAACAGGTTATTTATTAACCCTTCTCCTCGCTTTTGTCGAGCTTCGCAATACTCACCTCTTGGTAACTCGGACCAGTCTGTGGTAACTATTGATATCTCCTTTCAAGCATCCATTAAACTCCCCGTAAGCTGAGAGCTTCAAACCTCCCAATTGAAAATGACGCTACTGACGTTTCTTCTGGTGTCAAAACCATCATGGACGCTTTCATCCTTTCTCGGATATATCGGGTGAAACCGCAATCCTCTGCACGGTTCTCATCAGCAAGCTCGGTCGCCACAGCCCACGGGAACCTCTATTTCCGGCTCTACTAGCGTAACATTTCTCGTCACAACAGGCGCCTATTCGCTACTGCTCGCAATAAATATAAGCGAATCCTCGGAGGATCTCAGTCCCTGTCTTCGAGAGAACGAGGTACCGCATAGCTTCTAACAACTGTTGCTAATGTTATTACTGGCGCCTCTGTAATAGGTTACTAAATAAATGCAGGCACTCTATTCCTCCTGTTCAATCAATTTGAGGTGTTATCATATTCTGCTGATAAAGTTGAATGCTTTTCCCATAAATTCTCCTCAAACTCTACTCTTGACTAAACTGGAGCATCCTTGCCTAACTTCACACTGAGAACTGATTCTCTATTCGGTGACATGCACATAACCGCTTCCATGCTTCCTGCTATCATCTCTAACATTTGAAGCCGACGCTATCCCTGTAATAGTCATTAAGAAGTGTGCTCCCGAACAAGCTACTATTCTCTCTAAACTGTATAAAAATGCCCATTTGCTACCTACTTTCCTGCCTTCTGGAAGTCATAGTCTGTTGTTCCAGTTTTTAAGAACTCTGGTGAATCGTCCGACCCATCCTACTATCGACCTATTAGCATTCTGCCTCTTTTTGGGAAACTCCTAGGGGCCCTAATCGATCTTGAATTGATTCATCATCTCTCATCGCAGAGGCCTTTTCCCAGTCAAGCAATACGGCTTTCGTTTCTGACGATAAATACGGAAAGAGTCTGCCATTCTCTAAATAAAAATTGTGGAGCCCGAGTTGTCGAATTGGACATCACGAATTCAGCTTTTCTCCACATGCTGAAAAGTTACTGTGTCTCCGAGCACATTTTTGAGCTGATCCAGTCGTTCCTATCAAATCGTGAAATAAAAGTTATCCGAAACAGGCCACGCGTCTAGATCCTTTCGTGCTAACATGGCTTCCCCAAGGGCTCCCTCCTCGGTACTACGCCGTTTTTAATCTTCATTAACGACCTTACCTATGATATTAGTTCTTAGCTTGGCTTTTACGCTTACGTGACTACAATTTACTCCTGTCTCGGGAGTAAGGCTGCTCAGTCCGAAAAGTTCAAAATGGCAGTTGATGTAAAAAACGACCTCAAAAAACCGTAGTTATCTGGGGGATGTGATAGGTTGCCAATTTCAACGGCTCCAAAACTAAAATCTTCTCCATTAATCATCTTAGAGACCTCACCCTGCTTTTCATAAGCGATATCTGAGTATGCTGGCTAACCTCGAGGAAAGTGACACGTTACGCCGTCTCGGGTTAACGTATCTTAACTGACATGAATCGGAAAGACTATATAGAATTCATTGCTAGGACAGCTACTAAGAAAGTCGGTTTACTATGTCGTGCAAGACAATCTTGCTCCCTGGAATCTATCCTGCATATCTATATCACTCGTCCATGCTTAGAATAGTGCACCCGTATATGGTGAGGTGCACCTAATATTTACCTGGATCTTCTGGCGGCTCGGCTTTACTCACTTGTCCACCGCCGTCAGGCTGCTTTTTTGTGCCCTTTTTTTATATATATTTTCATGTTAATTGTTCGGATGTGCTCTTCGCTATGAGACCTAGACTTTATGAATTTAAATGCAATAATAGATTAGCCTCGAGATCTCATCAATTTAAAGTTGAGCTGTTGAGAAATAGCCGTAGATTCTATGCTAAAGGTTTTCTCACACTTCACTCTTGTGTGATTCAGCCTTCCGGCTCCATGCTTTCCAGCCAAGTTTAACCTCCAAAAATTTAAATACAATGTCGATTATTATCTATTCTCCACCTGATTACTCTTTTCTCTTTCTGCTCGTTATTAATGTACCTGTTACTAATTCCTCCACACCGTGTAACCCCTTGCGTCTTAGTGGCTGCACTGCCTTAATTGGGGGGGATACTAATTTTTTTTAAAATAGTTAGGAAAGATATAAGACAAAGCAAAGATAATAAGAGAGAGAGGGAGAGAGGGAGAGAGAGAAAGAAAAAGAAAGAGAGAAATAGAAATAGAAATACAAACAGACACTGAAAAATTCTCAGCCCAACCAAGAAATCTTTAAAAGAAAAAAAAATGATATTTGGCCACTTGGTAACATTATTTTTAATAAAAAAAATATGATATTCACTTAAGATGATTCAGTTAAGTACCATACGCGATGTACGCTTAGATAATCATTTGGAATCATGACTGCCCAGGCAGATTTTCCTGCTGTAGGTTGTCGTTTCTTTCTGCGATATACTGGTTGCCAAACAAGGCTATAAAATCTAAACTGTGCTGCCATTCCCTCCACTGCTGGTGGGGAGGAAAGAGATGGAGTCATACCTTTGCCAAGCGTATTTTTTGGCGTATAGTTTCATGGTACTGGTACGGGTGTGCTCTTCGCGATGGTGACGGGACTGTATGAATTTAAATGCAATACTGGACTTGCGGCGAGATCTCATCAGTTTACAGTTGAGCTTGATGTAGCCGTAACTTCCATGCAAACAGTTTCTTTTCTCTCACTTCTTGCTGTGAAAGTCCCCTCCGGCTCCATGCTTTCCAGCCAACTTTAATCTTCAAAAATTTAAATGCAATGTTAATCGCTATCTACTGTACTCCTGATCGCTCTTTTCTCTTTATACTCATTACTAATGTTTCTGTTCCTAACTCCTCTACACCGGGTAACCCCTTGCGTCTTAGTGACTGTACTGCTTTGCTTGGGGTGATACCGATTTTAAAAAAACTAAAGAGGATTCGATATTAATTTAGTCTTATTATTGACCTTTCACTTTAGACTTATAATCTGTCTTTACAGTTAATGGATTGTGAATATAATAAACTGTGAGATTTCGACTTGTTTGTATATTATAGTCAAGCATGCTTTCAACACAATGCTGCATCCCAGGTGAAACGTCTGTTTACCTTCCATTTTACGTTAAAATAAAGGTAGCTACGAGTGCATTGTTTATTTTAACGCAACGTGGAAATTTCAGTTGCAGTTTTAAAAAGAAATTTTGATTCTTCGTACTTTTTGTGTGCTGTGCTCCTCCACCCGGACGTAAGAGATCATGACCCTCAAAAACTTCCTGCTTATTGTTGTATGGTTGTGCAACTTTTTAATATAGAGAGAATCATTTTAAGTAGTGAGGGGCGAGGATTCTGAATGGGGTTCCTTCATCTATTGAGACTAATGCTCCGTTGTTGGTTTTGTTAAACGGTACGATGAATTTATTGGTCAAATAAATAATATACTATGTATCAACTAAAAACAGAGAGATGAAATTACATAGCGATTTTGAAAATTGATGTGTGTACGGCCCCATAAAGAGTGCACGCAACCCAAAACACCGGAAGCGGTGATATACTATATTTTATTCCGTTTTTCTCCATGTATGAATTTAAGTTCAGTGGTATAGACTTCAACGTCCCAATGCTAACTGGAAGAATAATCGCCTGGACTTTCCATATTCTGGACAAAATCCGGTGGTCAGTTTATTTCTTAAGCGTGTCATTGTCTTTAATAGTGATATTAGGGTCAACCGGTAAATCCACGTTAGTGAGGAGGTATTTTCTTGTTACTTTGTGGTATCTGGTCTGTTGGGGTTCCATGGTAACGGTCCCTTTTTTTGTTTTTAAATGCAGTAACATTGATTTAGTCGTTTTCTATCACCTACTCTGATATCTGGAAGTACCATTTCTCGTCGACCCCCAGGTTCATCCTTCATGCATATACACCGACGCAGATCAGGTCAGTTTATCATGGATGCAATTGTCTTCTTCCTACGAAACCATACCACAATTGATGACATTCTCCACCTCCATGTCATACATTCGACACTTGTCCGAATTTACTTGGAGATATATGTTCTTCTGAAAAACAAATAATATTCAGTGTTTGGCTTTGGGCCGTTATGATTAAGCTTTTTCTTTTTTTTGCTTCACGTTTCAATTCTCTTTTTTCAACCAATTCCGTGAAACCTTTGTCTAAATTGCTTAGGTGACACTTTTCAAATTGTCCAAGAAACAGCATTGACTGTTTCGTTTTTCAGTTGCTTTTCCGCACTCTCTTTGCGTATTCTTTCTTCACAGTGTTTTTTTTATAATGTTATGGGAATTTGACATAAAAGATAGAAGTGTCACTTCATTGTTTACCAATGGAAAGAAAGCTGGATAACGTGCTTGGCGCCAGAAAGTGAGACTGCTTCGAAGGAAATTAAATATGGAAGTGATACATCATGTGGTTTACTTATTAAAGCAGCCACCCCGTTACTTTCTCATGACATATATATATATATATATATATATATATATATATATATATATATATATATGCATGTACACACATATATATATATGTATGTATATATATATATATATATATATATATATATATATATATATATATATATATATATGTATGTACATATATATATATATATGTACATATATATATGTATGTATGTACATATATATATAGGCATGTATGTACATATATATATATGTGTGTATGTACATATATATATATATTTATGTATGTACATATATATATATATCATAAATATCTTTAAATAAATTGTCGGACTTTGGCCAATTCAAAAATATATATATGTATGTACATATATATATATATATATATGTATGTATGTACATATATATATATATGTATGTACATATATATATATATATATATGTATGTATGTACATATATATATATAGATGTATGTATGTATGTACATATATATATATATATGTATGTATGTACATATATATATATATATATCATGCGTATATAAGTATATATGAGATATTTATTTATATTTCTGTGTTTATGTGTTTTCCTTTTTATATATTAGATGGTTTTAATTTATTTTAACATTTTGCCTGGACATTTGAATTTGTTGTTTGTTTATGTGTGTATGCGTATATATTTATTTTTCTATCTACTTCTATATATTTTAGTGTCTTTTTTTCTATACGTTGTTCATTGACGAATATTTGTTTTCAAATGTATCTAACGAAGCTTACCATCAACATTTGATTTTAACGTTTATTCTAACTGAATTTTTGGCCTTTCAATTAAAACAAAATAAATAACAAAACATATGTATTTTTCCTCAGTTTCTTCTTTAAATAATGTTATAATATTTTAAACTTAATGCAGATTAAATTTAAAATTTAATATTGTTAATTTTGAATTTTGTAGTAAAATGTAATATTAATTAGTTAGAATAATTTCTATTTTAGTCTAAACCTAACATTAAGCATTAAGCATTAAGCATTAAAAAAGAAAAGAGTTAGCTCCATCATATCGTGGAAAAAACACTTTTTAAATCTAGAAGGCTACATAACGCAGTAAAACAAACAGTTGAAAGGTTTTGAATTTATAGAAATAGATATACACATTCACAGACAATTTAATCCTCTGAAGATTGCCTCAGACGAGATTGAAAGTACTTTGTAAAATAAAAACTATTAGAGAGAAAATTTTGGTATTTTTCTTAATCAAAATTCTAAGGGTACCAAGAAATTAATCCGTGTACTTGAAATAAATCCACATGATATGGCTAAATTATTTGACCAAACCTTTTAAATATATATATATATATATATATATATATATATATATATATATATATATATTGTTTAAATGTTATTTTCAGTGGATACCCATATTTGAGTAGACGTCTACCCGCCTGAATATTTGAGAAACCTTATTAAAGAAAATTATGCGAGTGGGATACACATGCATGAATTCTGCCGGAGAGCGCATGTTTTTCGTTAAGTTTTCTCGGAATATTCAGGTCGGTAGAAGAAGATGTTTCATTAGAGACGACAGACAAGGTACTGCGATTAAGGTGTAACGTAAGTCGTCTATTGTCTTCGAAAGCCAAATAAATAAGATGAAGCTTCACTTACTAATATCATAAAGAAAAAACACTGCCCCAGTTGACCCAAACAAAACAAATAAATTATCTACTACAAAAAATTTAAAACAGCTAACCTTATCATCAAAAATTACAAGACACCTGCAAATTCAAAATTACAAAGAACGAACATTATTTATGAGTTCAAATGCCACTTAGGGAAATGTGTTCCTGAACAAACCGAACACATAAATAATTAGATCGGTAACACTACTACATGCCTATCCAGACGACATACGTTACACCTATCCGACCACAGCTCTACCAGAACCCATTTAAACACACAAACTTACCAGACCCCATCCGAAATATATTAGTATAAAATACAAGCATAATAAACTCATACACATGTAAAATAAGATAGAAATAATGGAAGCCTTAATAATAAAAAAGGAAAAGCCAACATACAATAATATTAACTATGATCTTGTACACAACATGCTGAATGTGTTTGGAAAATAAAATCACCCTATAACTCTAGAAATATAGAGACAACCTATGCATCCAGTTAGAAAGAAAAAATAAAATCATCCTTGATAATGGTTACAAGTATTGCCGAAAGTGCTCGGAATTATAGAACATTTAAACAGTTTCTACAGACTGTGTCCAGAAAAGAAACACCTGTTTGAACAAAAGAAAAATTAAATAAAATGCTTAATCGCGTACCTTATCTGTCGTCTTTAGCAAAACATGTATAAAAGAGGGATTCCTCTCTACATACACAATCTATCTATCTATCTATCTATATATATATATATATATATATATATATATATATATATATATATATATATATAGTAGCGGCCATAATATAAGTAACGGAAACAACAAAGACATAAATATGTGTATTACTTAAAAAATAATGCATGATTAGCAATGAAATTTTTACTGAATAAAGATTAGGGTGTAATGCATAAATATTATACAAAGTTATAAAAAAATTACATAATGGTTTTTTTTTAAAATAACGATTAAATGTAACAAAGTAAATAAGCTCCTGGACAAAAGTTAAGGAACGATATTAATAATTTCCATAAACTTTTAATTGACATTGTTAAAAAATTCGATGGAGCTTTTCAACAATAAGTAAAAGTTCATTTATCATTAGGACTTTATTTTAAAGCAATATGGCAAATTCTACACACAAAACGCTTTCTTTTGGAAAAAAACTCATTATCGCTATTTAGAAAAAAAGTCAATTTCAGAAATTTCTGATATTGATCATTGGTCTAAAAGTGTCGTTCATCGTGTAATTAACAGGTATGAAAGTGATAAAACGTCAGATGCAAAACCAAAAACCGGGAGACCTTCAAAAACATCGCAAAGAGAAGATCGAAGAATTGTTAGAATATCTACAAAAACCGTTTTGAAACTGCTACATCAATTGCCCGTAAATTTAATGAAGAGACAGATAATAAGATCTCAAGGAAAACGGTTGCTCGCAGGTTAAAAAATGCAGGATTGCATTCCCGTATTCCAGCTTCGAAGACTCTCATTTCAAAGCGAAACCAAAGGGCACGCCTGGAGTATGTGAGAGAACATGTTGCCTGGACTGACGCACAATGGGATACAGTTCATTTCAGTGAAGAGGCCAAGTTTACTATATTTGGTTCTGAGGGCAAAACTTACGTACGCCGTAGAACAGGTGAAAGACTGTCTTCTCAATGTGTCAAGAAAACTGTTAGGCTTGGTGGCGGCAGTGTAATGGTGTCGGGAATGATTTTACCTGCAGGAGTTGGCCCTATCATCCGCGTACATGGCAATATCAATGCTGAGATTTACAAAAGGCTTCTACAGCAGCATGTCGTACCAAGATTACACCATAATCTTTATGAATCTCCTATTTTCATGCAGTACAATGCACCTTGCCACAAGGCTCGGAAGGTTATGGCTTTATTTGAAGAAGAAGGTATCGCCCTAATGAAGTGGCCAACCCAGAGCCCCGACCTGAATCCAATAGAAAATGTTTGGAAGATAATTGGAGAAAGGGCTCAGAAAAGAAACCCGAAAAACAAGGATCACCTATGGGAGTTATTGAAAGACGAATGGGAGGGAATTAATGCTGATTTTTGCAAGAAATTAATTAGATCATGTGGTCGACGATGCAGAGAAGTCATTGAAAATAAGGGGATGTTTACCAAATATTAAATTTTGTTGATATTTTGTTCACAATCAAGTATTAACAAGGTCGTTCCTTAACTTTTGTCCAGTAGCTTATTTCCTTTGTTCCATTCAATCGTTATTTTAAAAAAAAAACTATTATGTAAATTTTTGTAACTTTGTATAATATTTATGCATTATACCCTAATCTTTCTTCGGTAAAAATTTCAATAGATATCAAGAGAGAGAGAGAGAGAGAGAGAGAGAGAGAGAGAGAGAGAGAGAGAGAGAGAGAGAGAGAGAGAAATTGATTGAGTAAGTGCGTATGTAGAGAGAGAGGGAGAGAGAGGGAGAGAGAGACAGCGATGACGAAATATATGGAGCCAGACAGTATGTGTGTGTGTATGTAGAGAGAGTGTGTCAGAGAGCAAGAAGCAGACAGACAGAAGTATATGGAGGGGGATACAAAAAGTAATAGAATATGTGTGTGAGTGTGTGTTTATGTAGAGAGAGACAGACAGATAGAGAAACAGAAAAATATTGAGAGAGAGTGAGAGAGAGAGAGACAGTTACAGAGTATATGTCTCTGGGGAGAAAGAGAGCTAGAGACAGGGAGACAGAAAATGATAGTGCAGGCAAGTTTGTTTTGGTGTCGAAAAAATCGTTTAAGGTCAGGTGAAAATCTCTAGTGGAATTTGCCTTGATTATGTGTGATGTCCTGGTTTCGGGGAAAGAAGGTCGAAAGTCGTGAAGTGGCTACAATTGCCTTTATGTTATTGACAAATTCAAACTGGATATGAACACGCGTCTACGTGCTATGAGTGAAATAGATTTCAACGTCAGGTGTCAACTAAATCTTAGCCGGTTTAAAAGCATTTTTAATACACGAACAACGAGACAGATTTTTTTTCTTATTGATACTGAGTTTGATTTCTCTCGCTGATACATCAGGATTTGTAAACGTTTTATTCTTACATTTAATATCGAAAATTGTTCCATTGTAGACTGAAAACTCGAAGGAAGACATGTTTGCACTTACGTTTTAGAGATGATAGGTCAATCTTCTCTAAATAAAAGTTGTTACATACAGATAAATACATACATAACTACGTACATATAGGGTGTTTCAATAACTTGGACCGATTTTAAATGTGAATTAAGTTTAAGCGTCTAAGGATTTTTTTTCTTTTTCTTTCAGATTTAACGGCTTAAATCTTTGCCAATTTCAACCATGCAAAGATTAACAATCAACGTGTTAAAGTTATCGAAGCTTATTACGAAAATGGACATTTTTTTTCTTTTTCTTTCAGATTTAACAATTTAAGGCTTTGGCAATTTCAACCATGCAAAGATTAACATTCAAACAACGTGTTAAAGTTATCGAAGCCTATTACAAAAATAAATATACGGCTCAATGACTTCGCTAGCAAAAAAAAAAAAAAATGGACGCCTGAGGAAGGCCGGAGAGTACAACGGCCGAAAAGTTATGATAATAAGAAAGAAGATGAAGACAAGTTATATTTAGGCAACAAGTATTCATTCGAATCTGTTTTATTAAAAAGAACCGACAAGGTGTGTTCGAAATTGTGGATAAATTGACGAACGGCTTATCCACAATGTCAAGCACAATAATCGACACTTTATTCGAAAATTGGAAAAATACAGTTAAACAGACGTATTCTGTTTTTTTAATCAAACATCTTTGAACCCCCCCATATATATATATGAAGGGTGTTCCAATAACTTGGATCGATTTTAAATGTGAATTAAATTTAAGCGTCTAATGATTTTTATCTTTTTCTTTCAGATTTAACAACTCAAGTGCTTGGCAATTTCAACCATGGAAAATTAACAATAAAACAACGTGTTATATTTATTGAAGCCTATTACGAAAATGGACGTTCAAACAGAAATGCATTTCGCGCACTTCGCGATTTTTTGGGTCATCATAATCGACCAACCGAGAGTGCAATTGGAAACGATGTAACGTTGTTGTGGAGAGGTTCAATTCCTGCGCGCAATGACGAATAGAGGTGTCTGGATTTTCGGCCACATTCTCGTGCACTGCAGATTTTTTTTCTGCTGAACGGCGTAAACGGGCACGCAATAGTGTTTTCTGCTACCGACCCAGGTTTTTTGAATTTACGAACAATTTTTCCAATTTCACTCTTGAAACATAAACACGTTGTAGTACGCTTAAATTCATGCAGATGGGGCACCAGTGTAAATAGCTCGTCAGAGCAGTTGCCATGAAAATATTTGTAGAGAAGACAGAGGGAAGCCACGTCACATCTGTGAGAAAGTAATTGACGTCGAAATGCCAGACCGCTGAGGAGTGTGAACCGTACGATAGGTGATCATATCTACTCCTATTAAGAAAAAAAAAAAACAAAAAAAAATAACGACCTTTCACTTAGATATCAATTAACTAATATAATTGCTTTTAAATTATTCTGAAAAAAGTTATTTTTTGATTGGCTTATAAAAAATAACGGAAATAAATCAAGTTTATTTTTCAACCGTTTTTTCCCGCTGCGATGTCTTTATATTTTACCCCTGTTTGTAATCAGACGACATCACTTTTTCGGCGGAATTTATTTTTTCGACCCTCTCCCCTCCGCCAAAAACAAAAAAAAAACGCACCTACTCACGTGTTGCTTGTATTAAACAGAAGAGGAGGAAGATATAGCAAATAATAGAAAAATGATATGGCAACATCGTCGAATATTGATTTTGAAAAACCTATATAATTCATGTTTTAATGTAAGCATTATATGGAATAATGAAAAATGATTTCTTTTTTAAAATCAGTAATGCGACAATGTTACTAAGTTTCGTCTGGTGCTCCTATTGTACACCTCGAGATTTTTGACAAAATCCAAATAAGGATCTGTAATCTATTCTTATCTTGGCATCTCGACTTCAGTAATTTTTTCACCGACGTGATGTGGCTTCCGTCTGTCTTTTTTTCCACAAATATTTTCATGGAAACTGCTCTATCAAGCTTTTCCTTTCTGCCCAGGTGATCCGGCTACATGAATTTAAGCGTGCTACTAGATTAGATTCTAGGTTCCACCCATTTACTATTGAAATAGCTAGATGCAATCTCCACTTCTTCTCGGATGCTTCCTTCCGATTTCTTACATCCCTGATAACTACAATCTTCAAAAATTTAAATAGAACGTCAATCGCCATCTGTGTTCTTGAACTGCCATTGTCATCTTTTATTTTTAACTTTTCTTAGTCCTCATCTTTCTTAGTTTACTCATTTTCTTTCACTTTCACTCCCTGAAACCCATTGAGTTCTAGTGGCATATCGACTTGTTATGGGTATAAAAAAAGACAAGATGCTAGGGATGGCTGGCAGTGAAAGAAGAAATCTAGTCGTAGCCCTTATGCAAATAGTATATATATATATATATATATATATATATATATATATATATATATATATATATATATATAAAAGACAATTCGGAAATGTTTGAATTGACATTTTTTATTGCAGTGAGGTTTACCCTGTACAATACCTGGGAGTCATTCGTTGTAAAGTATTACGGAGTAAGAAGCGCAGTTGATGCGGATAGGTTGGGAAGACAACGGTTAACTCTTTGCAAGTCGGTTCCACAGAGCAGTGGTTGCTGGAAGAATCTTCTCGAGAGAAAACGTACTTCTCATGAATGTAACACTGACGGAATGAAGGTGGTTCGTTACAATGTGTGTAGTATTGCTAAAGCTTTTGACAGGAAACAGCCACACTTCTAGATATTTTTGTTATAATGCCGGTGTACCCCGGGGCTTATGCTTGAAGCTACGTTACACTAAATTTTCATGAAATGACCTTCGGTATCTAATACTCATGACACAGTATCTCTACTGATGACACAACTGTTTACTCTTGTCTTAATAGTATCTTTAATCGGTTCCGTAATGTCAAATTGAGTGCTGATCTAAAAAAAATGGCCGACAGTCTGTTGTTAACTGGGTCAAGGAATAGCTTCTTAATGTTAAGGTATCCAAAATCGAAACAGATCTCTTTCCATCTTCTGAGAGAAGATTTTTACCTTCCCACATTTTTATTGTAGTGATGTTTACCATGTGCAAGGCCTGAGAGTCATTCGATGTAGATTATTACAGAGTAAGAGGCTCAGTTTATGTGGATAGGTGGGAAAGACAACAGTTAACCCTAGACCTGAACAGATTAAGATTGTAGTGATCGGGGAAACATCCTTATGCTAGTCGGTTCCACAGAGCAGTGGTTGCTGGAAGAATCTTCTCGGGGGAAACTTACTTCTCATCAGTGGAGCACGGACGGAATGAAAGTGGTTCGCTACAATGTGTTTAGTATGGCGGGTCTTAGCCGTTAAGTTTAGAACTAAGAAATATGTTGCCCATTAGCCGGACACATCATCAAACAAATAGAAAACGTAAGCTGTGTTAACGAGATGAAACGTGATTTAGGCTACGCTTTGGGGGGCTTGCTTTCGAAATTTATGAAAATCAGTAGAGAAATTAGATTTTATGTAATTTCGCATCAGTTGTTCTTCTATTCATTTATTTTTATTAGATTTATTTTTCATTTTATTACATTTATTTTCATGATGTCACCCCAAACAAAGCGATAGGTCCACAAGACACCAGCGGTTGCCGTGATTGAAAGAGAACGAGAAGATTTAAATGAGGAGAAAGGATAATAAAAGAACGGAACTCAGGAAGACAGTAGACGGCGGTTGGCATTGTCTTTAAATTCTTTGAAGATTGTATTTCGCAGGGAATAAAAGAACCAGGAGAGAGTTTCACAGGCGAGAAGTGCGAGAAATAACTATTAGAATAAAAGTGACGGTTGCATTTAGCTATTTCAACAGTAAGAAATCTAGTAGTACGCTTAAAGTCATTCAGTCGTGGTATCAAATTTCTTACTAGAACAATAGCCATGACAATATTTTTAGAAAAGTCGGGGTGAAGCTACGTCACCATAGTGGGAAGTGAATTAAGTCAAAATGTCATGTCAGGACCGATAACACTACAGACACTTGTTTGGGTTTTATTTTTGATCATTTCACCCCAAGCAAGACAGTAAAGCCACAAAGACGCAAGAGGTTACTCAATGTGAAAGAATAAGAAAAAAAAAAGGAAAAAGTTATCGTAAATCTCAAGATCAGACATATTGCTGCAACATTAATGCAATGGCGAACGATTTATAAAAGGAAGATTTATAAATGTGCAAGAACGTTTAATAAAAAATAGTGTTTCATATTTTTGTGGTAAATTCTTAAGAAAAAAATATATAAATTCATTTTAAACGCATGTTTAGCTTTTATTACAATTCTAAAACAATAAAGATTGCCAAGGGGAAACGTAATTAAAATAATAAGGGTCAAGGAGAAAAAAAACGTCCTTTTGTCACCCCATCTTTTTGCTGGCACTAAGTTTGCCAGATGTTCAATATTTTTTTTGGAAAACTGATATATTTTTTAAATAATATTTTAAAATTAATTAAATATTTCAAAATACGGAATAAACATTATCTAATATCTGAAAAGATTATGAAATAATGCTTAAATAATGTTAGTTAAAAAAATATTTTATGCATAAAACTCCATCATCCCTAAAAATCATGTGGAGTTGATAGCATTTCTGCAATAGTGCTTAAGAAATGTACTCCTGAACTGGCTGATGTTTTCTTTAAGCGCTACAATAAAAAAAAACTTCCTACATCTGATATTCCTGTTTATTCGAAATCCTCTTCTGTACTTCCATTTTTTTAACAACTCTGGTCCTTCTAACTATCGGCTGTCTATCTCATCTTAACAATTACTAGAGGCTAATCAATGTTGAATTATTTAACCATCTCACATCGCAAGATTTTCTTTCACATGAGAAATATGGCTTTAGCTTCTCTATTTCGATAAATAATGTACTGTTATTACTGAAAGAGTCTATCAAGCATTAGATAAGGAAGGTGAAGCTCGCGCTGTTACTTTGGATATGCCTAAAGCCTTTGACAGAAGACGGCCACTCATCTAGATATTTTCGCATTAATGCCGGTATACACATTGGACCTACGTTACAGATAATTTTCATGAAATGAATTTCGATATCTATACTCGTGACTCTGTATTTATACTGATGACAAAACTACTGTCTTAACAGTAAGTTTAATCGGTTCCATAATGTCAAATTGAGCGCTGATCTCAAAAATGTCCGACAATCTTTTGTTAACTGGCACAAGTAATCGCTTCTTAATGCTAACTCATCCAAAATCGAAACAGCTCCCATTTAATCTTCATGGCTGATGCTAACCTCCAGGGGAGTGACTCATTGCAGCTTTTAGGACTAACCTTACCCGCTGACGTGAAGTGGAAAGATTATGTTGAATCGAATCCTAGGTCTGAACGAGGAAATTTGGTTCACTGTGTCGTGCTAGATAGTTTTTATCCCCATCATCGATCTTAGTACACGACCATTGCTGCCATGTATGGTCTCGTGCTTCTGAAATATATTTAAAAAAAAAAACCTTGATCTCAGCTTCAGTCACCGTATATTTACATTTAATCGAAAGTGCTTCCCGAACAAAATGAACCGGTTGACCAATCACTTAATTTAATCCTGCGTTTCTTAGATTGCAGTCTTATTTGTTCAAGCCTTTCATGTGCGAAACGCAGATAATTTTATCGTCTTGCTTCAACTTGGCCTAAAAATAAAATAAACTTTTTTGTTGCCGACTTTATTGTTTTGTTGCTAATCTTATTCTCCCCAGGTATAATTCTACTGCAGTCTTATATTAAACACATAAAAGTTTTAACATGAAAACATACTGAGCAAAACGTGATATATATATATATATATATATATATATATATATATATATATATATATATATATATATATATATATATATGTATATGTATATGTATGTATATATATATATATATATATATGTATATATATGTATTTATATATGTATATATATATGTATGTATGTATATATATATATATATTTGTATCCCCCCTTTTTTCTTCCTTTTCCTCTTTTTTTCTTTTTCCTATATCATTTCCGCTGATTAAATAGGTCAATGTCTGATCCTTACCCCCTCCTCCTCAATATTAAGTATTGCAATAAAAATAATAATAAATTTTAAAACTCTTCCTTCCCTCTCTAAACTCGAGCCTGGCTCTCACACTATTCCTCACCACCCTCTATGTTAACTTATATATGCTTAATACTGCCCGTCAAATGTGTAAATTTAAAATTCTTTTTTCTTTTTACCTTTGAAAGTGATGTCTGAAGATCCAGAGAAAAATAAAATTCTCCTGTGAAATAAATTATAACTAATGGAGCCTTAAATTGGTTCGTCTTTCTTTAAATTAATATATATATATATATATATATATATATATATATATATATATATAATGCTAGGAGAATTCAATGAATCATTCATGCCATGGAATGTCAAAAAATTTAATGAAAACGGAAAACGGATTAATTAAACAGTTCATTGAACTCTATTTTACTTGTGAATTTTCCACTTGATTGGATCTCAATATATTATTTCAAACTTTTGCTTCATTGCATCTCACTGTTAAAACATTCTAACAATTGACGTCATTTTTGACGATACAGGTGAAAAATATCTAAATAAATTTAACTTGTATTTTTTGCATCCTTTAAAGTAAGCCACAGACATCTGTCAGAACTACACAACAACCTGAACATATTTGAGAAGGACATTAGCATAATCAAGATCCTATGTTGGCAGCAAACCGCCTGCATACAGACAGAAAATGAGTTCAGTAGATATAAAAAAAAAACAGAAAGTTGTGTAAGACAAGGCTGTGTATTCTCACCGGATTCTTTCATGTTGTAGTTTTTGGGTGCCTTATGTACTAGTGAGCCAACCAAAATGAACTGACTCATTTTATAGGTCACCAATGGGAGAGTTAACCGATGAGAAAGCTCAAAATATTCAATTGAAGTGTATAAAGTTGGCCGTTTTTTTTTCTCCGAATATTCACTGCCAACCTCTGATTTCGAAGACTGAACAAATACTGAACAGCTGCTACAAGTTATATTGGCGTTGTTTCTTTGAACAGATTACGTACTGCGCTGGATTCTATATTCATAGACTACGGCGAACATAGTCAACAGTTCAACCTATACAGGGAGGTAATTCTGAGGGAATTAGATGCCCTACCAGAATTCTCTATTGGGTGTCACAATATTAGCAACATAAGATATGCAGATGATACAATTTTGATAGCAGACATAGAAAGGGAAATACAAGAAACTATTACATTATGTAGTGAAAGAAAGTGAGAAGAAAGGACTAAACGCAAACTGCACAAACGCAGAGTCCGTGGTTGTAAGCGAAAGGATGTGCCCAAAATGCGAATTACATATCGGAGATAGCAAAATTAAGCAAGTAAAAAAAAATATCTGGGAAGTGTTCTAACAAAGGACGGAACTTGCGAAACTGAAATCTGAAAACGGATTGGGATGGCCAAAGATGCATCTAAAAAACTAAGCAAAGTATTAAGAGACATAAAAATGCTTAAGAACAAAGAAAACACTACTGAACTGACGGAGAAGAGACATCAAGCAACAGAAGTATTGTTTTACAGAAGGATGCTCAGGATGTCACGGAGCGAACATGTGAGTAACGACGAGGTTTTAGAGAAAATGGAAACAAAAAGAAAAATTATATTTAACCCCAGATAGTTTAAATTTCTAGAGCGTATAAGGAGGAAGGAGGGCATGGAAAATCTGATACACACTGGGCAAATTAAGAGCAACAAGGACAAAGTAAAACAACGCATAACCGACTTGCTGAGCTTGAGTAAATGGATGGCAGTAAAGGATTTAGGAGAAATAACGAAAGACAAAATGAGCTACAAGGGACAGGACGCTGTGGAGATCTATAATCACCTACTTATTGAGAGGAAGCAGCATATTCAGTCAGTTATGTGTCATGTGTGATACAGGCTTACGCGATCATGTATCTTTCGATTCATGACTAAGGAGGCCGGTTTTTTCCGCAGTAGGTTGCCATTTCTTTCTGTGGCAGACCAGTTGCCATCCAAGGCTATAGAACCCGGTCTGTCCTACTATTTACCAATAGCTGCGGGGAGAAGAAAATGATTCATACCTTACTCAAGGATATTAGCACGTAAGTGAATATAATGGATTCGACTGGAATTCGAACGCGGCTCTCCGACTTCTCAATCCGTGCCGCTATTACTCCACCGTGCCTCCTCCTGCCTCCTCTAACACGTGATCTAAATTTATGCCGTCTTTGTTAATCAGCAGTTCTAATTCATATATAAGTTCGAAATAAAACTGTTTAATAAAATATTAAAATAAAGTATTGTATTTAATTCAAGCCAAATATAATATTTAGATAATTGTAGAGAGTCATATTCAACCTCATATATATATATATATATATATATATATATTAGTCAATCTGTCAGTCAATCAGTTATGTGCCATGCATGATACACAATCATGTATATTTCGATACATGACTGACGAGGCAGATTTTTTTTTCCCGCAGTAAGTTGCCATTTCTTTCTGCGGTAGACCTGTTGCCATCCAAGGCTATAGAACCCGGTCTGTCCTACTATTTACCAATAGCTGCGGGGAGAAGAAAATGATTCATACCTTACTCAAGGATATTAGCACGTAAGTGAATATAATGGATTCGACTGGAATTCGAACGCGACTCTCCGACTTCTCAATCCGAGCCGCTATCCATTACTCCACCATATACAGAAGAACAATAAGGTAAATGTTTATTATTTTCTGAACTCTCTAAAATTACACAATCGGCATCTAAATCCCGAAAAACGCATCGTTGCGTGCTTAAAAATCAAAATGAAGACAAAAATTCAGTGTGTACAATGTAGCTTAAAGTACATTTCTGTACATATACATCGGACTTTACTTACATTCGTGAAAGGAAATGTTATTGGTGGTTGATTCTTACTTACAAAGGATGAAATAAGTAATCTGTGATCTTAAACACGTAAAGTACGGTCGTTTCAGGCAATGCGAATGAAGACATGACATTTTCGTTACGAAGGCATTGCCTACGTAAACCTGCGATGGAAACGTAACAATTTGTGTGCTGAAACAGAGAGGTAGATATAAACAAGGTGCGATAAGCATGTAGATACCAGAGGGTAATGTATGATTCTCAACAAAAATAATCACCCGTTCACAAAGAAAGAAAGATAACAAAAAAGTTTGCATTTTGTTTAGATTCTGGAAAGTGTGTCAGTCTGGCTGAGAAATAGGTGGCACGAGAAACAAAGGATAGAATTTCGAAAGCTGAAGAATCCTTCAAAAAGAATATGACATCTTTAGATAGAGATACATAACGACAATCAAATATACGGATTAGAACGCAGATAGATAGATAGATAGATAGACAGATAGATAGATAGATAGATAGACAGATAGATAATCAACACACTGAGATAGATAGATAGATAGATAGATAATCAACACACTGAGATAGATGGATAGATAGATAGATAATCAACACACTGATATAGATAGATAGATAGATAGATAATCAACACACTGAGATAGATAGATAGATAGATAATCAACACACTGAGATAGATAGATAGATAGATAGATAATCAACACACTGAGATAGATAGATAGATAGATAGATAGATAGATAGATAATCAACACACTGAGATAGATAGATAATCAACACACTGAGATAGATAGATAGATAGATAGATAATCAACACACTGAGATAGATAGATTGATAGATAGATAGATAATGAACACACTGAGATAGATAGATAGATAGACAGATAGATAATCAACACACTGAGATAGATAGATAGATAGATAGATAGATAGATAGATAATCAACACACTGAGATAGATAGATAGATATCAACACACTGAGATAGATAGATAGATATTCAACACACTGTGATAGATAGATAGATAGATAGATAGATAGATAGATAGATAAGCAGCACACTGAGATAGATAGATAGAAAGATAGATAATCAACACACTGAGATAGATAGAGAGATAGAGAGATAGATAGATAGATAGATAATCAACACACTGAGATAGATAGATAGATAGATAGATAGATAGATAGATGATCAACACACTGAGATAGATAGATAGATAGATAGATAATCAACACACTGAGATAGATAGATAGATAGATAGATAATCAACACACTGAGATAGATAGATAGATAGATAATCAACACACTGAGATAGATAGATAGATAGATAATCAACACACTGAGATAGATAGATAGATAAATAGATAGATAATCAACACACTGAGATAGATAGATAGATAGATAGATAGATAGATAGATAGATAGATAGATAGATAGATAGATAGATAGTAGGATAGATACATATTAATATTGATATATGGGGAATATGAGTAAAGATTGATAAATATAAGAATATGATATATAACTCTATGCAATCAGACAAATGGTGGGTATTATATTAAAAAAAATGGAAAAATAATTTTTTCCGTTTTGTCACGTAGTTGCCCATTATACATACATACAGTGGGCTATGATACATTTTCAGCCACCCTTGATTACAGCAATTCTGGCTTGTGTAATAACGCCTCTTCTTTTTTTTTTCAGACAATAATGTGTTAGTATCAAGCTACTCTCATCTATGAAAAATAGTTGACTTACATTTTGCAATGAAATTTTGTGGACGTAAGGAAATTGGTGAATTTCAATGAGGGTAAATATCAGGATGGCATCAGTACGGCAAGTCGAATAGAGAAATTGCTAAGTTTTTCAAGGTTAATCATCAAACGGTTAATAATACTGTCAAGGCTATTGACATGTGGAACAATGTCCAAAAAGACCAAGCATCGTGTCTGAGTGAATGAAAAGGAGGCTGAAGAGGAAGAAAAGTCATCAGAAAATAGTGTGAGAATGTCAAAGATGTCGCCAACATCATGGAAATGTCGCCACATGTAGTGAGAAAGACTCTGAAAGAGTTAGGCTATGAAACAAGAGTTGCAAGAAAGAAGCCCTTCATTTCAGAGGTTAACAGGTACAGGCGTATGGATTGGGCGAGAAAATTCAAGAGTAAAGATTATGAATTTTGGCAGTCTGTAATTTGGTCAGATGAAAGTAAATTCTGTCAATATTCAAATTCAAGACAGGTTTATGTTTGGAGAAATCAGAATGAGACTTGGAACACTGAATGTCTGTAGGCGGCCATGAAACATGGAGGGATTGGAGTAAAGGTGTGGGTTGCTGTCTGGTTTGGAGGGAAGTCTGAGCTGATTCTTGTTGACGAGCAGTTGAATGGTCAAAAATACTGTCAAATATTATAGAAAAGACTACTTCTACTATTTGAGACCAATCGGATTAACAACAGTGTTTACCTTTTTCAAGAAGATGGAGCACCATGTCATATGAGAAAAGTAGCAAAGGCCTGGAAAGA
Organism: Acanthosepion esculentum; assembly: GCA_964036315.1. NCBI lineage: Eukaryota > Metazoa > Mollusca > Cephalopoda > Sepiida > Sepiidae > Acanthosepion > Acanthosepion esculentum. The sequence goes on along the minus strand of OZ038476.1, from coordinate 112,669,200 downwards.
ATCGTAAAGTATCAAGTTATTGCCGTGGTTATCCCAAAATCTTTACATGAATCCAATAGAGCACGTTTGGGAGCACCTTGACCGTAGACTTCGAGAGCGTGCAACCAAAATTACGTCAGTGGCAACCCTTAAAGAAATATGGTGACAAAATATGGATCAGACGATTATTGATAACTTGATTAAATCTATAAAAAATCGAATACAAGCACTGAAACTAACAAATGGAAGACCTACTCCATACTAGTTCCAAATATTGTTTGTTTATGTTGAATAGGTATTACGTAATTAAATTTTGAAATAATTTATTTCTCCTGGCTAAAAACTTTTCTTAGGCCACTGTACACACACACACACACACACACACACACACACACACATATATATATATATATATATATATATATATATATATATATATGACCGATTTTAAATGTGAATTAAGTTTAAGCGTCTAATGATTTTTTTCTTTTTCTTTCACATTTAACAACATAAATCTTTGCCAATTTCAACCATGGAAAGATTATCAATCAAAGTCTTAAAGTTATCGAAGCTTATTACGAAAATGGACATTCTAACAGCATTTGAATGAGATGTTCCCACGTCTCATCATCTCTCAAAACAGGGAAGTCAATTGACCACCACAATTGTGCGACTTGACGCCTTTAGGGTTCTTCCTTTGTAGACATCTCAAAAATAAGGTCTATGACAAGCCAACAACAATTCCACAGCTGAGGGATGAGATAATAAGGCATATTGGTGAGATCGAGGAGGAACTATGCAGTGGCGTCATAAAATCATTTTGACCATCGAGTGGAGGCGTGCCGCCGAAGAGTTGGCGGGCATTTGTGCGATATTATTTTTCACCGATAATTGCCATGACTTAGATAACATGATCCAATACAGAAATACATTTTCACCAATAACACTGATTTATTTACTGCTGACTTTGATCCGTCTTAATGAAACACCCTATATATATATATATATATATATATATATATATATGTATGTGTGTGTGTGTGTGTGTGTGTGTGTGTGTGTGCGGGGTGGGGGTGTATTGAAAAGCACTGGGCAGCCTTTTCGTCCTACTTGGGACTCATCAGCATTTCTGCATTCTGTGGAGGATTATTCTAGGCTCGATGAATTACTATAGATGATTACTCTAAATCCCCCAAATTTCTTCACCTGTATATCCTTAATGCTCGTGAGGATCGGCTAAGCATGAAAAGAAGACGTGGCACTTGGGCCACTGTTCCATGGGTATTTGCATACTTGGTGGAGTATCACAGCGTAACTGAGTGAGAGGCGGCGCTATATCGAGTTTAGTCAGTTTTTTTCTTCGTAAGGTATGACGTTTACGTTGTATCGTAATGGTCCGGGTTCGATTCTCGGTAGTGGATGCGCGTTGCTGATGCGGGCGAAAACGGCCGCCCAATGTATTCAGCTGATGAGGAGGAAACGGCACGTCCATTGTTTCTGCATTCTGATGAGGATTATTCTATTATAGTTACTATATATGATTACACTCACTCACACACACACACACACACACACACATATATATATATATATATATATATATATATATATATATATATATTATATCTCATGGCATTTCGAATGTCATTGGGCATTTCTAAATATTGTATCAAATATTCAACATTCAAATAGGGAGTGGATCTCCTTGTAAAATCAGAAATGTGAGTATAATTTAAATAAAATATCTTTAAGTGAAAACCAACAAGTAGCTCTGTAGTTTAATATATGATATATAACTGGTGGGGCGAAAGGTATATATATATATATATATATATATATATATATATATATATATATATACATATGTAATCCTATACAGACTGATTCCAAAATCTTCAAATGATTCTTGGAACAGCCATGTAAATAATTTTGAACGACTCTTTCGTATACGACTTGGCACGAGATGTTGAGCAATAGCCGATTCCCTATTTGTAGAGGGAAGATAACACATTTTATCTATCTTGCCAAGTCATATTTTAGAAGGTACATGTTGATTAATTCTAGTCTCCAACACCTAGTAGAGAATAAAGCCTGTGCCAAGTCATCTCCGAAAGAGTGGTTCAAAATTATTCACATGGCTGGTTCCAACAATCATTTGAAGATTTTGAAATCAATCTGTATAGGACTACGTAAAACTTCTCTCTGTCGGCAGAAGGAATTTGTGAAGTCTCTTAATTTTTGGGGGGGATATTTTATTTTAACTGTCCCTCGCTAATTATTTACACGCAATTTCCCCTCCCCTCGTTATAAGTATATATACTTATATGTCAGTTTAGCGTGATTTCCTCTGCCTTTTCTGCTGTTCATTTTCTTTGCTGTTCTTTTCGTTTAATTTATCAATTTTTCCAACGATTTTCTCCTGATGAGATTTTGGACGGAAGGGCCTTAGGAACTATTACCATTAATAAATTCCTTGTTTTTAAAATAGTATATATATATATATATATATATATATATATATATATATATATATATATATATATATATATATATATATATATATATTCTCTCCTTCATTTATATATATATATATATATATATATGTATATATATATATATATATATATATATATATATATATATATATATATATATATATAAAAGTGAACATAGAAGTCAACACTTAGAGGCGAAAGTCTCTTTCATGCTAGATGCAATCGTCAGGCCAGGATTGCATCTAGCATGAAACAGACTGTCGCCTCTAAGTGTTGACTTCTATGTTCACTTTTATATTTACACACGCTCTATCTCTGATATTGAGCACTTTATCCCATAAATAGAGCAAACTTTAAGACTATATTTCTTCATATATATATATATATATATATTTGTGTGTGTGTGTGTGTATAATCGCGTTTCAATGTATATATATATATATATATATATATATATATATATATATATATATATATATATATATATATATATATAATGGGAGACGTTTCATGGTCGCAACGCCACTGCTCTTACCATTCGGCCACGCGTCAGCAGGTTAATATATGCATATGAAGGATCATAGATAGATAAATCGCTGGACTCGAAGCCATTGACAGTCCTCGATTTGATATACTTCTTACTTTACTTGACAGGCATCTTTTAAGATTTTGTGTCAGTGTGTGTGTGTGTGTGTGAGAGAGAGAGAGAGAGAGAGAGATAGAGAGCGAGAGAGAGAGAAAGAGAGAGATGGGGTAAGCGGATAGAATTCAGAAATAATTAAAGTTTAATAAACTTTTCATTTCTGCATTTTCATAATTGAATCGCCTCTCACGGCAATATGATTAAAACATCTTCTGAAACGCAAGTTTCATATCTGTTATTTTGGATTTCTAACTCAATAGACGGTATTAAAATAAAGATTAACAGAAAAAAAAATTGATAAAACAAGGTGGAAATTAGAATTACATTTGTTTCCTCGAGATTTAGTTGTGAAACTCAACTTCTGTAACCAGGGAATAATAAATAATATATTAAAAAAAAAAAACGAACCGCCTGTCTTTACGATAAAACAATCAAGGAAATTTGAAATTGAAAAATTAATACGATAATTTTCATTATTTGTTTTCAGTAAAAGAGTATATACCATACTAACGACAAAGAACAGTGGTTAGCAAGATGCAAGTCACATGCACCCATACTTTGAGACGCACTTTGTGAACGGCATGTGTAGCCCTGGATGATTTAACTAAGCCCAGGAAATGATGCCATCCCCGTTCTTTACAAGAGCCAGGTCAGGTAGGTGAGATGTTTATCGAGATGTGGTAAGCTTCTCGATGTTCTGTTTCTAATTTCATGGAAAGTGCTCAGATGAAGTACTTGGTTCCCCCAGGTCTAAGCTTCACTTCTAGGACCCGCCATGCCACTTATATTGTAATTCGCATTCTCTTCGTATTTTATCGGTTAGAAGTAAGTTCCACTCGAACTGCTTTTTCCAGCGAACCAATTCTCTATGGAAGAGACTCCCAAGAGGATGTTTCCCCGAACACTACAATCTTAACCTGTTCAAGTCTAGGATTAACCATTATCTTACCTTCTTTCCGTATAAAATGCCTCTTAACGTAATACTCTATCGGAAATAGATCTTGAGCCTTAGTGTAATTATATATATCTATATCTATCTATCTATCTATCTATCTATCTATCTATATATATATATATATATATATATATATATATATATATATATATATATATATATATATATAATAAAGAGAAAGAAGAGTAAGATATATAATCCGATGTTCTTACTAATATTTTTATTTTTAGAAAACAGTGCTCAATGAAAATCTACAGAGCATAAATATTAGAAATTTACTAATTTAAAAATATGTTTCCATAGCTACAGAGGAATTACCATGTTTCAAAAGCAGAAACTAAAAAGTTCAAATTCAATTATAGAATAAAAATAATGTCCTAAATTATGTTTTATTTTCAAGCGAATTTTAATTCTTGAATTTAAAGTTTTTAGCTTCTGTTTTTGAAAATGGTACTTTCTGCGATGGAACCATATTTTTATATTACTAAATTTATAATATTTATTCTGTGTAGATTTGCATTGAGCACAGTTGTGTAAAAATAAAAATAAAAACAAGAACTCCGTATTATATATCTTACTATTCTTTCTCTTTATTATAATTTATATATATATATATATATATATATATATATATATATATATATATATATATATATATATATATATGATTACACTAAGGCCCAAGATCTATTTCCAGTAGAGTATTACGTTAAGAGGCAGTTTATACGGAAAGAAGGTAAGATAATGGTTACTCCTAGACTTGAACATGTTAAGATTGTAGTGTTCGGGGAAAGATCCTCTTGGGAGTCTCTTCCATAGAGAATTGGTTCGCTGGAAAAAGCAGTTCGAGTGATCCTTGTTTGAATCTCACTATGGTTGATTTGTCAGGTTGATGAATATATATATATATATATATATATATATATATATATATATATATATATATATAATCTTACGTCCGGATCACGTTGAAACGTCGGTTCCCGTATGATCACTGAATATAAGCAACATACAGCGTGGTCAGTACCAAAATAGGTTACCGCTTGGGTATTCTATATGTTGTAATGTGACGGCGTGTAAAGGATAATGGATCGCAATTGTTAATCAGGGAGCCGGCAAATACGGCAATGCTACTAATAAACCAAGGGTGTAACAGAGAGTGAAAGTGTTATGGCCCAGGTTAGGACCAATGAAGAACAACACGCACACAAGAGTAGAAATAACGAAGATATATGACACGGAATAATAATACAAGATGGGGAAGGTGTTAGTATGACTGTCAGTCTGGTTTGGAGTGAACTACTTTCGGCTCGACTCGATTCGTCCCTCTCTCTTGAGAGACGTAATATACATAGTGTTAGGAAGAGTTAATTCTGTAGTTATTGGTAATGACCCATAACAGAAAGTGAGAGACAAAACTTGGTGTAGAGGGGTTTGAAGTAAGGATAAAAGATGAACGGATTCAAGTAGAGAGAACATGGCGATTGACGTTGCATTTAAAATTGAGAACATTGTAGCCATCAGGGAAGCACCTAAGCGGAAGGGAGTTCCACAGGCGGGAAATGCGATGAAGATAACTGTTGGTGTTTGCCGTTACTTTTAAATATTTCAACAGTAAACGGGTGCGACCTAGATCCCAATCTTGCTTAAATTCATATAGTTGCGGCTCCAGGGAAAAAAGCTGATCAGTGCAATTTCCAGCTCCTGAGTCGATGTAGTCGTTCCACTTCAAGTCAGATGAGAAAATCAAGGTCAAGAAGTCGCAGTGTGATGCTCTCCGGAGTCTAACATCAACCATGCTGATGCAGCTACTGAGTCGATGTAGTCGTTCCACTTCAAGTCAGTTGAGAAAAGCAAGGCCGAGAAGTCGCAGTATGATGCTCTCCGGAGTCTAACATCAACCATGCTGATGCAGCTACTGAGTCGATGTAGTCGTTCCACTTCAAGTCAGTTGAGAAAAGCAAGGCCGAGAAGTCGCAGTGTGATGCTCTCCGGAGTCTAACATTAACCATGCTGATGACGGACAGGAAAGTTTCTCAATTGGGGTTAAAAAAAAATAGCAGTTTTATTCTGAAGGCATTGAAATTTTCAAGCCATTTCCTACCCTAGTTAAACACAGATCGGAGGTCCTTTTCAAAAGCAGCAACAAGGTTAACTTTGTCAGCTCTTACGGATTCGCTATTGAGGAGATAAAAGATGAAATAATAATTGGTTTCAAACTAAATTGGGACGAGTCACAATATTGTCACACTGTGTGAAGATCGAACTCACTGTGGCTACCACACACCGTGTTTATATATCGAAGGCACAGTGTGACGATCAAAGTCACTGTAACTATCATCCATATATTACATAACAAGAGTTAATCAATCTGGTCGATGTTTGCAACGCCCTCGCGATCGTGTTCTGGTTTTTGTGCAAGACTATCATTAGAAATAAATAAATGTTTTGTTGGTATTTGAAATTTTACAAGAGATTGAATGTATTTGCTGTTCGTAGCGGAGGAAGAAGATGGCGTATATGAGCAGGCCCTGGGGATATCTGCTTTCATCAGGGGTCGAATAGGGACCAGCAGAGCCCTCGGGCTAACATGCGACAACCTTCACAGATATTACTCACTCTCTCACACACAGACACGCACACAAATAAACACTCTTACACACACACCTGTGTGTGTGTGTGTCTTTGTGTATGTATGAAATAGAATAGGGGGAGTGAAAAGGACAAGAAGACGCAGCTATTTTCAATATAGTTCCTTTAATCTCGGGTCGGTCTTTCCTTAAAATGTGCGTGATATTCTTCGGGTCATTAGATGTATTATGTTGCCTTGTGAATCAAAAATAAGCGTGGGCATGGAAGGGTGATTTTTCAGTACAAAAAGTAAACATAGCGCCATTATTCTGTAAAGGATGTTAAGACAAAAACGAGAATGCCAGCATACACATACACACATGCGAATGTACTCGCATTCTCATACACGTGCATCAGAAAGCAGGAGAAAAGGAAAAAGATAGAAAGTAACAAAAGTGAGGGAGGTGTTCGCAATGTGCTTAACTTACCTGTCCATTTT
>OZ038476.1:112649558-112659558 GCA_964036315.1 Acanthosepion esculentum | reverse complement strand
GTGGATGCAAACTGCTGATGAGTCCCAAATATAGGACGAAACGGCCGTCCAGTGCTTTCTGCATTCTGTTGAGGTTTCTGACTCATTGAATTACATAATTATAATTATCAAATCCTCCTAATAATTTCTATCATTTATATAGTATTGCTTGAATCCTTTCTATCATATATATACATATGATAGTCTGTTTTGGTTGCAAGAAAAATTTCAAACATGCCTGGCCGCGTACACAATTCCGGAAAAATTCTTGAAGACAATAAACAATAACTAAAAAATTCTTGAGGCTATATTCCTAAAACAGTTGATACCTAACCTAAACAAAATAAACTACGAAATCACCACAAATATTCTTAACTGCCTATAATTGATAACATAAGCCATTGGTTTATACCAACGGCTTCCCACACTTAATACTTCTCGTTTTCACTCTCGCGTGGTCATGTGTGACGTCACGAGCTGCGACGCGATTTTCACTTCCACGTCTCGCATACACGACTTTGTCGATGCTTTGAAATTTTTCATGCAACAAAAACAGACTATCATTATTGTTTCGTCCGTGTATTGTTTGATATATTGAAATGTAATTGTCATCTTTGATAATGGCTTATGTAAGCCGAAAGCTTAGATTGGATTTAAACATGTATCAATATGGTGATTTCCTTTCGTCTTTCAATGATAATGTTATTAAGCTTATCAGGCAATATGAAAGGAACTTAATTAAAATAAATCGACAAAACTTGTCTATATTATTCAATGAAACATGCATCAATGAAAAATTGCTGCCTAAATATACACAATATATATATGTGTGTGTGTGTGTGTGTGTGTGTGTGTGTGTGTGTGTGTGTGTGTGTGTGTGTGTGTGTGTGTTAGGAGGTATATTTCATTCAAGAATGTTTAGTTAAATAAATAATATTATCCTAAATGAAAATGAACATAATACGCCTTCAAATAGCTCTAAACATATCAAACTACATAACTATAAGCAGAAGGGAAAAATTCTAAAAATGACTCAAACACTGATCCAAGAAAAAAAGGAAAATTAATTATATACTGTACGAAATTTAATACAACCAACCGACTCATTCATAACACCTCTTCGTCAACAAGCGTCATACAAAAAAGCAACATCGTATATCAATTTAAATGTACTTTTTGAGATTGCATCTCTGATAAAAATGTTAATACGCATGTTGGTTTTATAAGAACAACTGTGTAGAGAAGTCTTACGTTCTCAGAACATCTAAGGAAACACTCATGTCCACTTTCGCAGTTTAGATAGATATTAGATAATAATAAGCAAAAAGTTAAAATTCTGGAAGCCCTTTATATAAGAAAATTGCTTCCAAAAATTAAATGAAGTCTACCTAAGAGCTTTAAAAATACGCAGTTCAGATCATTTACACGAAGAGAAATACGTTGAAAACAGTCTTAAAATTCTCCAGCACCCTCATTATTTAATATTCTCTTCGAACGAACGGCCCACAAAATATTCCAAAACAAAATATACGGCTTCTCCTGAGAAAGTCAATGAATCAAAAAATACATTAACCTGCCTACTAATTCATCACTACTACAATCGAAAAGAATCGATCTTAAGTCAACATAAAAGTTTTTTACTGCTACATTCAGGACAATAAGGACTTAGTCAATACGAAACAAAACAATAAGCTAACACCTGAAGGAGGAATTTACTCCATCGCCCTTAATATTTTTGTCACAGAAATACGGAGGAGAAATCTCAAGGAATCTAAATAGAAGGTTATATGAAAACAAAAGAAACATTTTACAAAATAATACATCAAAGGCATCGGTTGTACACCGTAACGAAACTGACAACAGCTTTGACATGAAAAATGCTACCATGATCAAGGGAGAAAATAATTCACTCCGACGTAAATGCCTCGAGAGTGCATTAATCGCCAGGTCATCTACAGTAAATCTGCGCCCGGGCTCTTACAATATTTCACCATTCCTGGCAGATCACAATGTAGGAAGACTACATACAAAATGATGGAAAGAAAAATAAAAGAATTTAAATAAATAGGGCCGAATTTTTTTAAAAATTGCCAGTACCCCTCTGCCGTGCACACATATAATCCTACAAACATGACAAAATTAATCGGTTGAAGTTCTGAAGGACGAAACGCGTCACAAGTACGCATTTTCCACTTTGTCATAAAATTTCACGCGCGCACGCGCACACACACACGCACACACACACACACACACACCCACACATACACACACACACACACATATATATATATATATATATATATATATATATATATGTATTGTAATCCTCTCGAATTCACTTCTTATTGTTGTTATAAATTTCACTTAGGAATGGGGCACTGTTTATTTTAACAATGAATTTAATATCAACATTAAGAAATCAATTAGAGAATTCAAGAGGATTACAATAATGTGTGTGTGCGTGTATAATCTGGACATATTATTTTATATGTCCAGATTACACACACACACACACACACACATATATATATATATATATATATATATATATATATATATATATATACCGGGTGTAACAACAAATTTTCCAACTCTTCTAACAGCAGAATTGTCCGTTTGTTAGATTAAGATTTGAACCATTATATGTTAGAAAAGATTAAAGATATCTTACTGGAATTATCCGAGATTTTTATAACACTATTGGACACTACTTTGAGCTCTTTGTAGTTGAATAACTGTTATGGTCCAGGTTCCTTGTACCACAGTGATGGTCCAAGGTAGAACCAATGAAGAATAACTCGAACACAGGTATGGAATAACAGATATATTACAAACAGAATATCTACAAAAGAAGTAGAAGTGTTAGTAATATCAATCAGGTTAGGTTAGAGAGATGTATGTTCTCTCGACCAGTATCACTATTCCAATGTCCTACAGTAATCGTCTGACGGGACTCTGTCTCTGGCTGACTGACTCACTCACTGACTCTGTGTCGATATTTAACAACTCCCCACACTAGTCGAATGTGGCACAAGGCCGGTTTAACGTGGGCTTACCGAGCCCATAGGCTCGGCCAAAAATATGCCTATTAGAACCCGTATACACGGGTTCAGGGACTGTCTACCTCCCCGGACGGCACTTTGCCCTGCGGCAAAGCCGCGTCCGAGTTCCTCTCCGTAGAGGCGGAGAGTTTGACAGCAAAGAACAGTCTAAACGACTGTTCCAACACCGACTCTGTGTCGATATTTAACAACCCCTCGACACGGGTCGAATGTGGCACAAGGCCGGTTTAACGTGGGCTTACCGAGCCCGTAGGCTCGGCCAAAAATATGCCCATAACAATAATTCAAAGGGTTTTTCAGTGATTCTTACGACAAATGGTGTCAAGATGGCTAAATATCTTATCTGAAAACCTGGAAAAAGAAACTCAATTAGTTTAGTGTTTTTTTTTAGATATTAAACATTATGTGGTATGTTCAGTTATCGTATGTTTTACCCGATTTGGCAAATTTTGCTGTTACATCCGGTATATGCGACGTGTTTCATATATATATATATATATATATATATATATATATATATATATATATATATATATAGTTTGTGTGTGTATATATATATTTATGTATGTATATATATTGCTGCTTTCTTTGTCGTGTTTAAAGATTAGCAGTGTAGTCAATGGCGAATTTTTGATTCCATGTCTTCTGTAAATACTGTACGTGTCAACAGTCGCTTCACATGTCATTGTTTGTCGGTGAGGGTGTATATCTTTATTGCGCTCATAAAGGATCCTGCACGCTAGCATATGTCTGTGTGTGTGTGTGTTTGTCTGTGTGTGTGTGTGTATATGTGTGTGTGTGTGTGTACAATTATTTTCCCATTCGTATGTTGGTGCTGATTTTATATTTCAAAAAGCGATTTAATATTTTCACAGTAATTGGAGGAAAATTAGGTTGTCTGACGTCAGAATATTAATCTTCCTGGTAATGAGGTAAATTCGAATATTGAGCTGAACTTCAAATTAGGTTAAGATCTTGATTTCCTCTTGCCCTAAACGAGGGAGGACTGAAATTAATCGAAAATCTTATCTATCTATGTACCTATGTCTTCATGCTTGCTCTCCTCCTGCTTCACTATCTATATATCTATCTATCTAGCAATCTATCTAGCTATGTACATGCATGCATACATACATACATCTATACATTTATACATACATACAAATATATATATATATATATATATGTGTGTGTGTGTGTGTGTGTGTGTGTGTGTGTGTGTGTGTGTGTGTGTGTGTGCGTAGATAGATAGATACATCTCTTGATTAAGGGTATATTTGATTTAAAAGGCGCCAACCTGTGTAAATCTTCTAAAGAGAAGTTATAGAATGGAGCACAAATAGGTATAAAGATAAATGAAAAATATATATGTACTATATATATATTTTTACTCACACACACACACAGACTTATATATATATATATATATATATATATATATATATATATATATATATATATATATATATATATATATGTCACACAATATGAAACGGACAAGTCCGACAATTATTTTTTAAGACCTTGCTAACCGAAGCGCTCCTCTGTGTCTAAATCGGTTAAACCACGTCAGGCTATATGACTGTTCCGTATAGGATATAGGTTCGATTCCTGACGCAGGGCGCATATTTTCTGTGAAAAATTCCCGGACATTTGGGCCTGTAAATATCGTTAAGACCGTTTATTTTAAACAGAGCATTTACTTAAATAATTGTATCTATAAAAAGAACGTATAAACATAAAAAAGGTATATATATATTTATATATGTATGTATATATATATATATATATATATATATATATTTACATACTTGATGAATTACTTGATGATAATGATGACAGTCCTATGGGTAAAGAGATACTTGGATGAGTTCCACCACGGAATAGAGGTAACCTCTTCGTCACTTTGTCCCGTTGGTACAATTGGTATGGTGTTTGCCTCGTGTCGTAACTCTTCGGGTTTCAATTCTCGGTAGTGGATGCGCACTGCTGATGAGTCCCAAATATAGGTCGAAAAGACCGTCCAGTGCTTTCTGTTGAAGTTTCTTCTAGACTCAATGAATTGCTTAATTAGGATTATTTCAAATATTCCTAATTATATATATATATATATATATATATATATATATATATATATATTGCTTAAAAAACATTTAGTTTAATATTACTGTGCATAATGAAAAATAAATGAGGAAAAACATGTTTCACCCCATCTCTTCCAGGTTTTTTAATCGGAGTGTGCAAAGTAAAATATAACAAATTTAAAATTGTGAATGATTAATTGATGAGGGAAAAAAAGGAAGTGGCATAATACAGACTTATCATAGCAAGACCAAGCAAGCAATCACGCTGTTTACAGAGAGAAAGTTTACAAGACCTGATATAAATAGAATCCAGTACCTTTAGATGAAAAATTGAGTGTGAATGAAATAAAACAGTAAAAGGTTCAGCACTGAATTCAACAGCACACTTTCTGTTTTTAATAATGTGTTCACAAATTGAGTAACCTCAGGTATTATCGATGACTTCATTTTGATCAAGGATATGGTTCATGATCTTAAATGGTACATGCCGTTTAATTCTTGCATCAGATCGTTGAGTAGTTCTCCTGATGTATCTGACTCTGCAACCGCAGTTATATTCATAAATAACCGAATTTACTTGATGAGGAGAGAGAGCGTCCTTCCTACTGGATGAGAGGATCGGCTTGTTCTAAAATACGACACGAATCTCAGCAGAAAAATAACAATTACGAAGACTCGAAGAAAATTTCCTGAAGATATCTTTACAGTTAATTCAAATCCAATATATATATATATATATATATATATATATATATATATATATATATATATATATATATATATATATATTATATATATATATATATATATATATATATATATATATATATATATATATATACCCAAGTATAGTATTGGCGTATACTGAATAAATTCCAATAATCAAAGAATAATATTCTTAAAAAGTGCTCAATACAGAATAGAGGAAATATTCTACATTCAACACCATCACTTGGTAAGGCACAAGAAGTGTTGAAACAAAATGGCTATTTTGTGGTGATTTTGTAACATATTCATGTTATAATTTTCGAATAAATTATATATATATATAGGTAGTATATCTTCATTCAAGCATGTTTGGTTGAATAATGTCGATATATTATGTCTATTTTTATTTAATCCTCACGTATCCACGGATAAATTTATTAGTACTGTTGAAAAACTCAGTAAGGAAAACCACGTAGTTTTACTTATTTCTTTTATTTTCCCAAGAACTTTGGATCTCATCCAAGATCATCTTCAGGGGTGTATTTCTAAGACGAAAAATGACTGTAATTGTTAGTTGTGGATTTTTTTGTAAATGTCAATATGATTGGCTATGAAAATAAATAAACATGATATGTCTAGATTATTCAACCAAACACGTTCGAATCTATCAAATCAGAACCAACATACGAATGGAAAAATACTTGCACACAATACGCTTGAATGAAGAACTCTCTGGCTTTCAACCCAATGAAAAGTAATCGGTCAGGTCCTCAGCTGTGTAGCGACTCTACGACCACACACTGTCATGAAACTGATGGCGCTGCGTATATCACATAGCCAATCTTATATTTTTAATCAGCAAGATAGTACTACACACACACACACACACACACACACACACACACACACACACACACACACACACACAGAAAGAGAGAAGACGCAAATCCCTACGACCACTATAATAAATTTGACTTCCGTTGCAAAACAAGATTAAAAAGAAAATTAATAAGAGGAAAATAATTTTGGTAATCAAAGAACGACATATTTATTTTTCGATATCTGGATCTGATGTTTTTGAAGAATTTTAAATTGATTAAATTTATTTTTGGTTTATATTTAAAATATATACATATATAAATATATAATTGTGTATTTGGGCAGCAATCACTATTTTATGCATGTTTTGCTAAAATCGACTGCAATTAAACTTTATATTTAATTTTTCTTGTGTGTGTAGAAGTGTTTTCTTTTCTGGGCACAAAGTGTGTAAAAACTCTTCAAAAGCTCCATATATCCGACTGCTTTCAGCTATTAATTTAACCATTATCAAGGACAATTTTTTATTTTTTTTATTTTTAACTGAATATATTTTTTACATTTGACTGTATATATATATTAAGTTATATGAATATTTTACAAAAAAAGGTAAGCTCTTTGTGTCTGTGTTCATAGTTAATATCACGGGATGTTGGCTTTTCCTTTTTCATTATTAGTTTTTCAATTATTTTTAGTATTTTTTATATGTGGATGAGGTTTTTATAAATTTATTTTCTACTGTTATGTTGTGGATGTAGTTTGGTAGTTTTTCGTTTGTGTTTAAATGAGTCATTCTTGCGCTGTGGACAGATAGGTGTAAAGATAGTCATGTAGCGGTATGACAAATATAATTATTTATCAGTTTGGTTAGATCAAGAACACAGATCCTCATAGGGCATGTGGACTCTTAAATAATAACGGCATAACAAAACAAAAATTGTTAGTGATTGCCCCAAACTCGGATAACTGGAAAAGACAAATACGGATTCCGTGTAAATTAAGCCCTAGTTTCTATATTTATCTATCTATCTATCTATCTATCTATCTATCTATCTATCTATCTATCTATCTATCTATCTATCTATCTATCTATCTAATTCTCTTCATATCTATCTAGGTATCTATCTATATCATTATATTCATACCTATCTATCTCAATATATTCACTCTCTTCATATCTATCTATCTATCTATCTATCTATCTATCTATCTATCGAATTCTGTTCATATCTATCTAAGGTACCTATCTATATCATTATATTCATACATATCTATCTCTATATTCACACCTCATATCTATCTATCTATCTATTTTATTCTGATCTATCTCGGTAACTATCTATATCATTATATTCATAACTATCTATCTCAATATATTCACTCTCTTCATATCTATCTATCTATCTATCTATCTAATTCTCTTCATATCTATCTAGGTATCTATATATATCATTATATTCATACCTATCTATCACACTATATTCACTCTCTTCATATCTATGTATCTATTTTATTCTCATCTATCTTGGTAACTATCTATATCATCATATTAATACCTATCTATCTCAATATATTCACTCTCTTCATATCTATCTATCTATCTATCTATCTATCTATCTATCGAATTCTCTTCATATCTATCTAGGTACCTATCTATATCATTATAATCATACCCATCTATCTCTATATTCACACTTCATATCTATCTATCTATTTTATTCTGATCTATCTCGGTAACTAACTATATCATTATATTCATACCTATCTATCTCAATATATTCACTCTCTTCATATCTATCTATCTATCTATCTATCTATCTAATTCTCTTCATATCTATCTAGGTATCTATATATATCATTATATTCATACCTATCTATCACACTATATTCACTCTCTTCATATCTATGTATCTATTTTATTCTCATCTATCTCGGTAACTATCTATATCATTATATTAATACCTATCTATCTCAATATATTCACTCTCTTCATATCTATCTATCTATCTATCTATCTATCTATCTATCTATCTATCTATCTATCTAGTTCTCTTCATATCTATCTAGGTATCTATCTATATCATTATATTCATACCTATCTATCTCAATATATTCACTCTCTTCATATCTATCTATCTATCTATCTATCTATCTATGTATCGAATTCTCTTCATATCTATCTAGGTACCTATCTATATCATTATATTCATACCCATCTATCTCTATATTCACACTTCATATCTATCTATCTATTTTATTCTGATCTATCTCGGTAACTATCTATATCATTATATTCATACCTATCTATCTCAATATATTCACTCTCTTCATATCTATCTATCTATCTATCTATCTATCTATCTATCTATCTAATTCTCTTCATATCTATCTAGGTATCTATATATATCATTATATTCATACCTATCTATCACACTATATTCACTCTCTTCATATCTATGTATCTATTTTATTCTCATCTATCTCGGTAACTATCTATATCATTATATTAATACCTATCTATCTCAATATATTCACTCTCTTCATGTCTATCTATCTATCTATCTATCTAGTTCTCTTCATATCTATCTAGGTATCTATCTATATCATTATATTCATACCTATCTATCTCAATATATTCACTCTCTTCATATCTATCTATCTATCTATCTATCTATCTATCTATCTATCTATCTATCTATCTATCGAATTCTCTTCATATTTATCTAGGTACCTATCTATATCATTATATTCATACCTATCTATCTCTATATTCACACTTCATATCTATCTATCTATCTATCTAATTCTTTTCATATCTATCTAGGTATATATATATATCATTATATTCATACCTATCTATCTCACTATATTCACTCTCTTCATATCTATGTATCTAATTTATTCTCATCTATCTCGGTAACTATCTATATCATTATATTAATACCTATCTATCTCAATATATTCACTCTCTTCATATCTATCTATCTATCTATCTATCTATCTATCTATCTATCTATCTATCTATCGAATTCTCTTCATATCTATCTAGGTACCTATCTATATCATTATATTCATACCTATCTATCTCTATATTCACACTTCATATCTATCTATCTATCTATCTATCTATCTATCTATTTTATTCTGATCTATCTCGGTAACTATCTATATCATTATATTCATACCTATCTATCTCAATATATTCACTCTCTTCATATCTATCTATCTATCTATCTATCTATCTATCTATCTATCTATCTATCTATCTATCTATCTATCTATCCATCTACTAGGTGTTCCAATAATGAGAACGCAAGATATAACTCTCCAAAATCAGAAATTATGATC
>OZ038476.1:112624558-112644558 GCA_964036315.1 Acanthosepion esculentum | reverse complement strand
TATATGTGTATATATGCAATAGAAATCTCAGAATTATAATAGAAAGAGCATTACTAATGCAAACTTAAGTATACATATTCTTTATATCCGTTTGATAGTGTATGTCACAAGGAACTGTTTGAACTACGAGGTAAGCTTGATTTATTTCGAAAAGATAGTCAAATAATCCGGAACTTATAATGGAGGCCAGACGCTTGTTTATGGATAGAAAATGAATTCAGTAATTATAGAAAAATAGAAAGTCCTATGACAAGGATGTGTCTTTCCACCGGACTTATTCAATCTTTACAGGGAAACGATACTGAGCGAATTAGAAGTCCTACCAGGATTTATTATTGGTAGCCACAATCTTAACAACGTAACATATACAGATCACAGTGTTGGTAGCAGAGAAAAAAATAAAAAAAATATATATAGGAACATACATAGAACACAGAAAGAAAAACGAGGAGAAAGGAGTCAGCATAAATTAAAAGATAGCCAAAATGTATGGTTGGCCGCAAAAGGAAGAGCCCAAGATGCGAACTACGAACTGAAGACACACAAATCAAGCGAGTACAAAGATTTAAAGTGTCCTAACAGCGTGCGGCCAACCTAAGCAACGTATTAAGAAAGAGGATAATTTCATTAGACAACTAAAGTGTATTGTAATATATATCCTCCTATATGACAGTATGTTAAACAATCTCTCTACAAATGAAGAAGAGTCTTCAGAAAACAGAAATGTCGCTCTACAGAAGGATGCTGAGAATCCAGTGGACTGAACATGTGAGAA
The DNA here is from genome assembly GCA_964036315.1 of Acanthosepion esculentum. Taxonomy (NCBI): domain Eukaryota; kingdom Metazoa; phylum Mollusca; class Cephalopoda; order Sepiida; family Sepiidae; genus Acanthosepion; species Acanthosepion esculentum. The sequence continues at coordinate 112,643,783 of OZ038476.1, read as the reverse complement.
ACAGCGAAGCTTTAGGAAAAACGGACACTAAAAGGACACCTATAATTATATCGGACACATAATTAAAAAAAAAGGAGTTGGAAATTTTTATACTCACAAGACAGTTTGAAGGCAAGGTGGGAATGTAAAAGGAAATAACGCTTAACCTACCTAGGAGAGCTTGAGTAAACGGTGTACGGAACGACATTTAAGAGAATTAACAGCAAGACAATGTTTATTAAGAACTACAAAAGACAGAAACTTCTGGAGAGCCATGATCGCCAGCGTACTGAAGGTACACTGCAGGTAAAAATACAAACCTGTCGATAGTATAACTTAAGTAATTATTCACAATACGAACCTCTTGTGTGCGTGTTTTGCTTGTGTATGTACATCTATGTGCTCGGATATATATTTTATTTCAATCTATTCATGTCTATTCCTCTTTCTTATTAAATCGAGAAATCTGAACGTCACCAAAGTGCAGACTTTTGTAATTGGATCTGCAGATAATTTAGAAGTGTCTCTACTGATAATAAAGGTATTACTCGCAAGTTTTGTTTTTCCTTTTTTTATCTTGATAATTCCATCTTTTTTTTTTTTGTTAGATAAAGCCTTTCTTACCACAGTTTCGAAATCAGCTTTCGTTGTCAATGTTAAACATTCGCTGACAAGACAAGAGACTTTAGCTCAAACGGCTATATCCTTTTGACAGACGTTCGGGGCAATTACACAAGATGACGCTTTGTTTCTTTTGTAGCCAAATTGAAGTCTTTGAATGACATTTCTATCTCTCCACGATCGTGTGTAAATTAAGACGACAGGAATGATTCTCAAGTATGCATTTCAACATATATTGAAATTCTCAGAATCCACACCACAGAGTTTCAAAATTGCAATGTATAAATAAATAAACGCAAAGTATTAAAATAAAATCACGCTCACCTGACAGCACAAATATCCAAATTTTAAATTCATTCAAAACAACCAGACGGACTTTGAATTTCATCTATTTTCTTTTTTTCTGCAGTCAATCGAATTCTACTAAAGTTAACAAGAACTAACACGAAATGCTGAAGGTGTTAAAATGACTTCTAAAAATATAAAAGACACAAATTATATATATATATATATATATATATATATATATATATATATATGTGTGTGTGTGTGTGTGTAATGCGAATGTCAGTGTGTCACTGTATCACACCTTTTCAACTTTACTCCTAGAGGCCGTAGAACAATATATCATACCATTTTAGAAACATCCCGGGCAGCGTCCACTCTGGCAATCCTGAAATTTGGGAATCTCAAGTTTTTATTACTGCCATTGATTTCGGCGATTGTTTTGCGTGATTTATTTATTTATTCCTTTTGTTTTTTGTAGGATAATAATTTTTATAACTTGGAAATTTGGGAATAATCGAAATTACAAAATCCACCCAGAGTAACCCATGAACAAAGTAAAGACCTACGTACATTAAATTGTCTTTAAATTAATTGGCGGCAGACGATGTATCGTTGAAATTTCAAAAGGTAGCTTATATATTAATGCAATACTTAAATGAAGTCATCAAATTTGGGTTCTTCTGTAGTTCATTGTTTCCTATCGTATCTCCTCGTCCCTACCAATTTCGATGAAGGTTCAATCAAGAGCACCCTGCAAGAGCCAGCGTAAATGCCCCCCGATAGGGTGGGTTTTAAGGTTATGTACATATATATATATATATATATATATATATATATATATATATATATATATATATATATATATATATATATATATATGAATGATAGGATAAAACAAATAGGATACGTTTATCAATCTAGATAGCTTTACATCTATTAAAGTTTTATCAGAGAGTGAGATATGGAGAAAAAAATAAATTTTTGTGTTTACATTTTTGACTTCACCAATTTTCATCGATTAAGCAGGTTTCGCTTGTATTTGAGTTGTTAAGCTGCATTAGTATACTTTATGGTGTTCGGACGCCGATTATATATCCTAACGCTGCATAGCGCGTGAAATTCACGTGGGTCTTGTTTAACCAACGATCAAGAAGAATAAAAAATATCCGTATTTTTCTTCTCCTATATCTCATTCTGCGATGAAGATGTAATAAAGGGTAGATTGATAAACGTTTCCTATCTGTTCTACATCTTATAATTCTGTCGGATTCTGATCCATATTCGTTCTATATTTGATCCAATATATATATATATATATATATATATATATATATATGTTCTCTAATTTAAAAAAAGAAAACAGTGGCTGCTCCTGATATTAACGCATCGCCCTCCTCCTATTAATTGAGCGCTATTCGCTACTGGCGTTTGTATACATGACATATATAATACGTAAAAGTTTTCTTTTCTCGGCTGTACGCTGATAGCTTAGGGGTAGAATCTGTGACTGATACCAATATTGGTCGAGTTTCGATCCCAGCTTGAAACAATCGGATATCAAGCTACATTAATGAGCTGTGAAACAGGTTTGTCCGTGGATGACTCTCAGCATTTTTTGTGTGTTCAAACATATATTTTCGTAGTAATCTCTTTTTCATACAAGTTTTATTAACGGCAACTGAGAAGGTACTGCGATTAAGATTTTTATTCTATTTATCTTGTATTCATATTTTCTTTTCTGTAAAAATAGTCCAAACGTTGTATACAACCGAGCGTTTTCGGCTATTCTCTTAGTCATGATCAGAGTTTCTGTCTTTAACTGAGTATGCTTAATTCGTCGAAGTCATTGATCAGAGAAATAATTCATTACAACTGACACTTAAGATATTTCTGAAAATGAAAGAATGGATGGGCATATCAATAAGACAACGAGATGAATTTTGGAAAAAAATCAAGATATGATACTCAATGGGATGTAGTTTTCTAATTTAATTTTTTTCAAGTCTCTATTGCATTGTATATGATTTTTTTTTTTCATAGAACCTATGCGGTTGAGTAGATTTTAGCACTTCTCGTCTTCCATCAGCAGTCAACATTCAAGATTTTAGAACGGCATGGTGTATTAGCGTGTCAACATACACCAATTTATGCCGAGCGAAGTAAGATTTTTTTTTTCAGAAACAAGTGTTCGCTCATTTTCAGCACTTGAACAAGGCCAGAAATGGGAAGTGATGAATTTTCCTGTTCGAAGACAAAGAGAATCCGTATTGGGGATTTGGAATTATCGAAGAACCCAAAACACGTCCGGCCCCCACACCGGGTTTTGGTCGGCGTCCATATAAACGAACGTCCCCGGACGTTCGATTAGAGAATTCCGGTTTGTAGTCGAGTTAAGTTCCAGTTGGGTTGAGTAGAAGTTGGAGACCGTGCCTCAGAGAAGCTGACCGAAAGATTTCCACGGCTTTCGACTTTGACTTCCCACCAAAAGCAAGTTTTAACGAAGATCGACTTAGATTTCCCACCAGAAGCAAGTTTTACTGAATATCAACTTAGATACGAAAAGCAGTTTATTGAAAAACAACTTAAGATATCAGAACTCGCTTAAGAAACGCAAAAAGTGTCACGAATCCATAGAAGCGGACTGGGAGAGAAACGCACTCCTGTATTCAACAGACAGATATAAAGATAATTGTTATTTCTCAACACATTTGAACCTCATGAGTTTGTTTCATTATTTTTCTTTTACATACACTTGTGCGGCATCACCTTTACCCCGGATTCAGCTTGCACTACGGCCCAACGCCTGATTGATTTCGTCTACCTAAGATGAAATCACAACGTGGGTAGGTTACACTAGAGATCAAAGCAGTCACTTCGGTGACCAGACGTTGGAGGCGAGCTGAGAACGACAAAGCTGAGACCGAATCTAACCAGATATCGGGAGGTCAGTGTCACACATTGGGGCAGTGATCGACGCTCGAGTGGTTGTGGGTGTCACACAATTGGAGCTGCGATCAAGACATCGACTACGACTACCCAACCAACCATAGAGGTTAGTGTCACTATTGGTGCTGCGACCAAGACATCGACCGCGACCACGCGAACCATCCAGGGGTTAGTGTCACATAACTGTAAAGTGATTTTATTGCCACCCTGTATATATATATATATATATATATATATATATATATATATATATATATATATATATATATATATATATATACCCGAATGTAATATAAATTCTAACGTTCACAGCATTAATTCGAAAGAATTACCGATAGTAGAGCCATAATTATTTATTATAATTTCTTCAAATAGACAAAAACAATTTACTCACTACAAAGATGCAACTTTGTTTCGGTGCATTTAGTTGCATCTCGACTGGTAAAAAACAAAATGGTTATGAACAATTCTGTTTGTAAGAAGGCCGCACGTGGAATGTCACTTCCTTTTTTCTATTTGTTAAAAAAAAACATTAAGAAAAGATTGGAAATTCAAAAGGGTGACAGAGTAAGACAATAGTGCTTGTTTGGTGAAGGATTGTTCAGGTGTTAAAATGATGGCTCGACGCGAAAAATCTAAATCAACAGCAACGATCAAGGGTTTTTGGCACAGCATTTCCAAGCCTCTTAAGCGCGAAGGGTCAGGTGGGTTAGGTGGGAATAGTAGTAAGATGATGGAAGAGGAAGATGTATAAGTTCAAACGGTGGTTATATTATTAATTGGAAACGTTTTTTGGTAAATTTAAAAGGCAGAGCTGAATTACGTATACTCTGGAATTATTACTATTTGTTTTGTAATCAATGAATGTATTTTGTAAATTAATAAATTAAGAGTTGGGTATTTTTCTTGGTATGTTAAATACGTAAGTTATTTGTTATTTTTTTAGTTCAGAAATTAAGATATAATTAAAATCTATATAAAAGTATGGGATGTTAATATAACTTTTATAAGCAAATTTTGATTGTCGGACTGTATAACTTGTAGAATGAGTATGGATGCAAATCAATTTATCAGCTACTATTACTAGGATTATATATGTGCAAAAACATTTTAAGAATCATAATCTAAGATAGATTAGTAGAAATGTATATAAGAGGGTAGAAATATATCAAAGGAGGTAACTTATAATTTTAAACGTATATGGTTATGAATTTAAAAGTTTAGTAAGATTGTAATTTTGGATCTTTAATATGCCTACAAAAAACAGTGTTTTCTATTCTTTGATTTAATATTTGGCTGTTGTTCAAAAGCTTAATAATACATATTTTTCCTGCAAACATCAAAAACAAGGTTCGTTGAAAGATTTGCAAGTTCTGGCATCAGGTTAAATGGAAAATGCCCACATCTTGATTATCACAACCTTCGTCAGGGTTATATCAGTGTTCAGTTCAGAATTCCTTGTACGTTACCCTGATCAATATAGACCTGATGAATCCCAGATTACAGAGCAGCCGAAAACGTTGCGATGATTACAATAATCCGAAAATAAATAGGAGAAATAGTCAGAAAGAACGTTCTAAAAATGGAGAAGTGTTGTTTAACGCGTTTCGTCCATTAGGACTTCATCAGAGTCACGTTTTTGTCGATGGAATTATATATGTGTAATAAGGGAAAGCAACATTGTTTCCAGGCTCTTAAAGCTGTCCATATTTTTTGGTAGATCTTCCAATAACCTATTATGGGATGCGTAATAATAAAAGTGATAAAGTCAAAAGCATTAGGAATGGGAGTGAAATGTCACCAAAGTAGGGCATGAGAAAAGAGTTCTAACACGTATATGTATATAATTAAGAAGTTTTTATTTGCAACCAAACTATTTGTTTTCGCGGAATCAATATATTTATTCCGGACGGATGATATCTTTGTATTTATTTTAATCACCCCCCCACCCCAAAAAAGACAATAAATCCGCTAGGACGAATTGGTTACTTGAGAGCCAGAGAATATGAGAAAAAACTACCATAAAGTAGAGAGGACAATGAAAGGACAATAATTAAGAAGACAGTAGATAACGATTGACATTGAATATATGTTTTTACAGATCAAACTTGATTGGAAAGCAAGATGCCGGAGGAGAGTTCTACAAGCGAGAAGTCCGATAGAAGAAACTGTTAGCATAGAACTTACGTTTATATCTAGCTGTTTCAACTTTAAAATTGCCGCTAATCTACTACTGCGCTTAAATTCATTAAATCTAGATACCATATAGCAAACTTCATCAGAGCAATTACCATACAAGTATTTCTAAAAAAGTCAGAGGGAATCTAGGTTACGGCGGTGAAAAAGGGACTGAAGACGAGATGCCAGGTCAGGACCAATAACATTCCACATTTTTACTGTCAAATCTCTCTAAATATATACCAGGAGTCAAGATGTATCAGTGGCAATCAAAGCAAGGACGAATATTAGACTTATGAATAAGTTAGATAGATTCTGGCTATAATAAATTGTCTAGTACGATATAGTCATCAAACTTTATTAGTTGCAGACTTAACAATTCATTATATTCTTTCCACTTCCGTTCAGCCAAAAACATTAGTCCGAGAAGATGTAATGATTCACTCTCCTGAAGGTTAGCATATACCATACCGATGGAAGATGGAAAGATATTGAAATAATATGAATGGCGTTAGTGGCATTCCATGATGTCTTCATGCGGGAACTATAGATTTTGGGGTACAAATCCACAAATACAAAATGAAAACTGAGCAACCGTTCACTATTATGAATATTTTATTTTATTTTACAATTTAATCTCATGGCAATTCAGATCATGTTAAAGTATCAATTGATATTTCTTTCGACTCGCCTATTCGAAAGAAACCTCATAGTTACAAAACTACTTTCTGTTAACAGAATATTGACTGGGATTGGGATTAATTCTGTGACTTTCTATGAGACGCCCCTTGGATTGATATTCTTAACCTCTCTACTGAGAATTGTGCCACAGACTTTTCTCCTTGGGCAAAAGCCGTCAAATACGCTTTTCTACGTTCTCGGAAATACCAGGTGAAACTAAAATCTTGGTTCCCAACAACCTGTTTAGCCACAAGAACTCTCAGAAATACATTTTTCCTACTTTACCAGCGTGAAAGTTCCAATCACAAAAGGCGCCTCCTTGTGTCTGCGCGTAGTAATTGTAAGCGTGATCTCAAATGTCTATATCTTGGTTTGCTGACAGAATGAAGATCCATATAGCCTCTAATAAGTTTGTTTTTTGTGACTATTGACGGTTAAGTAATCGTTTGTTATATGAGATTGAGTCTTCTATCCCTCATCTCTTTTCTCAATTTCAGGTGTTAACATCTTCGGTTGTTAAACTAGAATGTTTCGCTCGTAAATTCTCTTCAAATTCTCTCCTTGACTAATTTGAACTATCTTTGTCTTTCCACATAGAACTAAGTCTCTGCTGAATTTGTATAGATATTATTATTAGTATAAATAATATATATATATATATATATATATATATATATATATATATATATATATATATATAATGAAAATTATAAATAAAATAGAATAAAGCAATAATTTTGAAACTCATTTTAAAATAAATTAAATAAAAAATAAAAATAATAAAATAATCGTAGCATGCAACAAAAAATGTTGCAGCCGGAAATGCGGACATCCCGCCAAATAAATGTTGAATTCAATCTCTTCACTATGAACCTCCGTAAGAGCAACACGTGGCCGACTTCTTTCTGTCATATGGCGTAATACTACGGAGTAAATTCTCCCTTTTATCACATGTACCATAAAATAATTCTAGCCTAAATAACACACACACACACAAAAATATAAATAAATTGTATCAAATAAACAAACAATTTACCATGCTTTACCTCTTATTTGTGTAACTTTTATATCCTGTCATGTATGTTTTTTCTCCGTGAACATGAGGCTATATTTTGTTGCTATGTTGTGAGTGAATATCCCATAATATTTTGGTGACTGCCAACTGGCATAACAAAAATAAATTATTCACCAACAAGTTATATCCATATAACTTCGTCCATGGTTTCTCCTATCTAAACTGGATCCACACAAAGCATGTAGATTTGGTGGTTTCCTTGCTGTAGTCCTTAAGAAATGTGCTCCTGAAGAGGCTGATGTTCTGTCTAAGCTGTACAGTAAATGCCTTTCGCTTCTTGCGTTCCTTTTTGTGGGAAATCCGCTTCTCTTATTCCATTCCTTAAGAATTCAGGCAGACCCTCTGATCCTTTCCACCAAATTTGATCTTCAAAAATTAAATGCAATCTTAATCATTATTTTCTGTCTATTATTTCTTGTTCTTTTATTGTTCTCTTTCTTTTATATTTTTTCTGATATTCACTCAAACTCAGTAACCCCTTCCGTGTTTTATTACTTTACTTGTGGTAAAATGGTTAAAAATAAATGTGAAATATCTATTGCTTAATATCTATGGCAACGCCTGAGACACCCATGTAGGTTGGAGACGTAATAAACGCCTATAAATATAGTTTGGCGACGTAAAAAAGGATTACAAATTTTCGAAGATTTAACCATAAGAACAAACAAAAGAGCAAAAATTAAGAAAATTTTATCAAACTTCTCTTTTGCTTTATGTTCGTTCGTATAGTAAGGAAAACAAAAACAAAAAAAACAATCGTCACTGATCCATCTCATTGACATATTAAAATAATATGTGAAGCAGTACTGTCTTCCTTCTTTCTTGATTTCTTCCAATTCTTCCAATTTCATACCTTTTTACTTACTTTTGAAATCAGGTTGTTACCGATTTTCTTTGAGAAAAGCAGGCGGTTCCCTGTAGCCAACAAATCATCCTCCTCAATTGCCGTTTTGGGAAACGCTTCTCAAATTCGTTCTCCACAACATCTCCACACAAACAACCAATCAACGTTTAAGGCTAAATCTCCTGGGACAAATTTGAGCATTAATCTTATACCTTTTTCTTCTGAGAAATCAATTTGTTTTTTTTTATCTTTCTTCTGAAACAAAGGCAGGAAAAAGAAGCTTTACGTTGATCCCAACCACCCGGCAAATACACCACGAAAAAAAAACTAAAACAAAAACAAAAAATACAAAACAAAAAAACAAGCTAATGATAATTATAGAAAGGAAATCGAACAAAAAACCAGAATGATAAATGCTTTATTGATTTTTTTTTACCTTCAAATCGTGAAGAGCGGTTCTTCCGCGTAAAGTGGTGTAAATAACGTATGATTTGGAAGGAAAGAAAATGTTTTTCTGATGTTCTGTTTCGCAGCAATTTTCTTTTTCTCCTCTTTTTTGCTTTCTATTTTTCCCCACCTATTCGTCTTTTGTGTCTTTTCTTTTCTTTCCAATTTTCCCATCCCCTCCTCCTCCTCTTGGCTTTCTTTCTTTGTCCTCTTCTTTCTGCACTACCTGCTCTTTCTTCTTTTCGTTTTCTTCTTTCCACTTCTTCATCATCTTTTAACTCAACGCTATCTTTCCTTCACGTTTTTCCTCTGCTTCGTTATTTCTTTCTACATTTTTATCCTTCTTTTCTTCTCTCCAATTTCCGCTCTTCGTTTTCTCGTCTTTCTTTTTTGCCTACGTTTCCTTTCTTCCCACTCTTTTCTTTATATTCATCTTTTTTTATCATCTTTCGCTATTGTTCCTCTTTCTTCTTCCTTTTCCACTCACTTTCTCCATCTCCCCCAAAACACAATAATAATAATAATAATAATAATGATAATAATAAGGATAATTGTAATATAGCAACAACTGTAAGTAGAAGCTTATGAGGCTTTATTTGACTCATTCAGCTTTAGTGCAGAAAAACCTTTATTATATTGTGATGGATGATTACAAGTGAGAGGCGAGATGGGATGTACTTATTACCACAACAACAACAACGACAATAATAATATGACAATACTGTGGTAATAATAATGTTGTAATACTAAGATATCAATAATGGTATTCTGGCTTTTACTTTCAATAATAATAATAATAATAATGTTGTACTCTTGCACTCTGTACTCTTAATAACAATAACAACAAAAACAGCAACAACAATAATAATAATGTATCAATAATAATGACACACATATCGTAGTCTTAATAATAATAATAATAATAATAATAATAATAATAAATCTTAGCACTTCAGAAAACTCTCAACCTTTATTCAGTGAGGATTCTCCAAAACGTTCTTGGCTCGTAAGGAATGTTGTTGACACCATTACTAAAAAAAATAAATTTCCATTGATTACGTCAGCTTACAACACCAATAATAATACGGAATCAATAATAATAATAATAATAATAATAATAATAATAATAATAATAATAATAATAATAATAATATGGATGCCGAAATACAAGTAAAGCACAATACACCGATTTAAGCTGCAAAATACATAAAAAGAAAGCAAAAACAAATGCAACCAAACAGATACAGAAACAATGGCAAGATAAATCGCTTCATGGCCAATAATCTGCCCGGACCAAACAAGCTGATGTTGATGTTGATCAGTGGCTGCGTAGTGCAGGGTTAAAAGCTGAAAAGCAAGGTTTTATCCTTGCTGCACAAAATCAGTGCTTGTTAACACGAAATTATCAAGCACACATACTAAAGTAGATTGTTAGCCCACAATGCAGGTTCTGTGATAATTACCCAGAAACAATCGATCATCTTGTATCAGGTTGCACGGTATTGGCACCCACTGAATATAAAACCCGGCATGACAGAGTTGGCCAATATCTGCACTTTAAAATCTGTAACTTCTATGAGAAGGAAACTGAAAGGAAGTGGCATAAACACCACCCAGACCCGGTTACGGAGATAGGACTTGTTACAATTTTATGGGACTACACAATACACACAGACAGAACAATCAAAGCTAACCGCCCAGACATTGTTATTAGAGATTGCACACAAAAAGGTGCCTCCTTATTGATATGGCAGTCCCTGCAGACTGTAATGTATCTTGGAAGATCTTCAAAAAGCTATCAAAATTCAAGGACCTTGAAATCGAAATCTCAAAAATGTGGCACATGGGAACATCAACAATTCCTGTTGTAGTTGGAGCCCTTGGATTGGTTGGAAAAGATTCCAGTAGACTAATTGAAGGGATCCCTGGAAGTCAATGCCTTAAAGAAATACAAAAAAATTGTTCTGACGAGTACAGCCCACACCTTGCCAAGGGCTTTGTCTATGTAAACTTTTTTTTTTGCAGTGGAAAACGTCATGATGCTATTTCTAACCTTAGGTATCTGGGCGGGACGCCATTTCTAACCTTAGGTATCTGGGCGGGACGCCATTTCTAACCTTAGGTATCTGGGCGGGACGCCATTTCTAACCTTAGGTATCTGGGCGGGACGCCATTTCTAACCTTAGGTATCTGGGCGGGACGCCATTTCTAACCTTAGGTATCTGGGCGGGACGCCATTTCTAACCTTAGGTATCTGGGCGGGACGCCATTTCTAACCTTAGGTATCTGGGCGGGACGCCATTTCTAACCTTAGGTATCTGGGCGGGACGCCATTTCTAACCTTAGGTATCTGGGCGGGACGCCATTTCTAACCTTAGGTATCTGGGCGGGGCGCCATTTCTAACCTTAAGTATCTGGGCGGGACGCCATTTCTAACCTTAGGTATCTGGGCGGGACCCGGAAAGAAAAGAGTACATATCAGAAATTAAAGGAAATAATAATAATAATAATAATAATAATAATAATAATAATAATAATAATAATAATAATAATAATAACGATATTCTTCCTTATCGATAATTTCGAAGTTCCATAGAATGCATGTGTACATTTGCTGACTAACGGGCTTGATAGTATAAACTTTGATCTAGGATGTGACCTGATGCAACATTCATTTTGGTTGAATTACTTTTAATCATTTCACCCCAACTAAGGCGATACTGCCACTAAGACGCAAGGAGTCACAAAGAATGAAATAGAATGAGAATAATTTAGTGAGGTGAAGTGAGGAAAGAGACAATAAAATAACAGGTTTCAGGAAGATATAATATGGCGCACTTAACATCTTGAACATTGTATGCGGCACGGTGGAGTAATGGATAGCGGCTTGGTTTGTGGAATCGGAGAGCCGAGTTCGAATTCCATTCAAAAGCCATTACATTCAATTCACTTGCTAATACCCTTGGGAAAAGTTATGAATCCTTTTCTTCTCCGCCTAGCTAGGATAAATAGCAAGACAGACTGGGTTCTCTTGCAACCTACTATCTGCGGGAAAAATCTGCCTCGTCAATCATGTATTGAAAGATACATGATTGCCTAAGCGTGTATCACGCATAGCGCCTAATAGACTGATGCAGCAGAGAAGTATTAATTAGGAAGTGTATTTCACAGTCGAGAAGTGCGGGAAAAGAAACTATTAAAAAAACATACGGTTGGAGCTGGCTAGTTCAACCATAAAATATCGAGGACTGATTGCCAGTCTAGTAGCACGCTTAAATTCATGATGCCGAAGCCCTAAGGGATAAAGTTAAGAACAGTTTCCATGAAAATATTTGCAGAATATACAGAGAGACGCCACAACACGTCGGTGAGTAAGTGACTGATGGCGAGATGCCAGGTCAGGACTGATAACATCACATACGCTTCTTTGGATGTTGACAACAATACCAAGATGAACAGCAGGAGAACTAGACCAGATATGGCAGCAGCATTCGATTCGCATACGGACTTCAGATTTATAATTGTGCAGGATGGATTCTGACGAGAAATATTATCTGATACGTCAGAGCAAACCGTCTTTCTTGACTGTTAATACAATATACTCGCCCCACTTCATATCAGCCGGAACGTGAGACCAAGAAGGGGCAAAGAGTTGCTCTTCTGGAGGATAGTATCAGTCATGCTGGTGGCAAGCAGAAAACGTTATTTATGGTGATTAAATAAAAGCAGTTTTATTTTATGGGGGGGACGTTAGAATTTAGAAGTCATTTCTTGCCCCCATCAAATCACAGATTTGATGACCAGTTTTACTTTGATTGGATTTAGACACTGAGCATTTTGGATTATTGCGTAGGTTGGTGTTTGTCTTTTGCTATTCCTTGCCTCAGTTAATCACTAATTGGAGATTCCTGTATCAATCGACTCTGGTTTCACTTTTGCATTACCTGAGTGTGCTTTTCACTTGAAACGTGAAATTAATGTTGTAATGAAAATTGAAGAACACATGGAATTTGCTATTTTCTCATTATGTGTGAACGAATTCAGACTAATTTCCTCGTCTTTGTGTTTTCTCTTTTTCCTTTTCTTAACGTTTCAAGCTATACCATCCGATCTTCCTTGTGTGTCTCTTGGCGAGAAAATTAACCTGATGAATTTCAGATATAGTTAGTAAAATATTTTGTCTGACAATATTGTGGCAAAATATTGTTTCACATTGTTAGATGCATTATTTTTTTAAACATCTGCAGAAATTGAAATGATTTAAATAAAAGGGGTGAAAAATGTATGGTATTCTACTTGAAAATATTGATAGCGATATCTGTGTTTTGTGTGTAAGAGATTGCTCTTCCAGGGTATGAAAATAAACTACATCTGGCAGCAAGTCTTTCTGATCGGGATGTTTTGAGGAGTGTGGGAACACTTCTTAGTTGAAGACATCCAGGTATGGCCATATGTTGAACCCACAAACTGGGGTCAAAATACAAAAAATACATTACCAGTAATACATTTTCATAGTAAACAAATTACTAGTAATACATTATAGGAAAAAATTAGCAATACTTTTGTGAAAAAATAACATTTACGAAGACTTACAAGAAAATAATACTTCAGCTTCAAAATGACCCATAAGAAGTTGATATGCCGTTAAACAAGCAAACCAAACCAAATGTAAGAGACAGCGATGCGGAAAGAGAATGTGTTAGCCGGGTTAAAATTCTATACTAGTTGGCTGCGTCCAGTTTTGAACTAATAACTTTGTGAAAGGAAACGATCCATCTATTCTCTCACCATCTATGATTTAAATAGTAAAGCAAACTGGGTTACCTCGATTCTGAAGGGAAGCGGGTTAACAGAAGAAAGACTCCGACCATAGGGGAATCACTGGGAAACTACTGCACTATCTTGCCTGAGAATGCGTGATAACTCACAGTTAATAAAGAAAATAAAGCTGCCGAGAGTCACAGTCTCCTACATTCTGAAGGAACATGATCTATCTATCTATCTATCTATCTATCTATCTATCTATCTATCTAAATCACACACACACACATACTACTTTCAGTTGGAATTGAGACCCTGTACACCTCCAGAAACCTGCCCACCTTTAATCTGTGAGGATTCTCCAATAATTCTTTACTATTTTCGGCAGCATATGCTTGCTAGTGAGGCTAGCCCATATCTGTTTCAAACGCCAAAAATCTCACCTGTGATTTATACTAAAGTTATCTATATATAAATCTGAGCAGATCTTGGTTTTAGTTTCTGGGAGAAGGGAAATCTCGTATGAGTAGCATTATGAATAAATCCATCGGTCACGATGTCTTGTGGCAATTTATGACAAAAAGTTTTTCCTAAAATTATTCTAATATATAAAAACTTTTATGACTATTTCCAATATTTATTATGAAATGGATTAAGTCCGACAATTATATAACATATTTTTCTGTTTATACGTCTTATTCATAGATATAATTGATTTAAGTAAATGCTCTGCTACTAATTAAACAGAATGAATTACATTGAACGTTCTGAATGTCGGAGAAATTTCGTACTTTTCTGAGAGAAATCAAACCTATAACCCTTATGACAACCGTTATATAGCCTGGCGTGTCGTGACCATTCAGCCAAGGAGAAGCGTCTTAGCAAAGTCCAAATTCCTCTTTATAAACACACACCAATCGATCAATTTTTCTCGATCGATCATTTCTGCTCACGAAACATATCTTAACATAAACAATGACTACATATTATGAAATAGATTAAGTCTGACAAATATTTAATATATTTTCTGTTTAGACGTTATTATTATACGTACAATTTATATATATTTATATATATATATACATATATATATATATGTGTGTGTGTGTTTGTATGTGTGTTTGTGTGTGTGTGAATGTGTGTTTGTGAATATCCGTGTGTGTGTAACACTTCAGATATAAATAAAATATATCTGATATAGTATATATTTACTTTTGTCGTTGTCCATATACATATATATATATATATATATATATATATATATATATATATATGTGTGTGTGTGTGTGTGTGTGTGTGTGTGTGTGAACATAACTTGTCTTAGCTAAGGCTTTTTGTCCTCTGAGGGTCTTTACAAGGCAAATGAATTTGCTTTTGATAATGCCCCTCAAACGACAAAACAGCTAAGGTAAGTTTATATATATATATATATATGTCGAAAGCATTTTAGTTGAGATGGCTGAAAGAGGGCAATGAAATAAAATAAAATTGTAATATAATTAAAAGCCTTTTCCTAGGAAAACGATTATTTACGATAATTTTTGGTCTAGTTTCTAATTAATTCGCGGACAATATGCCAATTATTATTATTATTATTATTATTATTATTATTATTATTATTATTATTATTATTATTATTATTATTATTTCCTTTCATTTCTGGTGTGTACTCCTTTCTTTCCGGGTCCTACACAGAGATCTAAGGTTACAAATGGCCTCATGATATTTTCCACTCAGCAATAAAAAAAGAAAAGAAAAGAAAGAAATACGTATTTTACATAGATAAAGCCGAAGATATGGGTTGTACTTGTGAGGCAATTTATTTGATTTCTTTAAGGCATAGGATACCAGGAATACCTTCAATGAATCTATTGAAAACCTTTCCAACCATTTCGTCGGCTCCAGCTACAACAAGGATTGTTGATGTGCCAGAGTTTTGAGATTTTGATTTCATCATTTTTGAGAATTATTATTATTATTATTATTATTATTATTATTATTATTATTATTATTATTATTATTATTGTTGTTGCTATATTTTTTGTTATATTTTTTAAGGTTTCCCATTTTCGTTGTCCTGATTTGCATTAATTCATTCATTCATTCATTTCTCTACTTCTTTGCTTTTTGTCACGCTCGGTGTCTTTGTTTGTAAAGGTAACTCTTTCGATCCCCTGCACCCACATACGAGGAAGCCGAAGGATATAATTCTAAGCAAAGAGAGACTCTCAGCGTCAGGAACTATACCTCAAAGACCGTGTCTTATACAGTTCTGTTACGCACGCATCTCAGAGAATGTCCCGTTTTCTTAGAACTTTGTTGCCATATTATTGGCTGGCTTTGTGTTTAAATTGTGTGCACCCACAAGAGATTGATAAGCATCGTCCTGATCATTGGGAGAGTACGATATATTTCATAAAGGCGAGGTTCGTTATCTGGAACTGTACCCGAAAGAAAGAATAAACTAATTTCAGTTCAGAACAAAGAACACAAGAACTTGCAAAACGAACGCAACTCACGTAATATAAATAACTTCAGCATTTTTTGTGCTTCTTTTTAGGGGGGTAGGAGGACGTTATTAATTGATTTCGTTCTTCTTTTCTTTCCAAAACTGCGTCTTCTTTCTTCAGCCGTTTCCCGCTTTTTTTTTCTACATATTTTACGCCATCTTTTTTTCTGTGTTTTCGTATATACTCTTGTTTCTTTGAGATATCCTTTTCGTAGTTATTTTGTCATTAATCTTTTGGCACGCTGGCAACGCCCACTTCTTCCAGTAAACGTCACGGCGAAATCCTTTTCTCGAAATAATATCGAAATAGCGTTTCTGACATCTTTGCAAGGCTCTCCGCTAATTTTGCGCTGGGAAATCACAAGACGTTGATAAAATTAATTTAAGACGTTCTCATTAAAATTGTCACTCGCTTCATTTTAATATATTTTATATCATGTTTTTTGTCTTTTCTGCTGAGGTTTCTTTTCAGTTTATTATGGCTCATTCAAAATGATTTTCTTGATCAACCGATTCTGATATTCTGCCGCCATTAGATTATTTCCTGATATCTGCACTCAGTAACTTCAAGTGTGTTTTTTTAATCTACAAATAGTAAATTCTTTATTTCTTTCTTTCCATCTATCACGCTATCAGTCTACCGCAGTGTGTTCATATCTATCTATCTATCTATCTATCTATCTATCTATCTGTATGCCAGGGATTTTTCCTACATAGCTATAAGAGGTAACTTGAAGGATGCATGAGAACTTAATGTAGAACGCATATTTCTTAACAATTCTTTGTAATCTTTACCTACAAAGAAAATGATACTTCGGAAAGCTATTACCACAAAAAATGTATATTTGAATCACTTCCTATCTATCTATCTAATATTCTACTATCTATCTATCTATCTATCTATCTATCTATCTATCTATATATCTCCTTCTCCCTCTCCCTCTCTCTCTCTCTCCATATATGTATATATATATATATATATATATATATATATATATATATATATATGTATATGTTCATATCTAAAACTCTTCATCTATCATCTATCTATTAAATTCCTCTCACGCACTGTGTGCATATATATATATATATATATATATATATATATATATATATATATATATCTGTGTGTATATATATATATATATATATATATATATATATATATATATATATATATATAATGTATTTGTTCATATCTATCTATTTATCTATCTAAGACTCTTCTATCTGTCTCCCTCTCCTCTCTCTCTACACACATGCAAACACACACACGCATGTATATATATATATATATATATATATATATATATATATGTCATTCGCAGACAGTACTGTTTCGCTGTATCACACTTCCTCAGTGACAACCGAATGCTTCAAGCCCGAACCCAAACGATTTGATATCAGTCAGAGCTTCTACCACTGAGCCATCTTCACTCGACAGAAGGAATCAGCCAAATCTAGCGTATTGTTTTTACAAACGTAACCAAAAGCCAAGCAGTCAAAGTGCTCCATTTATTTTACTGAAGAGCTTCGCATTTACGCAACTGATCGTTGTTTTTCTTTTCGTGTCAGCTATCAATACTGTGTCATCTAATTCTTTTATGTTTTTTTCCTTTAGATTGTGGCCGCTAATACTGATTCCTGGTAGGACATCTAATTCTCTAAGAATCGCTGATTAAGTCCGTTAAGAAGACACATCCTTGTCTTAGAACTCTTTCTATTTTTGTATATCTGCTGAACTCCTTTTCTCTACGTATGCAGCTGTTCTAACATATCTTTGTGACGTACTTTAACAAATGTCCTTCTGTATTTTTATTTCTCTTTCTCATTGTTGACCATGTTCACCAAGCCTATGAATATAGAATCCACCGCAGTACGTAATCTGTTCAATGAAACAACGTTAAAGATTAACACTCACGAGTCAGACACTCTACTGAATCTGACTATATCGCCAATACCACCAGATTCGATATCAAAGGGTGGCAGTGAATATTCCGGAAAAAAACGTGTCCGCCTTTATACACGTCGCTTTGAGTATTTTGAGACTTCTGATTGGTTAACTCTTCTATTGGTGAACTATAAAATGAGTCAGCTCATTTTGGATGGCTAATTAGTACACTAGGATATCCAAAAACTCTGATAACATTCTGAGCGTAAATATCGCGTTCTTTGTTCCACTGTCTTTGCCGAACCCGCACTTTTCTTGTCCTATCCCCGGTTTCATTCTGCTGCGCGTTCTCTTCACCAGAAATTGGTTGATTACTTTTGCTACATGACGCATTAAGCTGATTGTCCGATAGAGCTGACATTCGTTTGCAGTTGGTTTCTTTGGCAGTTCTATCAAAATAGATCTGCTGAGATCTTCCGCTATATCCCCATTATTGTAGATTTCATTTATTCTTTCTATAGCCTTGACTATGCGTTAAATCGTCTAAGGCTGCCAGTATATCTGTTACGATTCATTCTAGACTTTGTTTTTGTTCAATTTAGCCAGTGCTTTTTACCACTTCGCGTTTTAATATATATGGTCGTCGATATTTCTGTGCATTGCCGGTTGTCTCTTTCATCGTGGGAGAGTTCTCCGACGTATTCGTTCAATCGCCGAAGTACTTTTCCTTTCTCTAATATCAGCGTTCCGTCCTTGGATTTTATACAGCCTGTTGATGAGCATGTCTTTTTGTATTGTTAGTTCTCCTTCTTTATACATATCTCCTTTCTCGTTCTTAATATATCTGCACATTTTCATTGAACTATTCCTCTTTAGCCTGTCTGCATTTGTTCCTTATTTATTATTTCTGTAGTCTTGACTATGCGTGAAATCGTCTAAGGCTACCAGCATCTCTGTTACGATTCCCTCTGGGCTTTGTTTTAGTTCAATTTAGCCAGTGCGTTC
>OZ038476.1:112577058-112619558 GCA_964036315.1 Acanthosepion esculentum | reverse complement strand
CCCGGAAATACGCGGTCGCATAGCTGTCTAACACCTCAGACAACACTCTCCCCTTCGGCATAGCCTCGTTTGGTTAATGACAACGAATGTTATTTATACTTTTCACACATTGACTACTTCCTGTTTCGTATTTAGAGCCACTTGTTTTAACGCGTGAAAATTTCACGGTTTACTTATTTTAATATTATTAATTATTTTAAGTCTTTAGTTAATGATTGAATAAGTTCAGGGTGAGTTCTATGACAATAATACATCCATAGAAATTTCCTTATAGCATCAGTAAATATTTGGGCTTAACAACTTTAAGACATGATTGCCTTAACAATCATAAATATGTATTCTGATCGTGTGTTTAAATTAAAAGATTAGAAATTGAGAACTTTTCCCATTTTACTGAAACTGCCGTTAAAAACTTCTTGTATTCTTTTCTTTTTCTCACTGAAACCAAGTAGTGTCTTTTCATCTCTTTTCACGTGATCAAAACGGAAATGTCTATTATTTGTGAAAATGTTAAAGCCTTCTACCTTTTCTTTCTTTCTTTCTTTCTTTTTTTCTTTCTTTTTTTTTTGTCTCTAAATCCAAGTAGAGTTTTTCCCCTGTTTTCACGGACTATTCCATTATTTATGAGGTATTGGCGGGCGTTACGATCGAGCGAACTATCGATGGTGGGACAAGCACGATTATAATAGGATACTAGTGTATCCTGGCCGTCAAAAATAAGTGTAACCCGGATATAAGAGAGTTGTCGGGACCGGAGAAGAAGTCCCTTATATCCGTGTTTCTCTTATATCCGGGTTTGGTCTATTTTGTTTAGGTAAGTATGGCTCTAATTTGGGACCAGAGAAAATCTCTCTTATATGCGGGTTTCTCTTATATCCGGACCTCTTATATCCGGGTTACACTGTATTAAAAAAATAAGCAGACAAAGTTCATATAAGAACATTTGACCTAACTGACTTACTTCCACAGGATTATTTTCATTTGATTTAATGGCTGTTTATAAAGCCGTGAAACTGGAAGTTTAAAATCGTCTTGATTATACGCATATAAGACAATTTGGAATTTATTCTTTTACTTTGATATACTTCGACGAGTATCCGTCCTCACTCGGTGGAACATGACGAAATAAAACAAACTTTTATATAGTTTACTTATATATCTGGCATTGTATCACATACTCATCGAACTTTGCACACACACACACACACACACATGTAACCTTCCACTCCCTCAATCACCTTTTTCCTTTTAAGAGGTGTACATCTCATTCCACCCCTCCTGCCACCAATTTAAAACTGCCTCCTCAAACACATGTGTCCATGAATTAAAAAAAATAATACTGAACTGTTCTTATACCTGGAATATTTGTCAACCATTTATTTCTATGATAATGTTGATCTGAGGAATTAGAATCGAATTTCGATTCTAATGAAATAAATTATAAAAGATCACCATGAACCCTTAAAGTTGTCTGTTTCTTAATATAATTAATATTTGCTCTGTTTTTACATGGAGCACTCCGGATTATATTCGCCATGGAATTATTAATACGGATTGCCAAACAAATCTTTACCTATATATATATATATATATATATATATATATATATATATATATATATATATATATGTATATATATATATATGTGTGTGTGTGTGTGTGTGTGTGTGTGTGTGTGTGTGTGTGTGTGCCTGTATGTATAGAAATATATACCATACATGGTTTGACATTTAGAACGAAGATATAAAATTTTCCTCGACTTTTACAGGCCATTTCAAATCTGCGAGTGGCTACTGAGCCATCCTCACAACTGATCCAGTTAGAGTTGTGGACAGAATTATTCAACCCTCTCCATAATTAGAAATAAAGCTGTAATACCTGAAATTTTATACAGATGTCGTTTCGAGTTTAGTCACTTTCGAAGATACGTCGGATTTTCTTAAATATTATATGGAAAAATAAAATTCGCGTTAGGTCGTTTTACTCGATTTTACATAAATTTTAAATTGGTTTTACTTAATTATTTTTAATTATTTTATGCAGAATACTGTACGTCCATATAATAAATACTGTAATAGTCAATGGGGTGTGTTATTTGCGGTTAATTCGACTTAAGTAGTTTTTCGAACTCTGGAACCAATAAACGACATGAGGTGAGGTATATCTATATTTTGCTTCATTCGTCCTTGGCAATGATTTATAGTTCTTCCAAATTCGAAGGACTTCTTTCTCTTATTTGTTCTTCATATATACAGTGTAACCCGGATATAAGAGAGTTGTCGGGACCGGATAAGAAGTCTCTTATATCCGGGTTTCTCTTATATCCGGGTTGGTCTATTTTGTTTAGGTAAGTATGGCTCTAATTTGGAACCAGAGGAAATCTATTTTATATCCGGGTTTCTCTTATATCCGGGTCTCTTATATCCGGGTTACACTGTACCCGTTTTCAATGGAGTTTAGGTCAGAACATTGTGCAGAGTACTCCAATAGTCTAATTTTGCTGTCAGCTAAATATTTTGTAACAATTTGTGCCGTGTGTTTCGGGTCATTGTCTTGCACCACCGTACTTAATTGCAGGAGGGTATTTTTTTGGTTTGTGAGCAGGGTTCACGTTCCTCCATACATAACGGGAGTTCATGTGACGATATAATTCTAGTCCGGTTTCATCTGACCATAAAATATAGTCCCAATATTTATTCCCGTGTCCGAGACGGCTTCTGGCATAGACTAATCTGCTTTTTAAGTTTTTAGCCTTAAGCAAGGGAGTTTTCTTTGAGCAACAAGCGCGAAAACATGCTCAATGAAAGCATCTGCCTTAATCGGATACAGTCAGGCCTAATATCTTTACTTTATTGACAATCGAGGATTCTTCGAGGCATCCCTAACAATTTTCCTTTCCATCCTCTCAGGAATTAAGCGTTTTCTGCTTGTTATTAATTCATTCTCAAACCAGTGAATCTCGTTGTACTTTTGATATTGCTATTGTAGGGAGATCACAGTTGTCTTCTCTTGGGCTGAGCTCATGGGAGTTCGGCCCCTTTAGAGAGGAGAACGCTTCTGTCTTTCTTTTTTTTTTGGTTCCGCTTTTTTTTTCTTTTTTTTTTTGAGAAATGGTCTCTTTACCTTCCTAACCACCAAGGCGTCCACACACGTGGAAACCAGTCAACATGTGCTAGCGTTTTGTTTTGTTTTTGTTTTGGTTTGGTTTGTTTTACGGAATATCAAACTCCATGGGTTATTTAATGCCGACAAAATATTTATTGCTGGTAATATTCTGTTTTGTCAAAAGTCTATTTCTGGTAATATTGTTCCTTCAAAAATGTATTGCTGGTAATAATTGTTTTCAAAAAAGTATTGCTGGTGATATTTTTTCCTCAACAATGTATAGCTGGTAATATTTTTTTTCAAAAATGTATTGCTAGTAATATTTATTTTTTAAAAACATTGTTGGTAAAAAATTTTTTTTCAAAAATGTATTGCTGGTAATAGTTTTTTTTTCCTCAAAATTTATTGCTGGTAATAATTTTAAAAAAATATTTCTGGTATGAAAACCTATTTTTACACTTTTATAGTGTTTTTACTTCAATTTCGGTGTTAACTATTTGCCCATAGCTGCGATCCTAACAGATGCTACCACACCGGGTCAAGGCGGACCTGGGAACACCATCAATTAAGAGGTGGTTCCACGCTCTTCAAAATCTCCTGATTAGAGGTCTTCCTGCTGGACGTAGTTCATCGTCTTACCCAGGCCGCACAGGCCAGCGTTGAAAAAAATTAATTTCTATTCACTTATCTACGGACGGTCAAAGGCCATAAAGTTGGTATGTTATTTCTTTGTTCTCGTTCTGTAAACATGCTCGTTCTTTTGGACGGTATGAACAATCATTTGTTTTGGAACATATATAAATCTTTTTAATATATGTTGTTTGCCTTATTAAATATTTTGTTTGTTACGATCGCGTATCTCGTCTTTCTATGTTCGCATTCAGTGTTATTGTATCAATAGCTACACTAATGCTAATATTAGTATCGGTGTGCTACTAGAAGGCTAAAACATATTATTCTTCCTAACACTAAATAGTCGGTAAGCTATGTCTGGCTGATAAAAAATACTAATACTATAAATTTTCAATCTAGGAACATTTAAACACTTGAAAAGTGCCGTATATCCATCACCTTGTTTGCATGTATCAAATATCTTCATTCGTAACTTCTTGTCAAGACCAGCAGTCTTCGCGATGGTTTCAGAACGAATGAGTTATTGCGGTACGTGGCACTCACATATTGTCTTCTTCATTGCCTTTTAGAATGCTATAGAATCTGGTCAATATTATTTCCTTTTCGAGGGGTAATTGTTATAAATGTCAAGTTACGAAATAAATAACATTACAATTGCATTAGAACAGTATTATGTCATAATTTCCATACTTAATTATTTCTATTCTATGTATAGAAAAATGTTTTTATATGTAAAACATGATTGTGTCTGGGCATCTGTGGGCAGTACCTCGCCTCTCCGAATAAGTCATTCTGAAAAAAATGCTCGTTCTTTGAAATAATTTACCTGGAAGTCAAACCAGGCATTGCTTTCTGTTTTATTTATTTTAATAGAAGTACATGGGCACTCCTTTCGCCCAGTCCATTCTCCTCCCTCTTCTCTTGAACAGGAGTAGAGGATCATCTCTTATTTCCTGTTTAGGAAGAGGATTTCGCTTCCTTTCCTTTTCTCAGGCTTTAATCGGGGTATTATCATTAATTTTTTTTGTGATATGCGTGAATTATGACAAAGCCTTTTCATATTGACGGTTCCGGGTAAGCAGTTTTCTGATTGCTCTTCCCAGAAGTGTTTTGGAGCCTGAATTCTTGCATAGCAACTTGAGAGGCTGCTCTGATCAACAGTTGATTAATATCGGGGTTCTTGCAGTACCATGTCGCGCATGGAAGGTGTCCCTGGAAGCATGTTCGGTAGGCAACCTCGAGGCCACACTATGTTTCCCTACCTGCTCCCGTTACTTTAGGTGACCGATCGCTACAACTATCGTTCGAAAAGTTTCCGCGCAACATAGCTCTCTGCGAAACTAATCATTAATACTTCAATCCCCTCCTCTGATTCTTGGTTACCTTCCACTCCTTAGAAAGGACACCAAAGTGCACATGAATGTCCTGGGAGTTTATGTCTGCGAACATTTTCCGCTGGCTAGGGAACTCCCTCTTGAATCTCCAGACCATTCGTAAATTTGTACCCATCTCTCTCTCTCTCTCTCTCTCTCTCTCTCTCTCTCAGCCAGCAATCTCTTCTTTCTCTTCCATTCCCTTCCCTCGCAAGACTTTTACCTGCTAGATAGTATTTTGGATAATATAGAAAAGCCATCTCCCTACACCCGTTTGCAAACATATTCGTGTTCGGTGACTTTAATGCCCATCCAAAGCCTTAACTCCTCAAAGTCTCACGCAAGTGTTTCATTCCCCATGTGTTTTCCCAGTAATTCTGACGGACCCGGTTCTCTTCCCGATCAGTTTCTTACCTCTATCCATCACCCTTTTCGTACTACGCAGCTCTGACCTCTTGGCAACTCTGATCATGCGGTAGTGTCTATAAACATCTCCTTCCGCTCCACCACCAACCAAGAATCTCCGACCAGCAGAATATCTTTCTGTTATCAACGAGCAGATTTAGACTTTTTCCGTGATTCCCTTCGTGACGATGAAGATTTTAATCATCCTGTGCAAAAATGCACGTCTGGGGTCTCCTCCAAGATGAAAGCCAGCAAGGATGCGTTCATTCCAGTAAAGAAATACCAAGTTAAACCGCGTTCATCTCATTGGTTCTCACCTGTATGCTCGGCCGCTATAGCCCACAGGAATCACTTCTTCCGGCTGTAGCAGAGCGACACGTCTGATTGCAACAAACCTCACTTTGTCTGCTCGTAACGAGTGCAAGCGTGTCCTCAATAAAACGAAGTTGCTTTTTGCTGTTAGGATGAAATTGCGTGTCGCTGATAGAATGATATAGCATCTCGCAAATTCGATTCTAGAGATTATTAGCGGCTCTGCAAGAATGTGCTGAACAGCAGCAAATCGGCAATCTCTCTTTTATTCAGTCACTTCGTATTCCTGACATCTACAGCAGATATGGTTGAATACTTTGCTAGGAAATTCCCTTCCATCTCAAAACTCGACTCATCTGGAGTGCCCACATTCTTCTCTTCCACACATATTTTTCTTCTACACTTCTTTCTGTCTTTCTGGATTTTTTTCTTTTTCCTTTCTTTTCCTTTCATACACTCGCCTCTTCTATTACTAGCACTTTCCAATGGTCCTTTCTTTCTTTCTTTCTTTCTTTCTTCCTTTTTGAAAAACACTCTCACTTCTTATAGGTCTTTCAATTAGTTAACTTTCTTTCATATTCTCTTCATTGTTACATTTTTCTTTCTTTCTTACCTTTTTCTTTTGTCTTTTTTCCTTTATTGTCTTTTTCTTTCTTTATTTGGACGAGTTCCTTTCTTTTTTTCCTCTCTTTCAAGCTAACAGCACCATCTTCAACGCTGTCCTTTATAATCACCCCATATATATTATGAACTGTCTCCGCTGATTCATTCAAGACTTGTTCTACAAGGTTATAAGTGTTTGCACGACAATATTGATAACGTTTCTAAATCTAGCCACATCCTCAAAACACGACATGAAGTAATAGCTACGTCGTCACTCAGAAGTCCAATTACAAGCGTCTCTGTATCGTGTTCTTCACAGACACCAATTCCGCTCATGATTAATGGTATAACAAATTAACGTGGCAAATAAGGAAAGATCCTCTTTCCTTATTTGCATTTCTTTCTCGCTTTTTCATTTTTGCATTTTGTTTTGTACTTTTATCACGCTTTTTTTCTGTTTTAATCTCTCTCTATTTTTTTGTCATTGTTAATAATTTTTCTGGCAAATACTTGTTCAGTATTTTCATCTCGTTCTGCCTCTCTCTTTTATTTCTACTCTGTCATTCTTTCATTCTATCGTTCTTTATCTGTTATAAGGAGACAAAATCGAGACTAGCAATAATAAACCAAATCTGTCTGCCAAAAGAAAAGGTGAAATTATAAATAATTATAATTAATAAAAGCGGAAAATATGCATTAGCCTTGCTTCGTTTTTGATATTGTGGACCCATTTCTTTCTTCTTCTTCTTTTTCATTCTGAGTGTCGTTCTTTCTTTTTTTCCTTATTTCTTTCTTTCTACGATATTTCTTTTTTCTTCTTTTATAAATTTCATTTTTCTTTCTTTCCTTCATTCCTAAACTCTGTCTAATTTATTTAATTATTTTTCTTTCTTTCTTTCTTTCTTTCTTTCTTTCTTTCGTTCTTTCTTTAATTTTAGTACTTTTTCTTCCTTTCTACCTTCTTTCTTTTTGTAATTCTTTTTTTCTATCTTTCCTTTCTTCCAGAACGTTTCTTTCTTTCCTTCGTTTTTGTTTGTTTGTGTCTTTCTTTTTTTTCTTTCTTTCTCATTTTTGCGAACATCTTGTTTTCTCTTTCTTTCTTCTTTTATAGCGTCTTTCTTTCATTCTTCTTACTTTCTTTCTTAATTGTTTTCTTTTTTCTTTCGTTTTAGTGCACTGTTTCTTTCTTTCTTTCTTCTTTTTGTAATTTCGTTTTTTCTTTCTTTCATTCATTCCTGAATGTTTCTTTCTTTCCGTCATCTTTCTTCCTTTCTTCATTTTAATTCTGCGTTTCCTTCTTTCGTTTTTCTTTTATAATTTCCGTTTTTTCCATTCTTTCTCCAGTTCCTACTCTCTATCTTCGTTCTTTTCTTATTTTTTCTTCTAGCCTTCCTTTGAAACACTGCTTTTCCTTATTCCCCTCATTTATTCCGTACATTCTTTTTTTTCATTATTTTTCAATTTTTTCTTCCTCCTTCTTTCATTTTATCATTCTTCTTTCTTTCTTTCTTTCTTGATTTCTTTCTTTCTTTCTTTCTTCCATCGTTTTCCGTACTTCTTGTTTTCTCTTTCTTTCTTTCTTTCTTTATTCATTTATTTATTTTTTCATTATTTCATTTTCCTTTTTTCTTTTTAGTACATTTTTTCTTCATTCTTTCTTTTTGCAATTTCTTTAATTTTTCTATTTTTCATTCCTAAACACTTCTTTCTTTCTTTCTTTCTTTCTTTCATATTTTTCCGTACTTCTTGTATTCTCTTTCTTTCTTTCTTTCTTTCTTTCTTTCTTCCTTTATCATTTTTCTTTCTTTCTTTATTGCTTTCTTTCTTTATTTATTTATTTCGTTATTCATTTATTTATTTCTTCATTATTTCATTTTTTCTTTCTTTTTAGTACATTTTTTCTTCATTCTTTCTTGTTGTAATTCAGTTATTTTTCTTTTCTTCGTTGCTAAACACTTCTTTCTTTCTTTCCTTCTTTCTTTCTTTTTTCTTTCTTTCTATCTTCCATCTTTTTCCGTACTTCTTGTTTTCTCTTTCTTTCCTACTTTATCATTTTCTATCTTTCTTTATTTCTTTATTTATTTCGTTATTCATTTATTTATTTCTTCATTATTTCATTTTTTAGTACATTTTTTCTTCATTCTTTTTTTTTGCAATTCCGTTATTTTTCTTTTCTTCATTTCTAAACACTTCTTTCTTTCTTTCTTTCTTTCTTTCTTTCTTTCTTTCTTTCTTTCACTCTAACTTTATTATCTTCTACCACCATTATAATGTATCTTTCTTTTATTTCTTCCCATCCCACAGCTCTTTCTTCAATTTCATTTAATCTAGCTTATATTGCGTTGAATCATACTCATCTCACTTCCGCTTTCTAACTTCGCTTTTTTTTCCTTTCTGTTTCTGGCGAATATTACACCAAATACTTGATCCCCGAAATGAGAAGATGTCATCCAATTCCGTGACTTCAATGCAAAAACAGAATTACTGCGAAGCATCGAGCGAACGAACGAATGGCTCGGCAAAATATTGCTTCTAGTCCAGATTGTAACCTAAGATCGCTCCGTTTTGGTGAGATCATCGCGCCTTTTGGACCCGCCAGCGATTCATTGCTTTCAAAAGGGAAGATAAAAAAAAAAAGCGGGAAGAGGGAAAAAATGGAAGAAATTATTAAATTTTTACTTTGCTTTTTTCTCTCCTGTACATATAGAAAGCAAATATTGATGGCGTCTATTAAAATCTACACCTTCTACATATTGCTTGAGGCAAAGAGAATAAATGAGAAAGACAACCAGAAATAATAAACAAAAATATATCGAGGATATATGCTTTGACTTTGTATTGTCTTTTCTATAGAAATATAGCCGGACTTCACTTTTGGGACAAAAAAAATGTGTAAATTGGCGCATGCTATTATATGAATATGATGTTTGCAAAGACTTAATGGCCCGACATACTGGTATCTAAAATACTCCAGGGTCTGGGAGGTCTCTGCCTTGTCTAGTACATTACCCAGTGGAATGACGAAGGAGAAGTACTTGTTGTGAAGGCGGGGATTTATCATGGGTACGAGGCATCATATAAACGAGACGTAGCATAAAAAAGAAAACAATGATTCTTGTGCCAACCGGACCTATCGTTTGAACAATATAAAGTTATCTGAACGTTCAAATTGAAATTGAAATGTCTCTCATTGAACAAATCATAACCCTAAAAGTGTTTAAATACCCTTAAAAATTCCTGATCAAGGTAACTAAGTTTCAATTAATGAAAAACAGAACAAATAAATTCGAAACGAACAAAAGTGTACGGACAGAAATCCAAAGTAGCAGATATAAACAGTCGCGATATTTTTCTGTATAGAGACATTCGATGATGTACAGGTTTTTTGTAACCCATTTTTATGTTACCAAGATTTATTTGTAATTAATACAAAATTGTTGCACAAGGCCGAAGAAGGGTTTGAGGCTGGTCATCACTAACTATATTATACCTAGCTAATCAGATTCACGACCCTTTCATACATTACAATTTCTATATTCACCAAAAGAACTCGTCCGTCAAAATTCGATCCACCATACACCAAAATACCGCTTCCTCACAAGGGGGATCTACAAAACGCGCCCCAAGCTATGAAAATTTTGATAATATTTACTTTCTGTGGTGAAAAAATGAGAGGGAAGGGAGATGAACCCAATAATCAACTAAAATATTAACGTAATTCAAATTTAACATAACAGATGTTAGTACGACCCGTCAAACCCTCAAAACAGAGAGGCCGCTGTATTCTGCCCGTTGGACAAAATCAAGAAACTCTCTCGCTAAGGGAGTGGGAAAGGAGAAAATATAAACGGACATGGGAAATTTGAAAGCTGACCCAAACGAGATGAAAACGTGGGGTTAACAAAATGGGGGGTGGGTGGATCTCAACTTGGATCATAACAAAAGAGAAAGCCTGGAACAGGCCAGGAACAACATTTACTAACATTAACTAGGTACACTAAAGATTGTCTAACCTAAACAAGGGGAGGGCTCCACAGGAAACCACCACGATGTGACATAGGTTAACCTAGAAGAGAAAATCAAGGCTAGCCCCATTCAAATGAACCAAGCTTTCCTCAGCCACCCACCTTTCGCTGAAGACTGTCGAATGCAGACGTTTTCTATCAGTTCTAATCTTCATCTTCAGCTGATGCTCAAAGAATCGGATTAGATCCTGATGAAAAAGACGGATGCCTCGCAAGACTTCCTCCTGTCGCGTCGTCCAAATCACAAATTACCTTTTACATGTTAAATATACCATTTCATAACTTTGTTCCTATCACCGGGAGGGAGACTCGTTTCGGCTTTTGGAGATAACATTCTCGGGTGAGATGAAGTGGAATGATGATACTGAAATCATTGCTCGGTCCACTGCTAAGAAAGTTGGTCCAATGTGTCGTACTAGACATTATTTTCTTTCCTGAACATTCATCCTTCTTTGAATATTCCTGTTACATATGGTCCCATGCTTCTGCTACATATGTAGATATTCTTGATAAAATTTAAAAAAGAGTCAGCAATATTATTAGTCATGATATGGCAGCTCAGCTTTAGTGATTTTCTAAATGCCGTAAGGTCGTTTCCCTGTGTATTTTCTATAAATACTTTCGTGAGAATTGTTCGGATGAGCTCTTTGCTTTGGTACGTAGATATATTAGATTTAGCGCAATTTTAGCAACTACGTCTCATCAATTTACAGTTGAATTGACTAGATGTAACCGTAAGTTGTACATTGTTTGTTTTATCGCCTGTGAATCTCGCCTGCGACTCCATGCTGTCCAATGAACTTTGATTTTCAAAGATTTAAATGCAACGTCAATCGTTATCTACTGTTTTCTTGATTGCTTCTCGCTCCTTAATAATATTTTACTTTTATCTTATTCTTTCACACTCGGTAATCACTTGTGGTAAATTCGATTTAAAAATTATATATATATTTATATTTATATATATATATATAAATAAATAAATAAATATATATGATAAAAAATAAAAATAAAATTAAATAAAAACAAGCAAAATAATTTGACACAAATAAATAAATAAACAAATAAACGACTTCCGGTAATATAACCGCCGAAATAGACTACCCACAATGCACCACTGACCCGTATATATAAATAGCCGAGAAAAATAACAGCACTCGTGGCCTGACGATTGCATCTAGCATGAAACAGACTGTCGCCTCTAAGTGTTGACTTCTATGTTCACTTTTATATTTACACACGCTCTATCTCTGATATTCAGCACTTTATCCCATAAATATAGCATACTTTAAGACTATATTTCTTCATATATATATATATATATATATATATATATATATATATATATATATATATATATATGTAAAAGACAATAGGAAAACTGTAATAGTTGCCGACATGTTTCGTCCGATGTGGACTTTTGCGAAACGCGTCAGCATCTATTACAGTTTTCCTATTGTCATTTACATTTATAAATATTGTCTTTTTCTACAGGTTAACACTGAGAAATTTTTCTAAAAAGTCCAGATCGGACGAAATGCGTCGGCAACTATTACAGTTTTCCTATTGTCTTATATATATATATATATATATATATATATATATATATATATATATATATATATATATATATTCCTTTTCTTATGCAGCTTTAAGACTGGTGGGGGTGAGGAAATATTAAAAGTCACTACACCAAAGCCGAAGGTATTGTGTCTTTAAAGACACACTTGTTGCTCGACGATATTGAAGCAGTCTGTTCTGAATTCATTACCTGTTCTCTAATTGTGCTTACATCCATTCTTTAGTTTCGGTAAATATTCAGCCAGCATTGAGGGTTATCAATCGTTTCAATATTTTCCCATATAGAGATAGACGATGATACAGAGCTCCTTCGTACATACCGCCATGTCATATATTTTCTTGATAAATGAACCATTAATTATATTTGCTAGTTTTAACCCGGGAAAATGTCACGGTCTTCCTATTTGAAATTTCTGATGAATCTTAATTCTTTAGTTAATGATAGAATAAGCTCCTGGCGAGTTCTACGACAATGAAATATCCGTAGAAATTCAGCTGTCGCATTGTTAAATATTTGAGCTTAACACCTTTAATAAAATATTGCATGAACAATCATAAATAAGACTGTTAATCGTTATTTTAAGAAGTAAGGGGGTACAATTTGAAAAGATTTGTAATTGAAAATTTGTTTTCCCTATTTCACTGAGACAGGAGTAAAAACACTTCTATTTTTCTTTCTTTCTTTCTTTCAAGACCAAGTCCAAGTAGAATCTTTGATATAACATTTGTCTTCATACGCGATCAACCCGAATAGTATATCATTTATGAGGTATTAACATAAAACGTTAAACGCTTCTATCTTTTTTATTTCTTTCTTTTTTCACTGAAAAGAGGTAGCACCTCTAATATGTCTTTTTACGTGTTCAAAGCTGAATAGGCCTTTATTTATTAGGTATTAGCAGGATATATTGGTGAGAGGGAAAAATATTAGGAAGAGGAAAAAGTCAAACAGTTATGTCCTGACCCCCAAAAAAGTATTGAGTAAAATTTAATGGTAAAATTAGCTCGGGGAGGTGTTTTAATGGAATGTCCCACTCTCCCTATTGCTTATAGTGGACTGACTATATCAGTAAATATATATAGTGTACACTGAGAATTGCTTCGCCAATTAAGGGGACTTCGGCGTAGTGTAATGGTTAGCAAGCTTGTCTCGCTAAAACAGTTACGACTGAATAGTGAGTTCGATCCGTACTAGGTGTCCCATACTTTCGGTATTGTGCTACATTTAAGCTACGCTTAGAAAATCAATAGGCCTTGTGGTACAACTTGTTGCGTGGGGCAGCGGGTAAATAATACTTGCTACGCCAATTAGTTGGAGATTCGTCTCCAGCTGTGCTGGTCGAACTCTCTGATTTAGGGGAGAGAGGAACCCAGACGAGGCTATGCCGAAGGTCAGAGTCTCCTCTGGAGTGGTAGACAGCTATCCGACCCTGTTTTTTACGGTGTCTACGGGGAATTTTTGCCCGAGCCTAGGGGCTCGGATATCACACGTTAACTTCGGCCTTGTGCCATATTTGAACGTGTGGGGCGGTTGGCAAATATCCTTGTTTCGGTAATTAGTTGGAGATTCGTCTCCAGCTTTGCTAGTCGAACCCTCTGCCTTCGGCCAAAGAAGAATCCAGACGAGGCTATGCCGAAGGGCAGAGTCTCGTCTGCGGGTGGTAGACTGCCAGCCGGCCCCATATTTTTACGGGGTCTACGGGAATTTTTGCCCGAGCGTACGAACTCGGGATTGCCCTACATAAAAAAACGGCCTTGTGCCACATACTGCCTCGCGGGGAGGTAAGTTAAATATCCTTGCTTCGGCAGTTAGTTGGAAATTCATCTCCAGCTGTGTTGGTCAAACTCTCTGCCTGGAGGCAGAGAGGATCCCCAGAGTAGACTATGTCGAAGGGCAGAATCTCTTCTCGGAATCAGCTACCCGATTCTATTTTATACGGGAATTTTTGGCCGAGCCTACGGGCTCTGATACCCACGTTAAATTCTGCCTTGTGCCACATCTGATCGCGTGGGGCGGTTGGTAGATATCCTTTCTTCGGGAATTACTAGCCTGCTAACCGAATCCCTGTATTTCAGTTGTGTATTCTCTTTTACAATAAACCTTCTTTTGCTGTTCCTTTCACTCGAGTACCACGTTTGTCTGTTTGCAACATCTTTAATTATACAGCACATATTAAACGCTTATATATCCCTATCTATAAAAGGCAGGATGTGTGTGTGTGTCTGTGTGTAACGAATGCACGGCCGCAATTTTCGATGGATTTGCACCAAAATTTACATGCACATGCTCCAAGTTGGTGAGACGGCCAAGACCGACGTTGCATTTCCCAAACTCCCATCGATAGTGGAAATAATCGATGTTTTCATGCTTCTACGACAGTTTTCATGTAGTTTGCAGCCATTTTCTACTGGCCAGAGTGAGAGCCTATAGTTGGCTGCCACGAAGAAAGGAAGATTCTTTTGGCCAGCGTGAGAGCCAACAGCTGACTGACACGAATGTTAACTAGCATGCTAGCATGCAAAAAAATCGATAGCTGCATTCGTCACAAGTGGGAAAAATTTAAATCTGCATGGTACTTCACTCCAATTGGCTCATTCGCTTGCTTAAACTCAACGTTGATGCTGATTCCACAGAACTGGGTTGGGTGTGAAAAAGTATTTGTTGTTAACATTCTTTTTTCATTCGGTTTTTCCAGTTACGAGTCCTTTTTTAAAGCTGATCGTTTTGTGTTCATTTTGTTTAGTTCTTTTTTCGTAACAGATTTAATGTTTAGTATAGAGCCTAGAAAAAATTTGCAGTGTTAGGCAAGAAGTAAGGCATGTAGCAACATCAGTATGGCAAAGGGCACTCCTTTAAAGGCAAGGAAGGGCAAAAATATTTTAAGTCAAGTGATAGTGATTGCTGTATGAGTCGTACGAATTTTGAATCAAGCACGGGCTACGCCGGGCCATGCTGCTAGTTTCTTATATATTTCATTCAAAACGAGTAGCGTCTCTGATATGTCATTTGCCATGCCACCTGATCAAAACGGACCAGCCCATTGTTTATGAGGTATTAGCAGGAGACGTTAAACGCTTCTATATTTCTTTATTTCTTTTTCATTGAAATCACGTAGCGTCTCTTATATGACTTTTGTATTTCCAAGCGATTAAAACGGAGTAGTCCATTATTTATGAGGTGTTGGTCATAAGAACTAACGAAGGGAGAGACAAGCGCAGTTATTATATGCATGACACGTATACTCTATGACATGGCCCAGTGGATACAAAATATTACTTGAATCCAGGGACTTGACCCAAAGAGTTGTGAGTTCAATGCCCGGCTACAACAGAAGTGAATAAAAGCTTGGAGCGTTGACTTAAAGGGGGATAGCTGATACTGAAACAACTGGAAAAGGCATGACTCGTGGAACTAGAACAATCTACCCCGGTGGACGAAATAAAGGGTTCGGTTTCAAATTCCAATTACTTGAAGCAGGCCGGAGAGTAAACGGCCAAAATGTTGAAATATATTAACAAAAATGAGGACAACTGTGCAAACAATGTAAATATGGTAAATGATACGTATACTGTTTCATACTTTTATTTACTCGGTAAGTATACCAGTTCATACTTATATGATAAATATACACTTTCATACGATCTTATATAGTGATGTTCTAAGCGTAGCTTAGATGTGGCACAATGCCGAAAGTAAGGGGCATCTAATGAGGATTGAACTCACTACACAGTTGTAATTGTTCTAGCGAGACAAGCTTGCTAACCATTCATGCGATGTTATATATAGGAAACATATTGCATCTCCTACTTATATCGAAATAAATTTAAAATTTATCTTTTCATTCCCATGTTCATGTAAATATACGATCTGAATTTTAGCATATGATATCTCTTTTCATTAGAAATACATTAATTTCTGTTGTAGTGTGAGATTTTCTTTTGCAACTTGTGCATTGTTCCTCAAATTATATATATATATATATATATATATATATATATATATATATATATATATATATATAGAGAGAGAGAGAGAGAGAGAGAGAGAGAGAATACGATCTGAATTTTATTTTATGATATTTATTTTTATTAGAAATACTTATATTAATTTCTGTTGTAGTGTAAGATTTTTCCTCCGCAACTTGTGCATTGTTCCTCAAATTGTATATATATATATATATATATATATATATATATATATATATATATATATATATATCATAGCATAGCTGATGTTTATTAATATCAAATAGATTTATGCTTTTTTTCATTGCATATTATTTTGAATTGCAGATATACAAGGATTGTAAGAAAAAAATTGATATGATCACAAAAGAGGTACAAGATAATGTGACATTATTAATTCATGGGATACAGTGAAAAAATGTTGAACAGAGAACAATAAAGCATGAAATTAGAAACATTTGCAAGATAAGATCTTGTGAAAAAAACAAAGATGTATGAAGAAATGAATGCATTCGGAGAAGCTGCCGATGCTGAAGTAACCATCAACATTAGATACACAATGTTACGAACGTCGGCCAAATCCTAGAAAGCAGTTAAAAAAACTGTCCGAAAGTAAATATCGCTAATAAGTACACGAAAACTAATATCCCAAACTGCAAATCACCCGGTTCAAACTCATCCCCTATTTTTTTCGACAGGAGTAGAGGTTTATTATTTTTACTTCTTTGCTTAGGGTGAACTGAATAAAAATAGAAAAGTAAGCAAGCTATATGTGTAGTGGGAACCAAAATAGATTGTCAAATTTCTAGCATAGTAATCCTATCAAAGTATAACTATCTGACAATCCATTCTCGTTCCCACTCCTGCTATATATTCTACCCACTTTGTTAGCCAGCAATTCTGTATCTTTCATTCAGACTGGTGATTATCGTATTTTTAAAAAAATTTCCAAACACGGTGAGCACATTGCGGCCGTGTTCATCTTTGATGAGTTGACTGTGATTAGGGAAGAAAATCGCTTAAATCTAGATACGTACGTAAGAATCTAGACATTCAGTTAAAAATAAAATTTAAAAACTTCTTGGTATTGGCTAAAAAGAATAGCCGAAAACTATCGGACAATTTCATGTCCATAAGAGAAAAAAAAACTTACACGAACACTAGAAAAGTTGAATAAAAAGCTTAACGCCATTACCTTGTCTTTTGTCTTTAATGATATCGTATTCAATGAAATGGGATATGCGTTTGAATAATAAATCAGAATTATTAATAAATAATAAATTTATTGTTAAATAATAAGTATTAACATATATGATAAAAAACGAAATAATTTATTTAACAACTTAATACACACACACGCGCACTCTCACACAGACACACAGACACACACACACATAAATATATATATATATATATATATATATATATATATATATATATATATATATATATATATGCAACAAATGTCCTTTGTCAAATATTATTTGAAAAACAGAAATCCTGTGTCAATCAATTTTAATGACCAAGCGTAGATCATATTTCTTCCGAAAATGAAACCGATTTCTGAGGGGATTTCTTGTGTGAGAAGGATCATTCCTAATTTGGAAAAGGTGGTTAGTAAATTTAATCAACAAAAATCTGTTACCTTTAATAACAATATTTGCCTTAAAGAACATAGGCAGTCTAAATACATGATATATACCCGGTTGAGCTCTCTAGGGAAAGGGGTTTTAAAAAAAAGTAAAAATAAAAGCAAGTATGAATTGAGTTCTCCGAGCCCCTGGCATATTTCGTATAGAGAAAAACGGTAAAATACTCCTCTGTGCGGCGATGGCCTAGGGGTAAGATATCTGATTGATGTCGGTCGGGTTTCGATCTCGTAGTGAAGGAATCGGTTTAGCCACACTGAGGAGCTGCGAAACAGTCTGTCTGTGGATGACTATATATATATATATTTATTTTAATACTGACGATTGACTTCTGAGGAAGTGTCCACTCGAAAGCTGACTTGATTCGATTTTAATCGTGGTTATTGGTTTTTATTTATATATATATATATATATATATATATATATATATATATATATATATATATATATATATATATATATATATATATATAAACCCATGATTAAAATCGAGTCAAGTCAGCTTTCCACTAGACATTTCATCAGAAGTCAATCGTTGGTACTAAAATACTGCTGAAGGAGTATTTTTTAAAAATAGGATTTTAAACTTTGAGAGAAAACAAGAGCGGGAAAAAAGAAATAATAATAATAATTGCTTTTTCTTTTCCCCGTATCGTTTTCTGTCCAATTTTAAGATCTTATTTAAAAAAAAATTAAATTAAATTAAATTAAAAAAAATAAAAAAACACAGTAGTATTTTAATAAGAATGATTTGTTTCTCACGAAGTGTCATTCGGATGGTGCTTTAAAATCGGATAAAATAAATATTATTTTATTCGATTTTAAAACTTTATATATATATATATATATATATTATTTTATTCGATTTTAAAACTTTATATATACAGTGTAACCCGGATATAAGAGACCCGGATATAAGAGAAACCCGGATATAAGATATATTTTCTCCTGGTCCCAAATTAGAGCCTGTGTTAATGTATATATAATAGACCAAACGCGGATATAAGAGAAACCCTGATATAAGAGACTTCTTGTCCGGTCCCGACAACTCTCTTATATCCGGGTTACACTGTACATATCTATATATATATATATATATATATATATATATATATATATATATATGTATATTATAATTATTTTCTAGTTTAAAAATATGGTTCCATCGTTACACAGGAATTACCATGTTTCAAAACAGAAATTAAAACTTTAACTTCCATTATAAATTTAATTTTAAAATCCATAGCTCCGTTCCATTCTCAAGCAATTTTTGGAATAACCTATTAAGAAATTTACTTCATTTATAAGCACAGACAGACAATCTTGATATTTTAAATTGTTAAGGTTCCGGAAATTCAGTCATTTTGATAAGGTGTGGTTGGGTTTTAATTTTTCTAGACAACTTTTGTATCAAATATAAGTTACTTTCAAAATCAGATTAAGATGGGGTAGGGATGCCTGCTCACTAAAAATGACATCCGTTTCTCGCATGTCGTCTTGATTTTTCGATGCTAAAATCTTTTGCGGCATTTTTATTTGGCCACTTAATTTATAATTTTATACACAATAATTTCTTAAAAGTATTGTCTGAATATGAGTAAGTCATATTTTTAAGATTTAAAATCTCTTCCTACAAATTTAAAGTTACTTTTCTACTTATAATAACTAATAGACTATACGTTATTTTTTTAAATAAATATATTAGAATTACATGCGTATATCATTTGAAGATATGGATTAAATGCAACCAAAATTTAAATAAATAACAATTAAGAAAGCTTTATAAATGTAACATGTTTCGCTTTATATTTAGCTTCATTAGAAATAAGTAACATTGATTAATGCGGACTTGATACGATATTATATATTTTTTTTTATTCGTTGTGTAGACGTCACTTGTTCAGTTCTATGGTGTTAGTAGGTATGTATCTAATTATTCTGTGCATGACACCTGTTCAATTCATGATGTTATAGTGGGTTATTAGTTATAGGGAAGTGTATGAGTGTTGAAACAGATTAGTTTGATTTGGGCCTTGTTAGTTAGGTACCCCACCATAAGAGGGGTATAAAACAAGAAAATCAAATTGTAAAGTGAAACAACAAATTTATATACATATAGATCAGTCTAGGTCTTTAAAAATAAAATTAATGTATTTTGGTTGATACAAGGTCGTCAAAATATTCATAGTAGTCCTCGCAAGAATGAGTTTATGTGTACGTAGGCAGGAACGTATATGTGGATGTATGCATGTATGTATGAGCGTTATGGTAAGTGTTGAGTCTTGACTCAATGTTGAATCTCGCCTATTGCATGGAATAATAATGCAACACAAAATGTACTTAGAACAAGAATGTATTATAACAAGAAAGTGTACACAATAAGTACATATAGTATTTCTGTATATTTCTGGGAAGACGTTCCTGGAGAATGTGTTGACTAGTCGCAGTCGATCAGAGTCTCTAGTTGGATCTCGTGATTCTCTCTCCCTTCTCTCTCGTCTTCCGGTATCAACCATTATTTATATAGTTGGTAGTCACCTATGCAGATTAGGTGGATTCCACCACAACAGTAAGGTAGGAATGTCTTTGAAGTAATCGCTCAGTTTTAAAATGTTGCATTCGTTTATCAAGTATAAAAGAGGTGAGGGAAAAAGGTAGAGATAATAATAACGATCGCTTGACATTTGTCAAGGGACGTGTTAATACGCTCGTCCCCTTCTCTAGCTGGTGACAGGCGAACTTGCCCGTTTCTTATGTTGTTTTGGGGGCTTGAAAAGGTCATTTGGGAATTCAATCCCGGATATGATTCGGGTTTTTCCATTGGATGATGAACAAACTTCGCGTCGGCTCGCGAAAAGGTCCGTAGAAGAATTTTTTCTGAGAATTGAAGATTATTTGAATTTTGTATTTTAAATGTTTCCTAGTTTTCTATTGGCAGAAAAACATTTCGCATCAAGGTCTGAAATTTCACGATTTTTTGTTTTGGATTCACTTTTGCGTGTGTATTAAGCAAAGTTTGTAAATTCAAGTTTTTTAAAAATTTCTAACAAAATCAATGAGTCAGTGCTTAGCATTTCAATTTTAAATCTAGATCTTGTTTTATTCACGACATCGTCTATGTATTCGTTTAATTCTTGAGACGCAAGCATAATTTAAGAGGGTATTAATAATTGGAGATATTCGTGGATTCTGATTTTACGATAAATATGACGAATATTGGAAATGGGTGTCTGATAAAAAGTTAAATCAATTGGGAATATTTTGGTTTTATATACTTTAATTATAGGTGTTTACGAATTTTGAAGATATGAAAAAGTGCGTCTGATACGTATTCATTGCATGTTGATATTTAGCATTTTATTAAAGTCATGTTAATTTTTTTAAAGCGAAGATATACCCTATTTTATTTCTATATGCTAGTAATTTGTTATACACACGGAGGTTCTTTTCGTGTTCGTAAATGTGGAGTTTTAGGCTTCGAGATATCTCACCGATATATTTCTTATAATATTGGAGTCAGTATATACATACATACATACATACATATATATATATATATATATATATATATATATATATATATATATATATATATATATATATTGTGTGTGTATTTAGGCAGCATTTTTTCATTAATATTGATACATCTGAGCTTATGTAAGATTGGATTAAAAAAAAAGTATGTATCAATATTGTGATTTTCTTTCATTATTTAATGATAATGTTATTAAGATTATCAGACTATATGAAAAAAACTTACATAAAATATATAGACAACACTTATCTATATTATTTAATGAAACATGTATTAATATATATATATATATATATATATATATATATATATATATATATATATATATATATATATAGTTGTATATTTAGGTAGCAATCCTTCTTTTATGCAAGTTTCATTAAAAACGACAGACAAGGTACTCCGGTTAAGTTTTTTATCTAATTTTTCTTGTGTACGAACAAGAGCTTTCTTCGCTGGACAAAGGGTGTGTAAGAACTGTCCAAATGTTTTATTTTTCCGAGCGCTTTCGGCTATACATTTAGCCATTATCAAGGATGATTTGATTTTTCAGCTTAATTGAGTGTGTGCATTATATGTATGTCTTAGTGTGTAGTAGGGATGTTTTAATTTCCAAATACGGTTAGCACGTTGTGGCTTTGTTCGTAGTTAATATTGTTAAGGGTAGGCTTTTTCTTTTTTATTATTAAAGCCTCCATTATTTTTAACCTTTTTTTACAGAAGGAAGCAATTAATATATTTGTTTTTGTCCAGCGAAGAAAGTTCTTGTTCGTACACAAGAAAAATTAAATAAAAAACATAACCGTATTACCTTGTCTTTGTTTTTAATGAAACTTGCATATATATATATATACAGGTACAATGAGAACGAATAAAGTACAGGTAATGTTATGAGAAATATATATATATATATATTAAGACATTTTTATGTTTAACATTCTTTTTACAGATACAAATATTTAAGTAAATGCTCTGTTTATAATAAACAGTATTAAATTACATTTACCGGCCTGAATGTCCGAGAAACTTTCATAGAAAATATTCGTCCTCCGACAGGATTCGAACCTGTATGCTATACGGAATCGTCATATAGCCTAACGTGCCTTTTTACCGATTCGGAGTACGAATATTTTCTATGAAAATGTCATTTAATACTGCTTATTATAAACAGAGCATTTACTTACATATTTGTATCTATAAAAAGAATGTTAAACATAAAAATGTCTTAAAATATATATATATATATATATATATATATATATATATATATATATATATATATATATATATATATATATATATATAAACATGTATTATTAAATGTAACAGACAATGAACAGTCTATTATGTCTGACCATGAGCCATTCTAATGTTTACTTTGATTTCTGGTAAAAATAAAGACAAAAAGTGTCCAACATTGGGATATTCTTTTATTAAGTTTGTCCTAAGCTTCCGACTCACATACGCTATCCCCAGAGTGGTCACGCAGACATGAAACAAATATATCCATTGTCAAAGATGATATTTTGTTATTTGACATAGAAGATTGCCATGCGACGATAAGGCAGGCAAGAATAGCAGACACAAATCATAAATTCAAGATGCGGTTCTATGACGTCATACCACGCGATAGACAGAAATATTACAACAGAACTAATGTCTAGATGTAAGGTAATGTGTTGTGACTAGTTTGAAATGTAATTTTGTTGAGTGTGGTTTGCTTCGTTTTAATGTGTCGGAGTTAGCTCCTCCTCAGTTCTTTAATCCTTCAACAGGGGTCTCTCTTTCCCCTGGCTATAAATACTGGCTGACCCTTCGCCTCTCTCTCTCTTTTTCGACTTAGGCCTTGGGCCGCTACCTCACGCGGAGTCGAGGTAAAATCTCTCTTTTTTTTCACTTACACCACTCCGTGACCTCAAATTCTGGGAACGCGCTAAGAACAATACACGTACGTACGAACACTTACAACACAAACACATAATTTCTCCATACAAACTCTATGTAACAGTCCATGTCTTTGTTTAACTTGTTTTGTTATTAATATATATTTGTTTACCCATGTATATCGGTCTTGTTTGTTTTCTTTGTCTTCTTTGGACTTAATTAAAGTCCGACATTCCCATATAGCTGGACCGGCTAGCAGGAAATTTTAACCTTCTGGTATCTCTTCACATCTTCACCCCGCACGGTCCGCTACAAATGTATGTGGCCTTAAATATCTGAAGGTTCTTTTTACTGTGAGTATTATTGTGTTATCAACTAATATCTATCTAATATTATGTACATGGCTATGTTTTTCTATATATATGAGTATTTATGTATTAATCAGGATCACCCCATGCAAGGCAGTAAACCCGCTTAAATACTAAGGGTTGCAGTG
This sequence comes from Acanthosepion esculentum, assembly GCA_964036315.1. NCBI lineage: Eukaryota > Metazoa > Mollusca > Cephalopoda > Sepiida > Sepiidae > Acanthosepion > Acanthosepion esculentum. The sequence goes on along the minus strand of OZ038476.1, from coordinate 112,595,991 downwards.
TGTGGAAAAATTAGGAACAGAAACATTAATAATGAACGGGAAGAGGAAAGAGTAATCAGGTGGACAGTAGATAGAGATTAAAATTCCATTTAAATCTTTATAAATCAAAGTTGGCTGGAAACCATGGAACCAGAGGGAGAACCACATGTGAGAAGGTGAAAGGAAAAAAAACTGACATTTGTCAAGGGACGTGTTAATACGCTCGTCTCCTTCTCTAGCTGGTGACAGGCGAACTTGCCCGTTTCTTATGTTGTTTTGGGGGCTTGAAAAGGTCATTTGGGAATTCAATCCCGGATATGATTCGGGTTTTTCCATTGGATGATGAACAAACTTCGCGTCGGCTCGCGAAAAGGTCCGTAGAAGAATTTTTCTGAGAATTGAAGATTATTTGAATTTTGTATTTTAAATGTTTCCTAGTTTTCTATTGGCAGAAAAACATTGCACCCCATGCAAGGACGTAAACCCCCTTAAAAAACTGATATCATTGAACTTAAGGCTACATATAGCCAGTTCATATATATTGACGGCGATTGACGTTGCATTTGAATTTTTTATGGTAGTTTCACTGAGGAGAACTGCGAGAAATGCAATTAGTTCGAATAAACGTCCGGTGAAAATATTTTTTTATAAGTTTTATAAAAACCGAAAAAGAACAAAAAAAAAACGTAGTTGGGGATAGTTTGAAACACGGGATTGGAAAGTGACAAGCAAGAATTCATGTTTATGAAGTCATGAATCCATTTCACCCTGCGCTCTGTCTCATCGTCAGGTAGATCTTGCATGCTAAGACCCGCCATATAAAAGAGAATAGCTGATTGAGCAATTGAAAAAAACACACGCACAACACTCTGTGGCTCTCGAAGTTCAAAACTTTTATTCCTATTGTCCGACAGGCTTAATCACTGACACGCATTTCGTGATTAAAATATTTTTATTTTATTTTTAAAGAATTATGATCATTCGAAATTGCGTGTTTTGTGAGTACACAGAGATACAGATGGACACAGGTCTATACATACATACATACATACATACATACATTCATACATACATACATATACATATATATATATATATATATATATATATATATATGTATGTATATATGCATATATATATATATATATATATATATATATATATATATATATATTATATATATATATATAGAGAGAGAGAGAGAGACAGACAGACAGAGAGAGAAAGATGGGAAAGGGAGAAAGGGAGAGAAAGAGGTCGAACAATTATATATATATATATATATATATATATATATATATATATATATATATATATATATATATATTTACGATATATTTACGTGTCTGTCAGGGTTCGGAGTACTTACGTTCGTGTCAAATTAGTGAAATGCGACTATAAATATATTTTGGACATATAAAAATTTAATAAGGAAAAAAAAAACATGTAACACTGATAAGAAATCAGCCCGGAAAATCAAGTTTCTTGTTTGTTTTTTTTTTGTTTTTTTTTTTGTTTTTTGTTTTTTTGTTTTTTTTTAATTAACCGCAGTAAATATGTCTACGGTAAAAAGAAAGTCTTATTTTTTTCTGAAGAACCTAATATTAGAGTTGCGAATAAAATCGATTGAAAGAAATCTAAAAAAAAAAAAGAAAAAGAAAGAATTCCCAAAATTCTTTTCTTATTTCGGGGCTCCTATTTTTTTTTTATATCACTTTGATATTGACCTCACCATTCTAGAGCAAGGTTCTTAGAAACTTGATAACCGCTGTTTACTGGACGTATATGTTTATGTTCTTTAAGGCGCCATTCTGCTTATGTCCAGTTCAGCGAAGGAATTATGTCTCTGAATCAAAATTGAAAAAAAGAAAGAAAAAAAGAACTGGCCTAGAACATTAGCAACCTTTTCATGTATATATCATGATTATATGCATACAAATACCTTCTTTTCACACATACACATGCATACACATACATACATACACATACATACACACACACATACACACATAAACGGCGCAACAAAAATAATTTCCAAAATAACTACCTGAAAGGTCTCTCATATAACTGCAAGACATTCTTCTTCTATTACAGTGTAACCCGGATATAAGAGACCCGGATATAAGAGACCCGGATATAAGAGAAATGGATATAAGAGCGATTTTCTCTGGTCCCAAATTAGAGCCTGTGTTAATAAAACAAAATAGGCAAAAAACGGATATAAGAAAAAACCGGATATAAGAGACTTCGTCTCCGGTCCCGACAACTCTCTTATATCCGAGTTACACTGTATATACCGTGTTTCTTCAGGATCAAGGCCCTCCACCTCCTCCAGTCCCTTGTAGCTCTTAATAAGCTTAACCTTTTTGTTATTTGTCTCAGACCCTGTTATGTCATTCATTTGCTCAAACCCATTAAGTATAAAACACGTTAATTTCCCCTGTAATTCTTTTCATCTATCCGTCCTGTGAGTATCAGATTTTCTAAGCCCTCCTGTCTAATTATGTGTCCGAGAAATTTCTGCTGCCTCTTCCAGATGTTAAGTATAATTTTTTCTCTTTGTAGTATAAGTTTCCTATTTGGTTCAATACCTCTTCGTTTCTCATATGTTCGTACCGTAGTATCCTTAGCATCCTTCTGTAAAACCACATTATGCCTATTTATTTTACTTTTAATCATTTCAAATCTACGAATTAATTTCTTGGTGGTTGTAGCAAATTGATTTAGAAAAATACATAAATTTTCTTTTAAATAATTTTTATTTTCTCAAGTAAATAAATAGACATAATACGTCTAAATTAATCAACCAAACATACTTGAATAAAAAAAAATGCTGCCTAATCATATATATATATATATATATATATATATATATATATATATATATATATATATATATATATATATATATATATGTATATATATGTATATATATATATATATGTAACATATGCATAAAACCAGTTGACAATAGCAAAAAAAATAGATTAATTATTTATTATAACAAATTTAAAACCTCTAATCTTATAGTTAAAAATAACAATTCACCTCCTAGAACAAAGTTAAATAGAGCAAGTATTATTTACGAATTCAAAAGCTCATTAAGGAATTCTATTCCTCAACAATCAACTTTCGTAAATAATTATATAGGCCACACTACAAATTGTTTAACACGCAGACTAACTCTACACCTTTCTGACAATAGCTCAATTAGATCTCATTTAAATATTCATGGAGACCTACCGGACACTATTCGGAACATACTTGACGACAACACTAATATAATAGCATTATCCACATGCAAAAAAAGGCTAAAAATAATGGAAGCCTTATTAATGAAAACAAACAAACAAACACTTAATAATATTAACTTTGAACATGGACATAATATCTTGACCGTATTTTGAAACCAAAAAATGAACATTTTATAAAACATACCTATAACAAACTATTTCTAACTTTAACATTTAAAATATAATCCTTGAAAATTGGTAAATGTATAGCCGAAAGCACTCGGATAAAAAGAACATTCGGACAGTTTTTATATGATTTATCATCCGAAAAGAAAAACATTATTAGATCGCATGAGAAATTGTATAAAAAAACTAAATAAAAGCAACTTGTCAGTCGTTTTTAATGAAATGTGCTTGAAAGAAGGATTGCTGCCTAAATACACAAATATATATATATATATATAATATTATATAACATCACTACAAAAATAGCCATTTTGTTTCAACACTTGTGATGCCTTGTCAAGTGATGGTGTTGATTGCAAAAAATAATAATAATACTGATGTTATAAAATGCTTATGTTATGAAATTTGCATAAATATTATTGGCTCTACTTTGTATTGAGGACTTTTTAAAAAAAATAGTTATTTTGGTTATCGGAATTTTCTTCCCTCTATACCAATCCTATATTTATATATAAGTTTTCATCAACAGTCAGACTTTTTCGCTGTATCACAGCTCATCAGTGTGTCTAGAGTTCGGTTGCCTCTAGCTAGGATTATAAAACCGACTGATTTGGCTTCAGTCGGGGGATTCTACCACTAAGCCGTTGGCGCATGGCAGGAATGAAAGTGAATTTAAGCCTATTTAATTTTAGATAAACACACAGTGACTGAGAGAACTCGATTCGATTTACTGAAGAGTCATGCATTATTAGCTGTAATCCTCACTGTTTACAAACCCACACTACCTCCCCAGGGAGCTCAACTGAACAGTTTCACTAAAGATCCTATTATTAAGCTTTTTATTCAGTTTTTCTTGTGTTCCCATAAGTGAAGTATTTTCTTTTCTGGACATCAGTTATATAAAAACTGTCCGAATGATCTATATATCTGACTACTTTCGGTTATTCTATTATCCATTATCAAGAGTGTTTTTATTTTCTTTACTTTTAACTGAATATGTAGATTTTTAGATATGTGTATCTATAGTGATGAGAATTTTAATTTTCCAAACAATATTGGTCGCGGTCGTGTTCATAGTTGATATAATATAAACTATGAAGACGGTCAGAATGAGCTGATCGTGTTTTATGTGTCAAAAATAGAAAACACGTATATAAATACGAGAAAAATTGAATAAACTGATTAAACGTAGTAACCTGTATAAAAAAGATATTGTTACACAAATACACACACACATATATATGTGTGTGTGTGTGTATATATATATATATATATATGTGTACATATATATATACACACACACATGTATGTATATGTATATATATATATATATATATATATATATATATATATATATATATATATATATATATATAAGGGCGTGTATGTATGTGGATGGGTGGGTGTGTTTCTGATTTTTTTTTTTTTTCAAATTCGGAATAAACTTCTAGACTCTTTCAGATTTTATAGACGTGTTGTTCTCCTCTGCCAAGTTTAAGAATTAATTTGTTTTTCCTTTTCTGTATTTCATTTTTTTTTTTTGCGAATTTTGGGCGTATAGGATTTTTCCTTGCTAATTTTGCCTCAAAATAACTTGGGCTTTGAATCAATGAAGTCAGTAAAAAAAAAAAAATAAAAATACATTCAGTCGATATAATTTGATTCCATTCTAACCACGAGTCTAATTTGTTCTCCCCGGCTAATTAACTATATATTTCCCATGCAGTATGAGCAGAGACTGCGTGTCAAAATGAATCACTAACTTACGTGTGTGTTTCTAGTGTAGGTTTATGTCTGTGATAAAGAAGATAAAGTGCTCTTAATCATAGTGTACGCCCTGTTCTCTGTATACGTGTTTGTTTTGCGCATGCGCGTTTCCCGCGGTAAAGTAGAATAATGTGAATGTCTCTATTCTTATCCAAGACACCCAAGTCTCTATATCTGTAAACTCAAATATTTACCCAAATCTAAAATTAACAGGAGATTTTAATGTAATTTAAATTATAAATTTCGCTGATTAGTTTTATTTATTTAAACCCTATACCGGTTAGATAGAAAGAACGCTGCTTATTTTTTTTTTTTATCTTAAATCATTTGAATTACCCGAGGAAACTCAGTCAGAGTTATCAGACCAGTAACCTATCAGATAATTGAAAAATGTTCGGACCCGATATGCAATGTTCATATTAATTGATCATAACTTTTGTTTTAGTGTCGATTTCCGGTGTGTTTTGAATTCTTTGTGATGTCAACGAACACTCGTTGCCACATTTGTTATGTCAACGAATACTCGTAATGCTCATTGTAGTGGAGACTTTGTAACTGCAGATACAAATATAGTAACGCCGTTGAAGTATACTGGTGTCAGATGCCTTCGAATAATACTCGCATTAATGGTACTTGTTAGATAATACTCGCTCTAATAGTAAACGCCGTATTGATCTGAATAGAGAATAATGTAGAGCAGAAAATAAAGAATAGCGGTCCGTATATTAATAGAGGATAGACTAGAATGAAGATCAGAATAGTAATAGAGGATAGAATAGAAATAGTGATCCTAATAGTAATAGAGGATAGAATAGGAATAGTGATCCTAATAGTAATAGAGGCTAGAATAGGAATAGTGATCCTAATAGTAATAGAGGATAGAATAGGAATAGTGATCCTAATAGTAATAGAGGCTAGAATAGGAATAGTGATCCTAATAGTAATAGAGGATAGAATAGGTATAGTGAACATAATAGTAATAGAGGATAGAATAGGAATAGTGATCCTAATAGTAATAGAGGATAGAATAGGAATAGTGATCCTAATAGTAATAGAGGATAGAATAGGAATAGTGATCCTAATAATAATAGAGGATAGAATAGATATAGTGATCCTAATAGTAATAGAGGATAGAATAGGAATAGTGATCCTAATAGTAATAGACGATAGAATAGGAATAGTGATCCTAATAGTAATAGAGGCTAGAATAGGAATAGTGATCCTAATAGTAGTAGAGGATAGAATAGGAATAGTGATCCTAATAGTAATAGAGGATAGAATAGGAATAGTGATCCTAATAGTAATAGAGGATAGAATAGGAATAGTGAACCTAATAGTAATAGAGGTTAGAATAGGAATAGTTATCCTAATAGTAATAGAGGTTAGAATAGGAATAGTGATCCTAATAGTAATAGAAGATAGAATAGAAATAGTGATCCTAATAGTAATAGAGGATAGAATAGGAATAGTCATCCGAATAGTAATAGAGGATAGAATAGGTATAGTGAACCTAAGAGTAATAGTGGATAGAATAGAAACAGTGATCCGAATAGTAATAGAGGTTAGAATAGGAATAGTTATCCTAATAGTAATAGAGGTTAGAATAGGAATAGTGATCCTAATAGTAATAGAGGATAGAATAGGAATAGTGATCCTAATAGTAATAGAGGCTAGAATAGGAATAGTGATCCTAATAGTAATAGAGGATAGAATAGGAATAGTGAACCTAATAGTAATAGAGGTTAGAATAGGAATAGTTATCCTAATAGTAATAGAGGTTAGAATAGGAATAGTGATCCTAATAGTAATAGAAGATAGAATAGAAATAGTGATCCTAATAGTAATAGAGGATAGAATAGGAATAGTGATCCTAATAGTAATAGAGGATAGAATAGGTATAGTGAACCTAATAGTAATAGAGGTTAGAATAGGAATAGTTATCCGAATAGTAATAGAGGATAGAATAGGAATAGTGAACCTAATAGTAATAGAGGTTAGAATAGGAATAGTGATCCTAATAGTAATAGAGGCTAGAATAGGAATAGTGATCCTAATAGTAATAGAGGCTAGAATAGGAATAGTGATCCTAATAGTAATAGAGGCTAGAATAGGAATAGTGATCCTAATAGTAATAGAGGCTAGAATAGGAATAGTGATCCTAATAGTAATAGAGGATAGAATAGGAATAGTGATTCTAATAGTAATAGAGGATAGAATAGGTATAGTGAACCTAATAGTAATAGAGGTTAGAATAGGAATAGTGATCCTAATAGTAATAGAGGATAGAATAGGAATAGTGATCCTAATAGTAATAGAGGCTAGAATAGGAATAGTGATCCTAATAGTAATAGAGGATAGAATAGGAATAGTGATCCTAATAATAATAGAGGATAGAATAGATATAGTGATCCTAATAGTAATAGAGGATAGAATAGGAATAGTGATCCTAATAGTAATAGACGATAGAATAGGAATAGTGATCCTAATAGTAATAGAGGCTAGAATAGGAATAGTGATCCTAATAGTAGTAGAGGATAGAATAGGAATAGTGATCCTAATAGTAATAGAGGATAGAATAGGAATAGTGATCCTAATAGTAATAGAGGATAGAATAGGAATAGTGAACCTAATAGTAATAGAGGTTATAATAGGAATAGTTATCCTAATAGTAATAGAGGTTAGAATAGGAATAGTGATCCTAATAGTAATAGAAGATAGAATAGAAATAGTGATCCTAATAGTAATAGAGGATAGAATAGGAATAGTCATCCGAATAGTAATAGAGGATAGAATAGGTATAGTGAACCTAAGAGTAATAGTGGATAGAATAGAAACAGTGATCCGAATAGTAATAGAGGTTAGAATAGGAATAGTTATCCTAATAGTAATAGAGGTTAGAATAGGAATAGTGATCCTAATAGTAATAGAGGATAGAATAGGAATAGTGATCCTAATAGTAATAGAGGCTAGAATAGGAATAGTGATCCTAATAGTAATAGAGGATAGAATAGGAATAGTGAACCTAATAGTAATAGAGGTTAGAATAGGAATAGTTATCCTAATAGTAATAGAGGTTAGAATAGGAATAGTGATCCTAATAGTAATAGAAGATAGAATAGAAATAGTGATCCTAATAGTAATAGAGGATAGAATAGGAATAGTGATCCTAATAGTAATAGAGGATAGAATAGGTATAGTGAACCTAATAGTAATAGAGGTTAGAATAGGAATAGTTATCCGAATAGTAATAGAGGATAGAATAGGAATAGTGAACCTAATAGTAATAGAGGTTAGAATAGGAATAGTGATCCTAATAGTAATAGAGGCTAGAATAGGAATAGTGATCCTAATAGTAATAGAGGCTAGAATAGGAATAGTGATCCTAATAGTAATAGAGGCTAGAATAGGAATAGTGATCCTAATAGTAATAGAGGCTAGAATAGGAATAGTGATCCTAATAGTAATAGAGGATAGAATAGGAATAGTGATTCTAATAGTAATAGAGGATAGAATAGGTATAGTGAACCTAATAGTAATAGAGGTTAGAATAGGAATAGTGATCCTAATAGTAATAGAGGATAGAATAGGAATAGTGATCCTAATAGTAATAGAGGCTAGAATAGGAATAGTGATCCTAATAGTAATAGAGGATAGAATAGGAATAGTGATCCTAATAATAATAGAGGATAGAATAGATATAGTGATCCTAATAGTAATAGAGGATAGAATAGGAATAGTGATCCTAATAGTAATAGACGATAGAATAGGAATAGTGATCCTAATAGTAATAGAGGCTAGAATAGGAATAGTGATCCTAATAGTAGTAGAGGATAGAATAGGAATAGTGATCCTAATAGTAATAGAGGATAGAATAGGAATAGTGATCCTAATAGTAATAGAGGATAGAATAGGAATAGTGAACCTAATAGTAATAGAGGTTAGAATAGGAATAGTTATCCTAATAGTAATAGAGGTTAGAATAGGAATAGTGATCCTAATAGTAATAGAAGATAGAATAGAAATAGTGATCCTAATAGTAATAGAGGATAGAATAGGAATAGTCATCCGAATAGTAATAGAGGATAGAATAGGTATAGTGAACCTAATAGTAATAGTGGATAGAATAGAAACAGTGATCCGAATAGTAATAGAGGTTAGAATAGGAATAGTTATCCTAATAGTAATAGAGGTTAGAATAGGAATAGTGATCCTAATAGTAATAGAGGATAGAATAGGAATAGTGATCCTAATAGTAATAGAGGCTAGAATAGGAATAGTGATCCTAATAGTAATAGAGGATAGAATAGGAATAGTGATCCGAATAGTAATAGAGGATAGAATAGGAATAGTGAACCTAATAGTAATAGAGGTTAGAATAGGAATAGTGATCCTAATAGTAATAGAGGCTAGAATAGGAATAGTGATCCTAATAGTAATAGAGGCTAGAATAGGAATAGTGATCCTAATAGTAATAGAGGATAGAATAGGAATAGTGATCCTAATAGTAATAGAGGATAGAATAGGAATAGTGATCCTAATAGTAATAGAGGATAGAATAGGAATAGTGATCCTAATAGTAATAGAGGCTAGAATAGGAATAGTGATCCTAATAGTAATAGAGGCTAGAATAGGAATAGTGATCCTAATAGTAATAGAGGATAGAATAGGAATAGTGATCCTAATAGTAATAGAGGATAGAATAGGAATAGTGATCCTAATAGTAATAGAGGATAGAATAGGAATAGTGAACCTAATAGTAATAGAGGTTAGAATAGGAATAGTTATCCTAATAGTAATAGAGGTTAGAATAGGAATACTTCTTCACTGTGCCACGTCCGTTCAGGACATAGGCAATCATGCCCCCCACACCCGGGGAAAACTTTCTATACACCCTGTCCCTTAGCTATTTTTCTACCCATTGCTAAGGATCCCGCTCCATGTGCCGTCAATCCATTAACGCAAGCTTGTCAGGTAAGTGCCTCGCTACCTTCCCCTATCTTTCAGGAGGCTAAATGTGAAAAACTGGGTCATATTCCTACATAAGGTATAAAGGACTTTGCAAACAAAGAATATTTCTATAATGAGAACATTCAATTAGTTCTACAGACGAAGATCAGATAAGATAAAGCCAGCAACAACAACAAAAATATTTGCTTAATCTTTATTAGTTGCTGGTAATATATATTCTTTTTAATTTTGTAATTATTAACAGAAAAGTGTTTACTTTTGTCAACACTTGAACTCTAACCCTAAACATAAAACTAATCCTGACCATGAAACTAAATTATAGTGCAGTTTTCAATGGTCAAGTTTTCTTTCGTTTGTTCTCTAATACAGTAGTTGCAGCTGCCACATATTTCTTTTTATGTACCATGTCCTTTCAGGACGTACGCGATCATATCGCTCCACCTCCCTCTATCCCTTGCAGCTCTCAACAAGCTCCTTCCCTCTGCTTCCTCCACCAGCCCACGTTGTGTCATCTCTTTGCTTAAGCCCGCCAGGTATGTCACGCATTGTTTTCCCTTGTCTCTCTTTCCTTCTATTCAACCAGTGAGTATCAGATTCTCCAAGCCACCCTTCCTCATTATATATCCCAGAAACTTCAGCTCCCGCATCCGTATGTTAAATATAAGCCTCCTCCTTGTTTGCATCCTCTCTAAGACCTCATCGTTGCTCACACGCTGGGTCCATAATATCCTTAGCACCCTTCTGTAGAACCACGTCTCCGTCGCCTCGAGTCTCTTCTTCATCTTTGAGGAAATCGTCCAACATTCGCTCCCGTAAAGAAGGACAAATGTCACGTAACAGTTCAGTATTCTTAATTTTTGTTACTGCATAAGTCAGCGGTATTTGTTACCCCACTTTAGTATTTTTTATTAAATCGTAAAGTTACTTTGCGATCCTGTAAGAAACAATCTTTCCGCGTAAAAGTGCTGATGGCGCCAAAAAGTTTCGGAAACCCTGGTCGAGATCATTCTAGCAGCTGATGTAGATTGAAAAATGTCAGTGCTCCTGTAAGTCAATTTCAACTCTCTCCATATTCTTCCATTAAAACAATCTTAATTAAAAAGATAAGGATGAGGACATCTGCTGTTCGATTCGATGTGCATTCAATTTAACGACAGTACTGTGCAATATTTGCACGACACTCTATTAGAAAAGCAGGTGCAGTCCAATCCAAATAGAGCCTTCAATTTAACTACACGAATAGATAAATATCCTTTTGACTCGTTCCTTTTTCAGCGATGTTAGCTCATGCAACAAAGAAGAGCACCTGCCAAAATACAGCCAATTTGTGTTTATTAAATTTCAGTTAGTTTAGGTTTGAAGTTGATTGATTTTACATGACGGCCCTTATTGAGTTATTTAATCGAAATCCTACTTTTAGTTATATTTGAGTCTATAAGCATTTAATTCGTCCAGGGGAAAGTAATTACTGATCGTTATATATATATATATATATATATATATATATATATATATATATATATATATATTCATATATATATATATATATATATATATATATATATATAGTGCTATCAAAAATGAGGGAAATTCTTAGAAAGTTTTAATAGTCAGATGCAATGAAACAAAAGTTTAGAAACAGTGTACTAAGATCCAGTAGAGCGGAGATAAAAAAAATCCACAACAAATATAGAGGCCAATCAACCGTTTAATTAATCTGTCCCCTTTATATGGTTTAGACATTCAATGGAGTCTATAATGCATTAATTTCTCCTGGTATTATATAAATCCCTTTTTTCAATGTCTTTTCATGTTAAAATATCTATTTGTTTAATATAACATTAAATTGGGAATATATCACGGAAGAAAATGTTTAGCAACAAAGACGTTGGCGACAAAGCCTATTTCAAGACCATATATCTGTTCTGCACATCAAAAAATACATAAATAAGAGTAGGAAGATTTCATTGCGCCAATCGTAAAAAAGAACCGATTCTTTAAAAGATGAAAAAAAAAAAAAAAAAGAAACAAAAAAAACCCCAAAAAACCCAGTGTTTATGACATACGAAAAGGAAACTGAAAAGCTCTCGGTCGGACCAAGATGGAATTCTTCGTTTATAAGCGGTGACCTTCCATTTTTTTTCGCTCTAACGTTTGTATTCTTACATCTCCTGGTCTCTTTTCTGCAAATCGAAATGCATAGAAATAAGGGGCCAATCGTCAAAATAGCGAGGGCCTGAATGCCTTATATATGAAAAACATCCTTCCCGATATACGAAGAGAGGAACATTAAAAGTTCTCTACTGAGCGAAGAAGCAATTTTTCTCTTCTATTCTTTGCGGTTTCGCGTCAGAACGTAAGATTTCTAGTTCCCCACTGGGTTACGTCTTTTGTAGTTTAAGAAAAACGTCTTCTTACAATCCCTCCCAGTCCCTTCTCGCCAAATCAAAATATATAGAATTCAGAGCAGGAAGATTTTGTGGCGACAATGAAGATATACGAGAACAGAACTGAAAATCTCGCGGACGAACCAAGAAGGGATACATTGTTAACCTTCAGGAAGTAAATTATGTTTCTCCACAGCTCCTTTGAAGGCTAAGGCATGATCTGTTTAATTGGAAGAAAAACACGACACAGTAAGTATTTTCTACCAATTTACAAAGTTAATAAAGGCTTGCTGACCTAAAAAAAAAACGGCATTCCAAATTCTAGATGTTACCTTGGATCAAACTCCAACCAAAGATATGTAGTATGTAATTGTGTAAATTACGAGACACAGCACTTATATGATAACCCTAATTGTTTCTGATTTTATTTAACGAGTAAAAAGAAGTCCGAAGGCGTACTGGAATAGTGAAAGAAATCTTCCAAATTTAAACAAAGTATGAAGAAAACGGAAAATATCGTTAGAAAGAAGAAAAAATTTATCGACAGCTCGATAATATCAATTTTCCTATATGGCAGTGAGTGATGGGCAATTGCCTCAAATTTGAGGTGAAAACTGGAAGCACCAGAGATGTGGTTCTACAGAAGGATACTGAGAATACCATGGACTGAACAAGCGAAAAAAATTTTTTTAGGTAATTAGATGCACAAAAGACACCCATTTAAAATAAAAAAAGACAATTGAAAATTACAAGAAACAAGAAAGAAAGATAGCTAGTGGGAATATGACAATCACATTAAAGCTTACACTACCTGTTATTCCCAAGCGGTCATCCATCGAGGTACTGAACAAGCTTGATATTGCATAACTGTTGCATAACTTCGGCGATAGTGTTTCGCCCCTTTGTGGCCGTAAGTGAAAAAAGAAGGATTTTGTAACAAAAATCACCCTTCGTACGGGAAATCTCCGACCGCCATGCAATTATAGTGACTCTCAACCGTTCGAATTCAACGATTGCAAGACTGATTGATTAATTCGTTTTCCACAGCTTATCAACCCTTTGCAGTTTATTCAAATCTAGAAAATAGTCTAGATTCTAAGAATTCTTTGATAGATTTATGCCTTTTCCCAAAGGTATTTGCGCGTAAGTAAATATAACGATCCCGACTTGAATTGGAACTCAGCTCTCCGATGTTCAATTGCGAGCAGTTATTCATTAGACCATCCGCACACCAAAGCTTACAGCACTTGGTATTTCCAAGCGGTCACCCCAATAGATACTGACCAGGCTCGACGTTGCTTAACTTCGATGATCGTACAAGAACGGTGTTTTAAAATGATGTGGCCGTAATAACTCAAAGGCAAGAGGTAGAGTGGAAAAAAGCGAATACCCCATGTAAAGAGAGTGTGTAAAGTGATGGTCGAACAGAGTGCAGTGAAAGAAAAAAAAACAAAACAAAAAACCCCTAAAAACAAACATTACTAAGATCGATAGGAAGTTGTGGAGAGTCGTGGTCACCCACATCGAGCAAGTACATGGCATATAAATAGGAAACGAACTCGCAACACAATCGATGATCTCCAAGACACATTTTTCTCACCCTCAGGTCATGTTAGGCGCCGATCACATCGTAAAAGTATTTAATAAATTCAAATTGTCTGGGACAAGGCGACACTACATTGGCGAATTGGTCTACATAATGGCGGCCGTCTATTATATAATGAAATTAACACTATTTAAACTTTGTCCGTTGATTTGTTTATTTTTTTCTTCTTTGATATATTTTATCAAGAATTAAACAAAAATATGGCTTTAAAACTAACAACATGCTCGGAAGTGAAAAGTTTGACCACAGGTAGTGAATACATTAAAAGCAATTTGTCTAGTTAAAAGACGAATAATTACAAAATAAAAAAACTAAAAAAAACTAATTAGATAGAATTGTAATTCAATTAAACCGAGAGCACAGCTTTCATTTTAATTTCATTTTCAGTGACAAGGAATACAGGATAAATTGTCGCCATTTATATTTTTAATTTTGCGCATGCGCGTTGTTTGTTTTTGTCGACTGCACAGTATAATAGGGTCAGTTGGGCACTGTCTGTGACAAAAATCCACCATGACGCATTTCACTCCACCAGAAATTTGGAAACGGCAGGCTGTAGAGGTTGGCATTCGCGCCGTAGCTCCAATACGAAAATTTCAGAGTGCTTCGGTGTCAATCTGAGAACACGGAAGAGCATTCGGAAAGAATTGTATGAGTGATTACGAAGGTGCGGTAGCTTGGAAAAAAATTGTATGGTGATTACGAAGCTGAGGTAGCTTGGAAAACTCACTCTGATAGTCCTGATGAGAAAATAACTCTCGAATTTATATTATTCAAACTATTGTCCTCATCTTTGTCGCTATATTCATCACAACGTTTCGGACGTTGTACGCTCCGGCCTTCTTCAGGTGATTGGAATAGTCCGAGAATGTAAATAGTGTACATAATACCTCATCTCAGAAATATAGACAGAAACTCTCGAATTTATTGCTGAGGTCCTCAGACTCAACACGGAGGCCTACACGAACTCCGTTGAGGGGGTGCTGCTGCACTGGGTCAAGAGGGTGGCTGCTGGAGTAACCTATTTCTGGCATCAGGTTTCTGCATTATGTCACACAATCAAGAGAACCCAGTCATGGCTCTCAGACAATTTTTGCGACCGCATCCCCCCCTTATATCTGCCCACTTAACTCCCCAAACTTTAACCCATTTGATTAGTATGAGTCAGGCGCAGTTGAGCGAGAGATCAACAAGACTCCGTGTAACACCAAAAATGACCTGAAGGCAAGGATTATGACAGCATTTACCAACGTAAACAAGGAGAACGCCCAGAAGAGTTGTAGGAGATTTGCTGCAGTGGTTGATTTGATTGAATAATTCTACTGTTTAGTATATGAAGAAATTTTTATGTAATTTTGGTAAATATATGTGTTAAAATGAGATGTCGCTGTTATTTTCTTTTTTGCGCAATTTTCAGAACAATGTATCTATCGCATCCTGTAGAATGCTAAAGCCTGGACAGAGAAGTGTTTTCAGCGAATGAAGATCAGGACTCGAGAAATTGATTGCTCTGAAGTTAATTTTGAAAACACTAATTTCTTTTCTTTTCTTAGGGCTTATCACACTTTTGCTGGTTATTTAAAGCCAGAAAATATTTTTAGATTGTAGGCACCCGGTATTCCAAAGCTTTCACCCGTCCAGACAAGGGTTGGTTGAACGTCGGTGATCGTAGGAGAAATGGTTTTTAGATGTAAAGACACAAATGAAATGGCACACATTGCTCAACCTCTATCTATAAATGGCAGGATTTAATTTTTGTGTGTCTATATTTACTGTGGATTCGTTGGTTTTTGTGTGAGTGTTGTCGTCATTTAAGAAGAATTTTACATTTTCAGCGTAGACGTTAGTATCTATTATGTCTACCCCACAAATTTTGTCGAATGGGGTTATGCTGATGTTTTTATGCATAGACAAGTTTGGGAATGCCAGAAAACATCTCCTAAGTAATATAGTTTCGACCGTATTTGTAATGGTGCCTGGTAAGATATCATGTATGAAACCTTTTTCAAATTCGGTGTGTCGAATCTATGTTAGACTGATAAAAGTTCCCTATTTGTTCTTTATTATATATATATATATATATATATATATATATATATATATATATATATATATATATATATATATATATAGGTATTTTGGCGAGTAGAACTTTAAACTACGGAGCAATATACAAAACAAACACACGCACACATGTATGTGTGTGTGTGTGTGAGAGAGAGAGAGAGAGAGAGAGAGTTTATATATATATTATGCATATACTGTATATATATATATACAGTATATATATCTGTACTTTATACTTTTACACGCAATAATATAAACACACACGGAGGCAAACACACACAAACACACTCACAGACACACACATACAGACATATATATATATATATATATATATATATATATATATATATATATATATATATATATATATGTGAATGATAAAATGTAGTTTTAAGGTTATATTCATTGGTAAAATTGCTCAATATCAGGGACAAATTCAAGTCGTTAGGTAATGACTTGACCAAGTTTGGAATTTTAAGTTTTAAAGACAACAGTCACTAGATTACTTTTGTAATCATTTCGCCCCAAGCAAGGCATTAAATCCACTAAGACGCAAGGGTTTTACTGAGTGTTAGAGAGCATGAGAAAAATATACTATTGCGGAGAAACGACAATAAAAGGACAAGAGATAAGAAAACAGAAGATAAAGATTGACATTCCATATAAATCTTTGAAGATCAAAGTTAACTGGGAAGCAAGAAGACCGAAGACAGTTCCAACGGCGAGAATTGCAATAGAAGAAACTTTTAGCATAGAACTTAATAGCCAATTACACAGTAAAACGATGAGGGCTTCCAGCCAATCTAGATCTGCACTTAAATTCATAAATCTGCGTACCAGAGCGGAAGGTTCATCAGAACAATTACCAAGAAAATATTTAATGAAAAAGCACAACAAAGCAATGTTATGGAAGTAAAAAATTCACTGAAGCAGAGATGTCAGGTCAGGCCCAATAACATTACAGATTTTTCTTGGGATTTTATCAAGAATCAATAAATATATAGCAAGAGCACCGGACCACGTGTTATATCAATATTCAAAGGAAGGACGAATGGTAGACTTATAAATCTTTGCACAAAAATGGGCTACGAGAAAGAAAAATACCACTTCTGCAGAAGAGAAACCAGATTATACTGAAATATGTCAAGGACGACTGGGATGATGATGAAACATACTAGAAGCGTGCCATTCGGCCATATCACGTCTTAGGAAGAAGCACCTGCAGGATAACCTGATTTAAATCCAACCAAAAATCTGTGGCGTGAATTGAAGATCAGAGTCCATAACAGCAAATCTGGAGCACCTTGAGAAACTTTATGTATCCTACGGTGTCATGCCTGAAACTTGTGCGCCATATCAAACGTTTACAATCAGTAACAACGGTATATAATAATAATAATAGCTGGCCACTCGTATTCGAGCATACCCGTCTACTAGGACGGCTAGCCAATCCCTATTGCAGACGCTCGCTCAGGCAGATTTGTGTTTGCTCAACACCCACAGGGCCCGGCTGTGGTTTATACTGCAACTATACTGAGCATACCATAATAGAACGCTTACCTAGTGTGATCAACAACTTTGAACAAGGCCAGCACGCTCAAAACTCTGCTAAACTTTACTTGGGTCAGGCACTTTCCAAAGGTGGGAGCGAGCTCTTTTGCGATAACAAATCGACAAACCGATTATGGTGAGATTCGAACCCGGGTCTCACGGTCAGAATGCGAACGTTCTAACCACTGGGCCACGCAGTACATTAATGATGTTTTCCGAAGTGATTTTGTTTTTATGTGCGAAATAATACATGATTCCTAATTAAAACTAACACATTTTACACTTTTATTAACGTCTACACCATTTTATTGTGGTTACAAAAGAGCTCATTACAAAAGCATATATTTACATTATATATATATATATATATATATATATATATATATATATATATATATATATATATATATATATATATATATATATATATTACATTATATATATATATATATATATATAGATAGATAGATAGATATAGATATATCAAAACAAGATAGATAGATAGATAGATAGATAGATAGATAGATATAGATATAGATATATCAAAACAAAAGAATATGAATTACAAAAAATATACGTATTCCATTTTAACGGAGGATTTCTGCATGTAGAGAGTGTTGGCAAAATTCGTTCCCAAGGTACTAGAGGAGCAACGAAGCAAGTCTGCATGGGACACACGTGGTTTTCAGATCGGAGTAGAGCTAGAGGTCACAGAGTGCTAAGTCGAGAGAGTAGAGAGTCTGTCGAAAGAATGGTAGGTTTTTATTGATACAGCAAAGCTTGGTGTAATATCTCTGTTTGATATGTTCGTTTATCTTGAGTGAAAAACGAAAATCCGACGAGGAAGCCTTCCATGACTTTATACGAGGCGTAACAGACAGGAACTGATGTGGCTTACCCGCATGAACATTTTCAAGCATGCGCAGTAAAAGTCACGTTACATCTCATCCAAATGATTTTGTCCCTGCGGTGTTAGTTTTGGCTGGAAAAAATAAAGAAGGACACATTTTTGAACACACCTCATATATATTACTCTCCGTAAACAGTAAAATAAGCTAACATGTTTTTCGGTAACCGGTTAGATTTCGTTTTGTCCTATTATTTCAGTTTAACCATTTACTATGAGTAATATTTTATTCTCATCATTACTGTTCCGCCCTCATCGTCTTAATACATTTATATATATTAT
>OZ038476.1:112539558-112574558 GCA_964036315.1 Acanthosepion esculentum | reverse complement strand
GTTCATTTACTTTTGCGTAGCAATGTATATGTGTCTGTGTGTGTGTGTGTGTGTGTGTGTGTGTGTGTGTGTGTGTGTGTGTGTTTGTCATTTGACTACAATAAATATCATTTAATTTATTCGTAAACATGTTCTCCGATCAGAAGATTATTAATTTCTTCTTGGAAATATAGTTGTTACGACAATGGTGAAATCACTGAGCTTGCATTTTCTTTCTACAGAATAACGAAATATAAACACATTTATTATATTACAGTGGCTTTCCAGGAAGCCTTGTTCGAAATGTTTTTCTCTCAAATGTTTACTTTTGCTGACTTTTTCTTATTTTGCAAACAGAGAGCAGGTGAGTTTTGAATTCGAACATGATTGTCTTGTATTAAATAGAAATTCAGTTTTTCGTTCTATTTGTTTGAGGATAGCAAGACACACGGCGTTGTCTGGTTATCCAATCATTTACGTTTAAGTGGATATTTAACCGCATATCGACAGTTTACAGTCATTTTATGCCAAAACTAATTTATCTTGGTATAAGTATAGGCAAAATGGGCAATCTTTGTTTTTTACATACATTTTTGATTTAATGGAATGTCCCACTCTCTCTATCGTCTATTGAGGACTGACTATATCAGTAAATATATATAGTGTGCAGAGGATATACCTGGCGGCATGCTTCGGCAATTAGTTGGAGATTCGTCTCCAGCTAAGCTAGTCGAACTCTCTGCCTTCGGGCAGAGAGGAACCCAGACGAAGCTATGCCGAAGTACCGTCTCATCTGGCGTGGTAAACAGCTATCCGACCCAGTTTTTACGCGGTCTACGGGGAATTTTTTTCCGAACCTACGGGCTGGGATGCCTCCTGTTAAATTCGGCCTTGTGCCGCATCTGGCCGCGTTGGGCGGTTGGAAATTATCATTTCGTGAATTAGTTTGAAATTCGTCTCCAGCTGTGCTGGTCAAACTCTCTTCCTCCGGGCAGAGAGTATACCTAGACGAGGCTATGTCTATGAGCTTAGTCTCGTCTGGAGTGGTAGACAGTTAAACAGCGAAGTTTTGGCCGAGCTTACGGGCTCGGATACCCCATTTAAATTCGGCCTGGGGTTGTTGGTAGATATCCTTACTTCGGGATTTAGTCTAGAGTTGGATAGATTTCTCCACCTGTGCTGGTCAAACACTCTACCTCCAGGCAGAGAGGATCCTTACACGAGTCTATGTCAAAGGGCACAGTATCCTCTCGGGAAACTGGTACCCGACTCCATTTTATACGGGGAACTTTTGGCCGATCCAACGGGCTGGGAAACCGTACATTAAATTCGGCCTTGTGCCATATCTTACCGCGTGGGGAGGTTGGCAGATATCCTTTCTAACTGATTATTTGTCTTTCAGTAGTGTATTCTCTTTTACAATAAACTTCTCTTTCTTTCATCTACGTCCGTGCTGCTGTTCCGTCACTCGAGTGCCACCTTTGACTGTCTGTAACCCCTTTAAGTATACAGCAATTTTCAGATAAAATCCAACTGATTTCAGGAATGTTATAATTCTATTTATTTTAATATTTTTAAATAGTTCTTTTAGGTTGTTTGCCTTGAAGAAAATGTGTCTTTTGGAGTCAAGATTAATGCATCCTATTAGAAAATGTTTTACCATATACAGTGTAACCCAGATATAAGAGAGTTGTCGGGACCAGAGAAAATCTCTCTTATATCCGGGTTACACTGTATTGGATTTGGCATGTAGGAGACCATGGTGGTTCTTGTTTCAGTAAGAAAAACTGCGTATCTTTAGTGTGACCTATTCCTAACCGTGAGATAGTAAACTCTTCCTTCGGGATTATCCATCCTTATAGACTGAAACTCTTACTTTATTACACACATAACAACCTCCTTCAGAAACTCTCTATCTCGATTGGCACTTATGGCTCGTAAAGGGTGAAAATCATTTTATAAAAAAATTGTCTATATTTCTGAGATGAGGTATTATGTACATTATTTACATTATTCGGACTATTGTCCTCATCTTTGTCGCCATATTTATTACAACGTTTCGGATAGGCGGGTACAAGAGGAGGAGGAGGAGGACAACAACACTCAGAAAACAGCCTGCCTGCCTTATGTGAAGGGGTTATCAGAGAAAATACAAAGGATCTGCGGTCCTTATAACATCAGGACAACCTTCAAAAGCTTGACGACACTTCGCAGATATCTCTCCCGTGTAAGACCCCTCCATAGAGGAGAACATGACTAAAGACTGTGTGTACGCTATCCCGTGCAGCTGCGGAAATAAATATAAAGGAGAGACAGGCCACCCCCTTAAAGGTGATGCTTCAAGAACACCAGACAGCTGTAACACGAGGAGAAGTGGAAAAATCAGGCTTGGCTGACCACATATGGAGAGAGAAGGGAGATCACCGCCCTCCGTGGGATCAGGTTAAGATCATAGACAAGGAACACCATTGGAAAATTTGTAAACTTAAGCAATCAGCACATATGCTAGGCCACAAAAAATCTCCATAGAAATGAATACAATATGGGAACTAGTAATAAGGAGTGCCAGAGAAAAGCGATAATAACAACAAAGTTGCAATATGAGCTCTGGTAAAAACATGAAGTGATAACAGCAAAAATTGTAATATGAGCACTGGGAAAATCGTTGCTTATAACAGGTTTATAATACCAAGAAATTCACACACAGATGTCCTCAAGGACATATGGCACAGTGGATAAAGGCGTTGGTTAGATCCAGTGACAGCACCCAAAGAGTGTGAATTCAATACCCGGTTAAGGCAGTGGAGAACTTCCAGAGGGAAAAATAACAGGAGATAACTGATAACTGACATCCATTAAACATGGCACGTAGAACTACAACAGTATACACCAGTGAGCGAAATAAAGGGTTCAGTTCGACATTCTAACCACCTGAATAAGGCCGGAGCGTACAACGGCCGAAACGTTGTAATAAATATGGCGACAAAGATGAGGACAATAGTCCGAATAATGTAAATAATGTACAAAAAAAATTGTTCATATCAAAGAAATAAATCAGACGAGTTACATTCCTTAGCTCCCCCAACTTTAACCCACCCAACTGAGACCTGTCATGTGGTATACACTGAGACAAAACAGCCTGATTCCCTTCATATTTCATGAGTAAGAAGTTTCACTTGTTCTAACCAAATCACCCCAGGCAAGGCAAAGGGTTACAGAGACTGAAAGTAAGAGTAAAGACAAGTGTTGGGAAAAGGATACAGAAAAGAAAAGGGATCAAGGTCAAGGCATCAGAAAATGTCGATTGACATTACATTTGAATATTTGAAGATTATAGCTATCAGGGAAGCAAGTGATAGGAAGGGGAGGTGCGAGATGAGAAGCTGTTGGAGTAGAAGAGACGGCTATATTTAGCCGTTTCTGCAGTGAATGAGTGGGGTCGAGTGCCAACGCTTAAATTCATGCAGTTTGGGAACCAGTGAAAGTAGCTCGTCGGAGCAAATGCTACAAAAGTAGTTGTAGAAACGACAGAGGGAAGCTACAGCGTGTCTGTGAGATAGCGACTGCAGACGGGATGCCAGATCAGGACCAGCCACGTTGCCTATCCGTTGAGCAGCTGCTTCCTGTGAACCACTGCTCTTCATGACCGACTGCCAAGAGGACGTTTTCCCCCGATCACTACAATTTTAACACGTTCATGTTTAGGAGTTAACAGTTATTTTTCCCACATATCATCTTAGGTTTAAGAGGATTTTTTTAACGGCATATCAACACTTTAGAGTCATTTTATGCCCAAACTGATTTATTTTGGATTGTATTTAAGCTAGACATAGTCGTGATATATTAAACTCTTGCCTTCAGGATTTTCCATAATGGCAGGGTTATTTCATTCCTGAGGGGCAATAAGATTGTTTTTTGTTTATTTCACGCTTTTCTGCTCCATTGTACCTGCCACTGATGTTGCATATGTTTTAATAAATTAATGGTTTTACACCTGTATATGGGATTCGGTAGTTTTCAGGAACTAGACAATGCCTGTTTAGCACTTTTGTCTATTCTACCATTCCCCTTGATTCCTACATGGCTAGGAATCCAGATGAACAGACATTTTTTGAAACTTTCAGATGCCGTGGATCTTTTTCAATATTTTAGCCATCAAAGAGTTTTACATTTTTTTTGTTTTCATACATATTAATGAAAACAGAAACGACAGATAAGTTTTGAAGATTTTTCTTTGGTGATCACATCGAGGCCTATATCTATCGTGGAGATTTGATTGAGACCAAACAATTCTTTTAAAATACATTTTTCCCGGACATTACGGCGTTATTTTATTTGTAGAGCAAAAGAGATGAACGATTTAAAGAAAGTTAAACTTCGTTAGATTGATAGATAACTGAGACTTTAAAATATAGTCAATTCAGAACTTCGGGATAAACAAGTTTGGAGAGAAAAGGGAAACCACCGGCCTCTGTGGGATCAGGTTGAAATCATGGACAAAGAACATCATTGAAAAATTCGTAAACGTAAGGAATCAGCACATATGCTAATCCACAAAAATCCACGACCAAGCATAGAAATGAATACAATATGGGAACCAGTAACAAGAAGTGCCAGAAAAAAAAACAATAATAGCAACGAAAATTGCAATATAAGCTCCGGTAAAAAAACAACATACAATGATAACAGCAAAAATTGCAATATGAGTACTGGTAAAAAATGATGCTGAAGACATTAGGTTTATTCATACAAAGATGTCCTCAAGGACACATGGCACAGTGGATAAAGGCGTCAGTTAGACCGAGTGACAGGGCCCAAAGAGTGTGAGATCAATACCTGGTTAAGGCGGTGGAGAACTTGGAGAGGGGAATTTACAGGAGATAACTGACATCCATTAGATATGGCACATGGAACTAGTACAGCCTACACCAGCGAGCGAAATAAAGAGTTCAGTTCGGCATTCCAACCACCTGAAGAAGGCCGGAGCGTACAACGGCCGAAACGTTGTGATAAATATGGCAACAAAGATGAGGATGATAGTCCGAACAATGTAAATAGAGTGTTCGATTACGTTCGAAATAAAGATTAACTTTACTAATATGTACCAAGGATATCGTCTGGGTATCTCTTGTTGCGCCGTAGAGTGGAATGAAAAGTTGTTTTTCTAGCGATGTTCAATTACGCTCACAATAAAGAGGAACTTTTCTAATATATATCAAAAATAAAATCGGAACATCTCTCTTCGCGTCACAGAGAGGAATGAAAGAAGTTAGTTCTTCGAACGGTGTATGATTACTCTCGAAATAAAGAACTTTAATAATAGATACCAGGATATGTTGTCTGTTAGGAGATTCTGGAAAATAAATCTATTTTAAACAGTTCGGGTCTTTAAATTAATTTCCTTCGCATATTATTTTTCAGACTTTTATTCTTCGATTTCGAAGAAATTAGTTGTCGACTTGTGTTCGATTACGATCCAGATGAAAAGGAACTTTTGTAATATATATCTCGAATATTGTCGAGACATCTCCCGTCGCGTCGCAGAGAGAAATGTAAGAAGTTATGTGTTGAATTCCGTTCGATTACGCTTGGAATAAATTACTTTACTAAAATATATAACAAGAATAAAGTCGAGACATCTCTTGATGTATCGCAGAACGTAAGGGAAAAATTAATTGTGCGAACGGTGTTCGATTACGCTCGAAATAAAAAAAAAAGGAAACCTTACTTATCGATATCAGGAATACAGTCTGTTAGGAGTTCAAAGAAACGAATCCATTTCAAACTGTTCTGGTCTTTAATTTCATTTTCTATTCTGCATATTTTTCTTTTTAGATTTTTTCTTCTATTTTTTTTTTTTTTTTTTAATCATATCACCCCAAGCAAGGCCGGAGGCCACTATCACGCAAGGGGTTAAAGAAGGGTTGGAGGAAGAGCAGATAGGAGTGGCAAGGGAGGGGATGTGGAGAAAGAGAAAGACAGTGGGTCGATCAAGGCAAGGGGGCCACAAAAGATCCGGAGCGAGAGCAGATAGGAATGAAAAATGAAAGGATGTGGAGAAGGGAAGTGGATAGATCAAGGCAACTGGAGCTATTCATTTAAAAGTACATTGTTCAGGATTTGCTACTGTATTGGAGGATTATATATATATTCCATATCAACCATTGTTTCTAACTAACTTTTCCTGTTACTTAACACAGTTGTTAGAAAGCAAACAATTCGCCTTCAGATAACAGATTCACTTTTTCTGGTCTCCTTTAAAACACATCTTACGTTTGTTAAGTTCCGGTACTTACACGATTTTGACATCTCCAGTTTGCAACTTGCATCACTGGCTGTTCCTCTAGTCAATAAGCATGCATTCGGTATTCTTACGATTACTTTATTTCCACAGATTTCCTAGAAGCTTCTGTAATTTTCTAACCGTATCCACCGGTATTATCTGCGTATCTTATGGTGTTAAGATTTTGCCAACCATTAATAAATCCTGGTAGAATTTCTACTTCTTAGTGTTCTATGGAATAGACCTCTCAGCGTCGTACGCCCTTTATTATTAAGGGACCGAAGCTATGGAAATAAATTTGCAAGTCACCTCTATTAATCCAGTGTTTAGTAGACCTTCTTATAATTGATTTCATTTAAGAGCTTCTTCTCGGGCTTCCTGCAGCTTCATTTATGCGTCCATTGTATATGGAATTTTCCTCTGCGCCCCGTTGTATAGGTTAAATAAATCCGGTTAGAAGACCCATTCTTTTCTTACGTCCCTTTATTACTAAAAGACCGAAACTATGTAGATAAATTTGTAATTTATATTAATACGGGTGACGGGGAGTAGGCCAGTTGACTCTTGACGTGAGGTTAAATGTCATTTGAACTTGCACACCTGTTGGCGTGTTCCAGAACGGAATCAGTCTGCTACTCGGCTAGGTCACAAATAAAACCCGTCTTTGTTTATCAAATTCATTCTTCAACAAAATGAAATGCAATTACATTTCAGTCAATTATATGGTATGTCCACCATTATTTGCAATGCGTCGGCGAAATCCGGCTACCAAGAAATGAAAGTCCGTGGAGACACAGAATTGGGACATGGAGATAAATTGTAAACGGATTAACGATGAGGAAGACAAGCAAAGCCTCTAGAAATGCAGGAAAGATAATGAAACCGCGATACGTTTCCTAGTAAAATCCAGCCGTTATTCTACAAACTCTTGATTTTTTTTTTATCGGAGAAATCTTGATCAAAGCGTTTGACAGCAATCCAAAAAATTACTAATTATCGGTTTAATTTGGTTTACGTCATATCAACACCTCAGTTGGATATGTTAATGGCGACAAGATGTTTAACACAGGTTCGTATGAATAGAATATGTATTTACTATTATAAGAAATCAGATTGTAGATCAGGATTCATAGACATTTTTGTAAAGAGGGTTTTTTTCTTTGCCGAGAGTCAAATATTGCTGGCAATATTTCTTTCTTTCTTTTTTGTTTTTTTCCAAAAATGCATTGCTGGTATTTTTATTTCTTTTTTTAAAAATGTATTGCTGGTAATATTATTTTTTTCAAAAATGCGTTGCTAGTATATTTACTATAAACATCCATTTTTATGCTTTCAAATTTTTTCGTCTCCACGTTGGCGGTTAACTATTTGCCCATAGCTGGGACCCTAACAAGTGCTACCACCACAGGTTAGGGTAGACCCGAGAGCAACATCAATTAAGACGTGGTTCAAATTCCTCAAAACATCATGATCAGAGGCCTTGCTGCCGGATGTAGTTTATCGTCACACCCCGGGCGTGATTCTGGCTGGTGGCGCAAAACAATCCAACAGAGTTTCAATATTATTTCTTCTATTATTCTTGATGTAGGCAACGTAGCATTGTTATAAATAACAACAACATTTCCCCTTAATCCACTGTGTACGCTGTCATTGCTGGGCAGAACTAAACTCTATTAGTATACTCCAAATTCTTTCTTAACTGCCACATATGATTAGAACTTATGATGATATATTCGTCATAACAATTTTTTGTGACACCGAACCCTCGTTGCCACTTTTGCGATGTCAACGAATACTCGTTGTCATTTTCGTAATGCTCGTTGTAGTAGAGACTTTGTAATCGCAGATACAACTATAGTAACGCCGTTGAACAATGCTGTTGTCAGACGCCTTCGAATAGCATTCGCAGTAGTAGTACTTGCTTGATAATAATCGCTCGAATAGATCCGTATAGAGAAATAGTATAGTGAATAGAGTAGAGAATAGCGGTCCGTATAGTAATAGAGGATAGACTAGAAATGCTGATCCGAATAGTAATAGATATAGAATAGGTATATTTATTTCGTAAAAATACAAAATTGTGGCACAAGTTCGAAGGGGAAATGGGGAGAGGCCGGACTTCATTATCTACACTAGTTCTAATTAGTCACAATCACGACCCATTGATTCATCACAATTTGGCCATTCACCACAAGAACTCATCCATCACCACTCAATCCTACATTTATCATAATACCCCATATACGCAGGGGACCTATGGAACATCACACGATGTAAAAATTTCATTTCATGATCCATAAAGTTCGTTTATATGAAAATTTCATGATTTATTAAATGATGGGGTAGCAGGGGGAAACCTGACAACAAATTAAAAATGAAACACAAAGATAAAACTAAAAGAAAACAATGTTATTAGGACCCGTCAATCCCTCAAAATAAAGACAGAATAGGAATGCGATCGTCAGTCGTCACGCGACTTCCTACGTATGCATTTCCTCTACGGTCACGTGATCCACTGAATTCAATAATGGGATCGCCCGCGTTTACCCACTGACGATCTATGTTTAAACTCAAGTGTTGGCAGCGACACTTTATTCCTATACAGTGTAACCCGGATATAAGAGAGTTGTCGGGACCGGAGAAGAAGTATCTTATATCCGGATTTCTCTTATATCCGGGTTTCTCTTATATCCGGGTTTGGCCTATTATATATACATTAACACAGGCTCTAATTTGGGACCAGATAAAATCTCTCTAATATCAGGGTTTCTCTTATATCAGGGTCTCTTATATCCGGGTTACACTGTATAACACAATTAGTTCCCAAAAACGGATAGTAGTCACCACTCGGCCTATTAGATAGGGAATGGTAATATTAGCCATTGCTTTATCAGGAAACATTCGGCATTGACTAAGCAGCCAATGTCCCAGTCTATTCAATTAAAGTAATTTAGACATTGTCTTGGAGTGAAAATGGCTGGTTTCCTTCTCCTGGATGGATGACCATTAAAATGGTTAATGAACTCGCAGTATACATTTGGGTTTACATCGGAGTTTAACTTCTCCAATATGATTAGCTTTCGTTACGGTTGATGGTGTTCATCTCGCCCGCATATGTACACGACCATTAGGCTAAACATTGACCTATAACCGAACTGTTGCTAGGCAACAAATTGGTAGTAATAAGGTTTAAACGGAGTATTAAGTTCGTTAACTCCGTTCTTAGCGAAAAGAAACGGAAAATCCGATTTATTAACAAGAGATTGTTATTGCTGAAGCCATGGAAACCGGCATAACACAAGGTTATTAATAAAGAAAATCACTCGAGCAATTAAAGAGCGATTATCGATGAACACATTTTTTTTTTTAAAAAGATTAAAAACTTGTAATTCCAAAGGATAATTTATTGTTAAAACAGATATATTTCGGAAACCTTTGCAGTCCTTTATCACTCTTGAGAAATAAATGAAACAGTGACTAAGCTATATTGTATACGATATAAATTCAACATAAAAAAAAAAGAATTCGATCGAACTGAGTTCGCGAAACATGCGTAAGCTGAAAGCGTGAGAATTGCTTTAATAAAGAAAGAAGTTAAATTTGCTTCTTAAGCCCCGTGCTAAATATATATAAAATTTTTCTAAAATCATCACATTTCCGTGTAAATGTGCATGCTGAACTCGAATTAACAATTAAAATATGAAAAAAATTACTGTTCTTGAATTATCAACAAGATAAAATCGTATTTTGTCTCGGTCATTCTTGCCGCCATGACAGGCATTGTTTTTATTAATTCAGCGCGGGGCACTTGCGGGTATTTTCGTTGGCGTAAGTATAAATTTTGGCCTATTTACTTCTTTTCGTCGCAGAAATCACTACGCACTACCGTAAAGCAATGTATTTTTTTTGGATAAGTGTAGTTTTATTTAATTAATTATTGTTTTATATTAAATTTAAAAAAATAAGAAATGCTTTACTGTATTATTCAATTTGTTCTTTTTTTAATTTGTCATTATTTTCAAATATTTGAAACTTAAATCTTTGATAAGAATAGTTTTATTTATAGCAAAACATTAAACAAAAACAAATTAAATAATATTTTTTTTTACATGTATAATAACAATGACAAATTAAAAGAACAAATTGAATAATAGAATAAAGCATTTTTTATAAATTAAAAGAAACAAAAATAAAATGAATAATAATAATTAATGCGCAAAGTTTGCATGAAGTTTGAAAAGAGAATGATTATTTACAAAATAAAACAAAATGCTCCTTCCTAGCATTTTTTTACTTTGTAAATAAGCATGCTCTTTACAAAGTTCGCGTGCGAAATAAGAATTAATACGGAATTTTGACGATTTGGGAAAAAATTGATAGATATTTAGCTCTGGGCTTAAAAAGCAAATTTACCAGAAAGAAAGGTAATTTCCAAATCAGAATAGAAAAAAATAGACATTCTAGTTTTTTCGTACATTCCGTTGGTCGAATTTTTTTGTTAATTTGAATTTATAACGTACTATCAGTAAAATCCGTCTTTGACCGGGTGTTTCATTACTGTTAACTTTTGTCGTTCAACTTTTGCAGTTTAAGTTTAAAGTCAGCCTACCCCGAAAGTCGATATTAGTAACAACTGGGTGACACTGAGACACATTCCCAAATTTGGTTAATAATTTGAATGGGGGTGGCCTTGAAAAATGCCGTTTTTGCGTTCTGAATCTTGCAAGGTAGAAATCTCTTTATGGACCGTCATAATAATAATATACGATAATTTTGATTTATAATATAATTTTTTTTTATAATTCTAATAATCTTTTGCGTTCGATTTCAACTCTCTAAATTGATTGTACGCTGGTTTTTACAGACATTAAATATTGCCTTTCATTTTTCAGCCAAGTGTAAAATATTAGTTCTTTTCGATATTTCACATTCAAGGTTGTAATTTATTCCCGCCAATTTGGACTCAAAACGGGCACAGGAGAATTACCTATTAAACAAAAAAAAATATCGAAATCGGATGAAAACTATGGAAACGCATAAACAACATCCAATCAAACACACATACGCACATACATACACACACATTTTGAGAAAGATAGATATAGATACAATCTAACTTAGTCACTGTTACATTTATTTTTCAAAAGTGATCAAGGATCGCAAAAGCTTTCCGAATGTGTGTGTGTGTGTATATATATATATATATAAAAAAAAAAAAAAAAAAAAAAAAAAAATTTTTTTGACTAAAATATTGACCCTGAAGATGAACAATGATGTTCGAAAGCGCTAGGTCATCGTATGGAAAATACATATTTCGGAACTATTTTCAAATAAAAAGTCTCATTAGAGAATATGAGAAAATTCAAAAGAAAATATGTAAGACTATGTTGTCTTTAACATTCAACACTACATGTTTGAAATATATATATATATATATATATATATATATATATATATATATATATATATATATATATATATATGTTTTAACAATAAATTATCCGTTGCAATTACAAGTTCTTATTCTTTTTCATTCAACTTCACCAATGGA
Organism: Acanthosepion esculentum; assembly: GCA_964036315.1. Taxonomy (NCBI): domain Eukaryota; kingdom Metazoa; phylum Mollusca; class Cephalopoda; order Sepiida; family Sepiidae; genus Acanthosepion; species Acanthosepion esculentum. The sequence goes on along the minus strand of OZ038476.1, from coordinate 112,562,745 downwards.
ATCAAGCGTTTTTACAACACATCTTTAAAATCTTTCACTCCAAGCAAGGCAATAAAGTCACTAACGCTCAAAGTGCTACTGAATGTTATAGAATATGAGAAATAAAATCACACACACATATACACATACATACACACACATTTTGAGAGAGATAGATATAGATACAATCTAGCTTTGTCACTGTTACATTTATTTCTCAAAAGTGATCAAGGATCGCAAAAGCTTTCCGAATGTATATATATATATATATATATATATATATATATATATATATGTATATATATATATATATATATATATATATGTGTGTGTGTGTGTGTATGTGTGTGTGAGTGTGTGTGTGTGTGTTTTAACAATAAATTATCCGTTGCAATTACAAGTTCTTATTCTTTTTAATTCAACTTCACCAATTTAATCAAGTGTTTTTACAACACATCTTTAAAATCTTTCACTCTAAGCCAGGCAATAAAGCCACTAAGGCGCAATGTGCTACTGAATGTTATAGAATATGAGAAATAAAATACTATCAGAGGGAGGGAACAATAGCCGAAAAAGAATTAAGAAGAAAATAGATAACAACTGACATTGCATATAACCTTTTGAAAATCAAAATTAACTCGGACGATAGAAGTCGGAAAAGAGTTCTACAAGCGACAAGTGCGAATGAACCAACTGTTAGCCTCTGACCTACGGTTACATCCAGCAATTTCAACTGTAAAATGATGAGATATTGCCGCCAATCTAGTACTGCGATGACACAACAGTTGACTTAAAACCATCGAAGCAAAGCAACCTCTAACCTAGTCAGTACCTAAATCGGTGACGGTTTAGGAATACAAGCTGCTCTATGCTTAGATGTACGTGTGGTGTAATGGATATTGGCTCAGAAGTGTTAATCGAAGAGCTGAGTTCCAATTCCAGTTGAGTTCGTTATATTCACTTACGTATAAATACCTTTGGGAAAGATATGAAACCACCACTTTATCCCCCAGCTATGGGTTATTTAATCAGAATTGTATCACTAAACTATTATTATCTCCAAAAAACAAATTCTTTCAATTTAAAAATATTTCCTGGTTATAACATCCTGAAAAGGATTGATAAACCGTAGAAAATGAATGTGTCACTCGAAGCAAACGGCGTAAACGAAAGGAAATGAAAAGACAAATTTATTACTAATATATTATTATTATTATTATTATTATTATTATTATAGGGACCAATTGAACCAACATAAAACGATTAATAACAGAATTCATCAAAAACTTAAAGACGGATTATTTAAGAACATTTTTTAATCAGTTCACGCCAGTCAAGGCAATAAAGCCACTAAGGTGCAAGAGTGTTACTGAATGTTAGATATTATGAGAAAAACACTATTAAAAGGAGAGGACAATAAAAGAACAAGAATTAAAAAACAGGGGATAACAATTGACATTGAATTTAAATTTGTCAATATGAAAGTTAACTGGGAAGCAGGAAGCCGGAAGAGCGTTCCACAGGCGAGAAGTGCGAGATAAGAAACTGGAAGCATAGAACTTACGGTTATATCTCGCCATTCCAATTGTAAAATGATGATACCTTGCCGCCGATCTCGTATGGCGCCTAAATTCATAAAGTCTGGCTACCAAAGAGGAAAAAACTCATCAGAACACGTATCATGATAATGTAATAGAGATATGCTTCAAGAAAACAGAAAATACAAAATTTTCAAAGAAATATTAGATCACTAAATGAAAACTCTTAACTCTCTGAAAATTCGTTCCCCTTACCTGGTGACCAGTTTGTCTAACACGTAAATTCAGACGGCGGGAAATACAGAAAGACAAACACTAGTTCCTTCCAGCCGTAATGAGATGATTGGAAAACATATCTTGTAGTCTTAATTCTCCAGTGTCGTGAATTTGAACTAGACTGCCCCGTTATTGCGGCTTTGGGTACACTCGAAGCTTTCATATTGATTATCATCCAAACCCATCTACTACAAATTGACTGAACAAACGTCCGACTGACATGCAAGATGTCCCCACTCCCCACTGTGAATAATCTGTAACCGTTTCCTTCATCAGTCTTTCCCCTTAGAGATTTTGCTTATCTTCGTCACTGTTTGTCTTTCTACTTTTTATCTTCATGACACAATTCTTTGTCTCCAGATACTGGAAGGCTTGGAGTATATCACTTTGAAACGCCGGCTCTGGCACGATCACCGAAATTAAGAAACGTCAAGTTCCAAATCCAATCTGATAGGTTATATTCATTGACGCATAATAGTCCTGGTTATAACGATAAACTACACCCGGCAGCAAGGCCTCTGATCGGGAAATTGGAGGTTTTGAGACACTTCTTAATTAATCTTGTTTCCAGGTTTTTACTGCCCCGGGGTCATGGCACCTGTTACTGTCCCAGCTATGAGTAAATAGTAAACTCCCTAATCAAAACAGTATATGGTATAAAAATACTAGTAATACATTTTTATATATGAAAAAAAAATGCCAACAATATATTTATAGTAAAATTACCAATTATTTATATTTATGTGCCGTGTCCATTCAGGACGTAGACGATCATGGCTCTCCACATCACTCTATCCCATGCAGCTCTCAACAAGTTCCTTCCCTTTGCTTTCTCCCCCAGACCACGTACTGTCATCCACTTGCATAATGTATCTTTCTTCTTTTTCTGTTCCATGTCCTTTCACGACGTAGGCGATCATGACTCTCCACCTCCCTCTATCCCTTGCAGCTTTCAGCAAGTTCCTTCCCTCTGCTCCCTCCCCCAGAACACGTTCTGCCATCCACTTGCTTAATGTATCTTTCTTCTTTTTATGCGCCATGTCCTTTCAGGACGTAGGCGATCATGGCTCTCCACCTCCCTCGATTCCTAGCAGCTCTCAACAAGTTCCTTCCCTTTGCTCCCTCCCCCAGACCACGTTCTGTCATCCACTTGCTTAATGTATCTTGCTTCTTTTTATGTGCCATGTCCTTTCAGGACGTAGGCGATCATGGCTCTCCACCTCCCTCTATCTCTTGCAGTTCTCAGCAAGTTCCTTCCCTCTGCTTCCTCCCCCAGACCACATTCTGTCATCCACCTGCTCACGGTGGCCAGGTATGACACGCGCGGCTTTCCCTTGTCTATCTTTCCATCTATTCGACCCGTGAGTATCAGATACTCCAGGCCCTCCCTTCTCATTATGTGTCTGACAAACTTCAGCTGCTTCTTTCTGATGTTAAGTATAAGCCTTCTTGTTTGCATCCTCTCTGTGACCTCATCGTTGCTCACACGCCCGGTCCATGATATCCTTAGCATCCTTCTGTAGAACCACGTCCGTGTTGCTTCGAGTTTCTGCTTCATCTTTGAGGAAATTGCCCAACATTCGCTGCCGTCAAGAAGGACAGATGTCACATAACAGCTCAGTATTTTTTTCTTTTTAACCAAAAAAAAACATCCTGTCTCGAAATACTCTTCCCAGGTGTTGAAATGTGTCCTTGGCTATCCCGATACGTGTACGTATCTCAGTGTCACGCTTACTGTTTTCCGTTTAAAATACTAAAAAATGCCATGGAAGAACTTTCATGACATTAATCTATATAATATCATATAATTTCTTAAATCAAACTGTATTCCAAAATATAACTTCAACAAAACCACAACACAAAACACACATTACCGCCTCTAGTAATCATGTTCACAGAAAAATGTATATTCACAAAAGCTGAGTATTATCTACCATGTATTCAATTGTGAAAACAGAATATCATTTTTATTAGCTCCAAAGAAAATTAGGTTTCGGCAACAAATGGCCCGTAATGAGTTGATATGCTGTTAAATAGACAAATCAATCAAATACTTACGCAAAGATTACATTGGGGAATGTATTACTACACCTCTTACCACAGAGGTATGGTTTAATTGGTAGGACTCATATCAAGAAAGCATTATTATCTCCCCAAAATATTCTTACAATCTAAAAATATCCCTGGCTTTAAATAAACTGCAAAATATTGATAAATCCTGAAAAAAACAAACAGATTCCCTAATCAAAAATACATAGACTTTTTTTTTAAAGCAATTCACCCGAAGGAAGGCAAGAGTGCCACTAGCACGCAAGGGGTTACAGGGGATTGAAAACAAGAGTAAAGAGGCATATTTGGGGAAAGAATACAGACATGGACGGGAAACAAGCTCCGGGTGTCAGATGTCGATTGACATTACACTTGAATATTAGAAGAAAATAGTCATCGGGGAAGCAAGTAAGGGAAGACTGGAAGTGCGGCAGAAGAAGCTGTTTGTGCAGCAGAGACTGTTACATTAAAACGGTTTTGACAGTGAAAAGGTGGGAGCGAGATGCCAGCCTGATAGCTCGCTTAAATTCATACAGTTCGGGAACCAGCGAAAGTAGCCCGTCGGAACAGTTGCCGTGCAAAGAAACAGAGGGAGGCCACGGCACGTCTGTGGGATAGAGATTATAGACTAGATGCTTGATCAGAACCTATCATCTTGCCTATTCGTCTCTGCATTTTTTCGAGGACCTCGAGATGTACAGCGGGAGCACCAGACCATATATGACAGCAATATTCCATGGAAGGGCGGATGGCTGCATTTCTTAATAGCTGGACTTGGTCCAAAGTTTTGATAGTCTGAATTCTTGTGATGTAGAGGCAACATTATTTATATTAGTTCAATTTGGACTAATGTCTTTCCCTTTGTTGTTATTAACACAAAATTTAGACTCTTATGCCCGCCACCCGGTCTTCTTTCCCATTGTCATTGTGTGTTCAATCTTTGTGTTTGGCAGTACTAACCGGGATTCAGTGGAACTAGGGCGAGCAATTAGTAAAGATAGAAAGAAAATTAAGAAAAAAATCCATTGATACAGACAGCGAAACGATACGAAATTAACTGCAAGATTTCCCGGGATCGATACAAACCAGAAGAACCTCAGATTGCACAACGGTTGAGACTTTGTGATAATAATAAGCCTGCAGATTTAAAAAAAAAATTATTTCATTATCAGTTTGCGAAGACGCAACGGATTACCGAGACTGAAGGAAACATAGAAAACGTCGCTGAGGTGAAAAGACAATCAAAAGAACAAGATTCAATGAGGCAGAAGATAAAGACTGGTGCTGCATTTGCAATTTTGAAAAGCAAGTAAACAAAAAGGCGTGAGGAGAATATATTAGAATACAATTTTCGTTTATATTTGGCAAATAAAACGTAAAATGATAACAACTAACTACTAATGTAGGACTACGATTAAATATGAAGTCCAGTTACCAAATGCTCACCAGAGCAATTGCTATGAACAGATACAGATAAGACATTAAGGTCGTCGAAAAAGGATCGAAACCGAATTTTCAGACCAGGTCCCATAACACCACAGAATGTTTTTCAAACAAATATTGGTCAGCTTAAACCCGATACAATGCTACATTATCCTACTTGAATAAACCGTAACGCTTGGAGTTTCTGGCTCAAATGTTCATGCAACAGTTCAACGAATTGATTACCAGTCAATGATATGTTAGGCAGATCAAGGAGACATAAGGCATTGTGCACTCAGTCATATGTTTTCAGTTGTTTGGAGCAATAGGAAAACTAATTCGGTAAATAGTTTACACATAATAAACAAGATATAAAAAAGCTCAAATGTCAGAGGTGACCAAACATGTAGTACTGCTGCTACATCTGGAATAGAATTTCCCAATTTGACATTCTTGATAGAGTTCGAAAGCGTCTACGTGATCTTCAGATAGAGCATAAGACCTGAGTATTGTAGGGGGGGGGGTCTATCAATTTTAACCATATTCCTAAAAATATGACGGATATATTCATGGACAGTTTAAATGTCTCAAATCACTATACACTAATGAACATTCCATTTTCAAAGTCCATTCAAGAACCATAAAGAGAACTGTGAATAAGTTTTAAAAAGATGGAACAGTAGAGAGGAAAACTGGAGCAGGAGGTCAGAACAGCAAGAGTGATCATTATTTCAACGTAGAGCTAAATACATTCTTATTGTTTAAAATAGAGTCCAATAGTGTTATAAAAACCTCGCAGACATCCAGTAAGATATCTTTAATCATTTCTAACATACAACGGTTCAAAGCTTAATGTAACAATTGGACAATTTTGCTGTCACTCTCTCTCTCTCTCTCTCTCTCTCTCTCTCTCTATATATATATATATATATATATATATATGTGTGTGTGTGTGTGTGTGTGTGTGTGTGTGTGAGTGTGTGTGTGTGTGTTAAATTTAACATATACCTAAAATATATCGGTAAAAGGGTAATATGATTAAAGACGAAAGGAAAGCTTATGGAATTTAGTAAGGTAAATGTAAGGATGTATTTTTGCAACAAGTATTTATAAACATTAGTGAAATGTTGCAAAATGTTTAAAGCTAAGAAACAGTCATAAATAGTCATCAAGCTGACTGAAAAATATTAGTAAATTATAACGGATACTAAATGACATAATTCAACCTCTAGCAAAAAAAAAATGTGTAAGTAATGTTGCTGTTGAAAATTAGTTATAATGTAAGTAATTTTATATTATTTTAGTTTCAGATTTTATTTATGAACTACATCTTTTAAATTTTTCATAATTTTTTAGTTTAAGATTAATTGATGAATAACATATTTTAAATAAAGACAGTTATGAATTTAAGCGTTTTTCTTTTAAATTCTTAACATTTTTATAGTCATGAATGTTGGCTTAGCAGAGAAGTCATTTTTTCAGGAACGGAGATATTTGAAAAAAAAAACAGTGATGCAGATTTATATTTTTATGACATTCGATAGTGTCACAGTCGATAATTTTCCGTCTGAGTTTGTTCCTCTTTTAATAAACGTGGCGTTCTTTAGCTCAAAATTGTGGCTGAATTTATTTCTATGTATAGCTAATGCATTTGATAAATTGTATAGATCTTTTTTGTTTTCATAAATACGTTTTTTAATTTCTGCAAGTTTCCCTAATGTATTGCGGTAAGCAGGTGTGACAGTTTTATATATATATATATATATATATATATATATATATATATATATATATATATATATATATATATATATATATATATATCTTAATTTAAAGAAAAACAGGTTAATGTAAGGCTCCATTGTAATACTTTATTTCACGAGAGAATTTTATCCTTCTCTGGATCCTCAGACTTCACTTTCAAAGGTGAAACGAAAAATAAAATAAAAATGTACACTTTTGACGGGCGGTATTAAGCCTATATAAGTTGACATAGAAGGTGTTGAGGGATGGTATGAGAGACACGGTCAAGTTTAGAGAGGGAAGGGAGAGTTTTAAAATGTATTTTTATATTTATTTTTATAATACTTAATATTGAAGAAGGAGGAGGTAAGGATCAGACATTGAACTGTTTAATCGGTCAACTGAACGGAAAATGATATGGGAAAAAGAAAAAGAAAAAAAAACGGAAAAGAAAAATACATACATATATATATATATATATATATATATATATATATATATATATATATATATATAGCTGTTTCAAAAAGTATTATTGTCATAAGTATATTTGGTTCTGATCATAGCCATAATACTTTTAGATGAGGTTGTAATTTATTTTAATATCATTAAAATTGGATAAAATGTTTTGGATAATAGATGTTAATACGTTCGTAGGTAATATTATATATTATATTATTTTATCTAGTTTATAGTTATTGTTATTGTTGTTAATAATGTTATCTTTTTGCGGTTGTGGAAGAAATAATAATAAGAGTCTTAGTGCTCTTAAATAGAATCCTTTAACTATTTCAGATTTTATCCTGTTACGGTGGTGGGAATAAAAATTGATGAGGTCATTCTTCATGGTGGATTTTCTATAAAGCTCCAACTGAATCTCGTTATTAGTTCTATGTACCATGATATACAGGATAGGTAAAGCATTGTTAGACTCAGATCCAAAGGTAAAATCTATTATGTTTACTGTATCGGGCAAAACTGTTTTGCGGATCTAATAATAGAGAATGATCTATATATTTAAAATGTGTAGAATTTTCTTGTAAAATATTTTTGAAAGGACAGCTTTTTAGAAATTGCAAAAATAGACAAGACGAAATGCAAGTAAGAGGAGGACCCATCGGTAAGCCTAATTTGTATCTTTAAAAATTGTGAAAAACTATTGATCAGTAATTAATTGCGAGCAAGAGGTAATTTTACATTTGTTTTTTGTTAAGTGTATTTTTAGTAAATTATGGGATTTCTTTACGGGAACATTTGTATATAAAGATTTTATATCTAAACTGATCATATATTTGCTTTTCAAATGAAAAAGAAAAAACCTTGCTATATGCCCTTCCGACGAGTGCGGTGGTATCGTAATTATGGACAAACACATTTATCAACAAAAAATGAAACTCCTTGTCGAAGACAATAATATTTATGAAGTGATAAAGGAGATAAAAAAAAACTGAAAAAGAAACCAAGAAATTATTAAAAAAAATGAAAAGATTTTCTTGATAAAACTTATTGAACATAATCTGAAAACGGCTATACCGTACGGATTACCAAACATACATAAACAGGATAACCCGATGGCACCCAGTATATCATTAATACTTAGCACCCCCACATATATTATTTGCTTCATTAGCCAAAGTTCTAACGCAACTACTTGGGGCAATGAACACCTCAAAACACTGTTGATCTTTTAAACAAATAAAAAACAATATAGAGTTAAAAATATCTCTTTCATATATATATATATATATATATATATATATATATATATATATATATATATATATATATATATATATATATATATATATATATATATATATATATATATATATATATATATATAAAGTTATATGTTTAAAAGCAGTAAAATCGACTTTACTAATCGAACGATCCTCTGTGGCCCAATCGGTTAAGGCACGACAGGCTATATGACGGTTCCGTATAGGATACAGGTTCGATCCCTGTCGGAGGACGTATATTTTCTATGAAAATTTCTCGGACCTTCAGGCTGGTAAATATTGTTAAAACAGAGCATTTACTTAAATATTTGTATCTATAAAAAGAATGTATAAACATAAAAATGTTTTTATATATATATATATATAGATAGATAGATAGATAGATAGATGTAAGGATGTGAACCCCAAAACTAGCTCCTGTTCTCTAGAACTGTATAATAAATGTTTCATTGTCTCCTGATTTCCTGTCTGCTGGAAGTCAAAATGTTCCAGTTTTTAAGAACTCTACTGAACCGTCCGTTCCTATTAGCCTTCTGCCTCTTTTTGGGAAAGTTCTAGAGACCCTAATGGTGATTTGCCTCTCATCGCAGGGCTCTTTTTTCTGCCAAGAAATGTGATTTTCGTTTCTATAGGTCAACTGCTGATGTACTGAGGATAATTGCAGAAAGAGTCTATTATGCTCTAGTTAAAAAGGGTGTTGCCCAGACTCTAGCACTGGATATCTCGAATGCCTTTGACAGGGTTTGGCATACAGGTCTTCTCCACAAGCTGAAAAGTTGTGGTGTCTCCGGACATATTTGAACTGATCCAGTCGTTCCTATCATATCGCGAAATGAAGGTTATCCTGAACGGCCAATCTTCTAGATTATTTCATACAAGCGCGGGGTTTACGCAGTGTTCCATCCTTGGTCCTACCTGTTTTTAATTTTCAGTAATGACATTCCCGACGACATTAGCTCCCACCTTGACATTGACGCTGATGTCACAACCATTTACTCTTGTCATAACATTAAGGCTGATCAGTCAGACAAGAGCAAAATTCAGCCGATGACCAAAACGACCTCCAATCCGTCGTTAACTTGGGCAAAGGATGGCTTGTTAATATGAATGCCTCCAAAACTAAAATAAACTCCATAAATCATGTGAGAACCCACTCCCTGACTTTCATCAGCATGGAATGCTAACCTCTAGGAAAGTAAATCGTATATTCAATTCTTAGGTCAGCAGCTAAGAAAAGTTCGTTCACTGTATCGTGCGAGATGATTTTTTTCTCCGGAATTTATCTTGTATATCTATAAGTCTACCACTCATCCTTGGTTAGAATATTGCTGCCACATATGGACCGGTGCCCCTGCTAATTAACTTGAGCTTATTGATAAAATCCAAATAAGAATAAGCAATATTAATGGTGCTGATCTGGTGGCTTGGCTTCAGTCATTTGCCGACCGCCTTAAGATCGCCATTCGACGCTTTATCTATAAATACTTTCATGGTAAATGTTCGGATGAGCTCTTCATTATTTTCTTTAGTTTCTTGTAAATAGTTTTGTATTCATATTGTAAATACTCATTGGGGTTAGTTTTTAGAATTAGTATTTTTATTCTCCTCCCCACAGACACTGAATTGTAAATATGGGGACTAGTTATTATTTTCATAGAGACAGTGATCTATTATGGTGGTTGTAGTAAGAAAGTTACGTATGAATGTGTTGTTTTGGTGTAAGGAATATTGTTCGTACGATTGGCCCAGTGTTTGCGGCTAGCTAAGTTATAGTTAAGACAGAAGAAGATCGTCCTTTCCCCAATCACCCCTTCGGCCTTGTGCCACATTTCTGTAATTTAAACAGAATAAATATCGCTCTTCATTATGACGCCTAAAGCTACTTTCATGGTAAATGTTCGGATGAGCTCTTCATTATTTTCTTTAGTTTCTTGTAAATAGTTTTGTATTCATATTGTAAATACTCATTGGGGTTAGTTTTTAGAATTAGTATTTTTATTCACCTCCCCCACAGACACTGAATTGTAAATATGGGGACTAGTTATTATTTTCATAGAGACAGTGATCTATTATGGTGGTTGTAGTAAGAAAGTTACGTATGAATGTGTTGTTTTGGTGTAAGGAATATTGTTCGTACGATTGGCCCAGTTTTTGCGGCTAGCTAAGTTATAGTTAAGACAGAAGAAGATCGTCCTTTCCCCAATCACCCCTTCGGCCTTGTGCCACATTTCTGTAATTTAAACAGAATAAATATCGCTCTTCATTATGACGCCTAAAGCTTTTAAAAATTTTTAATGCAGTATTAGTCTGGCGTCGATATCTCATAAATTTATATTTGATCTAGCTAGACGTAACCGTAAGTTCTATGCAAACGGTTTCTTTTCTCTCAATTCTCGCTTGTGGAGCTCCCTTCCAGCTCCATGCTTTCCAGTCAACTTGAAACTGCAAAAAATTACATGTCACTATCTGCTCTTCTCCTGATTATTTTCCCCCTTCCTACACATTATTGATGTTTCTGTTCCTAACACTTTGTGTATTAGTTTTTTGTATTGCATGGGTGACACTGATTAATATATATATATATATATATATATATATATATATATATATATATATATATATGATGGACGTATGAGGTTCCGACGATCACGAACTAATTATCAGCATGCCTATGACGGGCATGACTTTTGAGACCGGCTTGACAATTGCACAAAAGACCACAAAGAGTACAGGAGAAGGTATTGTATCCAAGTGCAGCAGGAACACTGTTGGATGTCTTATTTTTCTTTCTCGTTTCGTATAGCCGACTCAGTGCAGCTATATCAATGTTGTACTTCTTTAGCTGCAATGCGACCAGAGCTGTTTTTCTTTCTGGTGCTGAGTTGTTGTCCTGGAGAGTTCGTACATTGCAAGTCCCAAGATGAATTTGATGTTGTTTCGTAGGGTTTTTCGCAGTAGTTGGATATGTGTGTAACTAATTAGATGTAGTTGTCAGAAAACCAACACAACGAATTGGTTCAAGTGGTGAAGACTTGAGTCGGACCATTCACACTTTTTGCATCTGTCGATAAAACAGAAAGGTTGCAAAAGACTTACCACGGAAACTCCGAACGACAGTCCTTATGTGTTATCATCGCGGAGTTTAATCTCTCCGGATCACAGTCAATACCAGCCAGTACACACTTTTCGCCAGACAAATGCAATATAATGAACGGGTTAAGCTGTCTTTAATTTTACTTCCCATCTGAAGTCTTTTTATCGTGAAACCAACACAAAAAGGATTGCTAACCAAAGCTCAGAGAGACTCCTTTCACTCTCAGCAAGAGCAGCTGGTTTGTGCCAGTTCTCACCCTGGTACTTTATAGCTCCGCGGGATATATATATATATATATATATATATATATATATATATATATATATATATATATATATATATATATATATATTACACTGGATGACAGAGTAAACAGATCGTCATCAATGTGTCAATATATTTCTATACTTTTAAAATAATAATAACGTATAAAATTATTATTAATTATATGAGAATATTTTATTATTATTATTATTATTACAGTTATAATAATAATAATTATTATTATTGTTGCTGTTGTTGTTATATATATATATATATATATATATATATATATATATATATATATATATATATATATATATACATATACATATATACATATATTTATTTATGTCTACAAATTAGACTGGAATATGTATGTACGTATATAAATATAAAAGTGGACATTGAGGTTTCATGCTTAAGAAAATCTTCAGGCCATAAATTTGGCCTGACAATTTCTGGGTGTTAAATCTCATTGTTTACTTTTATTTTGACATACGCTCATAAATACAGTATACCTTAAAATTATATTTTTATCATATATACAATGTGAATCAAAAGCAACTCACACTTTATGTATGAGGGGCCAGCCAGGGGTTTTGACTTAACACCCTGTGACTTTTTTCTTTGGAGTTGGTTAAAGGACCAAGTCTACTATTGAAAACCAAGACTTTGCAAGGACTTGATGGGCTAATACAAGAAGTTATGTCTTCCATACCACAAGAGTTCCTTGTGAAATTAGTTGACACGATTCCTGGGCGGCTCGAGAAGCTGGTAGCGAAATTTGGAGCCCATATCGAATTTTAAATAAAATTTCATGAAAAACACTTTTTTTTCATGTCCATTTCTTATTAAAAAAATTATAGTTAATAAATAAATTATAAGTATTTTAAAATCGGGGGTTACTTGTGTGTGTGTGCCTGTGTATGCTTGTGAGTGTGTTTGTGTTTGCCTCTGTGTGTGTTTGTGTTTTCGTGTAAAACTGTTTACGTATATTTCAAATAAATTTAAACAGAGCATCTACCCAAGTGCAGGCATTCACGAAAAATATGGCTTGAAGTAATATATATATATATATATATATATTTATATATATATATATATATATATGTGTGTGTGTGTGTGTGTGTGTGTGTGTGTGTTTGATAAAGTACAAAAGTATAGTAAAATAACTATCAATACCTTTTTTATCAAAAAAGCTATATATATATATATATATATATATATATATATATATATATATATATATATATATATATATATAATTTTAAGATATGCTTTATATATTGGTAAACGTATTGAATATCAAGGATCAAGCGTGTGTAAATATAAAATTGGACGAAGTGGTCAAAACTGAGTCGTGATACTCTGTTTCCTGCTTGACTGCAATCCGAAGGCCGCCATTGTTTAAAAACATCCAGCTGTCTTTAGTGTGAGTGATATGGAGAAAAAGGCTGGTGAGAACAACAGCTTTGTATACTCTTCTTTTATTTCCTAGCTTAATACCTTTTGCATTCCAATGGTGGCGACGGAGATTACAAAATGCGTTAGAGGCTTTGGCTATCAAGGGAGGTGTAAGAATTCCCTTGGCTCCCTAGGTAAATGATAGACCCACTCACATTTTTTGGCTTTTCCTGTCTGTTTTGATGGGGATGAATGGAAATTAACGGGCCATTTTTTTTCCTGATATCGCTTATCTGCTTCAGCGAAGGCGCTGGTTGATGAACAACATTTTATTTTATCCTAATGGTAAACCCGAAAGCTTTGCTTACGGTGGAAAACAGATTTAAAACTTCATTTGAAACCTCGTGCGCGCCCACGCACGCATACACATACACATACACAAATCAATGAAAAATTACAAACCCGACAATAAACTGGTTTAATAAAATTAGTAACAAAATAAAAGTGCTCCTTCACGACATTAGATATAAAAGACTTCTAGCTATCTCTTAATTAGCATACACTAAGCAATGCATTAAACAATAGATGACTTTCCCCAACGAGGACATGAATATTATTTAACACTGCCGAAAATCAATATTATACTACAATAAAAATATATGGACAAAAGAGGGCCATAATAATAGCAATAATAATAATGATAATAATATTAATATCTTTTACCTAACAAGGAATAGCTAAGATAGTGCAGAATTATGCGAACTCATATGCATATACATAATCAATAAACTAACACATATTATTAACAAAAAAGATATAAGTCTATACAGGGACAACGTCCTAAGAAACTGCAACGGCAGAACTACAGAAAAAATAAGCGAACAAACAATAAAATCCTTCAAAACCCTAGGATTTACAATAGATATAAAAATTCAATCAAAAAATATTAAATTTCTTAGATATAACATTCACCTTAAACAAAGGAACCTACAAATCACACAGAAAACCAAACATCACCGAAATATACATTAACAAAAATTCTAATCATCACCTAAACAAATACCCATATCTGTAAATAAAAAAAATCAATAAATACCAGTAGCCTAAAATATTGAATGAAAATTTAAAAAAACGTATGAATCAGCCCTAAGAACCTGTGGATATTCAAACAAACTAGAATATAAAGACGAAAACAATTCAAACAAAAACAACAGAAAAAGAAACGTAATTTGTTTTAGCACCCCTACAACAATAGAGTAAGAAAAAGTAGGGAAAACATTCATCAAAGTAATTCACAAACACTTCTTTAAAACTGAAAATTATCAATAATTATCAACTAAAATACAATCAAAATTAGTTACAGCTGCATGGAGAGCATGGAGAAAATAATAACGAAGTAACAATAAAAAATACTCAACGAAACAGTTATTGCAAAAATAAAAATAACACGCAGCAAAATAATACCAATATTTGTAACTGAAGAAACAAAGAAATTACCCACTTAATAAGAAATGTTTAACCAATAACATAATATACAAAGCTATCGTAACTAATAAAATTATGTTGTATGTACGAAAGAATTTACGTAGTTGCCACAGAAGAAAAATATATTTTAAGAAAGATATTATAGATTTTATATTCCCAAAATGTCATTAAAAAATACAACACTATCAAAAGGCACATGAAGCCAAAAGAAAACAATATCCCCAACAAAATCAAATGGGAAATTATGAAAGGACCACCCCTATAGAATATAGATAATAAAAATTCTAAATTTGCTTAGCGAAAAAATTAGCAATAATTAGTTAAAAAAACACAAAATAAGCCATTCAAAAAGAAAACTGAAATAATTGGTAAGTATAGGCATATAAATAAATACTTACTTTGCCATCGAAGCACTAATCAAAAATAAACAAATAAAAAAATATAATATAAACTTTAAATAAATAAATAAATGAAAATAATGCAAATATGAACTCTTTGTAAATAAATAAATGCAACAAATATAATATAAACGTAATTTGTTAATAGATAAATAAACGAACAAATATTAAACATAGACACCGTGTGTGTGCATCTACACATAAATATATATACAGACACATCAACAAACACCAAAAAACGAACAAATCAAAACACCCATAATAAACAAATATTCAAACAAAAAAATTCTATTAACCCAAACAACCATAAATACTCTAAAAATAGAAAAATAACCATTTAAGCACTAGTTTAATAAAATGTATAGATATAAGTCTGCATGTTCCTGTGCACGCATTTTTATATGCATATATGTGCCTGTACGCATACGTAAACACGCGCGTGCATAAATGTGAAATTGTGCGCATGCATGAGTGTATAATGCAGACATATGCACATAAATACAAACAATAATAGATAATTTAATTATAAATGAAAGCGCTTACAATTAATAATTATGATACGACCAAACCAGATTAAAAAAAAACGCAAATAAAAGCCTAGTGAAGATATGTAAATATATGTGTATGTGTGCATGTTTTTTTCTTTTTTAAGCGGCGGGAAGCCACTAGCACCCAAGGGGTTAGCGAGAGCAAAAAGGAGTGATAGAGGGAAGGATGAAGAGAAGGATAGGGGATAGATCAAGACATATGAAGACGTCGATTGACATTACATTTGAATAGTTGGAGATTATACCTATCAGGGAAACAGGAAAAGAGGAGAGATTTCCACAGGCGAGAAGTGCGAGACATGAAGCTATTGGAGTAGACGAGACGGCTACATTTAACAGTTTCGACAGTGAAAAGGTAAGAGCAAGATGCCAGCCTAGGAGAACGCTTAAATTCATGAAGTCTGGGAGCCTGCGAAAGCAGCTCATCGGAGGAGTTACCGTGAAAGTATTTGTAAAAAAGACAGAGGGAGGCAACGGCACGTCTGTGAGAGAGCGACTGCAGACGAGATGCCAGGTCAGGGCCAATCACAATATCCGTCTCTGGATTTTATCAAGAACATTGAAACAAACAGAAGGGGCTATATATATCATAGAAATTATATATTATAATATATATATATATATATATATATATATCTTAAAAATTATTGAAGATATCTTCCTGGAATTCTCTATTGGAATCTATTTTGTACAATAAGAATATATTTAGTTCTAAGTTGAGAGGATGATCCCTCTTGCTGTTATGACCTCCTGATCCAGTTTTCCTCTGTAATGTTTCCTCATTTTTAAACTTATCCCCCATTTACTTGATGGTTCTTGAATAGACGTTGAAGATGGAAGCCAGAGTAAGACTGGTGGTACCATTACCGAAGGCATGAATGATCTTTTTTCTTTCACCATTGCTCAACTGGAAAGCCATAGCGGTGTTGACACAAAAAGATCAAACCTGTTCTCTTTCTAGCTCAAAGGATTCTTCAGTGACTCTTACTACAAAGAGTGTCAAGATGCCTAAATGTATCTGAAAACCTGGAAAAAGTAACACAGTAGGGTAAGTGTTTTTTTTTTAAATATTAAAAATTTTGTGGGAGTGACAATTATCGCATGCTCTTACACCATTTTGACAATTTTAGTGTTACACCCGGTATATATATATATATATATATATATATATATATATATATATATATATATATATATATATATATATATTGATATAATTAAAAAGGCTCAAACACTAATATTTCATGGTTATAATTTATTACACTGGAATCCAAATCATCAGACCTACAAATTAAAAAAGCTTTATATTCTTACTCTGTCCTAGACATTGAGTTCTATCTGGATTCTATCCTTTTGGTAATATATATATATATATATATATATATATATATATATATATATATATATATATATATATATATATGTTGACCACTAATATTATCTATCTATATACATATGTAGACATATTCTATTAAACACAGCCAACAGTGAATGTCTTTCGAATATCAGCTCAATTTCAGGAGTCGATATATAAAGGAATTTTCCGAGATTGAATGCTAAGATCCGAGCATTGTCGATCCCATTTGCCTATTTCCGGACGTTCAGTTTTATATTGTAAACAACCAAAGATGTTCGAAATTACTCGGAACTTAGCATTTATTTTCCGGAAGTTTCTTTACAAGTGTCCACCTGAAATAAAACCTCTAATAGGACACCAATTGGATAAGACCAAAGGCATCAGTAAACATTCCCTTTATGTTTCATTTAATTGAACATGTTTGAATAAACTATCTAAACTCACGCGCGCGTGCATATATATATATATATATATATATATATATATATATATATAGATAGATAGATAGATAGATAGAGAGATAGATAGAGAGAGAGAAAGATAAAGTGAGAAAGATATATATATATATATATATATATTAAAGAATTATTGGCCGCATGTTTGCATAAAAAGCAAGTAGTTGTTGAAACATGTTCAACCAGATTAATAGTAAAATTTTAATTTATGAACAAAATCCAATTTTATATTAATCCTTTCTTTATCAATTTATATTTTTAATTTCTCTTTACTTGATTAAATATATATATATATATATATATATATATATATATATATATATATATATATATGTATATATATGGTTAAAACTAAATTAGGACGTATATTTCTAAACCTCATACAAAAGCATTTCCCCAACCCTGAAACTAACCCACTTAGTAAAATATTTAATCCTAATACCCTTAAATTAAGCTATAGTTGTGCAGATAACCTAGAGAAAATAATTAAAACACATAACAACAGAGTCTTTAACAACTATAGGTACTCAAAAAACTTGATTAATCACGAAGTTGCAAGCAACAATACTAAGTATAATGACACGAATAACAACTTTTGTAATTGTAGGAATCCTAATAATTGTCCACTAAAAAATAATTGTATGCCTAGTTCTGTAGTTTATCATAGTACAATATCAACATTAGAAAATCCAAATTTAAAGATATTTTACATTGGTAGTACCATGAAACCATTCAAGGAACGTTGGCGGGAGCATATGCAATCTTTAATAACAGTAACTATAAGTATATGACTTCATTATCCAAGTATTTTTGGAGTCTAAAAGAAAAGAATAAAACATCTACGGTTAAATGGAAATTGATTAAGAAAGCACGGACATGTAACTTCCTATATGCCCCGTGTTACTTATGCCTTAATGAAAAATTTGAAATAATTAGATTTAAAAATAAGACTGATCTCTTAAATCAAAGATATGAACTAACAGTTAATTGTAAACACCGTTATAAATTTAACTTATTATTGGGGTCGTATACTTTCAATGATAATGATATGTCACTGTAAGTTTAATATATTATTACTTTTATAACCTGATGGTCATCCTGTCGATATGAATGTGTAATGTGTACCTACACAGTGTTATCCATGTCTGTATATGTGTCTATGTATTTGTGCGTATGAATGTGTGTTTGTACTGTTGGATTTTATATATATATATATATATATATATATATATATATATATATATATATATATATATATAATAAAGTAAGAAGGTAAAAGGGTGGAGAAGAGGAGAAGATGTTTAAAATATTGGTGTATATGTATGTATATATATATATATTTATATATATCAAGCTGTATTTTGTATCTATGTATATATGTGTGTATAATTCTGTATGTGTGAATATGTTTATATATGTATGTTAGGATACATGTATATGAGTGTGTGTATGCATATGTATATATGTTTATGCGTGTATAGGTATGTACGTTTATGTATATATATAGATGGTTGAATGTTTGTGTATTTTTGTATATGTACGTATATATCTGTTAGTATAGGTATGTATATGTTATATATATATATATATATCTGTGTGTGTATATATGTGTGAGTATGTATGTATGTTGACACCTATCACATGTGAACTTGTTTGTGTGTATGTGAATGTATGTAAACTTTGGTTTGTGTCGACTGCTGCGTGTGTAACTCTATGTGTGTATATATGTATATATGTGTGTGGGTGTGTGTATATATATATGTGAGTGTGTGTATATGTGTATATATGTATATATATGTATATATATATATGAATGTGTATATGTATTTGTGTTTGTATGTGTATATGTAGGTGTATATATATGTATGTGTGTATTTATATGTATATGCGAGTATGGGAGTGTACTTATATATGTGTATATGTGGGTGTGTCGATACGGGTATTTATACATGATTATATATTTGTATATGTGGATGTATGTTCGTATGTCCTAGTATATGTGTTTGTATGTATATCCTAGTGGCTTGGAATGTATCATCGATACTAATTAATATCTACTTTTGTTGAATAAGGATTTTTTTATTGCTTATAGAATTAATCAACAACTGTGTAAGGTTACTTTTAAAAAATATTATGAACTTTCACTATATTTTATCGTCAATAAGATAATATTGTTAGAATATTTGTAGGTTTGTGCATATATTCCTATTTTTATGTGTGTATGTATGTGTATATGTATATGTGTGTGTATATATGTATATATATATGTGTGTGTATGGGTATATATATATATATATATATATATATATATATATATATATATATATATATATATATATGTGTATGTGTATGGATGCGTATGTGCTTATATATATTTATATAGGTGTATGTTGAATTTACGTTTGTAATTTCTTTTTAATGTATATACATGTGCTTGTATATGTGTTGGTATATATGTATATTTGTGTGTTTAGTTTATATACGTATCTGTATACTTGCATATGTTTATGTATGTATATGCATGTATGTGTGTATGTGTATATGTATGTATATGTGTTTTTGTATATATGTGCATGTATGTATATATATTTATATTTGGTTTGTTTACCTCGCTGTGTGGGTCGATGTGTTTATACTTACTTCCGTATGTGTATATATACATATGTGTATGCGTATATATATATATATATATATATATATATATATATATATATATATATATATATATATATGGATATTTGTGGACGTATATTTGTGAGTATGTCTGTATCTGCATATATGAAAATATGTGTGACTGTACACTTATATCTGTAGGTAGTTCTTATTTTCTATCACCTAATGTATAAGGCTTATATCGAATTATATGTTAACAATATATATATATATATATATGTTTGTGTGTTTGAAATTTTCGTTTCTCATATATTAGATAATGTTGTTTTTAAATATATATATCTGTTTTAATGTCCTTCCTTGCCATATTATTTGTTTCTCTGGTCTATTTGACCATTTTTATGCATATTTGCTTGTATAAGTTATATTTTAATAAGTGGTTAGCATTCGTTAAATAACACTTTTAGTCTTGAATATTCTTGCATGCTGTATCAGAATGTTTAGGTCAATGTATATGGATGTGTGTACATGTATTTATCGGTGTCTGTGTGTATAGAAAATGCATGCATATTTAATTGTGTATGTATGTATGTGGATGTGTTTTTATCGATATCTATGTGTATACAAAATGCAGGCACATTTAATTGTGTATGTGTGTATGTGTTTTTTTAAAATATATAAAGGGACGTGGAGATGTCTCCTCTCTCGTCACCTATTTGTGCTTATGTCTTATAATCTGAGTGTGTTTATTGTTTTACGCGAGAGGTGAACACCCTATTCATACACTTGGAATTAAAATGTATACATTTTTGTCGGGAAGACCAGCTGAAATTAGCGTATGTTCTAACGTAATTTAAATGAAAAAAAAAAAATAGATTGAATATGTATTTTTTTCTCTTCTCATCAGTAGTTTTATAATTTTAAACTTAATAGAGATTAAATTTAGATTTTAAAATTGGTAATTGTTTACCTTTAATTTTAATATCAAATTTTATCATATAATTTAATACATATTGGTTAGAATAAATTCTATTTTAGTAAAACGCCAACTTTAAAGCTTTTAATAACTATTATAACCTTACTTCGTTGTCAAGTTTTTTGAATTCCAGTATTCTTGTATTTTGATTGTTCATTCCTTCTGATGCAACAGTATTAATTAATTTGAAACTTTTAAAACACTTTATTCTACATTCAACATTATCACTTGATAGGACACCAGAGGTGTTGAAACAAAATGGCTATTTTTGTAGTGATTTTATAACATATTTATGTTATAATGTTTTAACAAACAATTATATATATATATATATATATATATATATATATATATATATATATATATATATATATATGTATGTGTGTATATATATATATATATACATATATATATATATATATGTATGTGTGTATATATATATATATACATATATATATATATATATGTATATATATATATATATATATATATATATATACAGGGTGAGGAAGGTAAATTTACAATATTTTGAGACAGGTATTGAAAGACCTTTGTAACTTTTGCTTCCCCAGCCTGTATATATATATATATATATATATATATATATATATATATATATATATATATATATATATATATATATATCTGTTTATTGATTAGTTCCGGTTAGTTATTTTATAATCTACTTGTATGTTTGTCTTGATATTGTTTTAATACCTATACATACTGTTGGTTGTAACCTAGAGAAGTTTATCAAATAGAATAATCACACGAAGGTTGGTAATGAACGATAATACTCATGGCAGGAACAACACATATAAGATTCGGTAGCGGCGCGTAGAAGTAGTCAGCTTCTAGAAGTAAGTCAAGTGAATTCCACAATCAATCTGCAACTGCAGGATATCTACCAACCACTCCAGATATATAAAAAGAACTTATGAGCATAAAAAGTGTCTTAAAATAATTGTCAGTGTTTGTCCATTTCATAATGTTTGACGTCACTTGTTTACATTTGGATAAGCATCGAGCAGGTATGAATGTACGAGAGAAAACCATGGAGAATTGTAGTTTAAAAACAGTAAAATCGACCTTGCTAACCGAAACGCTCCTCTGTGGCTAAATCGGTAAAACACGTCAGGCTATATGACGGTTCCGGAAAGGATACAGGTTCGACTCCTGTCGGAGGACGCATATTTTCTATGAAATGTTTTCGGACATTCAGACCAGTAAATGTCGTTATTACTGTTTATTATAAACAGAGCATTTACTTAAATATTTGTATCTAGAAAAAGAACGTATAAGCATAAAAAATGTCTTAAAATACAGTGTTTATGTAAATGAGGACACACCCATTATCGTCGGTATGTATTCTATAACACATACCTAATTTTAATATTTTGTACATGTTAGTCGAAACATGTTTTCCACGTAATGTGCCATTTATAATATATGAATGACATGTACATGTTTGTTTCGCGTGGTTTGATACTTATCTAATTTTATTTATTTATTTTTTTCCTGAATATATAGTTTTTCCTTGGATTAACTGGCCCCTCGTAAGCATATTTATTTATATTCATAGATTTTTTTGTGTATATTTTTATCAAAAAAACTGATATGTAAATAGATATAAATTAATCTAGTATTTTTGAAATGAGGTTACTTTATTCAACCTTTATAACTATAAGTATGTCAATCGCGATGCTCTGTCTGTGTTTTTACATTTTTATGTATGAGTGCATATTGCATACCTCGATTTAATTATTTTATATCTAATTATATGTATACCTCGGTAATATAATTATCAACATGCAACGTAAGAAATCATCAGAACCTGCCTTCGTCAG
>OZ038476.1:112474558-112537058 GCA_964036315.1 Acanthosepion esculentum | reverse complement strand
GGGCCCGTGATACAGTTGGTATTACGTTTGCTTAAAACGGCCGTCTAGATACATATATATATATATATATATACATATATATATATATATATATATATATATATATATATATATATATATATATATATATAGAGAGAGAGAGAGAGAGAGAGAGATAACAGAATAAAGAACAAATAGGAAACGTATATCAAGCTAACATTTTCCACTTTTATTAAAGGTACCTGAGAGATTGAGAGAAAACAAAAAAAGAAACAAAATTACTGTTATATTCAATTTTGTTTTGGTCAATTCTCATTGGCCAGAATAAGATTACTATCTGATGACCACTTACACGTACAAGAATCTTCACAAAATTCCATACACATAGAATTATTTATGGTTTTAATGCACATGACACGTCTTTGACCAATGAGAACTGGCCCAAACATAATTGAAAATAACAGTGTTTCTGCCCTTTTCTTTGATTTCTCTCAAAATCTGACCAATCTGTTTGCCCGCATACCATCCTCTACGGGTTACTTAATGCATCAATACTTAAAACATCAATACTTAAAACATCAATACTTAAAACATCAATACTTAAAACATCAATACTTAATGCATCAATACTTAAAACATCAATACTCAAACACAATTGACTTCAGATAAAATGTATTGTTGCTCATTTAAAAAAAAATACCTATTGCTGGTACTATTACTATAAATAGATATTGCTATATATATAATATATTTTTATACTTTCATTGTTTGGATTTTGGGGGGGGGTCAATATTTGACCATTGCTGAGCCCTAACATGGTGGACCTGGGAACAAGAACAATTAAGAGGTGGTTCCACATAAGCAAAACCTCTAAACTCGCGTTCAGAGACCATTGCGTCCAGTTATAGTTTATTGTCAACCCCAGCACTGTCGAAATTAGAAACCTCTATTTTTCTTTCAATCAGTTTTGCTTGAATCGCTCTCTTCTTATCGTTGTTGTCTTTGACAGTTTTAACATAAATTTGGATGAATAATAGTATTAAAATAAATGGAAATCACGTGACAAACCAATACGTCTAGAACATATATATATATATATATATATATATATATATATATATATATATGTTATAAATTAACTGATTTAAAATATGTTTTTTTTCGCTACACAGTAATAACCATGTTTCAAAAAATTTTGTTATTAAATTAAAGACATTAGTTCCTTTTCATCCTCAAGCGAAGTTTGCAGTAACTTATTTTTAAATTTACAGTTTTAAAGGTACGGCAAAGATTCATAATTGAGTGTTTCCAAGGATACAGAGAAATCCACTCATCTAGACAAGGGTTGGTAGCGTGTTCAATTTCAATTTTCGTTGTATCAGCTAATAGTTACTTTCGAAAGCAGGGTTATGTTTAGGGATGGGTAGAGATGTATGTTTCAACAAATTCTGACATCCGCTAAATGCATGTCGTCTGTTTTTGTTTTTTTAAATATTTTGTTAACGGCCAAAATTTCTTACGGCATTTTTCTATTTGTATACTTAAAGATTGGGGGGGGGGCTGTTTAGGCTAGAATATATTTTATTTAACTACAATTCAAAAAAAATTAATTTTTAATTTTTAATAGATTATATTTCTTTTTAAAACCAAGTAAATATATTAGAATTACTTAGCGTATGTAAAATTATTTTTTCATATCGAGCATAACTATGTATATTACCAGGTTATATATATATATATACATTTTTTTTTAAGTAAAATTTATGACAATGACGGCAAAGATAGCTAAATTATTTCACTGATTCAGTAAACTTATATTTTTTATAAATTTACTAATATATATCTTTCTCATGTATGTACAAAGGACATGGGTCATTTAATGACCTACATATTCTAACTTATATTAATTTCATTAATTTTAGGTGTTTTATTGGATTCTTTTAAGTGTTTGAAGTACTTTGAGAGAGGTGTTAAGTTTAGAATACGTTTTATTTAACTACAATTTTAAAAGATGCTTAGTTTAGAATGAGTTTTATTTAATTACAAATTTAAAACCAATTTTAAAATATTTTTACTTTTAAATTTAATCGACTATATTTTTTTTATAAAACAAGAAAATGTAATAAAATTACTTACAGTATTTAAAATTATTTTTTCACATCAAATATATGTATGTATATTACCAGGTCTCATTTTTTAAATTTAATTTTTAAATATTGTTTAAAGAAAATTTTTGACAATCACGGCACAAAATAGCTATTTCATTTCTCTGATTCAGTAAATATTTATTTTTTATAAACTTAGTAATATATAGTTTCTCATGTATGCATAAAGGGCATGGGTCATTTAATGACCTACATATTCTAGCTTTTCTTATTAACTTCTATTTTACTGTAGTTGTTTTATTGTATTCTTTTAGGTGCCATAAGTACTTTGAAAGAGATGTTTGATTTTTATATTTATTTATCCTAACCGAACTTTGATGTTGGTTGAACCTTTTTTTGAACTCATGGCTAGTGCAACCTATATATATTTTTGTTTTCAAGATTTTCAATAGAAGATATATTGCATTGGTATGCTAATGATTCCGTGCAACAATTATTTTGTAGAGGACAGTTTTGAGGGTTTCTACAATTACATAATTTTTGTTTATTTTCATCAGTTTTTGTTTTTATTTTTCTATTGTCTAAAGTTTTTTTGTTCTGGTATAAGTGTTTATTTAAGATATTAGCATTATGTTTCGTAATCATTTTTTCTAAGTTATCACTACAACTATAACTTAATTTTAGTGTATTTTTATTGAAAATAATACTTAGTTTACTTTCACTGGAAAAATGCTTGACTATTAATGCGAGGAATTTTTGTCCTAATTTGTTCTTTATCATTTGGTTGTATGGGGGCCTATACCAAATTATTTTTCTACTTCTGTTTTTTTCTATGCTTACTATTTTCATTTTTAATATACGTTAATCTTGGGTTTTCGTAGCCACTATATTTTAGAGCTTTATTATAGAAATTAATATGTTCATCGAAAATCTTGTCATTTGCTGAATTTGTACTTATTCTTTTTCGGATAGATAAAGGAATATGTTTAATTATAGATGATGGGTGACTTGATTTAGGGTGTATATATAAAGGACTGGTATTGAGTTTTTTATAAGGTGTGTATGTAGTTTCTTTAAATATAATGTTATATCAAGGAAGTTAACTTTTTTAATTTAGTGCTGACGGTAATTTTTAAACCCTTGCTTTTAAATTCTTTATATAATACCTTTCTAATTTTATCTATTTCGAAGTTAGTAGAGTTTCTAATAACCATAAGACCATCCTCCCTGTATAAACCAATGTCAGTTAAATCAATATCACGGTGCGCTGTAAGGTTGTATAATATAAAAAGACCTATGAGATCAGAAGACTCAGCCGAGTCTAGTGATCCCATTGTGATGTCAAAGTGGTCATATGAATTTTTTATCCATTGCTCACCTTTGTGAATCAGTACCGATTTTTTCGCATTTACAATAATGTTCTTTTCTTCTGTAATATCTGTGTACTGGGTGGTAAAGTCCCACGCATTCCTGAACAGTTCTTTAGATATTGATTGGTAATAATTTTCAATATCAAACTGCATTAGTGTACAGTTGTTTTTTTCTTTTATACAAGTAAAACAGTTTATCGCGTCTTTGGTATTTATCCAAAGTTTCAGGCCTATTCTTTCTTTAATTTGTTTATTAACCCTTTCAAGGATCATTTTACTAATTTTTCCGATATCAGGTCTTGTAGGATTAATTATCAGCAAATGATTACATCCGTTTTTCACATATCGTCTGTTTTTGGTAAGACAGACTTTTTGCATTTTTATTTTGCAGTTTAAGTTCTAATTTTATACACAAAGTTTTTTTCAAAAGGTTCGTTTGAATATGAGTACGATGTATTTTTAATATTTAATTATATTTAAAATCTACTCACTCAATTATAAAGTACTATCCCTAATTTTGATAAGTGATAGATTATATGTTTTTAAAACAAATAAATATATTAGAACTACATTCTTATTTAAAAATTTTTGTTCAAAGATCAAGTTTAAATATGTATGTTTCCTTTTTCACATTTCTTGTTATCATATTTAATTATTATTTAAGGAAAATCTTTGACAGTGTCTGCAGAAAATATCTATTTAATTTCTTTGATTAAACAAATTTTTATTTTTCATAAACTTAATATATAATTTCTCATAGAGGACAAACCTACAAACTCTAGCCTTTCTTAGACTTTACACTAAATTGTATTGAGCACTGTTTTTTAAAAATAAAAATACTTAATAAGAACATCGGATTATAAATCTTACTTTTCTTTCTCATTATATATATATATATATATATATGTGTGTGTGTGTGTGTGTGTGTGTGTGTGTGTGTGTGCAAGCATGTGTGCGTCTACACAGTGTATTCTGGACACCTAAGAAAATCTCATTAACTATATTTTTTGTACCGCCACAGATTGAACATGCTTTTGTCCAAAGAAGAAAGAACTGAATGTTTTTTTCTGGGGTATGCTAAAGGAGAAGTTGTACTCAATGATAATAACAGATGCAGCACACTTCATTGAATGTATAAAGAAATTCTTTTGCCACGAGTTCACATGAATCTTGTAAAACGCATCAACTTTTGATGTAAATCATATTGAAGATGTTATTTGTTCATATCCCAATTCAATAATATTTTGAAAATTTAATTCCTTGAAAATATACATTTTTACCTATTTATCCAAACTTTATGGAAACACTATATATATATATATATATATATATATATATATATATATATATATATATATATATATATAGTGTATCCAGACTTTATGGAATCACTATATATATATATATATATATATATATATATATATATATATATATATAGTGTATCCAGACTTTATGGAATCACTATATATATATATATATATATATATATATATATATATATATATATATATGTGTGTGTGTGTATATATATATATATATATATATATATATATATATATATATATATATTTAGGCAACAATCCTTCGTTTATGCAGGTTTCATTAAAAACGACAGACAAGGTATTACGGTTAAGCTTTTTATTTGAGTTTTCTTGTGTTCGAACAAGAGTTTCTTTTCTGGACAATGAGTGTGTAAAATCTGTCCAAGTGTTTTATAGTTCCGAGCGAGCTCTTTCGGCTATAACTTTAGCCATTATCAAGGGTGATTCAATTTTTCAGCTTAGTTGAGTGTGTGCATTATGTGTATGTTTTAGTGTGTTGTAGAGATATTTTTATTTTCTGAATACGGTTAGCACATTGTCGCCTTGTTCGTAGATAATATAGTTAAACACACACACAAACTTACGATATAATAACTTCATCCACTTGTAAAAAAAAAATTAAAAATAATGGAAGCTTTAATAATAAAAAAGAAAAAAAAAATCTCTTGACAATATATCCAGTCAACATCATGGTGTTTGGAGTGATCACTAGTGATAGCGACCTTATGCTTCACTTCATCTTCCACAGGGTCTGACTCTCATCACGGAGGCCTACATCAAGTGCCTTCGGGAGGCAGTGCTGCCCTTGGTCAAGAGAGCAGCTATTGGAAGAACTATGTCTGGCAACAGGACTCTGCACCATATCACACAAGTAGGAGATACCAGTCACGACTGTCTGACAATTTCTGCGTCCACATCACCCTTACAGGTGACCAACTTACGCCCCAGACAGCAAACCACGTGATTAGTACGTGTGCGGTGCAGTTGAGCTTATAGATTTCCGGTAATTTTAAACAGAGCATTTAGTTCCGATGAAACGAAAGTTGAGCTAAATTCATAGGATAAGTGATCTAAAATCCGAAGAGAAGCTTTGAAAGTTCTTTGAATTTAGCAGTAAGTACTGTCAAGCATCCGTTCAGTATAATGTTCTGGGGATGCTTTTCTTTTCATGGAACTGGTTTCTTAAAACCTACTGAAAAGACCTTCAGCAGCGAGCAGTACAAGAGAATTTTAGAGTCTTGTCTGCTCCCTTCTGCAGAAAGGGTACAAATCGACCCCACGAAATTCATTTTTATGCAGGATAATGCTCCCTGTCACAAAACAAAATTGATGAAGAAATACTTTGATGAGAAGTAGGTGGATGTTATGACATGGCCGCCCCAATCTCCTGACCTCAACCCCATAAAAAACTTACGGGGCATTATAAAGTACAGGCTCTCGAGAAAGAGGGTTGAGCAACAAAGAGAATTTGATTGTGAATTTCATATCCGAATGGAATTCAATGCTTGGAGATGAGATTTGCCAGAACCTAATCAAGTCAATGCCAAAAAGGGTTGAAAAGGTTATTCAAAATAAAGGAGGACCCATAGATTACTAAATATTTCGAACTATATTACCTATTATAAATAAATTATACCAGTATTATTCTTTATTTAAAGCTGTTCGGTTATGTTTCTATTGATTAGTTGAGTTTTTCCCTAAATCTCATTTATATCCAAAATTATAATTATCAATAGAATATCTTTAGTAGGTGGCCGGGAATGGGTCTTTATATTAGTAAGATTAAAAATTAGTTTTACCCCAAAAACAATGGGCGAAAAAATTTGTAAGTAAAAAAAATCAGGTGAGTCACTTTTATCGAACAGCATTGTATATATATATATATATATGTGTGTGTGTGTGTGTGTGTGTGTGTGTGTGTGTGTGTGTGTGTGTGTGTGTGTATACATGTATACATGAGTGTGTCTATGAGTGCGCTTGGTCTGTTTCACATTTCATTAGTTACTTATTATCCGCCAACTATATTCGTTTTAGAATGCTGATTTTCAAGGAATGTGTTTTTTATTTTCTTGGAAAATTGCGCTACAAATTTTGTTTATCGTGTTTCCTTTATCTTGTAATCTCATCTTAACCCAGACCGAATTAACACACACACGCACACTCATACAACCAACACGATATATATATATATATATATATATATATATATATATATATATATATATATATATATATATATATATATATATATATTATGAAGAGAGAGAGAACGTAGTAATATATGTAAATTATCTGGAGCTATGTTTGCATTGTATGTGTAGGTTCGGCTTCGTACATACATATATGAATACGTCCATATGTTCCGGTATTTAAACATTCAGCGATACCCCCCACCATGCCCATCTAAATTGTGTTTTATTAATCGGCAATTTATCGATTTCTAAATGCCATAGCCGAAGTGATTTCCTTCAATCTCGGTCCAATAAAAATAATTGGCTGATTGCCAAATCGCTATCGCTCTTCACTTATCGACTTCGTACGATCTGAGAGCGAGCAAAGATGGTGTTTTGATGTCTACGCATTTGCTGAGAAAATCTGATTAACGAATCGATACTTGTAAAATTTGAATTGCTCTTAATTGGAGAAATATTTACACATACAGACATATATGCATCCCAACAATCCATACATGCATACATACGGACATATATAAACATAAACAAAGAATTTAATTGTCAATAAATCGATTTCTCATTTTGGCTACATGTGCGTGCTTGGTTTAAAAAAAAAGAACGTGATACGGTTAGCATGAGAAATGAATCCACACCCTCATCCAAAATGACAGGTTGGATAAAAAAACAATCAGATTCTGTTTGTTTGTTATGTAAAGAGATTCTTTGAACGATTTTTTCGTTTATCTTTCCGAAGTTGGACCCGCTGTCGAAATGAACATTTTTACATTGGGCGAAACCAATGATTGAAGAGGACCCCATAGCATCTCTAAGTTCGTTTACTGCGTTGTATCTATCGTACAGTATGGAAAATTCCTTTTTCATCTAGTGCACCATTGAAAGGACCAAGGAAAAATGGCATGTGATTAAACGTTGATTGATGTACCTTTTCTAATCTTCCTGTACCAACGGTTTCTGTAGGTTAAGGATGTTTCGCTAAGACATGTAACAAGGGATATACTTGACCGGTTGTAGAATCAACAAAGAAGTATATAAGAACTTTAGTAAAATTTCAGGAAGCTAAAACTGTTGTATTTAAATAAGATACGAATAGCGACATCACTTTCTGACTCTCACTCTCTCCCTCTCTCTCTCTCTCTCTCTCTCTCTCTCTCTCTCTCTCTATATATATATATATATATATATATATATATATATATATATATGTCCAAATGAGAGAAAGAACAGATGGAGTAAAAATCCACTGTTCGTAGCATTTTTAGAATTTAAAAGAAGTTAATAAACCCCTACGGTAAAATGAAAAAATATTAAAACGACTAGAACTTGTAAATCTGTAAATGAAACCTTGCTTCTTATTTCTACATGAAAAATTACAAATAATTAAATTTGCTAACAAAAAATTTTTTGGTATACCAAAGGAGTGAATTAACTGTAAATTGCCGACACATTTTAAATTTTACCATAAAGTATAGTTAATTTTAAAAAAATTAATACGTATTACCATTTATTATAGTCTTTATTTATTAGTATATAATCGTCCACACTCTACGGCTGATTATCTTACTTTGTTTATTCAGCTTAAGTATTTCTATGTATTACCGTCCAGTTAGTATTATTAACGTATATAGATGTTACACATTTTTAATTTTATCTACAGGCCACTTTAAGAAGCTTACTGAATATGAATTTTTTTCTTCTGTTAACTTTACGTCTGATTAACCCACACGTCCTTCAACAAATTTAACGTGTCATATTTGTCTACAAACACGATACATTTGTCGCTGGCATATTTTCTCAAAATCGTCAATGATGTCATATCTATATCCCAGTTTATCTTGACAGGAAAAATAGCTTATCCACCTCCGCCCTCTGATCTTACTTTTCTATTTAGCGTAGATTGGACATTTAATTGCTTAATCACTGTATACCCACAAGTTTATTTTAAAATCTGACATTATGCGACCCCCCCAACTTAACTTTCGGAAAAGATGTAACTTTTTAAAAAAAAATTGCTTTAAAATAATTTAATCAACAGTTACTTACCATCGTCAGAAGAAATATAATCATAGTATTGAAACATGAAAGCTTTTGTGTAGCGATTTTTTATTATAATCTCTTATTATAAAAAAAATATATGTGGTAAAGCACTGTCTACATTTATTTTTTTAAAGGAATATGGAAAAGACAAATTTCGGAATCTCTCTAAAAATATCCCAAACACAAAAAAACGGGACTATTTCGTTAGACTGGTTAACAAAACAGAGGATTTTACTAGAAGAATCAGATGGAAAGCTTATTTCTTTCTTCATAATAATAACTTTACCAAGGAACCTGAAGTATATGGTTTTAAAAGCAAAAACGTCAGCACAATACATTGAAAGTTTGTTTGGTTTTGAGAATGATCTAATGGATATAGTTAACAATGTCCCCTTACACAATCGAAAGGATCACTTCCAAAGACACCTCGACCAAGTGGTAATGGATATTAATTCGTCCGATAGAGTGTTTGTGAAGTTTGACAAAACCGCAAATTTCTACAAAATCACTACTAAGAATTATAATACTCTAATTGCAAAAGAGTAATAAGTAAGTAATAACTTAGTTAATTTGGTAGATTGTATTAATGTAACTAGTAAAAATACTAGGGACAAACTTAAAATTAGTGACAGAGTAAACTCTGTAAAAAGGAATCTTATAAACCATCAAGGACTATAAACAGGACTTTGAAACAAATCCTACAACTAGGATCATAATCCCTACTAAACAAACATTGGTAAAATCAGTGAAATTATCCTCGAAAGGGTCAAGAAACAAATTAAAGAGCGCCAATGGATCAATTCCACCGATGTCATCAATTGTTTTTGTAATATAAACGATAAAACCAATTGATATCGAGAATTACTACACATCCATTTCAAAGGAACTATTTATAATGGCCCTGGAATTTGTCACTGTGTATTCTGATCTAACTAAGGATGAAAGGAATATTACTATGAGCGCGAAAGAACTGTCCTCATCAATAATAATGAACAATGGATAAAAATTAAGTTAGATGATAAATTTGATATTACAATGGGATCGTTAGACTCTGCTAGGTTTTCCGACCTCGTTGGATTGTTCTGATTTCAGAAGTTAATTATTTTGATCATAAGTTATCTAGCATCACCTGACGAGGGACAATAAAGTTCCGGAACACGGAAATGTTTGTGTAGAGATGTGAAATATTACAATATATATATATATATATATATATATATATATATATATATATATATATATATGAAATTATTTTAAGAAATATGATTCTATCGCTACATAAGAGTATTCATGTTTCAAAAACAGAAGCTAAATACTTCAATTTCATTTACAGTAATTAAATTAAATCAGCAAGTTCTGTTTCATCCTCAAGCGAATTTTAGAATAACTAATTTTGACATTTATGGAACTTTATAAGAATATACATTTGTAATATTAGCTGCTTTAATTTAATGTCTATAATTGAAATTGAAGTTTTTAGTTTCTGTTTAATGAGAACCCTTATGTAGCGATGGAATCATATTTTTAAAAATAATAATAATATAGGCTCTATCGAGCACTGTTTTTCAAAAATAAAAACAAAAATACTAAAGAATTTTGGATTATTACACTTAACGGTTCTTTCATATTTTTCTATATACTCACACACAACACACACACACACAGAGAGAGAGAGACACAAACACACATACACTCACGCACACATACACACACACACACACATATATATATACATATATATATATATATATATATATATATATATATATATATATATATATATATATATGTTGTGGTAGGATCCACCTAATTTGCATAGTGGAGTACCGATCATATAAATATGGTTGGTACCGGGAAGAGAGGAGAACGAATCAAGAGATTCAACCAGAGACTCTGTCCAACTGCGACTCAGTCAACACATTCTCCAGGAACGGTCTTCCCAGGAATATACAAAAGACTATATGTAAATATTGTGTACACTTTCTTGTTTCAATACATTTTCTTCTAAGTACATTTTGTGTTGCATTATTATTCCATGCATTAGTCAAGTTTCAACACTATATATATATATATATATATATATATATATATATATATATATATATATATACTAGCAGCATGGCCCGGCGTTGCCCGTGCTTGATTCAAAAATCGTACGACTCATACCACAATCGCTATCACTTGACTTAAAATATTTTTGCCTTTCCTTGGCTTTAAAGGACTACCCTTTGCCGTGCTGATGTTGCTCACACTGCGAATTTTTTCTAAGCTCTATACTAAACATTAAATCTGTCACGAAAAAAGAACTAAACAAAATGAACACAAAACGATCAGCTTTAAAAAAGGACTCGTAACTGGAAAAACCGAATGAAAACGAATGTTAACAACAAATATTTATTCACACCCAACCCAGTTCTGCGGAATCAGAATCAACGTTGAGTTTAAGCAAGCGAATGTGCCAATTGGAGTAAAGTGCCATGCAGATTTAAATTTTTCCCACTTGTGACGAATGCAGCTATCGATTTTTTTTGCATGCTAGCGTGCTATTTAACGTTCGTGTCAGTCAGCTGTTGGCTCTCACGCTGGCCAATAGAATCTTCCTGCCTATTCGTGGCAGCCAGCTATGGGCTCTCACTCTGGCCAGTAGAAAATGGCCGCAAACTACATGAAAACTGCTGTAGAAGCATGAAAAATCGATTATTTCCACTATTGATGGGAGTTGGTAAATGCAAAGTCGATCTTGGCCTTAGAACTAACTTGGAGCATGTGCATGTAAATTTTGGTGCAAATCCGTCGAAAATTGCGTCCGCACAATCGTTACCCACACACACACACACGTCAGGCCTTATATATATATATATATATATATATATATATATATATATATATATATATATATATATGTGGCTGCAAATGTAAGTATTATACGAATATTACCAGTGTCATAATAGGGGTCCTAAGTTTCATCTAATAACAGAATCCTTTTAATTCATTAAAATAAACTTTTTTATAATTTTATTACCATAATTTTATTATAATAACTTTATTATAAATTTTATTTTTTAGTAAATAATAAAATAAAAAATTTACAATGTGCACAGACAGAACCATCGAAGCTAATCGCCCAGGCACCGGATCAGAGACTAGAAGAATTGGATGAACTTTCTTACTGACTTCGGAGCTCTTGCAGATTGTAATATTTCTTTGAAGATCTTCAAAACTCATGAGAACATCAGTAATTCCAGTTGTAGTTAGAGTCCCCAATAATTTGGCCCGTTTGTAGTTGGAGCCCTAGGGTTGATTAGAAAAGGTCCCGATAGACTCATTGAAGGGATTCCTAATACACAATTCCTTGAAGAAATACAAGAAATTGTACTAAAATTACAGCTCACACATTTAAAAAAGAAATTTAAATGTAAAATTTGTGTGATCTTAGTTTGTTTTGTATTTTTTTTTACAAAAAATGTTCTGTGGAAAACATTTCTGAACTGAGGTCAGGATTGGAAGATATTTGTATACAAAAGAAATCAAAGGATATAATAATAATAATAATAATAATAAAATAATAATAATAATAATAATAATAATAGTAATAATAATAATAATAATAATATGTGATCTTAGGGATGGGAGATGGGGGAGCTGATCAGTGGAGAATGTCATGTAGCAATTTCTTACCTTAGGTTTATGGATAGGTCCCGGAAAGAACTGTTAATACAACGGAAATCAAAGAAGTAATAATAATAATAATAAAAATTGTTGGTCAATTTACTATAAAGTGTATTGTTTGTCATTTTACTGGAAAGTGTATGGTTGGTCATTTTACTATAAAACCTATTGTTGGTCATTTTATTATAAAGTCAATTGTTGGTTATTTTATTCAAAAATATATTGTTATTGGTCATTTTACTATAACGTGTAGTGATAGTCATTTTACTATAAAGTAAAATTTAACCATTTTTCGATAAAAGTTTTTGTTGGTCACCTTCCTATAAAGTGTATCATTGGTCATTTTATATAAATATAATTCTTGGTTATTTTGCCATAAAGTGTATTGTTTGTCATTTTACTATAAATTGTATTGTTGGTCATTTTATTATATAGTCGATAATTTTCTATAAAATGAATTGTTGGTTATTTTACTATAATGTGTATTGTTAGTCATTTTACTAAAATATGTATTGTTGGTCATTTTACTACAAAGCATATTGTCGTTCATTTTACTATAAAGTGAATTGTCCGTTATTTTACTATAAAGTGTATTGTTGGTCATTTTACTATAAAGTGCAATGTTGGTCATTTCATTATAATGTATTGTCGGTCATATTACTATAATTTTTTTTGTCGGTCATTTTACTACTAAGTGTATTGTCGGTCTTTCTACTGTAAAGTAAATTGTTTGACATTTTACTATATAGTGTCATTTATTGTTAATTGTATTTTTGGTCATTTTACTCTAAAGTGAATTGGTGGCCATTTTACTATAAGTTGTATTGTTGGTGATTTTAATATAATGTGCATTTTGGTCATTTTACTATAAAGCGTATTGTTAGTCATTTTACTATAAATTGAATTGTTGGTCATTTTACTATACAATGAATTGTTGGCTATTTTACTATAATGTTTATTGTTAGTCATTTTTATATAAAGTGTATTTTTGTCATTTTACTATAAACTATATTGTCGTTCATTTTACTATAATGTGATTTTCTTGTTTATTTTACTATAAACTGAATTGTTGGTTATTTTACTATAAACTGAATTGTTGCTTATTTGAGAAAAAGTGAATTTTTGGTCATTTTACTATAAAGTGTATTCTCGGTTATCTTACTATAAAATGTATTCTTGGTTATTTTAAATTAAGTGTATTGTCAGTCATTTTACTTTAAAGTAAAATGTTTGTCATTTAAGTATAAAGTGTATTTTTGGTTATTTTACTATGAAGCGTAATGTTAGTCATTTATTATAAATTGTATTGTTGGTCAATTTACTATAAATTGTATTATTGGTAATTTTACTATAAAGTGAATTGTTGGTCATTTTACTATAAGTTGTATTGATGGTCATTTCGCTATAAAGTGTTTTGTTGGTCATTTTACTATAAAGTGTATTGTCGGTCATTTTACTATAAAGCTTATTCTTGGTAATTTTACTATTAAGTGTATTGTCGGTCATGTTACTGTAAATTAAATTGTTTATCATTTTAATATATAGAGTATTGTTGGTCATTTTACTATAAATTGTATTGTTAGTCATTTCAATATAAATTATATTTTTGGTCATTTTACTATAAAATGTAATGTTGGGAATTTAATATAAATTGAATTGTTGCCCATTTTGCTATAAAATGTATTGTTGTTCTTTTTACCATAAAGTGTATCTTCGGTCATTTTACTATGAAGTCTATTGTTGGTCATTTTACTATTCATTTCTGTAATGTAAAGTGTTTGCCATTTTACTATAAAGTGTTATGTTTTTTTTACTATAGATTGAATTGTTTGTTATTTTACTATAAAGTGTATTGTTAGTCATTTTACTTTAAAGTGTATTGTTGGTCATTTTACTATAAAATGTATTGTCGTTCATCTTACTATAAAATAAATTGTTTATTTTACTATAATTTTTATTCTTTCTCATTTTACTATAATGTCTATTGTTGGTGATTTTACTATATAGTGTGTTGTTGGTCATTTTACTATAAAATGAATTGTTGCCTATTTTACTATAAGTGTATTGTTAGTCATTTCACTATTAAGTTTATTGTTAGTCATTTTACTATAAATTATATTGTCGTTCGTTTTAATATGAAGTGAATTGTTGGTCATTTTACTATAATGTCTATTGTTAGTCATTTTACTATAAAGTGTATTGTTGATCATATTACTATAAAGTGTATTGTTGGTCATTTTACTATAATATGTATTGTTGGTCATTTTACTATAAAGTATATTGTTAGTCATTTTACTAGAATGTGTATGGGTGGTCATTTTACTATAAAATCTATTGTTGGTCATTTTACTATAAAGTCAATTGTTGGTTATTTTATTCTAAAATATATTGCTAGTCATTTTACTATAAATTGTATTGTTGGTCATTTTACTATATTATATATTGTCGGTCATTTTTCCTATAAAGTTAATTGTTGATCATTTTACTATAAATATAAAGTGTATTGTTGGCCATTTTGTTCTAAAATGTATTATTGATAATTCATTTTTATATAAAAGTCTATTGTTTTTATTTTTATACTTTCGTGTTATTTTGTTTTAATTTGTTGCTTAAGTATTTGCCCATAGCTGGGAGCGTACGGCTGCTACCAACCCGGGCAAGGTGGACCTTGGAAGAACATCAATTAAGACTTGGTTCTTCGCTCAAGACCTCTTATCTCACGATCAGAGGCCTTGCTACCCCATGTAGTTTATCGTCATACCCAGGACTAAAAGATTTAATGCCACTAGGACGCATGGGATTTACAAGGAGTGAAAGAGAACTTTAGTGAGAAGTTATGAAATGACAAAATCAAGGAACAAGTTTTAGGAACACATAAGATGGCGATTGTCATTTCATTTAAATTTTATAAGATTCTGGTTATCAGGTAGGTAGGGAATCGAAAGAGATTTCAACAGGCGAGAAGTGTGAGGAATATTATAATAGTAGTAAGGGTTGAATCTAGCTAGGTCAACATTCAAGTGTGAAACCTAATTGCCAATCTAGTAGCAAGCTTAAATGCAATAGAGGCACTAAGCAAAAAAGCTCCTTCAGAATATTTGCCATGAAATTATTTGTAGAATTGACATACGTAAGCAGCGTCACAGCGGTGAGAAATTGTTTGAATAGGAGATGCCAGATCAGCATAAATTTCTTTAGATACTTTTCTTTGAATCGAGTCAAGATTTCCTCGATATAGAGCAGTATCGCCAGACCAAAGCTAGCACTTTCATTCAATGCACAGATGCATGTTGGATTTATAAATGTGTAAGACGAATTCTTACGAGAAGAACTGTCAGGCAGGACACAGTGAACCAACTTACTTAATAATAAACCTAGAAATTGATACAATATATTCACTTCCCTTTATGCCAGTGGAAAACATTAGACCAAGAAGGCGGACAGCGTTGCTCTCCTGGAGTTTAGCATCAGTCATACTGATGGCTGTAGGAAAAATTTCCCTTTCATGATTAAACAAAAACAGTTTTGTTTTGGAGACGTTAAAATTTAGAAGCCGTTTCTTGCCCCGGTTAACCACGGATGGGATATCTTTTAAGAGAACCGTTGCGAGATTTACTTTGTCGAATCTGTCGGACTTGCTACTAAGACACGAGTAAATATTTCTGTCACACAGGACGACATATTGTGGAGAGCCATTATCGATAACGTTCTTAAAGAACACGACACAGAGAGAGAGAGTTCCCTCAAACTACTGCTGGAATATTTTGAGCATAACATATACGGTGCCGCTTTCAAGCGCCTTATTCCGCAGTGTATGTTTTGGGAACTACGTGACGTGCTGTCTGAACTCACAATGTCAAAATGACGCGGCTCTCGATCTACCGGGCTCGTACATAGACGTCAGTCGATGAAACTTTTGTAAATGGAAATCTGTCGGCACTTACCCGTGACTACATCCCAGACAAAGCTACGAGAGCGAGTGGGTTGTAGTCGAATTTGTTCTAGATTCTGTTGACGAGATACAATTAGAATTCGAGATTCTTCCATTATCTTCTATCTGGCTTTGTCTGTTTGCTCAAAACTTTGCTGCATTTCCGTTATCGCCGACGTGAAATGGCTCCGTTGGGATGTCTGCGAAAATGGTAAATCCGTCTAAAATCGAATTCCTCCTTTGCTGGTCGGCATTGTGGAATTTTCGTAATTGTTTTTATTTTGAGTTCAGATAATAAAATAAATGGATGATTTAAATGCAAGATGAGGAATTGCTAGCGAAATTGACAACAGATGTACATTTCCTTTACGATCAACCTTAAAATAGAGAATATGGAAGCACATTAAAATTATTGATAATGTTTGCGAAAAGATAAATGATTATTTATGGGCCCAGCAACCCTGTTTGACAACAAATACACCTGGCATATTTACATCGACACATACACAGTTATATATATATATATGTATATATATATATATATATATATATATATATATATATATATATATATATATGGAGAGAGACAGAGACTGAGAGAGAGAGAGAGAGAGAGGTGAGTGTATGTAAACGGGGGTGTGCAGAAATAAATTTCAAATTTTACTCTAATAAATATCACACTCTCTTTTCTTTTTTCTCTCACTTGGCTTATATATATATATATTTGTGTATATACATACACGTATATATATCTGTGAGTGTGTGCATTGTTTAAAATATCCTGTATTTATAGTGAAAGTACGCTAAATATTGGAGATAGTGTGTTCGAAGATAAAGCCTTCAACGCTTTCATCGTCTTGTATATATATAGCGTCTATAAGTATATATATATATATATATATATATATATACATAAAGTATACATACATATATATATATATATATATATATATATATATATATAACATCGCAGACAGTACTGTTTCGGTTTATCACAGCTCCTCAGTGCGACTAGACATCCGAAAGCCTCAAGCTAGGACCGAAACCCGAAAGATTTGGGGCCAGAGATTCTACAACTGAGCTATCATCATTCGGCAGAGAAAAACAGCTAATCCTAGCGTATTGATTTTACAAATGTAAAGAAACGCCAATCAGTCAGAGTGCTCCAAATTCATTTTACTCTTTGCATTAGCGCAGGTGACTGTTGTTTATAGAATCAGCCAATCTTTCAACAGTGCTCAATTGAAGTATATTTTCAAGAGCTTCTTATATATATATATATATATATATATATATATATATATATATATATATATATATAATATATATATATATATATTGAACGATAAAATTATTTAAAAAAATAATTAAAATCTTCAGACATACTGGGTTGTAGATTACGCTTTTATTATTATTATTTCATTTAGATTCCTCGACTAGTTTCGACGAACATGGCCATGATCGGGAGAAAATATATATATATATATATATATATATATATACATGTGTGTGTGTGTGTGTGTGTGTGTGTGTGTGTGTGTGTGTGTGTGTGTGTGTGTGTGTGTGTGTGTGTGTGTGTGTACATAAATTGTGTAGTGATTAAAGGATATCTTAGGAATAGATAATCCTAAAGCTAATCCTGGGAATTATTTTTTGTCATGACCTCTAGGTCACATATTTATGATGGTTGGGTGGTTGGTGGAGGAGTGTATGAAAAATAAAAATAGGTTATTTTTTCCCTTGATTGCATATTAAGCAGAATTTCGAAATGCCACATTTTCTTCACGCGAACACTCGAATTCATAGTCCGGTAGACATAAATTTACTCTGTCTATCAAATCATATAATTGCTTCTCAACCACGTGAATACGCTATATATATATATATATATATATATATATATATATATATATATATATATATATATATATATATATGTGTGTGTGTGTGTGTGTGTGTGTATTGTGTCAAAATACATCTACAATCTTTGGGCGCCGGTTACTCACACAATATCAAGGACAAATATCAATCGTTTTTTAGGTTAAAGTTTACCGAAAACACCGTTAATAGTGTAAATTTTGAATTTTGTAAGTTTTATTGCCTAATTGTTTTAAGGAAGTGGTTGGAGTCGGGATGGGAGCTGGCTATTAGTCCCCTCAACGGGGTAGGCGGTTCATGCAGAAGGTGGGTGCCGAACTTTGCCGGAGGAGCAGCACAGACTGGCAGGCTCCCCGGCCCATTTGCCGGCGTTGCAGAATTGGCAAACACAGATCATGGACACTACACTGATGTCGTCACGCGTAATTAAGTTAATGCTGGGGTCGTAATTGAAAGCCAAGAAAGACCAAAAAGAGCTACCGGGACAAGTAATACCACGGGCGGTCGCAAGGCGCTGAAAGTCGCCGTCCAGACGTATGCGGCGAGCTCGGGGAGTTTGAGATAAGCGCAGAGCAGCCATATTTGTAGCAGCCCTTGAACGTCTGTTTGCCTTTGTCTGTGGGCCCTCGGATTTTCTGGCAGCAGAAGTCGCTGCAGCGTTGCGGGCATTGCGAGTTGTCCGCTGCAGTTCTGTTTCGGACTCCCTCGACCTAGCTGTTGCAGCACCATCCCTGGATTGATGAGCGCGCCTGCGGTCAAATGTTTCAGCTGCCCTCGACCTGGCTGTGGTGGCAGCATTCGTAGCATTTCGCACAGACCTACGGAGCGGTGCCAGAAGACCTAGCAGTCGCTGTTGCAGCAGCGTCTCTGGATTGACGGGCGCGCCTGCGGTCAAGTGTCTCCACTGCCCTTGATTTCGCATTGGCAGCGGCGTTTCTTACGTTATAAAGAACCCTCTGATGATGTGTCTCGGAAGCCCGAGATGCAGAGGCGGTTGCTGCAGTCTGTGAATTCATTCTCGACCGTTGTGTATTCTTGAGCATTGATCTCAACGAAGCCCTGTAGGCAGCTTTCCCAGCCAAGCAGGTGCCACGCTCCTCTTGTGATTGCGAGGCCTGCGTGAGGGCGCTGCGTTGTGCGACCTGTGATAGTCGCATTGTAGTCTGCTCCTGGGACTCGCGGGCCCTTCTTGCCCTCATAGCGGACGCTCTTGCAGACCGAACGCTAAAACGTACCCTCCATTTGGCGGCATGGGGAAAAGTGATGCTAGTAGTGGTTTATTAGGGTTGCTCAATTCCAGAAGTACAAAGTCTAACTTAGTATCGCAAAGTGTGAGCCAGAATTGGGAAGGCAGGTATTTTAGTAAAACAGCTGAATAAATTGTTTATGGTAGTTGGAAAAATGTAGTTAAACAGACAAACGGAAAACAGAAACGTAATAAACAACTTGCGGTATGAGAAATGACCAGTTGGCGGCGTAACAGGAGCAGAAGTGAGACCTTCGTCCCACTGCTGTGTACAGCAGGTTCAAATGCGAAGTATTACTGGCCAATCGGTTGTGCCAATCAGCGAGCGTCCTAGGGTCTCGAACACCAATCAGCGACCGCGTACTGAACTCAGCCAATGAGATGCCGCTATGTGAAGCATGATCACGCGTGTGTGAATAACAATCAGCTGTACAGTCTGTAGTGTGGACGTCTCAGTTGAACATCCGTTTGATTGGTGTATTCGCTAAATCCGATGAAGACATGATTGTATCGACTTCCCTCAAGTCGGTCACAAGGAGCTCACAGGGCAAAAGTTTTTAATTGTCACAACTAAAGCCGATAAAGTTAATCGAAGTCCCAAGCAAGTTGCGAAAAACATCGTCAAATTCAGGTAAACTCGATTTGAATGGAAAGATTTTAAAACGATTTTATCCGATACTTGAAATCGATATTGAAAAGGAAAGTCAGCACCTCAATACTGTCGGTAAATACTATGCTCAACGGGAATTTTGACGAAAATTCTTCGCCATTTGCGAAAAATATAGCCACAAATCAGCTAGACTAGACTTCAATCGTATGTCCCAAAGTGATCGATTGTATCGCGTTTTTACAGTAATTGATATCGATATTGAAAATGAATGTCAGCACCTCATAACTGTTGATAAAAACAATGCTCAACGTAATTTCGGTGGAAATTCTTCGCCATTTGCGAAAAATATAGCCCAAAATAAGCTTGACTGGATTTGA
Organism: Acanthosepion esculentum; assembly: GCA_964036315.1. Taxonomy (NCBI): domain Eukaryota; kingdom Metazoa; phylum Mollusca; class Cephalopoda; order Sepiida; family Sepiidae; genus Acanthosepion; species Acanthosepion esculentum. The sequence goes on along the minus strand of OZ038476.1, from coordinate 112,516,339 downwards.
ATTGGAAGTCAAAAGTGGCATGATGTTATCGATCTTTTCCTATAATTGATAACGATATTGAAGAAAAAGGTCAGCAACTAATAATTGTTGATAAAACTAATGCTCAACATGATTTTCGTGAAAATTCCTTGCAGTTTGTGAAAAACAGAGCCAAAAATCAGCTACATTGGATTTGAATCGGTTGTCCGAAAGTGATCGGTTTTTTTTAATTTTTTTCCGATAACTGAAATCAATTTTTAAAAACAAAGAGCAGCACCTCAAAACTATAAGTAAGGACATTGCTCAACGTGAGTTTGGTGGATATCCCTTGTAATTTGGGAAAACTATCACTGAAAAACTGATGAATTTTTTTCGAATCAACATTCGCCCCCCTACGGTTTTATCGATTTTTTTCCGAAATAGTAGGAACAATCGAAAAATCCGAAGAGGTCAAGTACGAATGCCGTCAATTTCCGATCTGTGTGTGAATTTTCATGCCAAGCGGACGAAGGGTCTGCTCCGGATGATGACAGAAAAAACAGACACACTAACAGAATGCCATTTATAAATACAGATATATATTGTCATCCATAGACAGACTGTTTCGAAGATCATCAGTATGACTAGAGATCCAATTGTCTCAAGCCGGTATAGAAACCCGACTGATTTGGTATCGTTCGGAGACTCTACCCTTAAGCCATTGGCGCACAGCCGAGATGAAGGTGAATTTAGACGTATATATTTTTACATAAACACGTCAGTGACTGGACAAATCGATTCGTCTTAACGAAGAGTCTTGAATCAGCAGCAATAATAGTCACTGTTTACAAATTCATTTTTTCTCCGAGAGCATAACCGAAAAATGCTTTTTCAGAAGCATGTATATATTGTATATCTATCTATCTATCTATCTATCTATCTATCTATCTATCTATCTATCTATCTATCTATCTACACACACACACACACACACACACACACACACACACATATATATATATATATATATATATATATATATATATATATATGTAATGCTATACAACCCAGACTCTCCTACCATTTACCCATAGCTGAATAGAGAAGAAAAGGATTATTACTTTCTCAAGGATATTTGCACGTAAGTGAATGTAATGAATTCGACTGGAATATATATATATATATATATATATATATATATATATATATATATATATATACGTGTGTGTGTGTGTGTGTGTGTGAAAAATATTCTTACAAACTCGCCAAAACAAGCACAAAAGTCCATGTAAACATATGTCCACAAATCCTTCGTTTTTGAGTCATTAAATTTAGAAAGTTTACGATAGATGTTACTACGTTGCCATGGAGACGAGGTTAGATTTGCCATTCTTGTACATTTGTGGCGAGTCTGTCCTCAACGCTTAAACTGTGTAGTTGTGAGTTAACTGTGAGAAGTCTTCCGTTTAACAATGTAATTTTTACATACGGCCGCGCCAATATTAATAGATGCTATGCTGCACGGTTGTATCAGATTGCTGTTTCCAGGCCGAAGACAGTCAGGCTATCCAAGCGTTGATGCTGATTATCCTCGCGCTGCTTAGACAGTATCCGTGGCACAACAAACAAAGGATCGAGAAAAATCAAGATCAGCTCGTACACCTCAGCGCGAAGAACACATTCTACATACTGCTTGTTGCAGGGAGCTATTCCACCAGTTTGCGGTTGACATGGCCGCTAAGATGGAATCGGAGAGGCTTTGATTTATACGGAATCATCAGAACCGGCTGCGCTCAGACTCCTACGTACACCTAAGCGACATCCTTCGAAATGAAATCAGTCCCCGCGACCTAGAGAAGCTGTGCAATCTGCCCTCTACCTATACTGGGGTGGGGGCGTTACATGCATGAACGCACGCAGGACGCTATGACATATCTTAGGCAATATGGGAGGCAAGACTTATTTATAAAGTTTACCTGAAACCCCAAATGGGTTGAGATAACTCATACAGGATTAAAGTCACAGACATGACATTACCGACCGCGTATTCCGCACAAAACTGGGATAACATATGGACTTAATAGTGTAGGGGCGAGTCCTTCAGTGAAAACGCAACCACTATTTTACATTGCCAGAATTAAAAATCTTGACGGATTATGAACGGGTGGCAGTCTTCCGGTAAGCACGGAGCAGCAACACAGCAGCCACCTGATGCAACCTGTTTCCCTTGAGCTCATTGATTTTGGTACCAGTGAGATTCTCGACCTATCAGAGACTTCAACAACTGCGTAAGTTCAATAATTCAAAACCCAAAGCAATTTAACTACATAAAACCCCGGGCAACGCCGGGCTTTACTGCTAGTATGCCTATATATATATATATATATATATATATATATATATATATATATATATATATATATATATTAGAGATTATGGTGTTCTCAGAAACTTCATTCCTTTCTTACAAGCTTTAAATTCCGTTTGGTTTCTTCTTCAGCGGAATAAACCACCGGCAAATGTCTGCTCCACAATGGGTTTCTCTATCATTGTCTTTTATTCTGTTGATTTGCACTGGTTCTTCTTCTGATGAATCCAGACGAAAATAAAAGCTTAGCTGAACTGTATAACCTTCTGGGTACCATCGTTCTCTCCAATATTAGGCCTTGAACACATATATAGCTCTAAAGACACATACATATATATATATATATATACATAAAGATATTTATATATATATATATATACATATATATGTATACATATATATATACATATATATATATATACATATGTATATATACATATATATATATACATATATATATATACATATGTATATATATATATATATACATACATATATATATATATACATATATATATTTTAAGACATTTTTATGTTTAACATTCTTTTTATAGATACAAATAATTAAGTAAATGCTCTATTATTATAAAAAGAGCATTTACTTAAATATTTGTATTTATAAAAAGAATGTTAAACATAAAAATGTCTAAAAATAATTGCCGTACTTTGTCCATTTCATAAAGTGTGACATACATATATATATATATATATATATATATATATATATATATATATATATGTATGTCAGTCTGTAAAGAAAGAAAATATATCTCAGCACCTCTCTACCTTATTTGAGACAATGTTTGACGAGTTACATTTTAGTGAGTCAGTTTAAGTTGCGGCTATGTTGTTCATGCTAGGGCAACCTGCATTCCCGGAATTTTAATTTTTAATCAATTTACCCGAATCAAGGCGGTAATATCACTAAGACGTAAAGGGGTACTGGGAGTGAAAAAAAATGAGGACATTTTAGAAAGAACCAGGAATCCAATACAAAGCACGAAAACAGGGACACACCTCTACTTTACATTCACTTACGTGCTAATAACTTTGGGAAAGGTATGAATCCTCTTCTTCTCCCACCAGAATGGGTATATAGCAGGACAGACGGGGTTCTATAGCCTTGGATGGCAATTGATCTTCTGCAGAATGAAATGGCAACCCTACCAACATAAGATACGCAGCTGACACGTTACTGAGAGCAGACACGGAAATGAAACTACAAAGCCTCCTACAGAAGGTAGCAAGGAAGAACGAGAAGAAAGGACTAAGCATAATCTACAATAATACAGAATGCATTTCATCAGTAAAAGGATGACCCCAGAATGCGATTTGCAGCTCGGGGACACTAAAATGAAAAAAATGTGCGGAAGTTTAAGCATCTGGGATGTGTTCTGACGGAGGAATGTAGTTGCAACGCTGACATCAAAAGACGGATAGTTATGGCCAAGTATGCATTACAGAAACTGGGCAGAGTACTGCGAAACAGGAGGATTTCTATGGTGACAATAAAAAGAGTACTGAGCTGCTACGTGACATCTGTCCCCCGATACGGCATCGAATGTTGGACGGTATCCTCAAGGATGTAGAAGAGACTCGAGTCGGCGGAGATGTGTTTCTACAGAAGGATGCTGAAGATAATATGCACCGAGCATGTGAGCAACGATGACGTCTTGGAGAGGATGCAAACAAGGAGGATGCTTATGCCTAGCATCAGGAAGAGGCAGATGAAATTTCTGAGACACGTGATGAGAAAGCAGAGCATGAAGAATTTGATACTCACCGGACGAATAGAGGGAAAAAGAGACAGGTGAAAGCATCGCCTGACATACATGGCGGGCTTGGGCAGGTGGGTGGCGGAGCGTGGTCTGGCGGAGTTGGCAGAAACATAAAACGAGTTGAGAGCCACAAAGGATAGGGGGAATGGTGGGCCATGATCGCCTACGTCCTGAAAGGACATGGCACATAAAAAGAAAGACTGCGGGGGAAAATCTGCCTCGTCAGTCATGTATCGAAAGATACATGATCGCCTTAGCATGTATCACGCATGGCACATAACTGACTGTCTTGCCTGTTACCCTGCAAATGTGGTGTACACGTTGCCATGACTTGTGTCACGTTAGAATATGAAATTTTGGCTCTATCTTACATTCTTAATCTGTTTATATCTAATTATCTATCTACATCTTATCTACATGAGAGATAATAATTTAATGCGTTAATGTGGAATATAAACTACGCTTTTATAGATTCTATAAATAATTGTACGATTTTCAACTGACAAAAGTCCACGGGTGTGTTTTTAATCTTGTGCGTGAAAGAGGGAAAGAGCTGGGACATCTGAAGGAAAGGCTGTGAAATATTGCGTGTTGCAGTCACGCTGAAAGCGACACTTCACATTCTCGGCTTTCAAATCGGATCCCGTGATATGGAACAATTATTTTGCCTTTCAATATATCTATTTCTTTTCACACGTGGCGTCTTCATCTAACGAAGTTAATGCGCAGTCTTCAATGAATCGGCTTCCTTCGACGAGCTTCCATATTTAATGGCTGGGCAGGTGAGGAGGTAAATAAGTAAATAAAGCGAGGCGTTGTGTAATTGACAACATCGATGGAATCGCAAGCAAAAGGGTAGAATTTCGAAAGATGAAGAATTTCTCTTAAAGAAGAGGACACTTTTGGATAGAATCGGGAACAGAACACGGGAAATAGATGCAAACATGGATATACGTTAATATACTGATATATATATATATATATATATATATATATATATAAATATATATGTATATATATATATATATATATATATATATATATATATATATATATATATATAAAAAGTGAGAGAGAATGAGTAAGTAAGTGAGTGAGTGAGTGTGAGAGTAATAAACAGATAGATAGATATTGACAGACTGTGAAAGGATAGATAGATAGATAGATAGATATTGACAGACTAATATAGATAGATATTAATATGTACAGATAGATAGATAGATAGATATTAATAAGCACAGATACATAGATAGACAGATAAATAGATAGATAGATAGATATTAATAAGTACAGATAGATAGATATTAATAAGCACAGATATATATATATATATATATATATATATATATATATATATATATATATATATATAGATAGATAGATAGATAGATAGATCGATATTAACAAACTGAGATAGATATATATTAATAAGCACAGATAGATAGATAGATAGATAGATAGATAGATAGATAGATAGACAGAGAGATAGATAGGAATAGAATGAGATTAGTATGAATGGCTGAATATATTCGATTCATGTGTCATGCGAGAAAGAAAGCAAGCAAGAAAGTGTCAGATAAATATGAAATGAAGTAAATAATTCAAATGAGGTTCGCGTAGAAATTTGATAGAATTTGCTGGAGAAAAAAGGCTTCTCCAGCATGTCTACCATTAGAGCAAAAAATTTGTCGCTTAAAATGTGTAAAGTTGGCATAAAATTCGCCTCTTCGTGAGTGAGTTTTGGATAAGTAATACCAGCAAACTTATGGGTTTTCTTCCTTATAACATAAAGTATTTGTAATGCAAGTTGGAATTGCTCCAAGTACGGATGCATACGCGTCATCAGTATATAATAATAAGGTTATTTCTCTCTCTCTCTCTCTCTCTCTCTCTCTCTCTCTATATATATATATATATATATATATATATATATATATATATATATATATAATATAAATATATATATATATATATATATTAATATCAATCTATATTTATATATATATATATATATTAATATATATATATATTAATATATATATATATATATTAATATATATATTAATATATATCTATTTATGCCTATTATTATCTATCTATCCATATGTCTATGCCTATTAATCTCTCTCTCTCTATATATATATATATATATATAAGCCTATAAATATCTATAAATGTCTATATATTTTGATATTTATCTATCTGTCGATGTATATTACTATCTATCTATCTATCTATCTATCTATCTATCTATCTATCTATCTGAAATGAGGGTTGCGGCTCGATTTCCAGTTACTCCATCTCTGGCTCTATACCCTATTAGTGACAGCGCGGATGTAGCTCCTTTTTACTGCTAGAGTCTTAAAATTTGGCGGGGTGGGGCTCAGAGGCGGCAATATTGGGCGCATCTTTCAGAAATTGTTACATTAATATTTCCGTGAACTTCCAAAGTGTGGATTTTTGCATGATTTTTTTTTTTTGAGGACTGTCTACTTAGACAGACACGGTGGCTAACGGCCGTATCGCGTTTAAACACCTGCTAAGATCACCGTAGTAAAGCAACATCGGCCTGGTCAATACTTAGATGGGTGAGCACTTGGGAATACCAAGGGTTGTAACCTTGCGTTTGCGGATGGTGTAATGGATAACGGTTCGGATTCTGAGTTCACAGTTCCAATTCCATTTTGGTTCGTTATATTCACTTACGGGAGACAATGGTATATACTGTTTATAGCAGAACAATGAGAAACTGGAAAATCTTTTCGTGGGATTCGTTTCGTCGTTTAGGGTTTAACCGGGTGACAGTTACTTTCTGATTATGCTTAGTTACATCAAAGTAGACCTCACGTTAGTCCGATAAAGAACGAAAGGCGTCACCCGTAAAGATACTTTATAACAGTGGATGTGCGGTTGTGGTAATGCATAGGGGATCGAAATGAGAACTCGTACAGACGAGTTCGAATTCAAAACAAGTTCGCCCTGTTGGATGATGCTTCAGAATACGCCGACTGCACTTCTGCAGAGGGCTGAGAGTGACCCCCACACCCAACAAAATGAGGCATCCTGGGTAAGACAATAAACTACATCCAACAGCAAGACCTCTAAGCAGGAGGTTTTGAGAAGCGTAAAACCACCTCTTAATTGCTGATCTTCCCCGGTCCAACATGACCCGGGGTGGTACCACCTTTCAGGGTCCCAGATATGGGCAAATAGTTAACCACCAAGCTGGGGTCAAGACACTATCAAGTGTGAAAATAGATGTTAATAACCATCAATACATTTTGAAAAAAAAAAACCAAATTACCAGCAATGAAGAATACAGCAGGGATGTAAAGACACAGGGCGTCTACGTATTTACTTTAGTCTTCATCATAATGCTTCTATGAGGCCAAAATCTACTTTTCAATTTACCAAATGCAACCCGTATTGGGTATGAGATAAACTAAATCCGCGCCCTGGGTAAAACGACATACTACATTTGAGAGCAAGGCCTCTGATTAGGAGGATTTGTGGAGCGTGGAACCACCTCATAATTTCTGGTGTTCCCAGGTTCACCCTGGACCGGATTAGTAGCACCTGTTAGGGTCCCAGTTATGGGAAAATAGTTACCCCCCCAACAAAAAAAAACTGGGGTCAAAACACTATGAAAGTTAAAAAATTGTTTTTTATACCATCAATACATTTTTGCAAATGAATTTCTTAAGAAAAGAGTTATTACCACCAATACATTTTTGAAAAAAAAAAATATTACCAGCAAAACATTTCTGAAGAAAAAATATTACCAGCAATACATTTTTGAAGAAAAAAATTATTACCAGAAATACATTTTTGAAGGGGGAAAAATATTACCAGCAATACATTTTTGAAGAAAAAAATTATTACCAGAAACACATTTTTGAAGGGGGAAAAATATTACCAGTAATACATTTTTGAAGAGGGAAAAATATTATCTGCAATAAAATTTGTGAAAAATAGTACCAGCAATAAAAATCTTTTCGACATTAAAAAACCATAGCGGTTGATATGCCGTAAAGCAAACCAATGAAAATGCGTTCGTTACATTGACTTTTTTTTGAAAAATGTGAATGAATATCTTCACATTACCCTAGCTATCTCTTAAATAGTAGTATTTACTCTACTCTTAACCTTGGGTGGTAAACAGTCTAGAAGAAACAGAACCGTGAATTCAGAACTTGAAGAGTGTCATTCGGAAAAATCGTGGGACATTTGTATGTGCAGCAGTTCGCCTTATTCTGAATTCCCGAAAGTTTTGCATGGCTTTGTTAACGTCTTCACGAGCATAATCGTATCATATATACGGATGATAGGGATGTTCTGTTCCATAACCCGAGTAGCTGGACACACATATGACGAAGACGACGGGATATAACATCGCACACGCACGCACGCACACACACACACACACACACACACACATACACACATGTCTATATTTCTGAGATGAGGTATTATCTACACTGTTTACATTGTTCGGACTATCATCCTCATTTTTGTTGCCATATTTATCACAACGTTTCGGTCGTTGTACGCTCCGGTCTTCTTCAGGTGGTTGGAATGTCGAACTGAACCCTTTATTTCGCTCGCTGGGGTAGACTCAAGGACACATGGCACAGTGGATGAAGGCGTTAGTTAGATCCAGTGACAGGACCCAAAGAGTGTGAGTTCAATACCTGCTTAAGGCGGTGGAGAACTTGGAGAAAGGAATTAACAGGAGATAACTTCTAACTGACATACATTAGACATGGCACGTGGAACTAGAACAAGGATGAGTATGATAGTCTGAAAAATGTAAATATCATATATATATGTATATATATATATATATATATATATATATATATATTCACGGAATCGTCATTTGATCTGACATGCTATACAACTCAGCTCACAGAGGAAGCGTCTTCTATATTTTCTACGAAATTTATCGGACATTCAGGGCGATAAATGTAATTAATACTATTTATTATAAACAGATCATTTACTTAAATAATTGTATCAATAAAAATAACGCATAAACAGGAAATAATTATATATATATATATATATATATATATATATATATATATATATATATATATATATATATATATATAGATGGTACGATTGATAAATTGTGGTTTAAATTATGTGTCACCCAAGCAAGATGTGAAACCGCGTCTCGAATTAGTTTGTCAACGCTTCTGGCAAACGGTGTTTCGTTTGTGGTGAATTTTAGAGTTTAAATTGGAAAACTTGCAAAGAGAAGAATATCCTATGTTCCAGCGTCTGCAGGATTCTGCCTGTCACTCAATTCAACGAGATTCCAACAGCTTCCATGGTAAAACGAGGCTGATAAAGAAACTATCACGAACTGATCACCAAAAAATAATTGATTAAAAACGTGCTAGATTTGAACAGACAGTTTATTTTTATTGAGCCTTACTGGTTGAAGCGTAAAATCTGTCAAATATTTTATATATCTAGGAACCGAAATAAACCCGAGTGAGAAGGAAGTGAAAGTTCGCGTCGCTAAAGTCTGGGCCGCCTTGAATAAAATGGATGTGATCAGAAAATCTTATCTACCAGACAATCTCAAGCCAAGATTCTTTCGAGCCATTGTAGAGGCAGTGTTAATGTATGGTGCCACTGCTTGGAAAATTAACTAAAATCCTTGCGTGTAAGCTTGATGGAACCTACATTCGAATGCTGGGAGCTATATTTAACATCTGTTTAAGAGAAAAAAAGTCAGCTAAATCACAACTCTATGGACCCATCCCTGATATTTCCACAATTTTGCGCGAAAACAGAACGTGCTTTGCTGGCAAGCAACACAAGAACATGCCAGTGATTTACTGCTGTTGACACATAGCCATGAGTCAAGCCGGGTTGATCGCCCAGCAAGCAGGTACATTGACTAAGTATGTTATGACAAAGCTAATCACCCTAATGACATTTCGAGATGGACGCAGGACCGTGATGGCTGGCCTGATACACTCATGAATGTCCGGGCTCACTCGACCGAATAAAATAAAATAGTTTTGAATAAATTCAAATAATCATAACCTGACAAATGCGTCATGGCAGGAAAAAAGGCCGGTTCCGAAATCTTGAAAATCCCTTATTTTAAGATTAAATTTAGCATATATCACTTGGAGATCTGTCAATATTTCTGAGATGAAGTAAGTATGTACACTATTTACATCAATCGGACTATTGTCCTTATCTTTGTCGCCATGTTTATCACAACGTTTCGGCCGTTGTACGCTCCAGTCTTCTTCAGATTGTTGGAATATAGAACTGAATCTTTTATTTCGCTCACTGGATTAGACTGTTCTAGTTCCACGCGCCATATCTAATGGATGTCAGTTACCTCCTGTTAATTCCCCTCTCAAAGTTCTCCACCGCATTAATCAGGTATTGAACACACACTCTTTGGGTCCTATCACTGGATTTAACCAACGCCTTTATCCACTGTGCCATGTGACACATAGCACAGTGGATAAAGGCGTTAGGAATACCAGGTTAAGGCGGCGGAGAAAGTGGTTAAAGGCGTTAGTAATAGCCAAAAAAAACCCCAAAAAACGAAGCATTTATCTTACATAGCATATATTTGACTTATTCAATTTGTCTAGGCTTATCTTCAATTCTTACAGATCTTATTACTGTCACAACGTTTCGACCAAGAACCCCCTGGCTTTTTTTCAGCTGTTAATTATTGTCTAATAGTCTATCTTGTAAGTAATTGTTATTGTGTTATATTCAATCACTCGTGAACAAATAACCCCATTTTTTTAATGCCGAGATGTTAAAAATGGAACACAATTTTCTTATCTGACATTGCAAAGCCACTCCTTATTTTTTTTTTACATGAAATAGAAAGAGGAAATGACTTCAAAATATGAATGAGTTGATTTTTTGCAATCATAAGACAGATAGAAAAAGAAAGTGTGCATAAATTCTTTGTCAAAATCCATATTAGCTAGGGAGACATGTCTTATTCTATTTAAGTGGCTTCTTTTAATATAATACTTAATCAGCCAAACCGTAAATTTAATCACGTAATCTATGACTTCCTTTTCTTCTATTAATGAATATATTAAACTTAATCAATCAATAAATCAATCAATCAATATATATATATATATATATATATATATATATATATATATATACATATATATATGTATAAATGGGAAAATATGATATATAAATCTCCATAAAAAAAACACAAAATTGAGTAATTAATGTCAAAACAATGTGGAATAATTGAATGACAATGTGGAAACAATTGCATGTAACGCATTTGGAACGCTACTAAGAGGACGAAACGCTTTCAAAAGACTTTTTCTATTTTATCATTAAGTTACCTAATTTACGGGATGCAAAGAATTGGGTATATTGCAGCCATTTTATATTTTTATATTTTGCGCATGCGCGTTGATTGTTTTTGATTTTGCCAACTGCACAGTCAGTTGGGCACTGTGAGAAACAGAGCACCATGACGCAATTCACCAGAAATTTGAAAAACGGATTACTGAACTGCTTGGCATTCGCGCCCGATGCTTCAATATGAACATTTCAGAGTTCTGGGGTATAATCAGGGCAAAGGATTCGGAAAAAGGTGCATGAGTCTAATGGCGATTATGAAGGCGTTTGGAGTGATCAATAATGATGGCTACATTATGACTCAATTCATATTCCCAGAGAGACTTACACTCAACATGCAGGTGTACATGAAGTGTCTTGAGAATAGAGTACTTCCCTGGTAGAAGAGGGTGACTGTTGGAAGACGAAAGGTCTGGCAACAGGACCCTGAACCGTGCCACACAAGCAGGTGAACCCAGTCGTGGCTGCCAGACAATTTCTGCGACGACATCACCCCTTACATCTGGCAACCTAATGTGTGGGGCGCAGTTGAGCGAGAGACTAACAAAACTCCAGAAAGATATACTGAAGGCAAGGATTATGACAGCATTCACCAACGTAAACGAGGAGGTGCAGGTAATTCGGAAGACGTCTGAAGGCCGTGGTTGAAGCCAATGGCAATTTTATTGAATAAATTTACCCTTTTTTTTATTTCAAGAAATTTTTGCGTAATTTTGGTAAATACATCTATTAAAATGTTTTTTTTTTTCATTTTTGTTTAATTTAGACGGCAATTTATCTATCTGAAATGTAATTGTATACTAATGGCTATGAGAAGATTTTTAGAACGGATATCACCTTAAGAAGACCGGAACTTACAACGGTCGAAACGTCGTGAATATGGAAATAAAAATGAGAACAGTCCGAACGCTGTAAATAATGTAAATATTGACAATATCTCATCTCAGATATATAGACAGATGGTAATTTTTTTCATTGGTTTAATTTAAATATATTTACTTTTAATCTATATTCTGTTTTGTTTGTAATAAATTATTGTTTTACGATTCATTTATTTTTTCTCATCAATAAAATTTTTTTCCATTACCTTAATAGCAAGCAATAAACATCAACGTATTAGAAAGATCACTTTTCAATTTTTTGCACAAACCTTTGAAAAACAAATGTATACCATATATACTCGCGTACCATACGACATTTGAAGACCTAATTTTGTAGCTAATTTTAAGGGGGTCGCATCATACACAACATATTGTTGTAACGGAAATGTCCCCATAAATCTATCGGCTATTGTGGACTGACTAAGTCAGCAGATATATATATAGCGTGCATAGGATATACCGGCGGACTGGCTTCGGGAATTAGTTGAGGATTCGTCTCCAGCTAACCTGGTCGAACTCTCAGCCTTCGGGCGGAGAGGAACCGAGATGAGTCTCGTCTGGGCTGGTAGACAGCGACCGACCTCGTTTTTTACGGGGTCTACGGTGATTTTTTGCCCGAGCCTACGGGCTCGGATACCCCACGTTTAATTCGGCATTGTGACACATCTGACCTTCAGCGGCGTTTGTCAAATATCCTGACTTCGGGAATAACTAGCCTGCTAACCGATTCCCTGTCTTTCAGTCGTGTATTCTCTTTTACAATAAACCTCTCTTTCTTTCATCTACCCCGTGCTGCTTTTCCTTTCACTCGAGTACCACCTTTGTCTGTTTGTAAACTTCTTTAAGGATACAAGACATATAACATTTACGGACATATAACATTTATGGACTGCTGGCCCTCCTATGCCGTTGACCAAACTATATATCCATTTACTGTAGTCAAATTAGATTCAAAATTAGGTCTTCAAAACTTCATGATTTCAGGGGATATATATACACACACACACACACACACACACACACACACACACACACATATATATATATATATATAAATATATATATATATATATATATATATATATATATATATATATATATATATATATATATATATATATAGGTTTAGACATAATGAATAATTATGAAAAATTATTCAAATTTCCAAAATTACTAATCAGTTATATAAACCTATGCTAGATCCAGCTTCTAATGCTCTGGATGGAGCCGCTTGGTGAAGGAAGTCGTTGCTCTTGGGGCCAGTCTTGTGAGTTATGTATAATTAGATAAGTATCACCACCGGGAAAAAGATGATTGGCGCTATATTGTGTCTAGTTACTTAATTCCCTCTTCGTTACTGAGTACCCTGTTCCAATGGTACCATGCTGGCGTTGTATAGTAACGGTCCGGATTCGATTCACGGTAGTGGATGCGCAATGCTGGTGAGTCCCAAACCTAAGACGAAACGGTTGTCCTGTATATTTTTTTGCATCCTGTTGACATTTCTGGGTTTAGGCATGAAAAATTAAAATCCCCTATTCAGCTATATGACAATCGTAGGCCTGGAGAATGACCTCCAATCTGTCGTTGATTTCGGCAGGAAATGGATTGTAAGCTTTAATGCCTCTAAAACGAAACTCCTCTCATTTACCCACCATTGAGAACCCTCCCCGCCTCCCATCAGGATGACGGATGTCCAACTCCACGAGAGCGTCTCTCTGCGCCTGCTTGGTCTCACGTTTTCCAGTGACATGAAGTGGAACAACTACATTGAATCTATAGCTTCATCTACCGCAAGGAAAGTTGGTTCTCCGTGTCGCACCAGTTCTTCTCGCCTGAGTCCATCCTTCAAATCTACAAATCAAATCTTCGTCCTTACATGGAATACTGCTGCCATATTTGGTATGGTGCAACCGCTGTTCATCTCGAGGTGTTCGACAAAATCCAGAGACGTGATTTAACCTTATCTGACATCCTGTATACAGTCACTTTCTAACAGAGATTCTGTGGCTTCCTTCTGCAAGTATTTTCATGGCAACTACTCCGAAGAACTACTTTCACTGCTTCCCAAACTACATGAATTTAAACGTGCTACTAGATTGGCAACTAGGACACACCCTTTCATTGTCGAAACGGCTAAATTTAGCCAGCTCTTCTACTCCAAAAGCTTCTTATCTCGCACTTCGCGTCAGTGGAATCCTCTTCCTATGACTTGCTTCCCTGGAAGTTATAATCTTCAAATGATGCCTTGACCTTGATCTCAGTCTTTCTCTTTAACTTTTTCCCAAACACACCTCTTTAATCTTACTCTCACTCTCTGTAACTCCTTGTGTGCTAGTAGCACTCCCGCCTTCCTTGCTATATACATATATATATATATATATATATATATATATATATATATATATATATATATATATATATATGTGAAGAAGTATAGTCTTAAGATGTGCTATATTTATGGGATAAAGTGCTCAATATCAGAGATAGAGCGTGTGTAAATATAAAAGTAAACATTGAAGTCAACAGTTAGAGACGACAGTCTGTTTCATGCTAGACACAATCGTCAGGCCATGAGTGCTGTTTTTTTTAACATTTATATATACGGTAGGGGCATTGTGGATAGTCTATTTTGGCGATTATTTTGGCGGAAGTCGTTTATTTGCTTATTTATTTATTTGGGTTAAATTATTTTTCTTGTTTTATTTAATTTTATTTTTAATTTTTATTTCTTATCTAATAGTAAAAAATTGTTTTCAGGTCTGCATTTTGATATGAGCTCGGATCGTTTATTTAATAAATTATTTTGGTCTGGGAAGGTAATGATAACTATTTTTTTTTCTCCAAGCAAATTTTGCAACTTTTGGATTGGTTGTTGTAGGATGATGATCTTTTCCTTATTTTCCAAGATATTTTTGGTGTGGTGTGATGTGCGTTTTGTTTTTAATTTCCCATATATACTTAGAAAGCATTGTTCTTTTCGCATATTTACTATTTGTAAAAGATGTTTTGTGTGCATCATTTCTTTGTTTCCAAGGTCCTTCATTTACTACTATGTATACTTTTTCTTCATTATCAGGTGATTTTATCGTGGCTTGGTATATTATGTTGTTTTGTAAGCAATTACTGTTATAGGGAGATTCGTTCTTTATGCTGTAGTTACACGTGGGTTTAATTTGTTCGTGTGGTTTGTTGATAGTTTTCCTGTTGTGCTTTCTTATTATTTGTGCCATGTTCTCGGTGCAACTATAACATATTTTTACTGTGTTTTTTTTAGAGCTGTTTCGTAGTCTTTCTTACCTTTGTTAAATACGGATTCTTTGGAGGAATTGTCGGAAAACCTGCGGTTAATCGACTTTGGTATCTGTTTGATTATAGAATGCAGGTGATTGAAAGATGTGTATATATAGAGTGGTTTATCATTGGGTTTTCTGTATGGTTTGTATGTGCCTTTTCTTAGGTTGAAGGTAACATCTAGAAAATCTACTTCGTTTAGGTTATTTGTTATATCTATGTCGAATCTGTTACTTTTGAAAATCCTTATTGCTTTTCTGGTTTTGTCTGTGTTTTGTTTGTTACAGTTTCTTAAGATTATGAGACCGTCGACCCTGTAGAGTCTAGTGATATTTCTATCTATTTTTTGCATAGTTCGTCTAGTAAGTATATACCTATGATTTTGCAGGTCAAGCACCGTCAAAGCTTCCCAATTTAATGTCAAAGATCCTATCTTTCTTTATCCATGCATCTTCATTGTGAAATAGTCATGATTTACGGGAGTGTTTAATGATGTCGATTTCGTTTGGTTTTATTATTATTTGTTCCTGATCTAAGCTGATGGCCTTATCTAGCATGGGTTCTGTTATGGATGCGTAAAATTCTTTTATGTCTAATTGTAGGAATTGGTAATTTTCTTTGTTATTTATGCTGTGGAACCAGTCAATAGTTGCTTTTGTGTTTTTCCACTGGTTTACTCCTAACTTCTTTCTAAGTTCAGAATTAATTCTTTCTAGAATCGATTTACTTATTTTACCTCGTTCGCTTTTGGCTGGATTTATGAGTCTGCATGCAGGGTTGGTTATGAACTCGTGGCCTGACTGAGTCTAGCATGAAGCAGATGGTCGCCTCTAAGTGTTGCCTTCAATGTTCACTTTTATAAATATATATATATATATTGAACAATAAAACATATTAAACAATTAAATACTTCAGACACACTGGATTGTATATTAATATTCTTTCGTTTTTATTATTATTATTTCATTTAGATTCCTCAACTAGTTTCGGCCAACATGACCATCATCAGGAAAAAAAATCTGCTTGCTGGTAGCAGTGAATCACAGAAATGAAGGTCTTGATGGAGAAAATGAACTTTATTCTGTAGTTTTCATTTGTTTTCTTTTAAATTTGTTAACGTGAATTTTGGTCAGTCCTTGTGTTGGTCAAACAGTCTCTTTTAAGTTGTTATTCAAGATAAGAGCTGGATGGATTCATGCTGCTCTGAATTCCGTTGGTCATTTTGACAGTTTTATTGGTTCCCGGAAAGGGAATGTGTCTCTATTAAGTGTGTGGGTGTTATTTGGTTGTTAGGAAGTGAGTGAGTATGATGTATGTAAGCTTGTATATTATTATGGGTGTGCGTTATCATTTGGTTCATTAGGGATGGAGTGTGTAATGTGTGTAATTGTGTATATTCGTGTTGGTGTGTGTGTAAGTGTGAGGTTTCAACATCTACGCATCCATGTCTGTCTTGTGTGGGTGAGAATTGTGGGTAGGTCTTATTTGTAGGTTTATATATTAATACTATTTATATTGTTAAATTTGTGATGAAGCACGTCTGGATAGTGCGTTTTTAAACGATGTATCCACTTATTTTCATGGAACTCTAAAATCTTTCTAATGTTATCTGCTCTGAACTTTTCTATTCTCGCAATTATAGTGAATTTGGCATGGGTTTGAAAATCGTGATTTTATAAGCGAAACTGTTCTACAGGTAATAATCTTTCATGGGGAGTCGACTTAATTCGATTGCGATAATTATCAATTCTGTAGTGAAAGGGCCATTCAGATTTTCCTACATATTGTTTGTGGCATAATGTGCATTTTAGGAGGTAAATTGTGTCATGACTTCTACAGTTAAAGTCGTGGTAGATTTTGAAAGTAGATTTATTGGCTGAGTTAGTGAATGAATTCGTGTGTCTAATGTGGTTGCAGCATAAGCTCCTTTTGTTGTTACATGATTGGGAAAATCCTGTTGTTGTGTTGTAGGTTTATTACGGATTACCTTTTCCCCTGAAATGTGGTTACTACGTATGATTTGTTTTAGGTTCTTAGGTTTACGACAGGTTTATATATATATATATATATATATATATATATATATATATATATATATATATATATATATATATGTGTGTGTGTGTGTATGTGTGTGCGCGCATATGTGTCTGTTTTTTCAGTATTTAATGATTAATTTCCTGTTTTTTTTTTATTTGCTGTTTTCACTCTATTGAACTTATTGCTTATCAATATTGATAAATCGTGTCAATGGTGTTGGTTTACCATTGTTTGAGCAGTCTCACAAGTCTCTTTTTCTTCTGAATACCGATGCGGCTGTTAGAGAAGATACGTTGAATAAAAATACGGTAGACTTGCGCACCTTCTCCATATAGGAAAAGAAAAAAAAACTCGATAAATACCAAACCACGCGTCCGTCTTTTGCAAGTCAAATCTGATAGACAGCAACCTGTGTTACAGTTAGTTTGTAGAGGCGGTGATGCCGCTTGCATTACAAGTCTGTTTCTTCAGATAACTGCTTACCAATTTCAATCAGCGTATTTATTGATCCTTCTCTCAGTGATCGGTTTCTTCATGATTCGTCTTGGAAATTGAATTCAATAAAACTATCGTATAACCAGATAGATTAGTAGATACAGATATAGGATCGATGGATAAATAAGGAACAGATCGATCTAGATAGATGCATAGATAGATGTGAACAAAATCAGATGCATATATATATATATATATATATATATATATATATATATATAGTACTACACAATAAAAGATATGAATATGTATATACAGATAAACAATATAATATCTATCTATATATAGAGAGAAATAGACAGATACATATTACGGAAAATAGGGGTAGACATGGACTTTTGAACAGAGATATTTAGAGAATGATTTTAAGCATACACACACGCACAAACGCTCACACTCACACACACACACACACACATATATATATATGTGTGTGTGTGTGTGTATATATATATATATATATATATATATATATATATATATATATATATATATATATATATATACTAGCAGTATGGCCCGGCGTTGCCCGTGCTAGCAATCGCTATCACTTGACTATTTTTGACCTTCCTTGCCTTTAAAGGTGCTGATGTTGATACATGCCTTACTTCTTGTCTATCTCACACTGTGAATTTTTTCTATGCTCTATACTAAACATTACATCTGTTAAGAAAAAAGAACGAAACAAAATGAAAACAAAACGATCAGCTTTAAAAAAGGACTCGTAACTGGAAAAACACAGAATGAAAAAGGAATGTTAACAACAAATAATTTTTCACACCCAACCCAGTTCTGCGGAATCAGAATCAACGTTGAGTTTAAGCAAGCGAATGAGCCAATTGGAGTAAAGTGCCATGCAGATTTAAATTTTCCCACTTGTGACGAATGCAGCTATCGATTTTTTTTTGCATAAAATAAAGACATCAGTTCCATTTCATCCTCAAGCCAATTTTGGAGTAACTTATTTTTAAATTTACATATATCCTCAAGCCAATTTTGGAGTAAGTTATTTTTAAATTTACAGTTTTAAGTTACTCAAAAATTTGCTTGAGGATGAAATGGAACTGATGTATTTAATTTAATAACAAAATTAAATTCGAAGCTTTTAGCTTCCATTTTTGAAACATGGTTATTACTGTGTAGCGGGAAAAAAACATATTTTAAATCAGTTAATTTATAATATATATATATATATATATATATATATATATATATATATATATATATATATATATATATATAGGTAGATAGATAGATAGATAGATAGATAACAGATAGATATATATATATTAACAAGTTTAAATAGATAGATAGATATTAATAGACATAGATAGATAGAAAGACACTAATAGACGTAGACAGATAGATATTTATAGGAATAGATAGATAGGCATAGAGTGCATAAATTTCCTGTGAATGGGAATTTAGATGATTGCGTTTTATTTTTGTTCATTATCAAAACAGTATATCCCTTACACTGAAATGGCGTGATGCGGAGAACTATATCCAATACTGGTAAATCATACCCTATATATATATATTTTTTTCTCTCTATATATATATATATTGAGGCGGCAACATTTATTTGAAAAATGTTCCTTTGAATATGACAGACACTTTGATTTTTCTAATATGCTTACATCTTTCCATTTAAATTATGGCTAATGAAGTGACCGAAAGCTCTTGGAACAAGAGACACTTTTTAGACTCCCTTAATCCCAACAAAGGGAAACAAAAATATTAGAAAATCTAAATAAAGAAATTCCTAATATTTTCCTTCCTTGTCTCTCACATTCGATGAAACATTTTTTTTTCTTCATCGATGCAGTAGCCAGGACTCAAGGACACATGACCAAGTGAATAAAAGCGTTGGTTGATCCAGTGACTTGACCCAAAGAACTGAGAGCTCAATGTCTGACTACTACAGCGGTCAACAAAAACTTGGAGAGTTGAGTTAAAGGGTGATAACTGAGAAATCCGGAAGAGGCATGGCATGTGTATCTAGAACAATCTAATGATTCATTCGAAATTCCAATAACCTGAAGAAAAGCCGGAGTGTACAACGACCGAAACGTCGTGAATATAGTATCGAAGATGAGGACAACTGTGTGAACAATGTAAACAGTGTAAAGAATACCGATTTCGCCAATTCTTCCTGGGTGCTTTATTTTGATAATCATTCGTAACTGCTTCGGCAAGTTCGCATTGTTATTTACATTGATGCTGTGGCCGTTTTCAGTATTGTCAACAAGCACAATGCCATTGGCATCCCAGAATTTTAAGGCTATATAGCACCCTTCAGGTGAAATGTCTTTGTTGGAGGCGTGAAGCGGTGTTTTCACTGCATAGACCTTTTTTTTTGTCTGGATATGATGAACCCAGCATTCGTCCTGGCTTAGGAAGCAGTCAAGGAAACCAGTTGTATCGCCCTAAAACAATATCACATTTTTCCATGGCGCGGTGCGCTTTTGATCATGTGTCAGAAGACGTGGCACCAACTGAGTAGAAATTTTTGTCATGCCAAGTTCATTGCTCAGAATTTTCGCAAATCTATCACGGCTATTTGATTTATCCTCAATCGCTTATCTTCCATGTGTTGAACACAATCAGTGTTTTCCTCGGAAGTGGCAGTTGCAGAAGGTCCAAAATTTGGATCATCTTTGGGTCGCTCCCTTCCGCTTCTGAACTCAGCTGCCCACTGTTGATAAAGCGAGAGCGTCCTCTCCTAATGCAGCAACCATGTCAGCATGAATGTCCTTAGTGTTTTAAACGTTTTTGATAACGTCAGGATTCCAATTATCGAAAGATGACGTTACTAATGACATTTGAAGTTTCCTTTGAACAGTGTGGTCTAAGTTTACCTGGAAAGAAACAACGCAGCTATTAATAGGATTTTTTTTTTACTCTCCGTCGAACTCGACGTATGAGGGTCAGACAGATCAGTTCCCAGAAACTGAAAGCCCGACAGCCACACAGGATTTGATTATAGTGGTGAAGGCTTTGTGCCATCCACACTTTTTGGAGGGACGAATACAGGGACGGATGCCACAAGGTCCCCAAACGACCCTCCGCAGGTTTTGAATTCAGAGTGGTCCTTCTCCTAGACCAGTTGCCATCCAAGGCTATATAGAACCCAGTCTGTCCTGCTATTTACCCATAGTTGGAGGGAGAAGAAGGGGATTCACACCTTTCCCAAGGGTATTAGCACGTAAGTGAATGTAATGGAATCGACTGGAATTCGAACTCGGCTCTCCGATTCCTCAATCCAAGCCGTTACTCCACCGTGCCTCCTCAATTAATAGGAATAGTCGAAAGTAATACATGCAAGATTCCACAACTCTAGCCTCACTCCTTCATGGCATATGAACTTTTCAGCTCGTCCTTGTGAAATATTACGAATAGGGATTCTATTGTTCATGTTAATTCATATGCGTAAAACAGTTTCAATGATTTCTTATTATTTTTCAAATTTTGTTTTTTGCTAATATGAATATGAATATGACTTCAATACATTAAATATATAAGATATATATTGTAATTTGTTAAAACCAGATTTTATAAGTTAGCTATGCAGAAACCAGATAACGCATGGCCAAGAGGCGAACCCATAGGTACGTCGTTATTCTGAGATTAATATTACCGTTATTTGAATAAAAAGGTGCTGTGTCGTGCAAGATGCAATTTTTTACGTAAATTACTGATTTAAAATTGTTGTGGGGTGGTCATGAATATTTTGTTTTATATAATATATATTTGTTTGAAAGGCACGTTGCTAAAGGACACATGGCACAGAGGATAAAGGCGTTAGTTAAATCCAGTGACAGGTCGCAAAGAGCGTGAGTTCAATACCTGGTTAAGGCAGTGGAGAACTTGGAGAAAGGAATTAACAGACATCCATTAATCGACATTAGACATGGCACGTGGAACTAAAACAGATTGCCCCAGTGAGCGAAATAATGGTTTCAGTTCGACATTACAAACACCCTTAGAAGGCTGGAGCGTACAACGGCCGAAACGTTGTAATAAATATGGCGTCAAAGATGAGGACAATAGTCCGAATAATGTAAATAGTGTACATAATACCTTATCTCAGAAATATAGACAGATTTTTTAAAAGTTTCTTTTAAGCTTTTCACCCCAGGCAAGGCTGGAATCCACTAGCACGCAAGGGGTTACAGAGGATTTGGAGCAAGAGCAGATAGGAGTGATAGAGGAAAGGATGTGGAGAAGGACAGAGGATAGATCAAGGCAACTGGAGATGTCGATTGACGATACACTTGAATAGTTGGAGATCATAGTCATCAGGGAAACAGAAATGAGGAAGGGAGTTCCATAGGCGTGAGGTGCGAGATATGAAGCTATTGGAGTAGAAGCGACATCTACATTTAACAGTTTCAACAGTGAAAGGGTAGGAACGGGATGCCAGCCTCGTAGGACGCTTGAATTCATGGAGCCTGGGAACCAGCGATAGCAGCTCATCGGAGCAATTACCATGGAAATATTTATAAAAGAGACAGAGAGAGGCGACGGTGCATCTGTGAGAGAGAGACTGCAGACGAGAAGCCAGATCAGGGCCAATTACATTGCATACCCGTCTCTGGATCTTATCAAGAACCTTGAGGCAAACAGAAGGGGCTCCAGACCATATATGGCAGCAATACTACATGCAAGGGCGGATGGATGATTTGTAAATTTGGAGGATCGATTCAGGGAAGAAGAATTTCCTGGCCCGGCACAGGGAGCCAACTTTCCTTGCCGTGGATGAAGCAATCGACTCAATGTAGTTGTTTCATCTCAGGTCAGCAGACAGCGTGAGACCGACACTAAAGATTTTCATTTGAAAATTTAAGAAGCCAAGTATGAGCAATTAATTTTATATATTCTTTAGTGGAAATAAAACTAAATTTATTCACCTCGGTAGGGTCAGATGCTTTAATGTTTCTTATAAGTAATATACAAATACATTAATTTTTGAAATTATGGGATGTTAAGGAGTATTAGCTTTTTGCAATTTCTATTCAATATGTCTATCATAATATTAAACGCTCCCACTACAAACAATTTCATTAGAAACAAAGAAACGAGTACCGGACTCTTGTGTAATGTCGGTTTTCTTTTATGCCAGTGAATGATGGACAGATGAAAAGAAGACTGGAAGCAGCAGAAATGTCGTTCTACAGAAAGATGCTGAGTCCAATATGGAGAGAATATGTGAAAAACGAGGACGTTTTAAGGATAAGGGAAACGAAAATGAAGCTAATTCTTAGAACCCGAAAGAGAGTTAAATTTCTAAGACAAGTAATGAGGAACAACGGCGAGGAAAAGTCGACAAACATATCTTTTCTTTGTATGTGCCATGTCGTTTCAGGACATAGGTGATCATAGCTCTCCACCTCCCTCTATCCCTTGCAGCTCATAACAAGTTATTCCCTCTTCCACCACCCTAAGACCACGTTCTGTCATCCACTTGCTCAAGCCTGCTAGACATGTCATGCGTTGTTTTCCTTTGTCTCTCTTTCCTTCTATTCAACCTGTGGGGTATCAGATTCTCCAGGACCTCCTTGCTCATTATGCGTCCCAGAAACTTCAGCTGTCTCATCCTGATATTAAGTACACGCCTCTCTCTTGTGTGTATCCTCTCTAAGACTTCATCATCGCTCACACTTTCGGTCCATGATATCCTTCTTCATCTTTGAGGAAATCGACCAACATTCGCTGCATTAAAGTAGAACAGATATCACGTAACAGCTCAGTATTTTTGTTACCAAAACAATTCTCTTATCTGCGAATATTTGCCCAGTTTTTGGAATACGTCCTTGGAAGGATGTCGGAAGCGCAGAGCGGGGAGGCAGCGGGCCACACAGCTGACGAGATTATGGAAATGGGTTGAAGAGCGGGGAATGAGATGAAGAGTAAAACGACAAATATAAGGAAGACCTTCAAAGAATAGGATGTCGTGGCGAGCCATGATCGTCCATCTCCTGATAGAACTGAACACATAGGAAAAGAAGATTATAAATATACGTCCCATAGCATAAATCATTTTTTCTCATTATTACTACTATCGATGTTGATATATGTTGGTTATATTTCGAATCAGAAAATAAGGGCATTTGAAATGTCTGGCACACATAATGGGGAAAGAAGTCTTAGGGGTTTTGACACTTACAGGATATTGCTCCCTTACTTATATTCAACCTATACCGGGCTCAAGAATCGCTCGAGATAGAGTGTTAATGAATGAGATGGTTTTGTGAGCGATAAGAAAAAGAGGTGCATTTTACGAGGATATTTGGGAAAGATAACGATTAACCCTACACCTGACGAGGTTAAAATTGTAGTGGTCGAGAGAGCATTCTCTTGGGAGTCGGTTCTACAAAGAAGCTGTTCGTGGGAAGAGGCTGTTCGAGAGGAAATTGCTTCTTCCTAATGGATTATACGAGGAATGAGGCTGGGTGGCCTCAGTTCACTCGGTGAGTCTCAGCAGTGAGGGTCAAAGTTGGTGCAACTAAGAAATGTAGTTCGCCTGAACATTGTCTATGACTATAGCGACAGGGTAGCAAAACGCTTGCCAGATGCCATCTATTGAAAAGGATATGTAATGTGGAAAAATGCGGGATAAAGACAATTCTTAGATTAATCTTATTTTCTTTTGGTTTAGAGTCAACTGTCATCTCTGTTGCAATTAGGGGAGAGAGTAAAAAGTATACGCTATGAAGTTATACAGGAGAGGTAACTTATTCTCTGCCCTCATTGCAACAAATTCAATCGGTAAGCCTCTACCTTGAGTGCTCTTGAGATTTATAATGAGTGAACAATACTATCAATAAATAATTCCTGTTGAGCGCAACGACACTTTATTCAACAATATTAATGAATTCAGTTCTCCAAATCAGTCTACGAAATCCTTTTATAAGTTCGGTGATGGCTAGGTGCACTTATACAAGGATGCCTGCCTACTAGGTCGTCTAGCCAATCCCTGTTGCAGACGACTACTCAGGCACATATGTGTCAATATCAATAGAGTCCATCCGTGAGATTTTTTATGCAATTATGCACATTACATGGCCTGAACAATGCTAGTACGCTGAAATCCTCGGCGACGTCGTGCCGCACTCTGGGATCGGCTCCCCCAGGCCGATACCATCTAAAAGTTACCAGTCACGATGAGGCTCAAACCCAGGTCTCATGGTCGAAATGCGAACATTCTATACCCACGGACGTAAGAATTTCATAATTCTGGCGTTGTCCTTTTCTTTTGACTTGATTCTAAATTGTTTCTGTTTAATAAGCTGAGTTTCTGGCACAATACAACAAGTATAAAGCACCTAGTGAGGATCGAACTAACTAGTTAGTAGTTACACGGTCCAGTTACACACACCAGACACGATCGTTAAACATTAGCCAAAGTTTGAAGACGATTCAATTTTGGATAAGTCCACAATTGGGCAGAACACGGTGAGGATTGAACGCGCTTACCCAGCAGCAATGGTCATCCAGCCGAGCTTGTTGACCTTTACACCCAAACTGAGACATCCGCTTTATTTATTAAGCCAAACTCAGTCCGGTACAAGGAAACAATAAGGAAGCTCAAGCTCCCTACTCAGTAGTAACGTTCCACCTGATTAGCTCTTTAAACATTATCCCAAAATTCGTTGCCCATATTATTTACTAAGCTTAACTTAATTCGTCTCAAGCCCACAAGTACAGGGCACACAGCTAGCATCAAATACATTATTATGTAACAATACTCAACCAAAAATCCAGTTTGTTAACCATTACCCTACTTCCGACACTCTGTTGATGAATGCTAAGAAGTTTAATAAAATGATAGTTCTAAGAAACTATTAAAATCCGTTAATGAGTATTTGTTATCCTCGTGTAATGATTGTATCATTTTTTCTTTATTTAACGGAAATTCAAATATAAAATTGCCTGCCTGCCTAAATCATTTCAAAATCTTGGAAGCACTTCGCCGTAGATAAGAAAATCCATTTCACTGAGACAAGAGAAAATTACGCGAAACAATATCAACCAATCAAATTAGAAACAGTGACGTATTTTACGGATTGCCATTATTGTTATCGTGAAATTCAATTCCCCTTATCAAAAGTATAATAAACGCGTTATCAGCTATTTGCGTTCACTTCTGTAAAAGAATGTTTCTTTATCTCGTGCTAAACTTTCTTAAGCCTTTTGGAATAAAAAGACGAAAAGTTATGCAATGTTCAACTTTTAAATACTGTTAAAATGACGACAAAACTAAAAATGGATGTGTGACGGGCATGAAGAAACATTTCCTGTTTCCTTTACCCATAATGTCCGTGATATACCAGCACCTTAATACACGTACGGAAGAGAATAGCTTAAAGAAAGTAATGGCAAAAACGCATGATTCTGTCGGAGTTAACTCCTCCTGAATTGTCAGAATAATTCACTAAGGGTCGCTCTCCCTACACTATAAATACTGGGCGACTTCTTGCCACGTTCTCTTTTTTACTTTGTATTTCAGCGGACACATTTACAAAATGTGATCTCTCGCAGAGATCTGCGTTTTGCCCACTTGTGGGAAAACGCTATGAAACACACATACGCGTACATATGAACATTCACGAAAATACAAACGCTTTATGCTCACACACAAACACAAATTTTAATGTCTCTGTCCATTGTAAAATTTTTTGTTTAATACATATAATTGTTTGTATATATATATATATATATATAACAAGTCCGATATATATATATATAAATATATATATATATATATATATATATGTAAATATATATATATATATAAAATAAGACCGATATATATATATGTATATATATATATAAAACAAGACCGATATATATATATATATATATATATATATATATATATATATATATATATATATATATATATATATATATATATATATATATGTAAAAACAAGACCAATATATATATTACGTCTGTCTTATTCGCGGCCGACATAGCAACTCGTCTCTCCTGCGGGCTAAATTACAACGGGTGTGGCCTATTTATAAACTGTCGTCACTCACCGACCGTCACGTGATCATTGGGACGTCTTCTCATCAGAGAGAGATAATTGCTTTTGCATTCCTACACTAACTTTTACTAGTTTTGGGCCATCTAGCATAACCTCATAAATTTCATCGATGCACTGTTCACTTAAAGCAGTCATCAGCATTGCCTATTTACTTTAATGGCGGCAGCCTGTTGTCGAGTCACTGAATCCATTTCCTGGCATTCTATATAACCATCAACAAGGGCACCCCGCAGCGGTGTAATGGTCTGCAAGCTTGTCTAGCTAGAACAATTACGACTGAGTAGTAAGTTCGATCCTCACTTGGCGCCCCGTACTTTCGACCTTGTGCCACATCTATGCTACGCCTGGAAAATGACAATAAGCATAAAAAAATATATTATGGGAAATATGATCTATGGAGCTAGGCAAGCCTGAATGAGAGTCGTACAAGTACCTTATTAACATGGTAGCTACACAAACCTGACCTTCCAGCTTGAAAGATTGGCGCGTCATTATCTTTACTATGTCCATTTTAACTGCTTAGCCTTGTTAAGTTCATCTTAGTAAATTTCTCTTTTTAGTTTGTATTTCTGCTTCTGTTACTGTTTAAATATATATGCAGACAAGATAAAAGGCAATTAACTTGAATGGTGATATTTCGAACATACTGAATATTAGTGAAAAAAAAAATTATGTGTCGTTTTTTGGACTAGTACTCTTCCGGTTGAAGTTACTACCGAGAAAGAGAATTGATGATTTTTTTCTATAACTAGTAGGGGAGAGAATTAGAATTAGACACAGTCTTAACAACAAGTGATATGCTGACGAGACAGTGTTGATAGCAGACATAGAAAAGAGCATAAAGGAACTCCTATAGGAAGGGCAGAAGAAAGGACTAAACATCAATTGTCACGAGATAAAATGTATGATTGGCAACAAAAAGAGGAGCCCGACAGGCGACTTACGAATTGGAGATGCCACAATCAAGCAAGTACAATCATTGAAATCTCTAGGAAGTATTTTAACAGAGAACAAAAAAAAAATGCGAGACCTAAATCCGAAGGCAGATGGTCATGACAAAAATGTCTTCTAAAAGCTAAGCAAATTATCAAGAAACAGGGAAATCGCTTGCGAAAGAAAAATGTACTCAACTGCTATGTAATCTCTGTCCTCTTACATTGAAGTGAATAGTGGACAATTTCCTCACAGATGAGTAATTACGATGTTTCAGACAAAATAGACACATTGCTATTAGAAAGAGACAAGTGACATTTCAAAGGTGCATAATTAGGAAAGTGGGGTTGGAAACTTTGACACTTACAGGACTTGAAGACAAGAAAGACAGAAGCAGATCATACCTTATATAACGAACATATGCAAATGGTTGGCAGAACAGGGATTAGGAGAGATAACGAAAAGAGGAAATTTATTAAGTGCTACAAAGGGTCATCAAATTGCTCACATGTTCAGACCATATTATTAACAGCATCCTTCTGTAGAACGACATAGGTTGCTATGTAGATTTAGGGCAGTTTACTGTGATGCTTGCGGGGTATAGTAAGGTGAGGGTTTAGCTTCGAACTATAGGAAGTTGAGAAGTGCTATGTTTGCACCCGTCCTAAAGAGATTCGGTACATAAATATACGTCGATTACAAGCCTTAGGTAAACGCAGATGCGTAGGAAATAGTTTGCACATGAAACTCTGTAAACAAATATAGGTCTGCATTTTAAACTACTCCTCACTAGATGGTATGCTATCACTGCCTTGAGTCCATTAATTAATGGTCACTAAACCACAGAAGGTTAAATTTAGGGAGTATTTTATAACATGAGCTTATTGCCAGGTGAAGGAGAGCTAGCTCTTCCTGTATATTAGAACGAGTTTTGAGTTAAATTCCCTTGGACGTAGGTTGTCCGAAAACACTAATAATAAGTGGGAAAATGATTCACTCATCAAAAGGCAAGAACTATCAAGATGATGTATGGCAAACGGATGAAAATTGTTGAAATCCAAATACATTTATGCTGAATTTTGCTTTCACCCTAGAACACTAACCCAGCGCTAATTTTCCTATTTTTAATTAGAACTTCAGTACCTGATTTTATTATCTAAATAATATGTTTTTCAGTTCCTATTAATCTTAAAACAAAGTACAAAGTTTGAAGCGCCTGCATGTAAAATATTTTAAATAAAGATTTATATTTAATATGTTTTTAATATTTTCAAAATCGGGTATGATATACCCATGCTTAGTAGTGGTGTAACTTTAATTAATAGTTAGTGTTCTAGGGTTAATTATTTACAACACATGTAAAGATAATATGAGAAAAATAGTAAAACAAGAAACTATACAGAGAGCAAACCGCTTGTAAACAGAAAGAAAATGAGTTCAGCAGATATATAAAAATAGAAAGGGGTTAAGACAATGATGGGTCTTCTCACCGGACTTATTCAACTTATAATGTGAGGCGATTCTGAGAGAATTAGATGTTCTATCAGGGTTCATAATTCGCGGCAAAACTATCTTAACGACAAAAGATATGCATATCAGTATTGATAGCAGACGAAGAAAGTAATCTACAAAATTTACAGAAGTTAGTAATGGAAAGCGGGAAGAAATGATTTAGCATCAACTGCAAGTAGATAGAATCCATGGTTGTTAGCAAAAGGGACAGAACAAGATGTAAATTACAAATTAGGGATATCAAAATCAAGCAAGTACAGAAATTTAAATATCTGAGGACGGCAAATGCAACACTGAAATCCGAAAGCGCATCGGTATAGCCAAAAATGCATTCCAAAAGCTAAGACAACCATTCAGAAACAGAAAACTATCGTCAATAATAAAGAGAAAAGTACCGAACTGTTACGTGATATCAGTCCTTGTATATGGCAGTGAATGTTGGACAATATCCTAAAAAATTAAGAAGAGACTTCAAGCAACTGAAATCTGGTTCTACAGAAGGATACTGTTATGGGATCCTACCTGTAACAGCATAATGAAGTCTTCCTGATACTATAAAGAATACGCCTCTCAAGAGAGACTGTAGAACGAAGTGTAACGAGTCAAGACGGAACGAGTCGAGACAATAGTAGTTCACTCTAAACCAGACTGACAGTCACACTAACACCTTCAACTGCTTGTATTATTATTATTCTGTTTAATATATCTTTGTTATTCCTACTCTTGTGTTCGTGTTGTTCTTCCTTGGTCCTAACCTTGGACCATAACAGTGGCGACGAGGATATTGAACCATAACATATACTGAGAATACCATGGACCAAACATGTGAGCAACGACGAAGTTTTAGAGAAAAAGAAAACATAAAAGTAAACTCATACTTAACACCAGGAGAAGATTGTTGAAATTTCTAGGGCACAGAATGAGAAAAGAGGACTAGGAAAATTTGATATTCACAGGACAGACTGAAGGCAAGAGGAACAGAGGATAACAACGTATAAGCTACCTAGTGGGCTTGTGTAAATGAATGGCAGAAGAGGGTTTAGAAAAATAGCAAAAGATAAATCGGGATGTAAGGAATGGCAACGAGAAAAAAACATGCGATTTTCTTAAAAATAAATAATCTCCGAGTATCACTGATATCTTCTGTCATTATCTATGAGTGTATGTATCTATATATCATTTATTCATATATATCACATTTGTAATTATTTATTTCCGTCGGTGCATAGCTAACAATATATATATATATATATATATATATATATATATATATATATATATATATATATATATATGTCTTATGTCTCGCACCTCCCGTCTGAGGAATTCCCTTCCTATTACTTGTTTCTCTGATAGCTATAATCTCCAAATATCCAAATGTAATGTCAATCGACATCTCCAGATGACTTGATCTATTCCCTGTCCTTCTCTTCGTCCTTTCCTCACTCACACCTCTTTAATCTCGCTTCCACTCTCTGTAACCCCTTGCGTGCTAGTGGCACTCCCGCCTTGCTTGGGGTGAAATGCTTAAAAAAATTAAAAACAAAATAAAAATATATTTACGAGGGTCATTCAATAAATAAGCTGAATTTTTTGGTATAAGGACTTCTAATACAGATCGAAGCTTACTCTTTTTGATTTTATTTTTGTTTTACTTCTTTTTCACATGGATTTAATTTCTTTTGCAGATTAAAAAAAAACTTTGAGAGTTTTGGCGATTAACAAAGATGGCCATCCAAGAAGCATGCTTCAGGATTGAACAGCGGTCAGTTATCAAGTTTTTGGTTGCTGAAGTGTGCAAACCAGTTGAAATTCATAGGAGAATGTCAACTGTGTATAGTGCCACATGTTTCAGCCCAAAAATGTCTACAAGTGGGCTACATTGTTTAAAGAAGGACGGAGCAGTGTTGAGGATGAAGACAGGCCTGGGAGGCCTACAGAAGTGAGGTCTCCTGAGGTGATCGAATCAGTCAATGACCTCATTCAGTCTGACAGAAGGGTGAAAGTGGATGACATTGCAAGGACTTTGAGCTTATCTGTTGGGACAAACGCAGACGTTGACGCCCCTGTTGACGGCCTGTCTATGTTGACTGCATGTCCGATAATGAGAATGTTACGTGTTTGTGTATGCAGATGAGAAAACAGTAGTCGATTCTCGTTGATTTAGAATGAGTTAATTAATGACAATTATAATTGTTAGAATTATTTTATTATAATCATTTGAGGCTTTAATTGATATTTATTTATTTTTAATGAACACGACGCTATAATTAATTACTTAATTAGGTATTTCTGTATAGACAAGACAAATGTTTCAGTGAGAACCTTTGCCTTTTACCGAACAGGCGGGCCACAAACTGCTAATGACGTAGGAACAATAAAACAAAAAACAAAAAAACAAAAACGGAAGTCTCTCTCTCTGTTGAGTCTTGACTCATTGTTGAATCTCGACTAATGCATGGAATAATAATGCAACACAAAATGTACTTAGAACAAGAATGTATTATAACAAGAAAATGTACACAATATTTACATATAGTATTTCTGTATATTTCTGGGAAGACGTTCCTGGAGAATGTGTTGACTAAGTCGCAGTCGGGCAGAGTCTCTAGCTGGATCTCTGTATTCGCTCCCTCGTCTTCGGGTACCAACCATTATTTATATAGTCGGTAGTCACCTATGCAGATTAGGTGGATCCTACACAACACTCTCACACACATTTTCTCTTTCCTCCACTGAGCAGAATTTCCATAAAAACGGCAATAAATATTGAATTCAAACTGGGTGCACTGTACGGTTTAACAATACGAAAAGAAACCTGTTTGATTTTCAGGAAGTGTCAGAGACAGGCCAACTTTAGTACAATGTTCCAAAGAGCTTTTGGAAAGGAACGTGACGACGACACCGACTCGGTTCACTTCCGAATAACGGCAATGATCACCAGTCGTACAAAGAAGGCGTTAGTAAAACCACGGATCTGTAGCCGTATCACCGACTAAGCAACACTTAGGTTGGGCGTGGCATATGTTGTAGGCTGGGAATGATCTGTCTAAGGCAGCGTTTCTTAACCTTTTTACCCTTGCGTAAGACTTAAAATAAATTCTATGCCCCAAAGAACCCCTGCGCAAAATCAAAATTATATACCATAATTTTATCATTTTATGTTCATCGTAGTTCACGTGGTAATTATCATAGTATATATTTTGGAATAATTGGTTTAAGGAAAAATTAATACTTTTTTGTCATATTTTTCGGTAATGCTAAATAGAATTCATACCGTTCGTTTATCATACTTCAGCAGGGAATTTGCAAGAAAAAACAAAGAAATAAATAACTTTAAGACTGGCGCCGTACAGACATCACTAAATATATTCATAATGATTGCTATCTTTTTTAAATAACCCAGTAGTATAGATAAAATGATGTCTATATTACAATATTACAATAACCAAGAATATATTGTGTGTGTTTAGTAATATTACGTATATGAAATTAAATAAAAAGTCAAAAGTTCATTAGCTTATCTCACCTGTTATCGCGAAACCTTTGGGAATCTTTTGCGGGGAACCCCGGTTGATAAACGCTGGCTTAAGGATTTTCGATACAGAAAAGGTATAGATGAAATGATTTAGCACACTTGTAAAATCTGGTTAATGTTATTTTAACTACAGTGTATAATCATGGATCAATCTTCGCTTAATCAGAATCATCGTTAAAAGCATTTGTATTTTTGTTGGCGCTCCATTCAATTGAAACATTAATGAGATACTTTAAAAACATTCCAAAGGGGAAAATATATCACATCGTTTACAGATTTAATTTTTTAAATGAAAATTGCACACTAAAGGTATAAGTGGATTTTGCAATAGATCATTTTAAATATATATTATTTCATATATATATATATATATATATATATATATATATATATATATATATATATATATATATATATTATTAGAATATATAGTTTATATTGAATACGGAGACATAGGTATATTTGTTCATTTATTTTGAATACATGTTTAATGTATTTATTAATCAATTATATTGAAAGCACTCACACACACACACACACACACACATATATATATATATATATATATATATATGTATATATAAGTTACGAATTGCACTAGTATGAAACAGACTGTCGCCTCTAAGTGCTGACTTCCATGTCCACTTTTATATTTACACACGCTCTATCTCTGATATTGAGCACTTTATCCCATAAATATAGCACACTTTGAGACTATATTTCTTCATATATATATATATATATATATATATATATATATATATATATATATATATGAATTTTTTATAGAGTATATTTGTAAAAGATCAATATCAATGACAAAATGAAAAACCTGAGGGGCTTTATCAAGGCAAACATTTGCCTTGATACCCCAGAGGACGAAATGTTCTTTTTATATCTCCTCACCAAAGCCTTCGCATTCCTTTCCATTCCTGGTCGCTCCTAGCGTCTTGGTGACATTATCCCCTTACTTGAGGTGAAATGATTTTAAAAAAGAAATCTTTATTTGTTTAGAGTTGATTTAACCGAAAAATTGGTAACATTGACATGCGTGAAATGTGGATCTGCCCAACATGAACACATAGCGAGCAATTTCGGGATATTTCTTCATAGACATTGTTTTATGGTCTGTTTTCTTTTCAACATATGACGTAAGGCCTGCCTGAGCAACGGGGAACAAGGAAACAATGTTCAAATGCTCCACGATTCTTAAACAACATTTGACAAATTCTAAATTCCTAACCAGAGATCATCGTTAATTTGTTACGAATTTGGCTGCAGACGCACAGCGACGTTTTTAAAAGGGAAAGATATGGAAATCTTTTACGAATGGAAACCGAAATTGATAATTGACATGCACGAACACAATCTTAAGAGTAGTAAAGATTTATCCAAAAGCCACTGGAGATCCGAGTATGCATAAAACATTACGGTGCTGTATCCTGAAGCATTTAGAAATGTGCAGCAAGTTAATGCTTCGCCGTCCTTTGAAGTGAAATCGACTCATTAAGTGCGTGTGAAACTGGATGCCGAGAGAGTACTATTCACGGACGAATACAAGGCGAGGCTGGATGGTCGCGACTGTTAGCGAAATGAGTGGCACCTGAAGGAGAAATCTAAGCATGTTTGGCTGAGGCGTCGGTAAGTTAAGGGAAGATTTATGATTTCGCTGTAAATCATTGGTAATGAGTTGGCTGGAAGGTGGATGATGGCATTAAACTAACCAATTCTACCAACACTGAATTTCTACAGACAACCTTCAAGTTTAGCTTGAGAAGACCCAGGTATTCAAATGAAATGTGATTTTTATGAATGATAACGCCCCAGCACATACGATAATGGGGCGATTAGTGAAGACTATATATATATATATATATATATATATATATATATATATATATATATATATATATGTATGTGTGTGTGAATGAACAGGGTGTCTCCGTAAAAATGTACTCACTCTTTAAATAAAAATAAATGCAGTATTTATTTACTTAAACAGATTAATGGTTAAAAATAAGATCTGTTATTTATTAACTCACAGCCGTCAATCAGGGGAGGTAACATAGTTTCGGTGGCTACGGCAGTACTGCCACCCCTGGCGCCACCAGCAGCTTTTTACCATCGGACAGGTTATTTTTTTTTGTATACGTGTCAGTCTCAATATAATATTAAATGCATTGGATCTGAAAAAAGAAAGAAATTAAGAATTTATTGGAAGTCAAAAAGCGAGTACATTTTTGGGACACCCTTTTTATATATATGATTATATATGTATATGTTTTTACTTATATTTACCAAATGCAAGGCCCACGAGCCACTCAAGGCAGAGAGTTACTGTGTGGTATTGTATTAGCGTAGAAAGGTCAAAGAGTGAAGTTATTGGCACTATGTAGAAGAGATAATAACTACGTCTAGACTTAAAGAGGTCAAGATTTAATTAGTGAATAAAATTTCAGACTTTAAGTGGAGACGTTAGAATATAGTGTCAAAGTAGAGGTTAGAAGGAACCAGACCAAAACAATTTACTAAATAAAATATCAGAAGTCATCTCAACATGCAGACACGAAAACAATTTTTTACTACGTTACTTAAGAATCGGTAAACAAAAATTAACACAAGTAAATATAAACAGGTAATAAAATAAATAAATAATTAAAATAAATAAATAAGTAAAATGAATAAGGAAATAAAATAAGTAAATAATAAAGAAAATAACAATCTACGAACACGCGCGTAAACGTAATAAAAACAGCCAACAACAAATAATAACAATAAATAAGAAGTAAAACAATCAACACAAACATTAGCCACAAAATTTCATTGAGATCCATAATGATTTCCACTCAAGAGCCCCTACGATAATTTGAAACCAGCTTTACGGCTCACCCAAATAACTGTTAGAATAATGCAGTAGGCCTACGCATAATGGACCACTGACCAGCATATATAAATAGACGAACCAAAACATCACACACATGGTCTGACGATTGCATGAAACAGACTGTCTCCGCTGGGTGTTGACGTCAATGTACACTTTTACACACACACACACACACACACACACACACACACACATACACACACACACACACACACAAACACAAACACGCGCGCGCACACACACATATATTAATATATATGCGTGTGTACATGTTTGTGTCTCTGTGTGTGTTTATATGTGTTTATATGAGTGCGGTTATATGAGTTTATATGTATTTACATGAGGTCTAAGTATCTCATTTTGTAGTCAAACTCACAGTCATCATGTTTCATGACTGTATCTATTCCAGTCTGTCCATTATCTATCCATCTATCTATCTATCTATCTATCTATCTATCTATCTATCGTAGTCTCTTCTTAGAAAGATATTATCTATCTATCTATCTATCGTAGTCTGTTCTTAGATACAGATTATCTATCTATCTATCGTAGTCTGTTCTTAGAAAGAGATTATCTATCTATTTATCTATCGTAGTCTGTTCTTACAAAGAGTTTATCTATCTATCTATCTATCTATCTATCGTAGTCTGTTCTTACAAATAGATTATCTATCTATCTATCTATCTATTGATCGTGACTTTTTTTACTCAATAAGAGAATGCGACTCTAATATTTATTCTACTCCTTATGACTTATTAAATCTGTCAAACTTTGTTACTGGTTAAGGAGTTAGTCTGATTGACCATGATTACTGAGGTGTGATTATCACCTCTCCTATTTCATTTGTATATTATTAATATAGATATCTCCCTAACCGCAAACTTGTGTAAATAGGGGATCCATTCTTTGTTGGTTACCTCATATATATAGTCTTGTGCGAAACGTCGTCAGGTTGACCATTATTTCTATGTAGTAAGATTGATCCTCACTAAGTGCCCCATATTGATGCCCATCCAAAATGATTACAGAAAATAACAAGAACCTCGTCGAGGGTTGGGGAAAAAACATCAGAGCAGAAGAAAGTGGGATTCTGGAAAAGAATATAGATCAGATATTTAACACTTTCACTCGACCTTTTTCCGTTGCCTTGAGCCAGAAAAAGTCAGTATAAAAGTAGACTAGCTCGTTAACCATTGTACAAGAAAAGGTTAACTTTAAGGCATATTTTTAACCTTAGCCTATTGTAGTGTGAACAATTACTTGTTCCCTCGTTCTATGAAGAGTGAGTCCAGTATGCATATAATTAACAATATATTACGTATATATCTTATGAAAGCGTCAGGTAAGAAGCTTGTTTATCAGGAATATGAACGACCTTTATTCATGACCTTATAAAAATGACCTTGTGTCAGAATTATAGTAAATATTTATAAAAGCGCTTGCTGAAAGTCATTGTTGGCATTTAATAATTTAGTCCATTCCGTCTGAATACGGTCATCTCTGGGAAGTTTGCTATTAGGACATCGGTGCTGCCTATGTATGCCCGAGTAACGTAATGGTTATTGGCGCCCACATAAGAATCAGCTTCTAAGTGGATCTTGTTGCATAGTTGCACAATTGTCCATTTCTTTGATGTAGATCTGAACCGTTATAGCTTAGAGATGCTTAAAGATATCTTACTGGATTTCACCGTGGTTTTTATAAAACTATTAAACTCTACTTTGAGCACAAAGAATGTATAATTACTCCTCAAGTTCAAGTCAAGAATCATGATTAAATCGATCATAAACGAAAATGACAGGTTCATCATTAATTAATCATAGATAAGCATAGGGATTTCAAATCATACTAGGATCATATTCTAACTTATTCAAGATGATCTTCGCCCTCTCTAACCTTCTAACTTTCTGTCCTGGAGTAACAAATAGCCTCACAGTTTCACGTACGATCTCATTTTCAAGTTTTTTTTGACTGCTCTTTGGACTGTCAAAGCTGAAACTACTCTGTCACTTGCCAAAAGACTTATAGAGTGATTTCGATCTTTTCTAATTGATCGTTTTAGCTCTAAGTTGAAATGATGATCCTTCTTCCGGTTGTGACCTCCTGATCCAGTTGTCCTCTCTACTGTTCCCTCTTTTTAAAACTTATTCACCGTTCCCATGATGGTTCTTGAACGGACTTTGAAGATGAAAGCCAGTGTATGAGTGTTGGTACCATTACTGAAGGCCTGAATGATCTTTTTTTTTCCGCTCACTATTTCTCATTTGGGGACACAATATTGTTGACACAAATCAATTTTAACCTGTTCTCTTTCTAGCTGAATAACCCAAAGTGGTTTTCATTGATGTTTTACGCCAAACGGTGTCAAGTTGGCTAAACGTCTTATCAGAAAACCCAGGGAAATAAACTCAATTAGGTTAGTGTGTTTTTTTTAGATATTAAACATTTTTTGGGTGGACAATTATTCTGTAACACGATTTGGACAATTTTGCTGTTACACCCAGTATATATATATATATATATATATATATATATATATATATATATATATATATATATATATATATATATATTGGGAACAAAACCGGGTTGGTCTGTCTTCTTTGTGTTTTCTTCTCTTATTTTTTATTTTCATAATGCCTATAAGAAATAAATTTTATTTTTTTCTAGCGATATTACGGTTTTGTACCTCCAACAATTTATATATATATATATATATATATATATGATGAAAATATAATTTTAAGCTATGCCATATTTACGGTTTAATGTAGTCAATATTAGGGAAATAGCATATGTAAACATGGAATTGGATATTAAGATTAAAACCCAGTCCAAGAGAATGGTTAAAGAATCCTCAAGATTCCGTTTATGCATGAAACAGACTATTGCCGCTAGGTATTCATTGCAATGTATTATCACATATATATATATATATATATATATATATATATATATATACATATATATATATATATATATAGAGAGAGAGAGAGAGAGAGAGAGAAAGACCGAGAGAGAGAGAGAGACAGAGAGAGAGAGAGAGACAGAGAGAGAGGGTGAATGAAACCGAGATAGATAGATAGATAGATAGATAGATAGATATGAGTGCCTGCGCAAGTTGGCCATCTTCATGTTAGATAGAAAGAAAGAAATATCTCTTAATCGCGGAAGACAAGCAGAGCACATGCTCTCGGCGAAATGCGTCGTTAATAAATATTCCACTTTGTCTCGCCATCTTCTCTTCGGCTTCGGATTTTATTATCATCCTACACACACACACACACACACACAAACAAACACACAAACACACACACACACTGATATACACGATGATAAATTACTTTTACTAATGCCATTTCCTTTTTCTTACAGTCACATATATTTCCTAAATACCTCCACAGAAAAACATTAGTCGAAAAAACAATTAATTTCTTTATGATTACAGGTGAATTTTTACAAATGATACATCTTGTTAAAAAATGCAATGCCTTCTTGTTAATTGGTACAATTCATTTGACATCCGTTTTAGGCAGGTAACAGTCCGTATATGTGAATATTGGAATAAATAATCTTTTCAGGGGAAATACTTTCATTAAAGCTTTAAAAACGCAGGTGCTAGTTTAATCTAGTTTAATGGTTTGGTATATTTATGGGTTAAAGTGCTTAATATCAGGTATATAGCTATAAATAAATACAGAAGTGGACACTGGTATCAACATCAAGCGGCGATAGTCTGTTTCATGCATGAATGCAAACTTCAGGTCATAAAAATACACCCCACACACACTTATACATATATATATATATATATATATATATATATATATATATATATATATATATATATTAAAAAGAAGAGAGGTACCGCAAACTTTTTTGGTTGTAATGTGGGTTTTTTTAAAAAAAATATTATTCTTTATTTTTCATAGTTTTACATAGTTTTACAACACGTATTTCTGGTCTTACGACCGTCTTCAGGTAAAGGGTGGAGATTTCCACATATTATTAAAAATAATTATTAAAAATAATTAATTTTTTTCCTTTATGCTTTTCAATGTTACATCTTCTCTATATGAGACATTCTCTGTTTTTGTGTTGGTCATTCCAATGTCTTTCTTTAAAGAAACTATGAAAAACTATAAAAAATAAAGAATAATATATTTTTTAAAAAACCCACATTTCAACCAAAAAAGTTTGCGTTACCTCTCTTCTTTTTAATATACCCACTTTTCTCTCGTTGGAACCATTATAACCTCTTCATTTCATTTTATATATATATATATATATATATATATATATATATATATATATATATATATATATATATATATATAAGGTAAAGCAATATAACAATTATAGTTGCATTTGCAAGCTATGCCAACATAAGAAATTAGCGATTATGACAAAACTCGTTTAAACCAAAAATCAGACAGTTTAAGTCCTTACCCTCATATCAAAAAAATTTATTAAGTGAATATGAGGCTAGATAAAAAAATTACTTTAAACCCCACTATTATTTTTAAGATACGCTCGCCTCTATATCCTCCCTTACATTAAAGTTACATATTTGCTTTTCTTCTTCTTTACTGATAACTTTTACAATACATTCCCGTCTTTTTCTTCTCTTTTCTTGATCCTACTTTTTTTCTTCTCCTTTCTCTCCATACCCACTTTCCTTACTATTACACTCAATGACCGTCATGCGCCTGTTAATTTATTTTTAAAAAAAATAATTATCTAGAGTTGTTTGTGGTTTTCTTTAAGTAAAGTGTTATGGTGGTCATTTAAAAAAATCACCCGAAGAGCCCGCCAGGTCGAAACCAAGGTCGCGTATTTTCATTAACCTCCTGATTTTTAAAATTAAATGTTCTATATATTATTTTTACTTATATTTTTTTCACACGTGTATTGAGCACTTTTTTATAGTACTTTATCCTGGTCTGATTCAACTATGACCATTAACTTTATACATATATATATATATATATATATATATATATATATATACAGGTATATATATCTATGTAAATAAATTCCCAAGAGGATAGAATCCAGGTAGAACTCAATGTCTAGGACAGAGTAAGAATATAATATAAAAGGGTCAAATACTAATATTCCATAGTTACGATTACGATTCCAAGGTAATAAATTATTTATTACATTGGAATCGTAATTACGATCCAATTCATCAGACCTTACAAAATCAAACTTTTACAATTTATGGTCTGATGAATTGGATCGTGATTACGATTCCAATGTAATAAATTATAACCATGGAATATTAGTGTTTGAGCACATATATATATATATATATATATATATATATATATATATATATATATATATAATGCTATAGTCAGTTCTGGGAATTCTATTATGTACGTGTAGTAGTTTTCAACACCCAAATTAAAATTGATCGTTTTTACGGGTTCTATTCCTGTGCGAGACAATTTCCTCCCCCACAGTCTAAGGGTTAAATAACACGATAGACTGGCTTGTTTAACCTTAGAGAACAACCAGTCTTTGCAAAGGATAACGCTGAATTCAATAACGCTTATATCGGGTCTGGCAACTCCATTCCCTAAATATGCAGGAAACCCGAGCAGCAACACCAACTGAAGTGAGGCTGCGGTACTATTCACCAGAGGATGGGAT
>OZ038476.1:112452058-112467058 GCA_964036315.1 Acanthosepion esculentum | reverse complement strand
TGATCTCATGTGCTGTGCTGCTAACGACTCAGCCACCAAGGATCATCTGGTTATCAATGTCCGAATTACTGTTTATAAAAATACACCTTCGACGATTTTTCGCGATCGATACTATCTGCTCACGAAATATATCTGAACGTAAACAATGGCAATGTATTGTTGCATAGCCCCTTCGTGTTGGGGGTAGTCATATTCTGGGAACTGTCTTGATTCACTCATATGTTGCTTTCATCTCTCTGTTTCCTTCCGTCTGGATGATCGCTAGTTGTTTTTTTTCCAGAGGTAAAATGAGAACTTCAGCAAAAGAGATTTTAAACTTATCTATTTTAGTAACACGTCGACATGTACATTTTTAACTACACAGTGGTGTCGCTCTATCACCCACACTCGGGAGCAAGTTCCCCAGGACAAGAAATAACCACTGTCTGATCTCTTCGACGTGTAAAAACTTACTCACAACAAATAATTTTATATCGCTCTAACCTTCCCACGCTAATTTTAACCAATCAAAAAAGGACTTACTTTGTTTTGTCTACCATCTGATCTTAAGGTCAAATTGAGGAAGTGAGAGGAAAATACAATTCTTTAAAAAATAATAATCTGCTAGACTATTATTTAATAATATTAAAAAATGAATTAAATCTGATAATAATTTAATACAAATCTAAATACATGCAAGATTTCACAGCTCTAGCGTCACTCATTCATTGTCAACATATGAACATTTCAGCACAAACTCGCATGATCAAATCATATGCGCGTGTTTTTTGGCTGTTCGGTTCTAAGAGAATTTAATGTACCCTCAGCCGACCAAAAACACGGTTTAAATAACGTTTTAAAGACACTTAGTCTCTTTGTGATCACACTGCTCGATATCAAGTGATAAAGCATTAATAATATTGAATAGCGTTACATATCCTTATATCTTGACTCTGTTCTGAATTGCAGGGAAATTACATATTCACTTCATATTATAAAACTGGATTGTATTTTAAACTGTAAAATGGAAAATTATTTCAGATTGTAAAATTGGATTGTATATAAGACTGTAAAATTGCATCTTATTTAAGATTATAAAATTTGATTTTTATTTAAATTGTAAAACTGTATTTTATTCAAGATTGTAAAATTCCATTTTAGTTCAAATTGCAAAAAAAATGTTTAACTTTGTATCGTATATAAAACAGTATAATGTCATTAGAAAATCGTGAAAACAAAATTTAAATATTCAAATTTACAAGTAAATATCATAAAGAGTGGGTGTAATTGCTGTAAAATTCAAGGTACACACAAGATAAAAGATAAGTGAATATTTGCATACCTTACATATATATATATATGTATGTATGTATGTATATATGTATATATATACCGGGTGTAACATCTCAAAATTGCCGAAATTGTGTAACAGCAGAATTACTCATTTGTTAGATTAAGCATTCAGCCGT
This sequence comes from Acanthosepion esculentum, assembly GCA_964036315.1. Taxonomy (NCBI): domain Eukaryota; kingdom Metazoa; phylum Mollusca; class Cephalopoda; order Sepiida; family Sepiidae; genus Acanthosepion; species Acanthosepion esculentum. The sequence goes on along the minus strand of OZ038476.1, from coordinate 112,465,610 downwards.
TGTAATTTAGAAATGAGTAAAGATATATTACTGGAATTCTCCGATGTTTTATAACACTATGGGACTCTGATTTGAAAATAAGAATGTATTTAGTTGAAATGATGATTTCCCTTGCTTTTCTGATCTGATCGCCTGATCCAGTTTTCCTCTCTACTGTTCTCTCTTTTATAAACTTTTATAAACTTTTTCAGTATTCTCTTGATGGTTCTTGAATGGACGTTTAAGATGGAAGCCGGTGTATGAATGTTGGTACCGTTACTGAAGGCCAAAATGATTTTAATCTGTTCATTTTCTAGCTGAATAACTCAAACGGTTTTTCAGTGAACCTTACAACAAATGATGTGAAGATGCCTAAACGTCTTATCTGGAAACCTGGAAAAAAGAAAGTCAGTTTAGTTTTTTTTAGATATTTTGTGGAATGGATATTTAACCTCATGCTGTTAAACAATTTGGACAATTTTGCTCTTACACCCGGTATATATATATATATATATGTGTGTGTGTGTGTGTGTGTGTGTGTGTATGTGTGCATATATTTACTTGCGTCGATCTGATTTTGTACATATATATTATAAATATATATATATATATGCATTTATATATATATATATATATATATATATATATATATATATATATATTTGTCATCCACAGAGAGACTGTTTCGCTGTTTCACAGCTCATCAGTGTGGATAGACGTCCGGTTGCTTCCAGCTAGGATCGAAACCCGACTGAATTGGCGTCAGTCAGAACTTCTACCACGAAGCCGTCGCCACACAGCAGGGACGAAGGTGAATTTTTAGCGTGTTATTTTTAGATTTAGATAAACACACAGTGACTGACAGTGACTCTCTTCTGCCGAAGAGTCATGCAATATTAGCTTAAATAGTCACTGTTTACAAACTCACACCTCAAACCAAAGAGCTCCAACCGAAATTATATATATATATATATATATATATATATATATATATATATATATATATATATAGAGAGAGAGAGAGAGAGAGAGAGAGAGAGAGAGAGAGATTGATCACTTAGAAGACTGAAGCCAAAATTACTGACTTTCAGTGGTTTGCTGTTAGAAACGCTTTTAAGTCCGTCAGACATTGTGGGAGAGATAGAGCTTTAATAGAATTAATATAAAGACATTGTCACTTAACTGGCCTGTGTGACCCTCCGTTATGCTGATTTGGAATATGTAGGATGAATAATTGTATCCAAATCACAGGTGGGGATGATCACACAAAATCGAAAAGCTAACAGACGACATGTTTCGCCGACGTGACATGTAAAAATCATACAAATATTTGAGACTAGTACCTTTGATAGGAGATGAAGTTGCGAAGCTTTTTTGTCATGTCAAGATAACCTTAGTGTTGAGAATCTTTCTTTATTGTGTAGGCAGGTGTTTGCATTTATTTTGATTTCTTCTTTCCTTGTTCGAGATTTTCTCTTTATTAAGGTGATAGATCTTTTCGGAAATTGTCTATTTGTTTCACCAACGTATCTGGTTTATAATATATATATATATATATATATATATATATATATATGTGTGTGTGTGTGTGTGTTTGTGTGTGTGTGTGTGTGTGTGTGTGTGTGTATTAGAGTAGTCGTCGTCACATCGGAGAAACGATTCGTATATAAGCTTTTCCATTTTGCCTCATCATCTCCACACATACACACACACACACACACATATATATATATATATGGGGGTGTATGTGTGTGTGTATGTGTGTTTGTGTATATATTCTCAGATGTATCTATAGAACAGAGGAAATTGATAAAAAGATACACTGTACCTTGATAATGTCCCTGGGAGGACGAAACTCGTCGGCTAACTATAATTTTTTCTCTTGTCTCTTTATATATATACATATATATATATATATATATATATATATATATATATATATATATATATATATATATATATATATCCAATTGCAATGAGAACGAAAATAATATATAAATTCTAACGTTCACAGCACTAATTCAAAAGAGCGCTCAATATCGATAGTAAAGCAATAATTATTTATTATAATTTTTTCATATAGACAAAACAATTTACTCACTACAAAGATGCAACTTTGTTTCGCTGCATTTAATTGCACTTCGACTATATGAAAAAAAATTTAATATATATATATATATATATATATATATATTAAACCCTTTTATTGTAGTTTTACATTAACACTCTAGTCTTACAAATACATTTGTTATCAATTGTAAATCATTCAAACAGCCTTTTGCTCCGTCTTTTATCCTTTTTTCTAGCTCTGTGCCGCTCCCAGCTCCGTATATCTTTTGCCTGATCACCTCTAAGTTGTGGTTTGGTTTGTTTTGTTTTACGGTATATCAACCTCAGTGGTTGACCCGGGTGGTTATACCTGTCAGGGTGGACCTGGGAACACCAGCAATTAAGAAGTGGTTCCTCCTGATCAAAGACCTTGCTGTCGGATGTAGTTTATCGTCTTACCCAGGACGGTCTATGTTGTGTCTTATATTGATAGATTCTCTTCTTTTATCTAGCATTGTTCTTCTCATTTGTCTTTGTGTTAATCTATGTTTTGCTACTTTCTGTGTTTCTCGTCATAACTGGCATTAAACATCGACCTTCGTTTTAAGCATACTGGCAAGGTGCTTTTAATTATATCTCTATTTTTTGCTAACTGCTTTCAAGCCTGTCGTTTTATTTCCTTGCCATGTGCTTACTCTAATTTTATAACCTTACATAAGTAGTTTGTATTTTGCGTTCTCTTCCACTTCTTATCTTGCGTTCGTTTTAAATAACCATACTGTGGAACATTACTTTTGTTTTATTTCTGACCTTTATTTTTAGAGTCAGCGTTTACAGAGTAGGAAGCATAGTCTATGCGCATATGTAGGAAAGATAACGGTTAACCCTAGATTTAAAATGGTGAAGATTATTATGATCGGGAAAGCATCCTCTTGGGAGACGGTTCCACAGAGCAATGGTTTGCAATGCTATGAGTTTGAGAGTAACAAAACTTTTTCAGCAACTCGTAAACGATAGAATTATTTTTTCAATTTAGGTAAACTCCGGCTGAACATCTTAATCATTTTAATGAACGCTTTTTTGCCTTCCATCAGCAGGGCTGATGCTAAACACTGGAAGAGTGACTAATCATCGGGCAAAGATTTTCCGTTGACATGAAGTGGAAAGATATAATCGAATCAAATGCTAGTCTATTTACATCATTCGGACTATTGTCCGCACCTTTGTCGCCATATGTATTACAACATTTCGGTCGTTGTACGCTCCGACCTTCTTCAGGTGTTTGGAATGTCGAACTGAACCCTTTATTTCGCTCACTGGGGTAGATTCTTCTAGTTCCACGTGCCACGTTTAATGGATGTCAGTTATCAGTTATCTCCTGTTAATTCCCCTCTCCAAGTTCTCCACTGCATTGAACTCACACTCTTTGGGTCTCGTCACTGGATCTAACGAACGCCTTTATCCACTGTGCCATAAAGGGTTCAGTTACATATGCCTACCACCAGAAGGCCAGAGCGTAAAACGGCCGAAACGTTGTAATAAATATGGTGACAAAGATGAGGACAATAGGCCGAATAATGTAAATAGTGTACATAATACCTCATCTCAGAAATATAGACAGATGTTAGGCATGATGTTGGGAAAGTTGGTTCAACCAGTCGGGCGAGACAATTTTCTCGTTCGAATCTATCTGACATATGTATAAATTTGTATATTTGTCTATGCTTTGAATATTGATGCCTCGCCAGACCTACTGCTTCTGATATGTATTTAGAGATTCTAGATGAAATAGAAAGAAGAATCTGAAATATTATAGATCCTGACCTGGCTTCAATCACGTTCCCACCCATGCAGCGTAGTTTCCATGTGCCTTTCTGATTAACTTTCCGCTAACTTAGATGTTTATAAGTTCTTCCTTTAAATATTGTTACCACAATATGCATTTAAGGAATCTTGATAAAAATCCAGTGAAGAATCAGCAGTGTTATTGGTCCTGACATGGCATCTCGGGTTCAGTGACTTTCCCATCGTCATAACGTAGCCTCCTTGTGCATTTCCTATAATTCTATTTCTATAACCCTAACCCTAATCCTAACCCCGCCCGAAAGATAGAAAGGCGAATTTTTGCGTATTTATTTTTTACTTAAACGCAGCAGTGACTTAAAGAACTCTTCCGTTGGGAGAATCTTGCATTATTAGCAGTTATAATCACTGTTTACAAATCAGTGGTATATATATATATATATATATATATATATATATATATATATATATATATATATATATTTGTAATTGGTAGGGTTTTTTTGTGTAAGCCCTTTTAAGAATTTTTTCTAGGTCAATCTGTTTATATTTGCTATAATGTCTCTCTCTATCTGACTCTCTCTCTGTATATATATATATATATATATATATATATATATATATATATATATATATATATACATATATATATATATATATATATATATAATATATACATATATATACATATATACATATATATATATATATATATAGTATCTTTTAGTCCTTTCTTTTTTCGCTTTCTCCTTTTTATGCCCGTATAGATGAATTGAAATATTCAGTTTGAAAAGACGAATATAACAATCATGAAATAAATTATAACCAATATGGATTTTTAAGGTGATTTCTTAATTTATCATTATATATATATATATATATATATATATATATATATATATATATATATATATATAACAAATGCGCAGATAATTTCAACTATCATCCTCTTCTTACTCTTCTCCCCGCTCTTTTGAACAGGAGTAGAGGTTTAAACCCTTGTTTCCTGTTTAGAATTGAGTTTCAGGTTCCTTTTAAAGTCTTTTCATTAACTTCCGCTTCCATTATTCCCTTGCGCCTTAGTGCCATTATCGCCTTGCTTGGGGTAAATTAATTAAAACAAAATAATGTTAGTGTAAGTATTTACATAATTAAAACGTGGATTATTGCCCTTACGTTTTTGTTGTTTGCTCAATTTTTCGGTCGTTGTATCCACCGGCCTAAATACCAGATATCCAGGCAGTGTGTTTGTTAGTGTGGTCGAAATATATGCTGCATACGCTTAGGATTTAGAATGCTACATTAGTCGTGACAGTTGTTTTTTCAAGAGCCGGAAATTACTTCTAACCTAATCTAACAGAATAATCAAGATCTTTTCAAAAATAATCCATAACGAAGATTGAGAAAATAATGGGGGTAAGAAGGACAGTTATACTTAACATCAGGAGGCGGCAATTGATATTCCTAGCACATATAATGAGGGAAGATTGCTTGGAAAATATGATACTCACAAGACAGATTAAGTGCAAGAAGTAGCGAAGAAAACAGACCATAAACCACCTAGGAAACTGGCTGGCAGAGCAAGGTTTAGGCGAGATGAAAAAAAGATAAAAAGATCTAAAAACGAAAGGAATTTGGGGTGAGCCATGAACGTCTACGTCCTGAAGATACACGGATCAAAGAAGAAGAAGAAGAAGAAGAAGAAGAAGAAGAAGAAGAAGAAGAAGAAGAAGAAGAAGAAGAAGAAAAATCCTTAAAATATCGCCAAATATCTATATAATAAATGTGAATGTCAGTGGTTCACTGTGCCACACTTTTTCAATTACAGGGACACAAATCTCTAAATTTCAATAGCTCATTTTACATAAATCTTGGATTCCCAAATTTTCATTACTGCAATTGTTTTCGGTGATTCGTTTATGTGATTTTTTTGGACGAATTTTTTGTACGATAACAATTTTTATAACTTGGAAATAAATTTGGGAATAATCGAAATTAATTGCGAAATTCAGCGAAAGTCACCCATATAAGAAAACCAAATGTTTTTTTTACGAAAAGTAAGGACCTACGTACATCAAATTGTCTTTCAATGAAGTGGCGGCATAAGAATTATCGTTGAACTTTGAAATGGTAAGTTTAAATATTAATGCATTACTTAAATGCAGCAATTAATTTTGAGTTCTTCTGTAGTTTATTGTTGCCTATCGCGTACAGCTGCACTATGACTCGCCAAAAGAAATCTCCATCAGATTGCAGTCAGTGTTGCCAAGGCTGCAACGAGGAAAAGAAAGTCCCGCGCAAATGAAAATTCAGATCAACCAGCATCCAGGAGAGCTTCTAACGCTGAGAATACGCAAAGACTTAGGGACTCTTTAATTCCCGAAGAAGCCGAACGCACAACCAAGAGTCATCCGCAGGAATATATCATAAATGCTGCCCGATAGGGCGGGGTTTAAGCAAGTTATTAATAAATAAATAATAAAAACAAAACATTTTGTTGGCTCAATTACACGCAGTCAACGACAAGACATTAAAAATTAACATCTTCCATTACTTATATTTTTTTTTTTATCTTCGTTTATTTTCTTTTATTTTAACAACTCTATCTCGAGTGGATCTTGTCGTAAACGCTTTCCGTATCTACACATGAAATGGGTGTGTTGGTACATATTTTAAGACAAGTAGATACAATTTTTTTAAAAGTGTTTACAGCTGCGAAACAGGCCGAAAAGTCTGATTCAGCACAGGCTGATATCAGTGCGAGCGTTATGGCTCAGTCGTTAGAGCAACGGGAAAGTGAATCATCACTTTAGAGGATGACTTACTGCTTTTGAAGTTTGGGAAAAAACAAAACAAAAAAGAAAAGATAATTATACATGAAAGTACGGCACGCACTTATTGCATAGCTATTAGACCCAGGGTGCCTCGACATAGCATATTGACCTACGTGATAATCGGGTAAATATTCACTAAGTGAAGCACTCCTGAGAGAATTAAATGCCCTACCAGGATTCATTATTGGCAGTCACAATCTTAACAACATTAGATATCCACCTGGCACAGGGCTGATAGCATTCATAGAAAGGAAACCACATAAACTCCTAAAAAACGTAATAAAGGAAAGTGAAACGAAAGGTGTAAACACCAATTATAAGAAGTCATAATCTACGGTTGTCGGTAAAAAAACAACAACAGCCTAAATTGTGAAATACCAAAATTAAACAAGTACATAAATTCACCCACGACAGATTTTCTACAGTGAACTATAAAATAAAAACAAAACAAAATGATATTGTTGATAAACTAATAAGATGGTCTATCAGAAATTTTAATACAAAGCAAATAGAATATAATAATTTTTCAAGTAACCGCAAATATATAAATCGTTTATATCGCAACCAAATTCATTCTAATTATAAACAAGACGAAAATATCCTAAAAAAATAATAAATACTAACATTCTTAACACAGACCCTAGTAAAAAACAAAACTACTTATATACTGCACTAAATCTAGTATATCTAATTCAATCATTTGTAACCATTCTTTCCCAACAACTAACGTACTGCAGAAAACCAACATTCTTTATAAATTTAAATGTCATATGGGAGATTGCATCTCTAACGAAAAAAGTATATATTTATATTGGTCACACTACGAGCAAGTTGTCTCGGCAGCTGAGTTATCATTTGAATGATGCGTCCAAAATTTCTAAACATTTACAACACATTCCCAATTCAGAAAAAATGTTGTTGAAAATTTATCTATAATTTTTCATGAAAATAATAAACATAAACTAAAAAATCTCGAAGCAATCTATATTAAAAAATTGAAATCAATCTTTATAAAATTAAATATAAATACTACATAAATGTTTTAAAATCTTTACAGTAGATAGCTTAAAATATCTATGTTTGTACTAATAGATATTTCTGGAAAAATTTTATACATATACTTATTTATTAAATACTCTCTACACACAATACTTAGTTAAATCCACTGAAGAATGAGTCAAGCCAATAACAGGACTCAAACAGCTTTCTTTATTTCACAAGTAAAAAAAAATGCTTGCAGATGAACACGGCAATGTCGTCTTTGAATCTGACAAACACTACAATATTTGTCTCGAAATAAACAACAAACTGATGATGACATTGTGCTATGTCGAAAGTACTCGGAATAAAATAATATGTATCAACACGGTAATTTTCTGTCTTTAATAATGATGCAAAAAATCTTGGAAAGGATCCAATTGGAAATAAGTAGACAAATCTTGTCTAAATTATTCAATGATAAATCAAGTACATAAATCCACCTATCTGGGAAGTGATTAAACAGAAGAGGAAAAATGTGACACCAAGATCCGAAGTTACATTCTGATAGCGAAATATGTCTTCGAGAGCTAAGCTAAATATTAAGAATCAGGAAAATTTCGTTAGAAACAAAGAGTACTGAACTGTTAAGCAATATCATTCCAAAAGCTAAGCAAAGTATTAAGAAACAGGAAAATTCCGTTACAAACTGAGAGCGCTGAACTATTTCGTAATATCGCTCCAAAAGCTAAGCAAACTATTAAAAAAAGTTAAATTCCTTTACAAACAGTCATCGCTGAACTGTTATGTAATATCGCTCCAAAAGCTATGCAAAGTATTAAGAAACAGGAAAATTCCGTTAGGGATTAGGAGTGATAAAAAAAGAAACATTTTGCTAAGAGCTACAAAAACAGGAAATTATGGAGAGCTAACATTCTTAACACAGACCCTAGTAAAAAACAAAAGTACTTATATACTGCACTAAATCTAGTATATCTAATTCAATCATTTGTAACCATTCTTTCCCAACAACTAACGTACTGCAGAAAACCAACATTCTTTATAAATTTAAATGTCATATGGACGTACAACTTGGGAATACTTTGTTTAGCTTTTGAAGTGATATTGCATAACAGTTCAGCGATGATTGTTTGTAAAGGAATTTAACTTTTTTTAATAGCTTGCTTAGCTTTTGGAGCGATATTACAAAATAGTTCAGCGCTCTCAGTTTGTAACGGAATTTTCCTGTTTCTTAATACTTTGCTTAGCTTTTGGAATGATATTGCTTAACAGTTCAGTACTCTTTGTTTCTAACGAACGGACACGACACAGAAGAACATTTGTGCTATGACTAGGGGCTTCATAGTCGTGTTTCTGCTAAATATATACCGTAGTCCGAGCCATAAAATTATTTTGAGCAAGTCAGATTAATAACAATTTAGTATATGTATATACACGTACGTTCTCACCATAAAACAGTCGTTCGTGGTCTCGTTCTGTAAATAGCGTGTAATTCGAACCACATTAAGTGTTTCCCACCTAGTGCGAAACGAAGTCAAGCTTAGTTGAAACCGCTATACGTCTTTCTTTACCATGGGATTACAGTTAGCGAGGTAGACTTTTAAACCGTGCTTACTATGTAGTGAATTTGTTTCTCACTGAGTGCATCACGACTGTAGCCTGAAGTATTCCTGACCTAGCATCTCGACTTCACTGACTTCCCACCGCCATAATGTAGCTGCACTCTGACTTTTCTACAGATACTTTCATGGCAACGTTCTGATGAACTTTGAACTATGGTACCTAGAATGAATTTAAGCGCAGTACTAGATTGGCGGCAAGGTCTGATACTTGAATTGGTTAGATGTCAGAGTTCACTCCTGTTAAACTCTCTTTCGCCTTCCGAGTCAACTTCTATATTTTGACATTTAAATATCAATCGTTATTTGCTGTCTGCTGTCTTCTTGTTCTTTTATTGTATTCTCCTTAAAATTATTTTCCCATATTCTTTCACACCCCGTAAGCACTTGCGTCATAGTGCCTTTATTGACTTGCTTGGGGTGAAATGGTTTTTAAAAATTTGTATATACGAATATAAAAAAACATGTATAGCAGTATATATAGATATACAGGGGTTATAACTGTAAAATTGTCTAAATTGTGTTACAGTATAATTGTCCATCCCACAATATCTAAAAAAAACTAAACTAATTGAGATTCTTTTTTCCTAGTTTTCAGATAAGACGTTTAACCGTCTTAATACCATTTGTCGAAAGAATCACTGAAAAAAACCCTTTGAGGTTTTCAGTTAGAAAGAGAACAGGTTAACATGATTTTACGTCAACCCCACTGTCTTCCCAAATGAGCAATGGTTAGAGGAAAAAGCTCATTTAGGCCTTCAGTAACGTTACTAACATTCATACTCTGGCTTCCATCTTCAAAGTCCATTCAATAACCATTAAGAGATCGGTGAATAAGTTTAAAAAAGACGGAACAGTAGAGAGGAAAAATTGGATCAGGAAGTCAAAACTGCAAGAGCGGTCATCATTCCAAGTTAGAGCTAAAGAGACCAATTAGAAATTATCCAACTCAGTTCGCAAGACATATGACAGTCCAAAGAGCAGCGAAAAAAGACTTGAAAATGAAATCCCAGGTAAAACGTGTAAGGCAACTTGTTACTCCACGACAGAAAGTTAGAAGTTTAGAAAGGGCGAAGGTCATCTTGAATAAGTTGGAAAATGACGCTGGAATATATATATATATATATATATATATATATATATATATATATATATATATATATATGAATTTATTTCAATCCTTCATGAGCTTCCCATCCTTAGCTATGATTAATTAATATTGAAGATGTCATTTACTTTTATGATCGATTTCATAGACGATTCTTTTGTTAAGCTTTGAGAGTGATTATACATTCTTATTGCTCAAAGAAGAGCCCAATAGCAATGTAAAAACCTCGGAGAATTCCAGTAAAATATCTTTAATCATTTCTAAGATACAACTTTTTAAATCTTAATCTATATATTGGACAATTTTGCTATTACTGTATTTGGACAATTTTGCTGTTACTTAAGCGTATCACCCCAAGCAAGGCTGGAGGCCACTATCACACAAGGGGTTATAGAAGAGTTGAAGAGCAGATAGGAGTGGTAAAGGAGAGGATGTGGAGAAAAAGAAAGAGAGTGGGTCGATCAAGGCAAGGGGGTTACAGAAGATGTGGAGCGAGAGCAGATAGGAATGAAAGGTGAAAGGATGTGGAGAAGGGAAGTGGATAGATCAAGGCAACTGGAGATGTCGATTGGCGCTACACTTAAACCGTTGGAGATTGTATTTGTCAGGGAAACAGTAATAGGGAAGGGAATTCCATAGGCGAGATGTGCGAGACATGAAGCTATTGGAGTAGAAGAGACGTCTACATCTAACAGTAGAAGTCGATTGTTTGATAATTATATTGCCAAAGAAACCTCTCTCCACTTCGATATCCAACACTCAATCCACTCAACCATACGGAACAAGGCAAATACACACCTCCGCATTCAACGCCGTGTTCATAACTATTGTCTTTTCTCTTGTGATGAATCAACTCTTTTCCGGCCCAAGGCTGTAATCTGTCAACACATAATTACGTGCTTATTGTTCTAATCTATTTTATACTTTTTTTTTCTGTGTCTTTCTGTTCCATTTTCTTTTTTACTCCAACACCCTCTCTTCCGGGGGTCGGTCGGGGAGGCTCTCTAATAAATTGTCTAATAATGACCCATTTCTGTTTTTTGTTGTTGTTTTTCCTTTTCTTCTTTTTTTTTTATTGGTCGCGGAATGGAGTCAACGAGGTGATTCGCAATTATTTTGCATTGATTATCTAAAGGCGAATCAACAGCGTGAAATAACAATCTTCTTTGTGTCATTCCCCCTTTCAAACATCCGTCGACTTTATTCTTGCTCTACCCACCTCTCTCTTTCTTCCGCTCTCTCTCTCTCTCTCTTCATTTCTTTTATTGCTTTAAACTTTTTTCCCTATCTATCTATCTATCTATCTATCTATCTATCTATCATAAACGAATCATAAACTTTCTTTCTTTCCTGCTTTCTTTCTTTCTTTTCTCTAATTTCTGCTTCTCTTGCAGTTTTTCTTACATTTGTCCCTTTCTCGCCTTCTTTTTTTAGGTTGATAAGTCGTAAAACTATTGACTAATCAAAAATTTCTTCCTTTCTTTTCCTTCTTCTTTATTTCTTTTATTCTCATTTTATTTCTTTCCAGTTTCTGTTTCTCTTGCGCTTTTTTTCATTCATTTATTCCTTCTATCATTCCTTCCTTCTTTATTCTTATTTTGTTACACTTATTTCTTAATTTTTCTTTCTTTCTGTCTTTCAGCCTAGCTTCTGATTTCATTGTCGTCTTTAATTTTCCTTCGTTAATTTTTGTTTGTTTGTTTTTTTTGTTTTGTTTTGTTTTAAGCTTTTCAGCCCAGGCAAGGCTGAAAGCCACTAGCACGCAATGGGGTTACAGAGGATTTGGAGCAAGAGCAGATAGGAGTGATAGAGGAAAGGATGTGGAGAAGGATAATGGATAGATCAATGTAACTGGAGATGTCGATTGACGTTACATTTGAATAGTTGGAGATTATAGTTGTCAGGGAAACAGGAATAGGGAAGGGAGTTCCACAGGCGCGAGGTGCGAGTTATGAAGCTATTGGAGTAAAAGAGACGTCTACATTTAACAGTTTCAACAGTGAAAGGGTGGGAACGGGATGTCAGCGTTGTATGACGCTTGAATTGGGAACCAGCGATAGCAGCTCATCGGAGCAATTACCATGGAAGAATTTGTAAAAGAGACAGAGAGAGGCGACGGAGCGTCTGTAAGAGAGAGACTGCAGACGAGAAGCCAGATCAGTGCCAATTACATTGCATACCCGTCTCTGGATCTTATCAAGAACCCCGAGGCAAACAGAATGGGCTCCAGAACATATATGGCAGCAATACTCCATGTAAGGGCGGATGGTTGATTTGTAAATTTGGAGGATCGATTCCGGGGAGAAAAATTTCCTGGCCCGGAACAGGGAGCCAACTTTCCTTGCGGTGGATGAAGCAATTGACTCAATGTATTTGTTCCATCTCAGTTTGTTTGTTTGTTTGTTTCTTTTTTTCTTTTTTTCTTTCTTCCTTCTTTTCTAGTTTCTTTATTTCTTTGTCTTTTCTTTTTTCATTTTCTTCTTTCTCTCTTTCTTTCTTTCTTTCTTTCTTTCTAGTTTCTGCATTTCTTCATCCTTTATTCATTCATAATTCCTTTCTGTCCATTTTGAACAGTTTTTTCTTTGTATTTTCCTTTCTTTTTTATATCGCACCATTTCTTTCTTTCTTTTTTCTTTCTTTCTTTTTTTCTTTCTTTCTTTCTTTCTTTTTTCTTTCTTTCTTTCTTTTTTTCTTTCTTGCTTTCTTTCTTTCTTTCTTTTTTCCATATTTATTTATTTATTGATTTTTTAATTTATGTTACCTTTTTTCTTTCTTCATTGTCTTCTTTCTCTTTTTCAGTTTTTTCTTTCTTGTAGACGATTTCCCCTCTATGTTCCTATATCTCTATTGCTGTTTAGATTAAATTTCTTCCTTCATTTCCACTTTTCATTTTTTTTTTTTTGATGTGTGACTTTTACTCCACTTAAACTATGGGAACAAAAACATTGCGCGCCTACCTGTGGAGCAATGGCTAGACATTTATTCTCGTAGGCGATATGAATTCGATCCACACAGGGGGGATCACACACATTTTTTGCCTTGTGTAACCCTAAGATGAACTTCAATAACTTCTGTAAAATAAACATCAACATATAGAGGTCTACATTTCGACAACTTGTGCTTTCGAATTTGAAATATATTGTTACCTTGTTGATATTTAA
>OZ038476.1:112422058-112444558 GCA_964036315.1 Acanthosepion esculentum | reverse complement strand
CACTGTTTATTGTCTATACATGCATATGAAGATACGAGTCTCAACAGCACAGCCGTTTAAATGTTTAACTCGAGTTTTCTCAAATCTTATGCTATATATTAAACAATGTGCCATGAACAAAGTATGCCATTGATGCCGTGATCAAAGGAAGCTCTTTTATAATCAGTTCAATTAAGTGATTAGAAGTAAACCACTTTGCCAAGGAAACATATGCCAGTAACCCCATTCGGCTTTTCACTACGTATGACCACACAAGTAATCCTCAGAATCAGCATTCAACGCACATGTCCTTCGTTTCCAGATACATAACTAGAAATTAGAGAACCGAAAAGCATATTTCACATCTTTTTCCTCATTCTATTCTAAGTATAAATAAAACCTAATTTCATAATTGCGTAACTATTTCAGTTGTTCTCAAGAATAACTTACGGTTTGTTGTTAACTATGGCAAGCAATGGTGTGTTAATTTTAACGTCTCCAAACCGAAAATTCTCTCAATCAATCACCTGAAAGACCTTTCCTGCCTTCCATCTTCCATATCTTGAATATTGCTGTCACGAATGGTCCAGACCTCCTCATTGCACCTTCTCGAGACAACGTTTTCCGATGACATGAAGTGGAAAGATTATATTGAATCAATAGCTAGGTCTCTTGCTGGAAAAGTTGGGTTCACTGTGTCGGGCAGGATATTTATAAGTCTCCGATTCATCCTTACTTTGAATATAGCTGCCGCATTTGATCTGGTGCTTCTGCTATTTATTTAAATTCTTGATAAAATGCAAATAAGAATCAGCAATATTATTGGTCCTTACCTGGCGTCTCGGTTTTAGTCACTATCTCACCGCCGCAATATAGTCTTCCTGTGCATTTTCTATAAATACTTTCATGGTAATTGTTCGGATGAATACCTAGATTTTATGAATTTAAGCACAGTACTCGTTTGACAGAAAGGTCTCATCATTTCGCAGTTGAATTGGTTAGATCTAGCAGTAAGTCCGACGCTAGCAGTTTCTTTTCTCGAACTCCTCATTTGTGGAACACTATTCCAGTTCTATGATTTATAGTCAACTTTCATCTTGAAAAGATTAAATGCACTGTCAATTGTTTTCTTCTGTCTTCTTCATTACTCTTCTAGTGTTCTCGCTAGTTAATAATGTTTCTATCTTTTCTTATTCTTTCATACTCAGTAGCACATTGTATCTTAGTGGCTCTATTGCCTTGCATGGGGTGAAATAAATATATACTATATAAATTCCTAACCACTCGACAAAAGATCAATAGACGTTGTCGTAAGTGAACATCAGAACTTGCTTCATTAGACCGAGTATTTTTTCGACCCAAACGTTGTTGCGCAATGGGCACATGTTTGTGGGCTATTTTCTTCACGCTGAATCTGAGAATCAAGTCTATTTTGCCCCATCACATTACGTTTTTCTCGGTACAGATAATTTCTATTTTCCTTAAAATCATCCAAAATGCAGAATTCACAGGGATTTATCACGGCTTACATATGCGAGTGATATAGTTGAAATATTTCTAACTACCACACAGACACCACATTGGTTCTTGAAAATGACTGCGATACTCGACATTACTTGCACAAAGCAGTAACACAATATGAACATCAGGCAGTTTATGCACAACATCGTAGAAAAGACTTAACACCATATTCAAAAATTGTAAAAAATACAATAAAAAATTAAACAGCCCGACGCTGTCGTTCCTTTTTGATCCAGCTTGTTTGTACAAATATAGATAACATTTCAGACAAAATGACGGTCGTAGTAAATACTGTATTATATAAATTGATAAGAGACTTAGATAACAAACAGATACGAAACCCTCTGATAGAGAGTTAGATAGCTGTCTGTATTTCTGATATGAAGTATTGTAATTATTTACGCTATTTACATTGTTCGGACTGTTGTTCTCATCGTCGTTGCCATATTCACGACGTTTCGGCTGTTGTGCTCTCTGGTCTTCTTCAGGTAGTTGTAATAGCGAACCGACCCTTTATTTAGTTCACCGAGTTTGATTGTAAAAGTTTTTTTCTCTAGCACTGTGTATTACTGGTTCCCATAATGTATTCATTTCTAAGCCGACCAAGCATAGAAATGAATACAACATTGCATCCAAAAATACGGATCGCTGGAGAAAAGAACCCCCCCCCAAAAAAAAAAGAAAACCCAATAATAACAACAAAATTGTAATATGAGCTCTGGTAAAAATGTTTTCTACGATATTAGATTTATCAGTCTCGCAAATTCATAAAGTGATGTCCTCAAGGACCAGTGGATAAAAGCGTTGGTTCAATCTAGTGAGTTGACCCAAAGGGTTGTGAGTTCAATACCTGGCTGCAACAGCGGTAAACAAAAACTTGGAAGAGTTAAAAGGAAACGGCATGTGGAGCTAGAACAATCTACCCCGAACAATCTACCCCGAACAATCTTCCGGAAGAAGTCCGGAACATCGTGAATATGGTAAGAGTCCGAACAATGTAAATAGGGTAAAGGGTTACAGAGATCACAAACATAGATATCAAAGTGAGATAGCTATTTAGCTCGAAAAATATATAAGACCTGTCTCCGTCATATTAATTTGTAACAATCAAAACTTCATTTATTAACGTAATACATTAGTTCAAAGTATTTACCTACTGATTTTCGTTAAAAATTATTTTACATTTATTGCACCCCCCCCCCAAATATATAAGACCTGTCTCCGTCATATTAATTTGTAACAATCAAAACTCCATTTATTAACGTAATAAATTAGTTCAAAGTATTTACCTACTGATTTTAAAACTTATTTTACATTTATTGCAAAAAAAAAAAAAAAATCCCAAAAAACAACAACAAATCATTACCCAACAGAAACCCCTATTCTATCGTCCTCAACCCAGGAAGAACACAGTCAACCAAAAAAAAACAACATTTTACTCAGGTTAAACAGATATAAAAAACCAAAATCGATTGGCTTGCAATTATAAGATCGAATTATTTCAATCTTCGTAAGATCTGAGTTCACTCTTGCGTGAACCTATTTCGCGCGCTTCCTGCTTTTCGTTAGCTCTGGGCGCTTGACTTTTCCACTCAAGAGATTAAGCTTAATTGTTATTTCTGGCTGAAATTTCCGTCATTCGCAGATAAGTAAGTGTGCTTCAAAAGCAGTAACATTCGACACATCCGAATTTATGATACGCTCCCCACTCTACTATATCTCAATTCTCAAAAATTAGAATTCATATAAAATACAAATTTTATTGTAACCTAATTATACTATTTACATTATTCGGACTATTATCCTCATCTTTGTCGCCATATTTACACTCCGGATCAAAGACCACTTGAAAAATTTTTATAAGAGAATGTTTGTCATGGATATATTATAAACTTTTTCTTACTTAAGGTTACTAATTCTATCATTTGAAAGTTTATGTAGACAAAAAAGTTATAATCCGATCAATTTATTCATAAATGGACATTTTATAAAATGCGGCGTGTTACACTTGATCAAAATTATAAGACCAGTGGTTATAAATTGTTAGATCTAGAGTAATTCTAATGTTTGTAGTTCAGTTAGAGATTAGCAATCACTGCATAAAGGTGTCACCATGACTAAAGCAAGCAAACTTACCGAAGTTGAGCGTGCTCGAATTCTAGATTTCCATAATCAAGGTTTGTCACAGCGGACGATCGCAGCTAAGGTAAATCGCAGTAAAACTGTGTTTTGTAACTTTCTAAAGGAGAGTGCGAATTATAGAAACGCAAAGTCTACTGGTAGGTCAAAAACATTTATCCGGCATTGAGTAGGAGAATAGGACGGGTTGTTGTGAAAGCCAGTAGACTTTCTTCAAGTCAAATTAAGGCCGCCACAGATGCTGATTGCAGTCCAGTAACCATCTGATGACATTTCCGACCAAAAGGCGTGGTATTACTCGGTTGGTCTGCTCTGTCCCAACCCGCCATATCCAACGGTCTTTGCACCCACCCATTATTGCATTTTCGGGCGCTGCAAAATATTTTGATGGAGCAAATGTAAAGCAGATTTTGTGGAAAGCTTTTTCACATCGAAACCTGATGAATTTTACTCAAAAGGTATCAAAGAGCCTCTTAATAAATGGCAACGAATCACTGCAAATAATGGTGAATATATTATCGAAAAAAAATGTAATTGTACCTCTTTTTTTAAAGAAAAGTTGATAAATAAAAAGAAAATTATTTGTGACATGGACCCGACTGGAATTCGAAATCGGCTCTTCAATTTCTCAATACAATCGTGTCTGGCCCCCAAATATCTATTGATTGACGGATCTGTTATTTTTTTTTGGGGGGGGGGGATTTTAAGAATCTTTTGGAGATAATGATTTCCTGATATAAGTCTTACTATTTAACCAATAGGTGGGATGAGAAGAGTCAGTTAGTTATATACCATGCGTGATACATGCTTAGGCGATCATGTATCTTTCGATACATGACTGACGAGGCAATTTTTCCGCAGTAGGTTGCCATTTCTTTCTGCGGTAGACAAGTTGCTATCCAAGGCTATATAACCCACTCTGTCGTGCAATTTATCCATAAGTGGGGGGAAAAGAAGAGGATTCATACCTTTCTCAAGGGTATTAGCACGTAAGTGAAAGTAATAGATCTGACTGGAATTCGAACTCGGCTCTCCGATTTCTCAATCCGAGCCGCTATCAATTACTCTCTTCTCCTTCATTGGGAGAAGAGATGGACCCATAACATTCCCGGGGGTATTTGCATCTAAGTGAATATAACGGACCCGACTGGAATTTGATCTCGGCTCTCCGATTTATCAATCCCAGCCGCTATCAATTACTCTCTTCTCCATTGGGAGGAGAAGAGATGGACACGTAAGATTCCCGGGGGTAAATTTGCATCTAAGTAAATATGACGAATCCGACTGGAATTCGAACGACTCACCGATTCTTCATTCCGCACCTTTATACATGTCACTGTCTGCGCATCCAAGCTTACAGGACCTGACATTCCTCAGCGGTTTTGGCTCATCGTTGCTTAACTTGTTGGAAGCGTAAATTCTATGCTAACAGTTTATTTTCTAGCATTTCTCGCTTGTGGAACTCTCTTCCGACTCCATGTTTTAATCTTCAAAAATTGAAATGTAATGTCAATCGCTATCTACTGCCTTTTTGATTACTCTTCTTTTATTCTCGCTCCTTAACAATGTTTCTGTTTTCGAATTCTTCCACACCCAGTAACACTTTGTGTCTTAGTGGCTTTAGTGTCTTACTTACTTGGGCAAACACGATAAAAAAATTAAAAAAACATGGAGGTGTCATATGTGCATCAACCTTTATTACCTGTTACGCCTGTGACTGGGCTTGGATAGTGACAGCCATTTTCTAGAATTGTAGCTTGTGCCAGTCTACGCAAAATTTAACAATAGTTCCCTTAGAATGAGAGAGCTTGACTGCCAGATATTCAAATGTCAATAATGCCCTATTATTATTATTATTATTATTATTATTATTATTATTATTATTATTATTATTATTATCGTTTTGCTTTCTCTTTATTAGAATCACTTACCGGGTCATTACCTGGGACCTAGCGTAAAAAAGAGGATTTAATATCTCAGCCAACCATAAATTTATTTTTCACATTTATGTCTATCAGTTTGTTGAGATCGCCCTACTTTTTTTATGCGCTAATCGTTTCTAGAAGGGCGTTAATTTTTTGCTATGTCTTTTAATAGAGGACGGAACGTGAGACACTGAAATCCGAAGGTGTATTGCGATAGCCAAAGGTGGATTTTTAAAGCGAAACATAGTATTAAGAAATATACAGAACAATGAGTACTGAACTGCCACGTCATATCTGTCGTCCTATAGGGCAGTGAATGCTGTTCAATCACCTCAAAGATGAAGAAAAAACTTGAAGCAACTGAAATCTGGATCTACAGAGGGATGCTGATGATACCAGGAACTGAACATGCGAGCAACGACAAAGTTTTAGAGAAAATGGAAACAGAAAGGAAAATTATACATTAACACGAGGAAGAGACAAATGAAAATTCTAGTGCGAAAGAAGGCTTGGAAAATCTAATACTCACAGGACCGATTGAAGACACAGAGGAAAACAAGGCATGAACTTGAGTAAATGTATGGTGGAACAGGGTTTAGAAGAAATAAAAAAAAAAACTTACAAAGGACAGGAAACTGTGGAGAGCCATAATCGCCCACGTCCTGGGGACGGGAAGGGACAGCTCAACACCGTCAACTCAACATCACTGACTGGACACCGCCGATTGAACAGCAGGACAACTCAGGACTGAGACAACTATTTGAATATTTTTCTTCAAATAAAGCATTTGAAAAGACATTATGTAAAATATGAACTAGTTTTTAGTTTTTAATTATTTTTAATAAATAAATTGTAAAGACATTTATTTTTTTAATAATTTGAAATTATTTTTATATGTCAATTTACATTAAAATACATTTTATGTCAATTTACTTTAATATAAAAATAATTCACAGTTGTTTTTAATTATTTTTTAATAAATAAATTGTAAAGACATTTATTTTTTTAATAATTTGAAATTATTTTTATATGTCAATTTACATTAAAATACATTTTATGTCAATTTACTTTAATATAAAAATAATTCACAGTTGTTTTTAATTATTTTTTAATAAATAAATTGTAAAGACATTTATTTTTTTAATAATTTGAAATTATTTTTATATGTCAATGTACATTAAAATACATTTTATGTCAATTTACTTTAATATAAAAATAATTCACAGTTGTTTTTAATTATTTTTAATAAATAAATTGTAAAGACATTTATTTTTTTAATAATTTGAAATTATTTTTATATGTCAATGTACATTAAAATACATTTTATGTCAATTTACTTTCATATAAAAATAATTCACAGTTGTTTTTAATCATTTTTTAATAAAAAGGAATCGAAAAATGTAAAGCCAAATGAAATAATATTTTTTTTAATTATTTATTAATAAGGTAAATCGTAATGTAATATATGTTTTAATAAAGAAAATAGGAATTCTTATTCTTTGTATGTCAATTAATTTCATTAAAAATAGATTCTTTACGATTTACTTTATTAAAAATAATTAAAAAATGGTTTATTTTGTACATGATGCCTTTTCCAAAAAATATTCACTACTTAAGGTTTTAATCCTTAATAAATTACTTTTATTCGGTTATTAAAAAGGTTTTCTGGTGCTGAGTTGTCTCGGTCTTGAATTGTTCTGGCGCTCAGTCGGCGGTGTTGAGTCGGCGGGGTTGATTTGTCGGTCTTGAGTTGTCCTGTACCCTGTGTAAATGGATGGCTGAACAGAGAAGGAATAGCAGGGGTAGTAAAAGACAAACATTGCTAAGAGCTAAAAAGGACAGAAAGTTATGGAGAGCTATGATCGTCCACGTCCTGAAGGGGCACGGCACGTAAAAGAAGAATAAATATATTGTTGGTTACTGGACATTCGTACCTAATAATATTTTTTAAATGACAGTTTAAGGTATTTGCTGGCCGGTTAATTATTAATGACGTACCCGAAATCAATCTAGATATTTTATAAAATAAAAGTGTGTTTTATTACCTTATTTTTTATATGTCAATTTAGTTGATTGAAAACATTTTTTACGATTTACATATAAAAAATAATTAAAAAAAAAGGTGGTTCATATTTTTCACAATGACTTTTCAAATGCTATATTTCATTAAAAATATTCACTAATTAAGGTTTTAATCCTTAATAAATTACATTTATTCAGTTATAAAAAAAAAATTGTTTTTCTGGTGCTGAGTTGACTCGGTCTTGAGTTATCCTGGCGCTCAGTCGGCGGAGTTATGTTGTCCTCCACCCCCTAAGGGGACACAGCACACGTTAATTTGTGAGACACGGTGTCTATACCAGAGGTCGTAGATAGAATTGGACTTTAAGGGTGTCTGTGTCTTGAGTTAAGTCTTCAATAGCGGTATCATTGGGTGATATTCTCTGAATTGATAACTTCCATTCATTTTTTTTTTGTTTTTGTACTTGGATGGTTCAACGTTTGATTCTCGTTATTGATTTTTCGCCATTTTGTTTTCATAACCACTATTATCGATTGGTATAGATTGTGCGTTTCTTTTTGTTGTAAACAGTAGCATCTACAATCAAAACATTACCAGCACATATATCTTAGGAGGCAGCGAATAGTCCTTCTTCTATATGCCGTGCCGCTTCAGGACGACGGTCATCATGGCTTACCACAATTTTCTTTCTTTTGTAGCTCTTAATATTTTTGTTTCTTTTTGCTATCTCTCCTAATTCCTGTTCGGTCAGCCATTTGCAGAAACTCGTTAAGTAAGTTACGCGCAGCTTTCCTTTATCCCTTTCGCCTTCAATATGTCATGTGTAAAAGTGACTATTGAACTCATCCAAAGACATCTATTGGATCATCCAGTTTAAGCACTGCAATACTCTGAGATTCAAGGATGAACCAGGTAGGATGTGATGTAACAAATGAAAAATACGGCTGGAAGATCTACCAGTTACACTTGAACCATTGCTATCACTTCTGGTTGGTAAACCAGCTGCATCAAAACATTTTATCCAACGCATCAGAAGCTACAATAACTCATTTTGGGCCTAAGATGTAACCTTGTCAGGAGGGAAAACAACTTGCATAATTCAGAGCAGGAGCTAGTTTAAAGGTCCGCAACGAATGCGAAATTTAAGCTAGTTTTAAGATTGAAACAGGAATAGTACAATTTGTATATCATTACAATAAAAATAAAAATAAAGCGTTTATTCATAACAGAATAGGATATATATATATATATATATATATATATATATATATATATATATATATATATATATATAGAAAGAGAGAGAGGGAGGGAGAGAGAGAGAGAGAAATGCTGCATAACAAATTGAGTTTCTTTTCTCCAGGTTTTCAGATAAGACCTTTAGACATCGTGATACCATTTGTCGTAAGAATCATTGAAAAAGTATTTGATTTATGCAGCTATAAAACGAACAGGACAAAATCGTTTCGTGTCTGACTCACTATCTTTCCAACTGAGCAATGATGGGAGGAAAAATCACCCAGGCCTTCAGTAATGGCGCTAACATTCATACTCTGTCTACAAAGTTTATTCAAGAACCATCAAGAGAACAATGGGTAAGCTTTATAAAAAAAGTGAATACTAGAGAGGAAAACTGGATCAGGAGGTCACAACAGGAAGAGGGGTCATCATTTCAACTTAGAGCTAATGAGATCAATTAGAAAAGATCCAACTCAATGCATAAACTTTTGGTACATGTGAGGGTAGTTTCAGCTATGACAGTCCTAAGAGCAACAAAAAAAGAATTGAAATGAAATCGTACGTGACACCTGTGAAGCATCCTGTTACTCTAGGACAGAAAGTTAGAAGTTCAGAGCGGGCGAAGATCATCTTGAATTAGTTATAAAATGCTTCTGGAATGAATGTTATATATATATATATATATATATATATATATATATATATATATATATATATATGTTTGAACTGTTTTTCAATACTTCATAAACTTCTCATCATTAGCTATGATTAATTAAGGATGAACATGTCATTTTCTTTTGCTAATTTTGAAGAGTAATTATACATTCTTATTGCTCAAGGTAGAATGCAATAGTGTTATAAAAACGGATGCTTCTACTGAGATATCTTTAATCATTTCTCAGATATAACGGTACAAATCTTAATCTAACAATTGGATAATTTTGGTATTACACTATTTGGACAATTTTGATGTTACACCCAGAATATATATATATATATATATATATATATATATATATATATATATATATGAAGAAATATAGTCTTAAAGTGTGCTATATTTATGGGATAAAGTGCTCAATATCAGAGATAGAGCGTGTGTAAATATGAAAGTGGACATGGAAGTCAGCACTTAGAGGCGACAGTCTGTTTCATGCTAGTGCAATCGTCAGGCGTCAATATTTATTACTGTAAAAAAATACACAGTAAATGTGGCACAAGGCCAAAAATGGGGGTTGGGAAAGGAAGGTCATCAATTGTCTTAAATTTAAACTTAGCTAGTAGCAAGCACTGACCCAAGCATACAAAACAATATTCCTTTCACCAAAACACCTCATTCATACATACCTTTCTTGCTACAACCACCAAAATACCTCATTGCCTCTATGAAAATCCTAAATAACCCCATATGTACAATAAAGTCTGTGGGGGGCGGGCGTAAAAATTTAACAATAAAATAATCCCTAATGAATATATACAATATGAATACAAATATGTACAAGAAACTAAAGAAAATCATGTTAGTAATTAAACCCCCCCCCACAAATCCTAAATGTGCCAGTAAAATCAATTAACTGGGCGAAATCGACACGGGACTTTGACGATATAAAATACACATTTATCCATCCCAACCACTCACACAAACACGCACTGATTCACACTGAAACATACGAAAAAGATCACACACACGAAACGACTAGTACTGTTATTTTTCTCTGCTATTTATATATATGGGTCAGTGGTGCATTATGGGTAGTCTATTTTGGCGGTTACTTTTGCCGGAAGTCGCTTATTTGTTTATTTATTTATGTCAAATTATTTTGCTTGTTTTTTTTTTATTTTTATTTTTTATCTTATATATTTATTTATTTATTTTTTATTTTGATCGGTCTTTTTTGTTAACGTAGTAAAAATTTGTTTATATAGCTTATTGTTGGTAGTCTATTATGGCGGCCATTTACCGGAAGTCGGTTGTTTGCTTATTTATTTGGGTCAAATTATTTATTTGTTTTTATTTATTTTCATTTTTATTTTTTATCTTATATATTTGTTTATTTGTCATTGATTAAATCTATTTGTTGAATTTTGGGGTGGGATGTTGTGGTTTGTTCTTACTATTATTTTGGTCGGGGCAGTTTTTAATTTATCTATTTGGGTTAATTATCTTTATTTGTTTTTTCTAAACGGCTAGTTTATCGTAATCGGTTGTTAGTTTATTTATATATTTGGATGTATTTAGATCAATTTATTATACTTGTTGTTATTTATTTGTTACACTATATATTTTGGTCTTCGATTTTTAAGTAACGTAGTATATTATTTTTTATTAATTTTTTATTTTTTATCGTTATATAACAGTTATAACTTTCGTCCGTTCTTTTGTTTTGATTTTATTTCGCATATTCTAACAGGTGTGAGTTTGTAATTTGTTTGGAGTAATTTATTTTGCTTATTTTATTGTTGTTTTGTTTGTTCATATATGTATTTATTTCTCTATTTGAAGTTACGTAGTAAAAATTTGTTTTCATGTCTGCATTTTGAGATTAGCTCGGATCTTTTATTTAATAATTTATTTTGATCTGGGAAGGTTATGATAGCTATTTTTTCCTCCAAGCAAAGTTTGCAAGTTTTTGATAGGTTGTTGTAGGCTGATGATTTTTTCCTTATTTTCCAATATATTTTTGGTGTGGTGTGTGTTTTGTTTTTTATTTCCCAGATATAACTAGAAAGCATTGTGCTGTTCGCATATTTACTATTTGTGAAAGACATTTTGTGTACATAATTTCTTTGTTTCCATGGTCCTTCGGTTACTCCTATGTATACTTTTTCTTCATTATCTGCTGATTTTATCGTGGCTTGGTAGATTACGTTGGTAGATTACGTTGTTTTGTATATATATATATATATATATATATATATATATATATATATATATATATATATATATATATATGCTGGTCCTTTTAGTTGAGCACTGTCATAGGTGTTATAAAGTAATTATATTTTGTTTCCTAACCAGTATCGGAATATGGAGCCAATAAACTTTGGCTACGCCACTAAAATCATTATGGTTTCTGATAAAAGAAACTTTTCCCACAAGATCTAGAACGTTAAAAAGAATAATGTGGAAATCTTCTTCTCTAAACGCAAGAACGAGTGTAGCAACTCAAAAGATGTCGAGCTCTATGAATTTAAGTCCGAAAAAACATCTCCATGCGACAAACAATTATTGGATTTTGAGAAAGATCTATTCTCGTTAATAGAGAACATTAAATTCGCTAAATCCAACAACGCGATACAGCAAAAATGCGGAACGCTGTTTCTATGATTAAAAGATCCGATAAAATAATTATCAAAGCAGATTAAACGAAACGGATAAACCTTTAGAAAGGCAATGCAAATATATGCTATAGATCTATTAACAAGGATGTCAATAAATTTTATAAAATGGCATTCAGCACCTGGGAAAATAACATCAATCGGGAAGCCAAGGAAATATTGACTGAGCTAAAAATTGATCATACAACAGGCATTCATCACAGTTAAAGACCTAAAAGCTAATTTTCTAAACAACCCTCAATAGCGATTACTCAACCGAATTAAAAATAACAACAGCAGAAACAGCCTTTGAAAAGGCATGTGATTCACCAAAAATTTCCGATGAATCTATCAGTGGTATAAAAAAACCGAAACCATAGAATAAATTACTAATATAATGAACATTCATTCAATTCGATATTTACGACTTTTATCCGTCCATCACAGAGAACGTAGACACAAACACCTATACAATTCCACACTGTTTGTGGACAAAGAGAAATAACCTAGAGTTTAATGGGTGCATATGAAACAGCAGAAGTATATAATATTGTTGGAATTATGTTGTAGCTATTTAGATATATGTTCGACATATATCGGAATATATAGAGATGACGGTGTAATTCTCCCCTGTCAAAATGGCCGTCATCATATTGTCCGATTGAGAAATTAAATTTTTTAAAGATCACGATCTAAATATTACCACCACCACCAATGCCAATATGATCAACTTTCTAGATGTAACATTAGACCTGAATAATGGTTACCATAAACCATATACAAAAGAACTATATAACATAGCTAAATTCAGTCCAACTTAGATTACACAGCAACTCCAACAACTCCAGAAATACTTGATAATGTTAAAGTTAAATATATAAGGACTTTGGAAATAAAGGCAATCATAAAATAGATTTAGAGTATTTGGGGCAAAAATCAAAGATGAAAAGAACTGATAAGCCGTAAACAGTCGATCCGTCAAATCTACAAACCAACCATTTGGCCTTGCATGGAGTATTGCTGCCATATATGATCTGGAGCCCCTTCTGTTTGTCTCAAGGTTCTTGATAAAATCCAGAGACGCAGTCGCTCTCTCACATAGGTGCCGTCGGCTCCTTCTGTCTTTTTTACAAATACTTTCATAGTAACTGCTCCGATGAGCTGCTTTCGCTGATTCTCAGACTTCATGAATTTAAGCGTTCTACTAGGCTGGCATATTGCTCTCACCCTTCCACTGTCGAAACTGTTAAATGTAGGCGTCTCTTCTACTCCAATAGCTTCATGTCTCGCATTTCTCGCCTGTGGAAATCTCTCCTCTTTTCCTGTTTCCCTGATAGCTATAATCTCGAACTGTTCAAATGTAATGTCAATCGACGTCTCCATATGCCCTGATCCATCCCGTATCCTTCTCGTCATCCTTTCCTCTATCACTCCTCTTTGCTCTCGCTCCAACTCTCTTTAAGCCCTTGCGTGCTAGTGGATTCTTGCCTTTCTTGGGTTGAAACGCTAAAAAAAACAAAACAAAAAAACAACAACACCATTTTTAACTGTAATTGTCAAACTAATGTCGGAAAAAAGTTTCTAAAATTAATCCATAATCACTTAAACCATTCACCAACCCCAAATATATTTTTAACAAAAATATTGTTAAATTAAGTTTTCGCAGCGTTAGTAACATCGATAGATCGATATCCTAGCCTAACAAAGCTTATTCAATAAAGATTTTTCCAACAAAGACACCGTGATTTTTTCTAAAAATAATAGCAAGTATCGGAAGAATACGATATGTCCATTAACCGGTAAATGCATTACCGATAATCTTGTATATCGAAGGAGCATACATTCCGGTAGCGATGTTAGGTTTTACTTTGGTTACAGAAACAGCACTGCTCTCTCTAATTATTACTGGCAATTGAAAGGTACCGGTAACCTTCTATTATCTGGAATATTATAGTAAAGGCAAACTTGTATAACGGAAAAGGAAATACATGTAAAGTATTCTTGTTTGAAAAAATAATAATCTGAAAACAATTAGATACCCCGGGATTATTAAACAAGAGGAATGAACTTATGGTTACATGTAGCTATAACAATAAATATTGACTTAACCACGTATATCAGATTAATTTTAATATTAATCAGGGTTTAGTTTTTAGTGTATGTTACGGTTTGTTATAATTTATTGTTAATAATTACAGCCTATTTTTAATATTACTACTTCTTAAAAAAGATTAAGGAAGGTCCCTTTAATTACATAATTGATGATCTACTACTCTAAATTTACAAATGATAAAATAAAAATAATAATTATGAATAAATACAAATCGTATACGTTCATATGCTAATCCCGGTTATTTTAATTGCCAAATATAATGATTTGAGAAATATAATTATTTTTAAATTAAAAAATAAAATTAAAAAAAAAACAACTATAATCCCAATATATATAATACATAACTGCGCCACCACTGCGGTAAACACACACACACACACACACACACACACACACACGTATATATATTTTAAATTTAATTTACGTAAGGATTAGTCCATAATCAGCAGGTGAATATTGCGTGGTGCATTAACGTTGAGGGAAAATATGTATATTTATTAATATATACTAAATAGCTCTGTGAAATTACATCGAGCATTATTTTATTAAAACCAGCACTTTATGTGGATTATATATATATATATATATATATATTTTTTTTTTTTTTTTTTTTGAACAATAAAAAATATAAAAAAATTAAAATCTTCAGACACACTGGATTGTATATTAATATTCTTTCGTTTTTTATTATTATTTCATTTAGATTCCTCGACTAGTTTCGGCCAACATGGCCATCATCAGGAGGAAAAAAAATTCTGCTTGCTGCTTAACAGTCAACAGCAGAAATGAATGTCTTGATGGAGAAAATTAACTTTTGTCTGTAGTTTTCATTTGTTTTTTTAAAAAATTTTTTAACATTAATTTTGGACAGTCCTTGTGTTGGTCAGTCACTTTTAAGTTGTTATTTATGTATGAATAAATTTAGTATAAAGTGTACTATAGTTATGGGATAAAGTGCTAAATATCAGAGATAGAGCGTATGTAAATATGAATATAAAGTGAACATTGAAGTCAACATTCGGCTGTTTCATGCTAATCGTATATATACAGGTTAGTTAATAACTAATAATATTAGTGGTAAGCATACACATACATATGCAATCATATATATAAAATATATAAATATATATACATACATACATACACATACATATATATATATGTATAAAAAATAATTCCAAGAGGATATGATCCAGGTAGAACTCAATATCCAGGACAGAGTAAGGATATAATAAAAAGGCTTAAACACTAATATTCCATGGTCATAATTTATTCCATTGGAATCATAAAAACGATCCAATTCATCAAACCTACAAATTAAAAAAAAGAAAACAGAAGGTTGTTTTTTCTGTTTTTCTTTTTTCTTTTTGAATTTGTAGATCGGATGAACTGAATCGTATTTACGATTCCAATGGAATAAATTATGACCATGGAATATTAGTGTTTAAGCCTTTTTATTACATATATATATATATATATATATATATATATATATATATATATATGTATGTGTGTCTGTCTGTCTGTGTGTGTGTGTCATATGTTCATCTAGTTGTGCGTGAATCGCAATAAATTTTGACAAAGGACAGGCTAACCTACAGATTTTTTAGATGAATTATTTCTAAGAATTAGATTGGACGTTTTGAATTTTTATAATAGATGTTTATTTTTCTAAATTTCTTTAAATGTAATCTTATTTAATTCATCAAAAACATGGCATGTGAAATTATTGCTATGAAAAACATGAGTTATCGTGCTAAAATGATTTCCTCTTCTGACACATTGTTTTATAGAGAATTCAGCAACATAAATTAAACACTTCTGTACAATAATTTCCCAAACGATGTTGTTAATGAAGAAATAAAATTGGCTTTAAAGAAATTTAGAATATATATATATATATATATATATATATATATATATATATATATATATATATATATATATATATATATATATATATATATATATACCAGGGTCATTCAATAAATAAGGTGAATTTTTCGGTATAAGGACGTCTAATACATAGATGTTTACTTTTTTTAAATTTTTCAACGTAGTCTCCCAGCACTGTCACACACTTTTCCCATCTGTGCACAAGCTTCCGTATTCCCTCAGCGTAAAAATCTTTGGACTGATGTCTCAGCCAGTCGCTCACAACACTTTTGACTTCATCGTCACTTTTAAACTTCGTGCCTCTCGTGAACGCTCTCAACGGACCAAAGAGGTGAAAGTCTGAAGGGGCAAGGTCTGGGCTGTAAGGGGGATGAGGGTGCAGTTCCCAGCCTAGCTCGTTGATAGTCTGCACCGTTTGGGCTGCTGTGTGAGGCCTTGCGTTGTCATGATGCAAGGTGACTCCTTCTGACTAATGACCCCTGCGTTTGTCCCAACAGATAAGCTCAAAGTCCTTGTAATGTCATCCACCGTCACCCTTCTGTTAGACTGAATGAGGTCATTGACTGATTCGATCACCTCAGGAGACCTCACTTCTGTAGGCCTCCCAGGCCTGTCTTCATCCTCAACACTGCTCCGTCCTTCTTTAAACAATGTAGCCCACTTGTAGACCTTTTTTCAATGAAACATGTGGCACCATACACAGTTGACATTCTCCTATGAATTTCAACTGGTTTGCACCCTTCAGCAACCGAAAACTTGATAACTGACCTCTGTTCAATCCTGGAGCATGCTTCTTGGTCGGCCATCTTTGTTAATCGCCAAAACTTTTTTTAATCTGCAAAAGAAATTAAATCTATGTGAAAAAGAAGTAAAACAAAAAAGATAAATAAAAAAGAGTAAGCTTCTATCTGTATTACAAGTCCTTATACCGAAAATGCAACTTATTTATTGAATGACCCTCATACATATATATATATATATATATATATATATATATATATATATATATATATATATATATATATATATATATATATATATAAGCAACCAACCTGCGACTAAAATGAAATCAAATGCTGAATCTTTATTCGCTAAGCCGGGGGCTGGGGCTGTGTTATCGGCTTATCGTCCCCGAACTACACCAGCAGACCAATATTATTTCATAGTTTGTTTTTTTTGTTTTTTTTTCTGGCTGCCCGTTACATGGAACTAGCGTAAAAACTTTGTACATTTATACTCAGCATTAGAAAGAGACACTTGAAAGTTCTCAGATACACGTAATGAAGAAAGAAGGTTTGACGTGTTTGATACTCACAGGACATAATGAAGGCAAAAGGAACAGCAAGAAACGATGACTGATATACCTGACGAGTCCGTACACGTAGATGACAGAATATGCACTGGGAAGGATAGTACAGCGACAAATGTTGCTTAGAGCTATAAAGGATAGGACGTTGTGGAGAGCCATGATAACCAACGTCCTAAAGGAACATGCCGCATAAAAGAAGAAAACGGAGATAACTGATAACTGACATCCATTAGACATGGCACGTGGAACTAGAACGTTCTACCACAGCGAGCGAAATAAAGGGTTCAGTTCGACATTCTGTCCACCTGAAGAAGGCCAGAGCTTACAACAGCCGAAACATTGTGATAAATATGCCAACAAAGATGAGGGCAATAGTCCAAATAATGTAAATAGTGAAAACAATGGTGAACTATTTGTGTGTGTCTACTGTGTTGATTTTTTAAGTGTAGCTGAGATGTGACACAAGGCCGTATTTTTTTCGGAGGAGGCACCCAGTTAGGATTGAATTCACTTTTCAGTCGTAACTGATCTAGCGAGATAAGCATGCTAAGCATTACACCACGTTGAAGTGCCCAATGCGTGGGCCTATTGTGTGTATCTATGAGTTTAGATTCAAATAATGTCTTGGAGTTCTTTGCAATTTCCATGGGAAGGGTAACACAACTGCACACGAACTTGTGTGCACACGCGCGATGTGAGCACATGCACACAGGCACATATACACGCAGACGCACATATCGATGTCTAATGGCTGTCTATTTGTTTCAAAGAATGACTGTCACGTGATCGCAACGCAAACGTTCTAACCTCGTTGACCAGAGCTTGGCAGCTGATATCTCCTCTGACCTAGCTGTAACAGCTCAGTCAGGTTAGAACTGGCTGGTCACATTCAATTCCTCGAATGACAAACTTGTGACCTTCCAACATCGCCGATCGAAACCAGGACATTCACCAATTACGATGAACGCATGTTCCCTCAGGGAAGCCCCCTACTTTGAGCGCTTATTTGGACTTGAACACAGCGCAGACCTCGAGTAGAACTCATACATACGATCCCTCGCTAAAGATGTTGGGAAATAGGCGATTTCCTGTACCGTTCCAGCAGTTACTTCACTACTTCTATCGTCAACGTTTAAAAGGAGCAGCTCAAACTGAACATGGAGTATTTATGCCATATATGAGCAGGAGCTCTCCAGTCCTCACTTTTACCTCTCCAAAAGCGTCTCCACGTCCTTGACGATGACGAATTAGTTTCCACCCTACAACCTCTTTCTCACAAATGAATTTTTTTTTTATTTAACCACCCTTATTTCTTCGTATTACACTGGTGAGATGTAAGTTACCCTCGAGCAACTTCTTTTAGAACCTACCCCATGAGAATTCTTCCCCAATACTAAATCTTAAATTGTTTAAGTCTATGGAAAACCGTTATCTTCCGCACATATCCGCATAAACTCTGTCTTTTGCTCTGTAACTTTTTACCTCGAGTGGCTCTCGGGCCATGTACAGAGTGTTTCATTGTAGAAAAAACACAAATAAAACCTCACGTCGACATATTTACACAACCAATGAAACATACTGGCACAAACATGCATTAAAGAAAAACACACACACACACAAGACACAAACACCTACAGAAGCAGACATGTTTAAATTAAGATCAATAGTAACATTAGCCCTTTCCTTATAAGGAAACATTAGGCATTCATTGATGAGGCAGTCCGTACTTCTGCCGGTTAAGAGTTATAAATTCCTTCTCTTAAAAAAAGAAGATTGCTTCAGTAAAATAGTTTTCTCGAGTCCACAAAGTGTTTATCTCTCACTTTCTACTATCGATAGGATTTCTTTCCACTTCTTTTGGTTAAGGTACTGTGAAACTTCAAAAATTGATTATGTCATCATTCTCCCTTCGAGTTACATGCTCTATCCATTTTAGCTGTTGCTGTTTTTGGAAGTCTTCACGTAATATAACTCTTGCTATTTGGTAAAATTCATTATTTCTTTTGGATATAACGAAGAGCAGTCTTCTTCAAGACCCACGGGGTTAATTTGCTTGAAGCCATTTACAATGATTGATCTGTGATACATACGTATTACATACTTATGGGGCACCTCTAGGCGGTGTAATGTTAGCAATCTTGTCTCACTAGAACAATTAGTGAGTAGCGAGTTCAATCCTTACTGGGTGACCCATACTTTCGGCCTTGTGCCACATCTAAGCAACGCTTGGAAAATCACTATTACTTTTGTATGAAAGTATTGATCTATTCACTATTACTTTTGTATGAAAGTATTGATCTATTCACTGTTACTTTTGTATGAAAGTATTGATCTATTCACTATTACTTTTGTATGAAAGTATTGATCTATTCACTATTACTTTTGTATGAAAGTATTGATCTATTCACTGTTACTTTTGTATGAAAGTATTGATCTATTCACTATTACTTTTGTATGAAAGTATTGATCTATTCACTATTACTTTTGTATGAAAGTATTGATCTTGATATTCAAGAATATGACTATATTTCTAATGTTAATGTTTTGGTTTTTATCGTCATGTAGCTTATTCTATTCTCCAATTACTTATCTTCTATGATACTTTCTTTATAACTGCTACACACCCCGAGTTATTTGAAGAGTTTAGTATTTATTAATTCATCCTTCCGAGGTTTTATGATGGATTCATTATATGTACCATCACTGCTTTTATTCCAATTTCAGACCAGATTTTATGTTTTGAAAAGTTTTAGCTTAAATCCTACTTCTTGGAATAATTGGTAACGGATGTTGACTTTTGTTCAAGGTTATTCTTATACCAACTATGAATATCTATGTGATCAGCGAGATCCCCATCATCGTCGGTAAACTGATCTCTGGCAGTAAAATATGAACGCTGTTTTCTATTGGCATATTCCTTTGTGTTGTGAGCACCTCGAGGCGGTGTAATAATTAGCAAGCTTGTCTCTCTAGAACAATTACGACGGATTAGTGAGTTCGATCGGCACTGGGTGCCCCATATTTTTGGCCTTGTGCCACATCCAAGCTACGCCTGGAAAATCGCTGGGCACCCCGAGGTGGTGTAATGGTTAGCAAGCTTGTCTCGCTAGAACAATTACGACAGAATAGTGAGTTCGATTCTCACTGGGTGCACCATACTTTCGGACTTGTGCCAAATCCAAGCTACGCCTGGAAAATCGCAGGGTACCGCGAGGCTGTGTAATAGTTAGCAAGATTTTCTCGCTAGGACAATTACGACAAAATAGTGAGTTCAATCCTCACAGGGAGCCCCCTACTTTCGGCCACATCCAAGATACGCCTGGAAAATCGCTGGGCACCTCGAGGCGGTGTAATGGTTACCAAGCTTGTCTCGCTAGGACAATTACAACTGAATAGTGAGTTCGATCCTACATTCCCCCTAGTGCCATATCTAAGCTACGCTTGGAAAATCACTACTGCTTTGGGATGTGATATGAAATGATTAAGATCAAACCCCATCTCTTCACATCGGTGCTTGTATATTCACAGATCCTCTTCAAGGAGCTGAATACATAAATAAAATAAGAACTCCCTAGATTTCCAAGAAAGAAAAATGTTATTAATCCAAATACTCATAATATTATCTGTCCGAAAGTGGCATATCGGCCTCAGCTATTTCCCACCGTCGTAACACAGTTTTCCTGTGTCTTTTCTGTAAATATTTTAATGGCAATTGTCCATGGGAATTTTTCTCATCAGCTTCCAAACTTGTTACCTCGACCATATGAATTTAGGGTTAGTATTACTGGGTTCCCCACTGGTGAATAATAGTGTAGGAAACTATTATTTTTAAGAGAGGGAGTGTATCTCTGCATTGACACACACAGATACATTAAAGTTTACCTTTCTTTCTTTTTATGTGCCGTGTCCTTTCAGGACGTAGACGGTCATGACTATCGACCTCCCTCTATCCCTTGCAGCTCTCAACAAGTTCCTCCTCTCTACTTCCTCTCCCAGACCACGTTCTGTCATCCACTTGCTTAAGCCCGCTAGGTATGGCACGCATTGCTTTCCATTGTCTCTCTTTCCTTCTATTCGACGTGTGAGTATCAGATTCTCCAGTCCCCCCTCCTTCATTATGTGTCCCAGAACATTCAACTGCCTCTTCTTGATGTTAAGTATAAGCCTCCGCCTTGTTTGAAACCTCTGTAAGACCTCATCGTTGCTCAGTTGGTCGGTCCTTAATTATATCCTTAGCATCCTTCTGTAGAACCACATCTCTGTCGCCTCGAGTCTTTGAGGAAATTGTCCAACATTTGCTGCCGTAAAAAAGGACATGTTACGTAACAGCTCAGTATTCATTTCTTTGTTACCTTAGTGATCAGATAAAAAAAAATCGCTTCTAATTCGCTGCACTTGCGTGGGAATGATAGATAGAGGATGGGTTTTTTTTGTTACTTAACCGTCGAAAAATGTAGACGTGTTTACTTTCGTGTTTGAAACAGCTCCCCTCTAGAGTAAGGAGCGACCTCACTAGACAATTATAGAAAATGTAAACCTCGCAGCAAAACGGGCTATACAACATAGAATCAATTTGGCACCGATGACTAAGACCTTCCCAGCATGGGGTGACTGAGCAACCTGAAAAAAAATACAGGAAAGTTGGTACAGTTTATTTAATTGTTGAAGTTTTGTTACAGTTATTCGAAACAAAAGCAAAGGATAGAAATTTGGTAGCTTAAAACAGAAGAAAAACAAATGTTAGATGTAGTGTTTAAACTAAAGAATTATGGGAAAATTTCTTGACATTTTTCAATTCACAAATTGGATGTTCATTCATAAAGAGAACACTGACCTCGCCTTGAAAATTTGATAAATGCGGCATTCTGGAATAGCAAATAGTTTAAAAAATATCTTTTAGTTATTTTTTTTGTTTATTCATATCGTCAAATATATAGTTAATTTTTTTTATATGTTAGTTTTTTTTTCAACGCTTTTTTTCGGCGATTTTTTACGTATTTTTTGAGACCATTTTTTTTTTTAGGATAACAATTTGATA
>OZ038476.1:112367058-112419558 GCA_964036315.1 Acanthosepion esculentum | reverse complement strand
AACAGACAATTAGAGAAGGATAATTAGAAGGAAAGACGAAAAGAAAAAAGAAAGAATGCCTAATGAGAACTAATGTGATTTTATGAAAGAAAATAACTGTTATATACTTTACCTATAAACACTAATGGGTATGTCCCAATTGTCATAAGTCGGATAATATGCTGTCTAAGCAGTTAACCACTAGCAGTGGTTTAACTATTTCACGGCGCCGGCTAGTATTGTTTTTTGTTGATGTTATAAAGATTACCATTTCATTTCCAAACTCCGTTTTTGTTATTCCCCATTCAATAACCTTTTCTAGGTTACAGCAATAATGAAAAGAATGAAAGAAAAATAATGAAGGAAAGATAAAGAAAAGAAAGAAGTTAGCAATTTTAGAAAGAGAAACAGAACCGAAACATATATTAAAGAAAGAAAGAAAGAAAGATGGAACGCAAGGATTACTAAAACAAAATTCGTTCTTTTTTCAGTAATCCTCGCGGAAGAAAGGAAGAAAACAGGGATGCCAATGAAAACAAAAAGAATCGAAGAAAATTCGAAATATGAATGACAAAGCAATAAAGAAAGATAAAATGAGAGAAAATAGACATTCAGAGAAAGAGAGAGAGAGAGATAGAGAGATATAGAGAGAGATATATATAGACAGAGTGTGTGTGAGAGAGAAATAAGGGAAGAAAAAGAAAGGTGGAAAAAGAGAAGGAGAGACGAAACAAAAAAGTGAAATTATGAAAGAGAAAATTATACTAAATCAAGAAATGAAAGGAACAATTGAAAGAGTGAAAAAAAGAAAGGTCGGGAAATGAAAGATGGCGGTTTTAGAAAGAAAGAAAGATGTGAGGCAAACATTAGAAAAGAAATAAGTAAGAAATAAGAAAGAGAGGAGGAAAGCATGAAAAGAAAGTAGAAAGAAGCCTGGGATACAGATGTTGAACAGGAATGGGTAGGTCAGAAAGAATATGGAAGGACAGGTTTCAATTAAGAAAGAAAAAGAAAAAATGTTACAGAAAAATCAAAAAAGGGCATTGACAGAGAAATTGGAGAAATAAAAAAATAAGATAAAAAGAGAAAATGAAAGAAAAAGAAAAAAAGGAGAAAAAAAAGGAGAAAAAAGTTTAAAATCTTTAAAAGAAATAAACGTGAAGAAGCGAAATGACTGGTAAGAATGTTTCGAAATTCTAATGGCACAAAAATGAAAAAGAAAGAAAACGAAAGAAAGGAACGGTAAAAAAAATAAAGAACAGAACGAAGATAGAGAAAAGAAAGAAAGAAAGAAAGAAAGAAAAAAAGAAAGAAAAGAGAAAGGAAAGCTGATGAATTTAGAGGCAAATGTTAAAAAAGAATGAATTTCAATGAAGGGTATCTGAATGGAAATTGGAATTGAAGAAAGAAAAGGAGATAGAAAAAAAGAAAAACAGATGAGAAAGAAAAGACAGAAAGACAGAAGCAAAGAATGGAGAATAAAAGAAAGAAAAGTAAAGAAAAAATAAAATAAACAAAATGAATAGAAACAAATAAAGTAGAACGATTCTAAATGAAAGCTCATATAATTAGAAGTCTTTTGAGAAAGAAAAATGAATGAATAAGAAAAAAAATGGATCAATGGGAAAGAAAAGAGAATGAATACGAAAAAAACTGAATGAAAGAGTGCTATACTGTCGCTGCCAACATTTTAGTTTGAACATAGATCGCCATTGAGCAAACACGGGCGAAACCTTATGTAGACCACTTGAGCATAGAAGAAACGCGTATATGGGAGGTAGCGCGACATTTAAAGGATGATTTCAAGTATATCCTCTATTCCTATTCGTATCGTCATTTCTATTCTATCCTCTGTTAATATACGGGCCGCTCTTCTATATACTATTCAATATAATATTTGTCTATTCGGATTACTATACGGGTTACTTTTCGAGCGAGTATTATCGAGCAAGTAGTATTAGTGCGCTTAATATTCGGCGGCGTCTGACACCAGTATTGTTCAACGGCGTAACTATAGTTGTATCGAAGATTATAAAGTCTCCACTACAGCGGGTATTTACGGAAGTGACAACGAGTATTCGTTGACATTACAAAAATCGCAACGAGTGTTCGTTGACATCACATAAGTGGCAACGAGTGTTCGGTGACATCACATAA
This sequence comes from Acanthosepion esculentum, assembly GCA_964036315.1. Lineage (NCBI taxonomy): Eukaryota > Metazoa > Mollusca > Cephalopoda > Sepiida > Sepiidae > Acanthosepion > Acanthosepion esculentum. The sequence goes on along the minus strand of OZ038476.1, from coordinate 112,417,422 downwards.
TTGGCAACGAGTGTTCGGGGACATCACATAAGTGGCAAGGAAATATGAATGAAGTAGAAATTAAAAGGAAGGAATGAGAAAAAGAGAATGAACGAGAAAGTGTGTGAGTGTGTTTGTGAGTCTCTGTGTGTGTATGTATGCCTTTTTCTTTGTGTGTGGATGTTTAGTGCGTGCGTCTGTGCGAGCGAGCGTGCACACGTGCATGCGTAATTGCGCGCATGAGTGTATATGCATCTGTATGTGTGTGTGTGTGTATGGGAATGTGTGTTTATTATAAGATCTAGTTGATGCATGGAGACATTTTTTTTACAATTACAACGACCATCTCTGTATTGAACTGGATCGCCATTGCTTAATTTCGCTGATTCGTACGAGAACCGGTGTTGCATCGTGATATGGCCGTAAGCAAAAGAGGAAAGAATAAAAAAAAAACAAATGTTCTATCTCTACAGAAGGGTACTGATCAAAATGATGTGAATTAAAACATTACAAGTAGCGTGCCTCTTCTTCTATGTGCCGTATTGCTTTCGGATGTTGGGGATCATGGTTATTATATCCACTTACATAAATTCGTCAGGTATTTGGCCCGGGGTCTTATCCTGATCCCTTTGATTTTGAGTGTCAGTTTTCCAAGTTATGTTTCCTCAGGTTATCTTTCTAAAAACTTTCAGCGGTCGCTTTCCCATTCTGAATAAAATTGTCTTTTCTGCTTCCATTTTCCTTAATGTTTCATTGTTGCTTACACGCTCTGTCCATGGAATTCTCACCATCCTGCAGTAAAACCATATTTTCCTCTTTATCAGTGAGGAAATTGTCCAGCATTCACAGCCATGTAGAAGGTTTTGCTATTATGTAGGTTTTGGGTGTGTCCAGTATTTCACCGTCGTCATTTCAGCACAGAAATGTTCACCGCGAGGAAAGTTCACCGTGAGTAAAATTCACCTCGCGGAAAGTCCACCGTAAATGAATAAAAATTAAATATTTTTCATGGGTTACAATTTTATTCATCAGTATTTGGAAAGTTTGTGATTGCGTTAAGAACAAGGCTGGCTAAAGATCCTGGCAACACGGGCAGTCAGCAGCCAAGATGCTTTCATGCTGCCATGACATGTGTTTGGGATCTTCCAAAACAAAAATTTCCTAAAAACATACTTGCGCACGTCCATGACTCAAAACAGGTTAAATTCATTGACTATTTTGTTAATAGAAAATGATCTCGCAAAGAAGATAGGTGTAAGAAGTGCCATGAAAAGATTTACAGATTTCCATACTAGTAAAATATTTTAGTTAGGATAAAGAATGTTTTCTTTAGCTCGTATTAAGTTGTATATTGTAATAAACTCGTTTTTCTACGTCGTCAGTTTTTCTCCTTTTGAAAATTTAAAACAATTATACCTTTCAAAGGCACCGAAGTTCAGCTTGTCCAGGGTGCCAGCAACCCTAAGGCCACTATTGCTTTTCGGTTGCTAATTCTCTTTCCACCGAGACTGAGTACGAAATTCCCTGAAGGCTCGACAAACATGTGAAGAAAAGAAGGCTCTAGCGCATAACGACCGAAACATGATACTACCACCCCGGCAAGCGTTCACATTTCAAGCTCTAGTGTCATTAATATTATGGTCCAGGTTAGGACCAAGGAAGAACAACACGAACACAAGAGTAGAAATAACGAAGATATATTACACGGAATAATAATACAAGATGTGGAAGGTGTTAGTATGACTGCCAGTCTGGTTTGGAGTGAACTACTATCGGCTCGACTCGATTCGTCCCTCTCTCTTGAGAGGCGTAGTATACATAGTGTTAGGAAGAGTTCATTCTGTAGTTATAGGTAAGGACGCATAACAATTAACAAAAAAAATTGTTTTAAAAATCTGTTTCTTCTTTGTTTTTGAAACTCACGAAATATAAACGGTGATAAAAAAAATGCTTCATCACGTGACACTTTAATTTATTGTCATTGCTATAAATAATGTCAAAATAATATCATTCCTTACTTCCTGTCCCATAAGTCGCCAGGGTCATAAGGGCGCTTCATGATGGTTTGCTCAACAAGCAGCCTCTAATTGATCCGGTCATTGGCCATCGCCTGCGTCTGGGTAAAAATTTTCTTCTGACGTTTCCCGCCCATCTCTTTCTTTGGCGTCTCTTTCTCTTTCTTTCGCAGGACCAGCCAATCGCCCATGATGCCATCATTCCACCCTGTCATGTATTTCGGATCTTCCAAAACAAAAAATTCATAAAACATACTTGCGCTCGTCCATGACGCAAAACAGATTAAATTCTTTGACTATTTTGTTAATAGGTGTAGAAAATGCCATGAAAAGATTTGCAGATTTCTATGCTAGAAACATATTTCAGTTAGGATAACGAATGTTTGTTTTTAGCTTGTATCAAGTTGTATATTGTAATAAACTCGTTATTCTGCATTTTCATTTTTTCTCGTTATGAAAATATAAAAAGAAAATTATACTTGCAAGCGCAGCAAAGTTCAGCTTGACCGGGGTGCCACCAACCCCAGGGCCGTCATTGATTAAGCATGAATAAAGACAATCCGAAGCCATACTTGCACAGTAAACGACTGGAGAAGCGCCTCAAAATGAATGGAAAGCCTTTGTTACTTCTGCTGGGCGAATTCGAAATTACAACGAAGATAATTGTATTCCTGACTACTTGAGGGCGATAGCGCGCAGTATCCGTTATTTGAAATCAAAGTTTTAATTATTAAATTAATTAAAATAATGGGTATAATTTCAGTTGTTAGAAACCTAAATTTTAATTATTAAATATGAAACCAAATTTTTAATTATTAAATTAAGACAAATAATGACAGTTATTATTTACTTTTGCCTTATTTAAAAATATTTGAGATAACGTTGATTCCGAAAATTAAGAGCCATTTAAAAATTGTTTAGTTTTCATCAATTTACGGAGGGGAACTTTATGCGCGTTGAACTTTCCTCGCTGTGAAATTTCAGCACAATGAACTTTCCATGCGGTGTATTTTCCACGCGGTGAACTTTCCACGAGATAAACTATCCTCGCGGTGAACTTTCCAAGAGATAAATTCCCCGACAGTGAGCCTTTCTCGCGTTGTACTTTCCTTGCGGTGAACTTTCCTTGCAGTGAACTTTTCCCACCGTGAACTTTCCGCACGGTGAACTTTCCCCGTGGTGAACTTTTATCGCGGTGAACTTTCCGCACGGTGAACTTTCCCTGCAGTGAACTTTTACCACCGTGAACTTTCCCCGCGGTGAACTTTCCGCACGGTGAACTTTTATCGCGGTGAACTTTCCACAAGGCTAACTTTCTTGTTTTGAAAATTCCTCGCAGTGAATTTTCCTCGCGCTCATTTGAAGGCGATGAAAATTCCAGTAAACTGTATTGGGCGCTCTTTTCTTTGTTTCTAACGAATAACTACAGTTTATTAATAGTTTGTCTAGCTTTATTCGTAAGGACCTCGTTCGCTCTTTCAATGTTCCCTCAGATTTCGCCATCGCATTGTACATCTTCACTAAAGACACTTTCCAGATATTAGAAGCAAGATTAGTGATTTAAAACATGAACTGACTGAGTATTCATCGCATTAGAGCGGCCGCTACATGACATGGCCAGAACTCGAGTTAAGCGATTACTTTCACCTGAATGCAGACAGATTCAATATTCAAGTAAATGTCACGATTTTGGATGGTGATATTCAAGGTGTACCAAGCAAACGTGCATAATGCTATCTAACTTGCGGTTTCTGCTCCATTAGCTTTCTGTCCTACCTTTCAAAAAAAATCTTTCTCGCTTTTCACTTAGATTAGGATTTGTTGCCTTCGATTCAAATATATTTCTTCTTTTTTGTACCGTGTCCGTTCTGGATCACGGTTCTCCACGACATTCTCTCTTTTGTAGCTCTTAGCAATATTTGTCTCCTTACGATATGTTCAACTCTATAATCTTTATTTTTCATAATTTTACCCCAAGCAAAGCGATAATGCCACAAAAACGAAATATTTTTTTAATTAATTTTCACCCTATAAAAGGCCCAACAGCCATATCAGGTAGAGATTTAGTGAGTTCGAGCGGTAAGATGGATAGGAGCAGTTTAGGATTATTATATGGGAAAGATAACGGTTAACCCAATGTATAGACAGGTCATGATTGTCGTGGTCGTGAAAGCATCCTGTTAAGATTACGGACCCACTAAGAAGCGGTTGTAGTGAAGAAAGTGTTCGAATGGTACTTATATCTCGAATCAGTGTATGCGGTGTGGTGGGTCTTAACCGCTGAGAGTTAGTGGGACTAAGGAATGTAGGCCGCCTGAATGTTTTCCGAGTTTATAGCAATAGATTATCGACAGACTTTCAACATCTCGTCTATTGGAAAGAGGAAATATGTTAAAAGGTAATTCATCACCCACAACACAGCGTAGATGCGTTTGGGTTCAAGACTGGAAACTGACATCTGTCCAGCTACATGCCCAGATATGGCAGTAGTACTCCATTTTTAGCTTGATTTGCCTCTTTAGCAGGAGAAGTTATGTACTTACCGGGGCGCTACAGGGAGTCGACAGCTAAAGAAAATCAGAAATCGTTGGGGAAAATGAAGAACAGGTTTTAGAAAGACTGAAGCTGGCAAATCATGTTAGATTTACATTATAGAAGATAGTAGATGGCTGGGGATTAGGAAACCAGATGAGCGTCCCAAAGCGTGGGGCCGTTGGTAGATATCATGGAGTCGGAAATTCGTCACCAGCTGTGCTGGTCAAACTCTCTGCATCCGGGCAGAGACGATCCCCAGACGAGGCTATGCCGAAGGGCAGAATCTCGTCTCGGGAAACACTTACCCGACCTCGTTTTATACGAACTATACGGGGAAATTTTGGATGATCCACATTAAATTCGGCCTCATTTGACAGCGTGGGGCGGTTGGTAGATATCCTGCAGGTGGAGATTCATTGTGGAATTCACGTAACTCAATTCTAGCAGCTGGCTACTTCTTCTAGAGCCCGCTAGCGAATCTTATATGCGTTGTTTTTGTCCTAAGTATTATCGTTCATTACCAACCTTCGTGTGATTATTCTATTCAGTTAACTTTTCAAGGTTACATAACTTATCAACCATAATCTTCGACAATGAAATGTTAACAATTGCATATCGAAACCTGTTACGTTTGGTAATCTTCTGTCTCGATGGCCCAGTTAACAACTCTTAACAGAATTCTATTCAAGCAAGGACCATATTGAAGCTTCCACGAGATCCCCACAAATAACAAAACTATATGTAACGTACCTTCCCTCTGTCTTTTCTACAAATATTTTCATGTCTACTAATCTGACAAGCTTTTTTCCGTGATACCCCGACCACACGAACTAAAATGTGGAACTAGACTGGCATCTAGGTCTCACCATTTTACCGTTGAAATAACAAAATGCAACCGCCACTTCTACTCCGACAATTTCGTTTCTGGTACTTACCGTTTATGGAATTCCCTTCCGATTACTTGCTTCCCTGATAACTACAATCTTCAACTTTTAAATGCAATGTCAATCGCCATCTTCTTTCTTCTTGAATCTTGTCCATCTTTTGTATTATATTCAAGCCTCCCTATACTCAGTCTTTTCTCTCACTTCACTTTCTGCAACCCCTCCTGCGTTTTAGTGGCATTCTCGCCTTGCTTGGCGCATAATGATTAAAACAGAATACGAGGGTCATTCAATAAATAAGGTGAATTTTTCGGTATAAGGACTTCGAATACAGGTAGAAGCTTACTCTTTTTTTATTTTACTTCTTTTTCACATGGATTTAATTTATTTTGCAGATTAAAAAAAAACTTTGAGAGTTTTGGCGATTAACAAAGATGGCCGACCAAGAAGCATGCTCCAAGATTGAACAGCGGTCAGTTATCAAGTTTTCGGTTGATGAAGGGTGCAAACGAGTTGGAATTCATAGGTGAATGTTAACTGTGTATGGTGCCACATGTTTCAACCAAATAAAATGTCCACAAGTGGGCTAAATTGTTTAAAGAACGACGGAGCTGTGTTGAGGATGAAGACAGGCCTGGGAGGCCTACAGAAGTGAGGTGATCGAATCAGTCAATGACCTCATTCAGTCTGACAAAATGGTGACAGTGGATGACATTGCAAAGACTTTGAGCTTATCTGTTGGGACAAACGCAGGGGTCATCTGTCAGAAGGGGTCATCTTGCATCATGACAACGCAAGGCCTCACACAGCAGCCCAAACGGTGCAGACCATCAACGAGCTGGGCTGGGAACTGCTCCCTCACCCCCTTACAGCCCAGACCTTACCCCTTCAGACTTTCACCTGTTTGGTCCCTTGAAGGCGTTCACGAGAGCCTCACGTTTAAAAGTGACGATGAAGTCAAAAGTGTTGTGAGCGACTGGCTGAGACATCAGTCCAAAGTTTTTAACGCTGAGGGAATACAGAAGCTTGTGCACAGATGGGAAAAGTGTGTGACAGTGCTGGAGACTACGTTGAAATATTAAAAAAAAGTAAGCTTCTATCTGTATTAGAAGTCCTTATACCGAAAAATTCAGCTTATTTATTGAATGACCCTCGTATCATTTTCCATGATACGCAATGTTCTATATATTTCAACAATTTCTGCCCAACTTATTGCAAAGTATTCACAGCTCAACGCCAAGTCATAAATGCCAGTTCTCTGAATCCTGACTTTATAGTGTATCTCTTGTCGACAGTGTCGATATGTGTACTTGTTATTTTTCGAAACATTTCTGTCTTAATTGTCTTGGTGTTTGTTTGTTTTTTGCTTACCAACAACATGGCTAATGCTAATATGAAGAGGAACGATTATATCAAATCAATATCTCAGTCTGAGGATAGGAAATTTGGTTCACTGTGTCCTGCCAGATGCTTTGTAAACATATCTTGGAGATTAAAAACAAAAAACCAATTCAGGCCAAAAATATCCTGGGAAATAAGGAAAACAGCCTAAAACAGTAAATCCAAAAATTGTAAAACACCAACACAAACTACTAAATAAACGAGCAGAACTCATCTCAAATTGCAGACAAGAAAACACATTTTTACTACGTTACTTAAGAAACGAAAATTGAAAAGTGACAGGAAAAACAAAAATAAATAAAAAATGAAATAAATAAACAAGAATAAGGATAATAAATTAATTCAAACCAATAAGAAAGCAAATAAACTAAGTGAATAATAAACAAATTAACAATCAACGAAGAAACACAATAATAAAACTAATAATAACAATCAACAATAAATATTAAAAAGTTAATAAAAACATTATTAATAGTAAAAAAAATGCATTCGGATCTACAATTGTTCCCACTCAATAGCCACTAGAATAATTTGAAACATAACCGCTACAGCACACCAAAATAACCGTTAGAATAATACAATAAAATCCTCACTAACCTGTACATATATATAATAGGACAAAAACACAACGCACATGGCGTGTCGACTGCATTTAGCATGAAACAGTCGACTTTGACTGTTGATTTCAATGTTCATTTTTATATTTATATACGTTCTATCCCTGATATTGAGCACATTAACACATAAATATAGAATACCTTAAAACTATATTTGATCATATATATTACTCTATCTATCTATCTATCTATCTATCCATCTATCTATACAAATACACACACACACACACACACACACACACACACACACACAGAAACAATTGACCATCTTGTATAGTAGGCTATGATCTTTTTTAGCCACCCTTGATTGCTGCAATTTTGGCTTGTTTAATAGCGTCTCTTTTCTCAGACAATACCGTGTTAGTATCAAGCTACTCTCATCTATGAACAATAGTTGACATATATCTTGTAATGAATGAAGTAAGGAAGTATCGGCACATCCCACCTACCATCACCGTTTGCATCGAACCATTTCTTTTTCTCTCCTTTCATCGTCGTTGCTACCCTGTGAGCAACGAAAGCAACACCTTTGAAGCTAAGGCACGTGACCGTATTGGAACGAACATCGCCAAAAAGTATCTACGAGTAAGAGACGACCTGCGGGCAACGAGTCGGGAAGACGTGTTCTTACATCTGTCTCTCTCTCTCTCTGCACATAAGCTTCAACCGTCTAGACTTCGACAATAGACCTTTTCATAGTCAATTCGTTTGCCGATGCTACCTTCCATTAGTGTAGACTCGGTCTTAGTCCAACTTTCTGACCTAACCTCCTGTCTAGAGCAACATGCATATTCGTCACGAATCTCAGTATCGAACGGACCTTACCTGCTGCCTAAACAACAAGTAAGTCAGAATTCCACAAGCTTCCACACGTGGTACCTATACTTTCTGGATCTCTCCCTTTTTGGTCTATACTTCTTACAGGCAACGAACGCTTTTGCAGCTCAGTAATGTCACAACCGACCGAATTAGTTCTGTCACTAAGTTTGTTCTGATTTTTCCTTTACTACTAAAAAAAGCATTCTTAGGTAAAGTTGCCTCCCTTATACTGTTTATTAAAAAAAAAAAAAAAAACGAAACTTTTCCATGTAACATTTCTCCGCGCTTTGGACTATTTCTTCTCCAAGGACACTTGGCGCCATTTGGTTGAATCACCTTTCCAGAGACCAAGAACTCTACTTTGCATTCCCCTCCTCTGTTCCACCCTGCCAAATTTGTTAAAAACATAATTTACATCTTGTTATGACTTTTCTTATGTAATGGTGTTTGTCCACTTTTTACATTGCTAACTTGTCATGAACCATTGATGTTCTAAGAGGATATCAAAATACTCTTATATGGAGAAGTCTGGTGGTTTGACACAAGGCCATTCGCAAGAAACCGCATTATACAACCAGGCTCCTCCTATAGAAGTAAGGAAATTAGTGAATTTCAACAAGGGCAAATAATAGGATGGCATCAGTGTAGCAGGTCAAATATAGAGAATTTGCTAGGGTTATCATCAAACGATTAATAATATTTTCAAGAAATTTAATGTTGAAGGCCATTGTATATGTGGAACAACGTTCAGGAAGACCAAGCATCATGTCTGAGCGAACGAAAAGGGCACCGAAGAGGGAAGTCATCAGAAACCGTCGTCAGTGCGTCGAAGATGTCGCCAACAGCATGGAAATGTCGCCATATGCGGTGAGAAAGACTCTGAAAGTGCTAGGCTATCAGAGTTGCAAGAAGGAAGCCGTTGATTTCAGAGGTTAACATGAAACTTCGCATGGGCTGGGTGAGAGAATTCGAGAGCAAAGATTATGAATTTTGGCAGTTGGTCAGATGAAAGTAAATTCTGCCAAGATTCTAATTCGAGATTGGTTTATGTTTGAATAAATCAGAATGAGACTTGGAACACCGAATGTCTACAAGCGACCGTGAAACATGAAGCCATTGGTGTAATGGGGTGGAGCGCTGTCTGGTTTGGAGGGAAATCGGAGCTGATTCTTGTTGACAAGCGGTTGAATGGTCCAAAATGCTGTCAAATATTAGAGAAAGTACTACTCCCACTATTTGAAACCAATCAGATTGACAAGAATGTCTACCTTTTTTAAGAAGATGGAGCGCCATGTCACACGAGCAAAGGCCTGGAAGGAATCGCAAGGAATCAAGTCACTACTATGGGTAGCCCACAATCCTGACATGAATCCAATAGAGCACGTTTGGTAGCAACTTGACCGAGGATTTCGAGAGCGTTCAACCAAAATTACGTCGGTGGCAATCCTTAAAGAAACATTGCTAAAGGAGTGGCAAAATATGGATCAGACTATTGTTGATAACTTGATCAAATCCATGAAAAATAGAATACAAGCACTGAAACTAGCAAATGGAGGACCTACTCCATACTAGTTCAAAATCAGTTTGTTTATGTTGAATAGGGTTTACGTAATTAAATTTTGAAATTGGATTTAGTTTATTTCTCTTGGCTAAGAACTTTTCTTAGGCCACTGTATCAGGTTGGACAGTGTTATCATCCACTGAATATAAAACCGGGCGTGATAAATTGGGCCAATATCCGCACTGGAAAATATGCAGGTTTTACGGGAAGGAAACTGCAAGGAACTGGTATGAACATGAACCAGACACGGTTACACAAATGACAGCTGTAACAATGTTGTAGGACTTTACTACACACGTAGAACAGTCAAAGATAATTGCCGAGACATTGTGATCAAAGATCATAAAAAGAGAAACTGTTTTCTTATTAACAAGGCGGCCCTACAGATTATAATATATCTTAGAAGATCTACAGAAAACTAACAAAATACAAGAGTCTGAAAGTAGAAATCTACAAAATGTGGCACATGAGGACATCAATAATGTCAGTTGTGGTTGAACGGCTCGGATTGATTGGAAAAGGTTCCGATAGACTCACATAATGAATTCCTGGTAGCTCATGCCATAATGAAATACAAAAAAAATTGTATCCACAAACACAGCTCACACATTAAGAAGAGCTTTAACTGTTAACTATATGTGATTGAGGATTTTAAAAAATATGATCAGTGGAAAATGTCATGAAGACATCTCTGACCTTAGGTCTCTGTTTGGGATCCTGAAGGAAATAATAATAATAATAATAATAATAATAATGAGGGTGAGGAAGCAAAGGAAAGGAGAGAACATGACCAATAATAATAATAACGAGTTTGGGTTACCAGGGAATAAGAAGAAGCAGAAGGAAGAAGAGAACAACAACTTAACAACAACAACACCACCAACAACAACAATAATAATAATAATAATAATAATAATAATGATAATAATAATAATGAGGGCGGTGAAGTGGCAGAGAGGAAGAAGAAGCAGAAGGAAGAAGAGAAGATTGGCAGCATTAATAATGGTGGTGGGGTAAAAGAGAAAGATAATGCAGAAGGAGGAAGGTACTACTAATACTACTACTACTACTACTACTACTAATAATAATAATAATGACGGTAAAGCAGAATGAGGGAGAAAGCGTCAGCATTACTAATATCAGTGAGTGTGAAGTATCAGAGCAGATGACGACAAGAACATCGGAAGCAATTATAGAATATGTGTGAAATGGCAGTGAAGAAGAAGAAGAAGAAGAAGAAGAAGAAGAAGAAGAAGAAGAAGAAGAAGAAGAAGAAGAAGAAGAAGAATGAGAAGGAGAAGGAGAAGAAGAAGAAACGTTATTAATGTGGGCGAGTGGTAAAGAAGAAGAAGAAAGAATCAAACGTAGAAGAGAACGCCAACAGCAATAATGGGAAGAGAAATCGATTTTTGAAAAAAAAAAAAAAGATCAAAGACGAAGAGACGGTCTTCGAAAATAGAGAGTGCAAAGACAAGTGAATTGTATTCTTTTTGTTTTATTTCTCTATTTTTCCTACTAAAACCATCGTATTTCGGTAAATTGCTTCGAATGGAACGAACTACTTTCTGCGAGACGATTATCCCTGAGTCAGAAGATAATGGTAATAACCGACACTTTCAAAGCCTACGTCTTTAACATTATTTTCTGTTTTCCGAATCACACACACACTGCAGATAGAAAAGGGTCCTAGCTTCCATATTTATACTCTTTTCGCTACTAATCTAACACTGAAGTTCAATGAATGAATTCCTTATTAATATATTGTGGCAAACAAAGAAATCAGCTATCAAGTTTAAAAAAACAAGTATTCTTATATTTACGAAGAGAGTAATGTACTTTTTAGAGTAATATCTGTGGACCTTCTTTTAAGTCCCAAAATATAATTGAATGTCTCCCGGTTCTAATATGCGAAATTTGACGTATCGCCTTGGCGAATATTAACAAGTAACATTCGATCCCGCATTGAATACTGTTGCCATATATGGTCTTATGCTCCGGCCACACCTCGATATTTTTTTAAATCCAAAGAAGTATCTGTAATTTAATGATCTGTTAACTAATTCAGCAAGAGAGGATCTTTTGGTTTAGCAAAGTTCAAATTACTGCTTATAAATTATAATTGGTTAACAGCACGTCAGGATAAATGACGGTTTACGTATGATATACAGGTACGATTCCTGTCGGAGGACGCATATTTTCTGCGAGATTTTTCGAATATTCAGGCCGGTAAATGTAATTGATACTGTTTAATTAAAACAGAGCATTTCGAAATCCAAAATATCTATAACATGAGCTATTCAAAGCTAGAGAGTTGTGTCCCTTGAATTGTTTTATCAGTAGAAGCAAAGATAGTGTAATCCGAAAACAATCGCAGTACTGAAAACTTGTGAATCTTAAATTTTATGATTGGGATTCCGGTTCCAATTCGGAACGCTTTTAATTTGCTCACGGAATCGGTCTGATTCCAAAATGGTATGATGTGTTGGGGTACGGCCTCTCGGAGTAAAGTTGAAAAAGTGTGACACAATAACACACACACACACACACACATATATATATATATATATACACACACACACACATATATATATATATATATATATATATATATATATATATATATATATATATATATATATATATATATATAAGACGAAAAACCAAAGAGACAGAGTGCCGGAATGTTATGAATTTTGGTTTTTCTCACTGGGCAGACACAAGTCATGTGTATAAACGCAATAGATAATATATGAATATGTGTGACGAAAACTTAGGATGTTAAAGTGTGTGATAGTGTATGAGTGTGTAAGTAAAGAAATTCTTGTAAGTGTAGGTGTATGTAGGACGGTAACGTTAATTCATGTAAGTTTACAAATGTGTATGTGAGGGAAGTCTGCAGATGTCACCGTCGTATCTTGACGGTGAAATGTAGCGATATGCTGCAAAATAATTTTGTATTTGGTCGGGTTTTTATATTCTCGTGTATGTGTGTGTGTGGGTGGGGGAGTTTGCGATCGTCTACTCTGCGTGGGTTGGTGAAACAAAGTAAGATATTGATATAATTTAGCTTTACTAGATTTAACATGCGAAATTTTGAAACTCAGGTAGTCCGGGAACTATAGAAAAAGCTTGCCAGTACAGTAACCATGGAAATATTTGAAGAAAGACAGAGAGTAGCCACGTCCCGTCGGCGAGAAAGGGAATGAAGCCGATATTCCAAGTCAGGATCGATTATATTGCAGATCCTTCTTCGGATTTTGTCAAGAAACGCGAGATGAGTAGCAGGAGCACCTCACCAGATATGGCAACAGTATTCAATGCACGGACGAATGTAGATTTGCAAAATGTACTCTGACGATAAAAACCTTCTGGAACGACAGAGTTATTGATTCGATGTAGTCATTTTACTTCACTTCAGTTAAAAACCTGTGGCCAAGAAAGTGCAGTGTGTTGCTCTCCATGTTGGTGGTGGCTAAATCATAGCAGTTTCGTGTTGGAGGCATTAAAATTTGTGTGACATTTTATGCCCTAGTTAAGCACAGATTGGAGGTCCTTTTCAAGATCAGCGAGCAGGTTAACTTCGTAAAATCTAATGGATTTTCTATTGAGACAGGAGCAAATAGTATGCCATCAGCATAAATGCCCGCATGGGAACTGATGACATCAGGAAGATCATTGATCAAGATCAGAAACAGCGTAGGACACCAGCGTTCGTATGAAAGGATCTGGAAGCCAGCTAGTTCAAAACGACCTTCATTTCTCGATTTGATGCGAAGGATTGGATTATATCAAACAAACATTCAGTAATACCGTAGCCATGAAGCTTACGTAGAAAACCAGCGTTCCAAAACCTGTTAAAAAGCCTTTGAGTTATCTACATCCACAGGACGACTTTCGCCGTTATTATCAAGAGCTTGATATACATATTCAGTGATGGCTGTTAGAAAATCAGCGGTAGATCTGGCAAAACGGAATCCATATTGTTTGTCAGAGAGTAGGTCGTGAGAGTTAAGATGCTTTATCACTTCAGTAATGATGAAAGCCTCGACTACTTTGCCGAAAATCGGCAGGAGACTAATAGAGCGATAGTTAGAAGAGTCAGAATGTACTGCTGAGTTCTCAAAAGCAGGAACTACAGAGGTGGATTCTAACAAGCAGGAAAACGGTGACAATAATTGTAGAGTTTGGAGAAATCTGGAGCCAGCTCGGGAGCAGATTTCTTTAGGACAAATGTCCCATTTATATATGAGTATATTGATTGATTGAGTTTAATATATTCAGTAATGTTGTGGAAGAAAACAAGATCCTGGATTGCGTGATTAAATGTATGGTTTGAGTGATCAAGTATTATATTAAAAGAAACCATTTCAATAGTTAATGACATATCTTCCTAGCTAATATGGATTTTGAAAAAGACTTGCTACACACTTTATTTTTTTATAGCTGTTAAATGACTGGAAACAATCAACCTCCATCCGCTGTTCGAACTCTTTTCTTCTTTCTATTTCATATAAAAAATAAGGAGTGGCTTTGCAATGTCAGATAAGAAAATTCTGTTCCATTTTTAACATCTCGCCATTAAAGAAAATGTCGATTTTTGACTGATAGGGGATATTTTTATTGGGTGATTGAATATAACACAATAACAAGTGCATAAAAGATAGGCTATCAGACAAAAATTAGAAGCTGAAAATAGCCAGCAGCTTCTTGGTTGAAACGTTGTGTCAGCAATAAGGTCTGTAAGAACTGAAGATAAGACCACATAAATTGAATAAGTCAAATATATGCTAGGTAAGATAAATGCTTCTTTTTTCACCATTAGTCTACAGACGTAATTATTAACTTAAAATTACATAGAGTCGGATAAATAAAAATAGATGTGACAGACTGAGACGGAGACAAGAATTGTTTAACAGACAGACAGCCAGCCAGATGAAGAAATTACGATAGGTGTAAACAAACCGTCAAAATAGGTGTGCTGCTTAGTTTCCGGTTTGGAAAGAAACCACAGTGTTTATGGCCTCTTGTGTGTGTCAAAAGAAGAATAAAGAAAATTACAGACAGCCGAAGGATCTAAGTGATGACTAAGGAGAAACGAGATAATAGGGACGGGTAGGGTCGAAATCAAAGAAAACAGACGACCATTGGCAAAAAGGAAATGTGAAAATAGTGACAAGGGGAAAGGAATAAAAGAAAATGGAGCAAAAGGAACTAATTGCAGAAGGGAAAATGCAAATGGCCGACAGAAAGAAGAAAAGGTAGTTAAGAATGTACAACACCGAAAGTAAAAATTTTAATAATTAGAGTTGCTTAAATTTATTTTAGGGCTTACGCATGGGTAAAAAGGTTGAACACAGTGAGCTTGCCATCAATTTAAAATTCCTGAAAGATTCCCCAAGTGATACACTATTTAGGTATTATTAACGCCTTTATCCACTGTGCTATGTGTCATATGGCACAGTGGATAAAGTCGTTAGTTAGATCCAGTGACAGGACCTAAAGAGTGTATGTTTAATACCTGGTTAAGGCGGTGGAGAACTTTGAGAGCAGAATTAACAGGAGATAACTAATATCCATTAGACATTGCACGTAGATCTAGAACAGTCTAGATCCACGTGAGCGAAATAAAGGGTTCAGTTTGACATTACAACCACCTGAAGAAGGCCGGAACGTACAACGGCCGAAACGTTGTGATAAACACGGCGTCAAAGATGAAGACAACAGTCCGAATATATGTAAATAGGGTACATAATAATTCATCTCAGAAATATTGACAGATCCCTAAGTGATATATGCTAAATTTAATCTTAAAATAAGGAATTCTCAAGATTTCAAAACTGGCCTTTTTCCTGGCACGAGATATTTGTCAAATTATGATCATTTGAATTTATTCAAAACTATTTTATTTTATTCGGTGGAGTGAGCCCGGCCATTCCTGTGTGTATCAGGCCAGCCATTACGTTCCTGCATCGATGTCGAAAGGTCATTAGGGTGGCAACCTATGTCACAACATATGTCAATGTAGGTGGTTGATCAGTCCGACTTGCGCCATGGGTAGTTGTCCAAAGCAGTACATCAGTGACATGTTCTTGTTTTGATCGCCAGCAATGTCCTGCTACGCGCATTCTATGCTCGCGTAACATTGTGGAACAAAATCAAAGATATTTCGATAGAGTTCTGATTTATTTGGATGTTGTTTCAAACAGATAAATATAACTTTCAGCATCCGAGTGTATATTCCACCAAGCTTACAATCAAGGATCTGTCTATATCTCGACCAAGCATAGAAATAAAAAAATAGGCAACCAGTAATAAGGTGTGCGAGAGAAAAGCAATAATAACAACGAAAATTGCAATATGAGCTCTGGTAAAAACTTATATTGATAACAGTAAGATTTGCAATATGAACACTGGTAAAAAAAAAAGGTTCCTGAAGTCATTAGTTTTATAATACACAGAAATTCTCCTCAAGGAGACATGGCATAGTGGATAAAGGCGTTAGTTAGATCCAATGACAGGACACAAAGAGTGTGAGTTCAATACCTGGTTAATTCAGTTGATAAATTGGAGAGGGGAATTAACAGGAGATAACTGATAACTAACATCCATTAGACATGGCACGTGGAACTAGAACTGTCTACTCCAGCGAGCGAAATAAAGGTTTAGCTTCGACATTCCACCCACCTAAAGAAGGCCGGAGCGTACAACGTTGTGATAAATATGGCAACAAAGATAAGAACAAATAATGTAAATAGTTTAGACTCAAGTTAATGTCCAACCAGTGACATCATACATTAAGACTGCTTCTATAGTGGCTCAAAAGAATCTTCATTTGAGGTTGTCCGGTAGATCAGATTTACAGATTACATCCATATTATTTAAGGTAACCCAGGCTTTAGCTATGCGAATTTTCACATCCTTCTTACTCGGGTTTATTTCGTTTCTTAGATATAAAAAAACTTTGCACAGATTTTACGCTTCGATCAGTAAGGCTCAATAAAAAACTGTCTGTTCAAATCTAGCACGTTTTTAATCAATTATTTTTTGGTGATCAGTTCGTGATAGTTTCTTTATCAGCCTCTTCTTATCATGGAAGCTGTTGGAATCTCGTTGAAATGAGTGACAGGCAGAATCCTGCAGACGGTGGAACATTGTGCATGCTTCTCTTTGCAAGTTTTCCAAATTAAACTCGAATATTCACCACAAACGAAACACCGTTTGCCTGAAGAGATGACAAACAAATTCGAGACGCGGTTTCGTATCTTGGTTGGTTAACACATAATTCACAGTGTTGAAATACATAATTACTTTCCGATGAATATTATTTATTTATATGAAAATAATAAGTAATATATATTATTTTATAATAATTTATATGAATATATATTTTATTATAATTTTAATTATATATATTTTAATTGATATATTTTATAATAATTTATATATTTTATAATAATTAATAGTAAATATTTATTTTTATAAAAAACTAAAGGAGAATGTCGTTGATTTACAGAGCGATATTTTTCCTTGCATTATGTCAATGTGTCGATAATTTTTTGCTTTGGCCCTTATTCTTACAACACGTTGATAGCTTATCACTACACTATCCTAATTTTATGACAGTTGTATGGGTGAATTACACAAGTACATACCTTCAAAGTTACAAACTGCTAAACCCCGTATACTGACAAGTCTTACTAACTGTTGTGGATTCCGGGAATGGAATCCTGCACAAATAAATCAACAACGCCAGTAATTGAGATAGAAAAATATGTGTATTAAACGTAAGAATAGAAACTTGAAGTGAAGATTAGTAGTCCAGGAATGCGGGTTAGTAGAAAGTATATGTACAAGTCTCTGTAAGTGAAGCCGTAATTATATCTCTCTCTCCCTCTCTCTCTCTCTCTCTGGACTCTCGTATAACTGTCTGTGAACACCCTGTGTACTGTCTCCGTATCTCTCACCCTGACTCAACGTATCTCCACCCTGTAGGTATGCTCTCTGTCAGTATAATTATAATTTGGACGAGTCCATCTTGTGTAAAAGAGGTCTGCCCCACAACACTAACTTTATATTCCGGAGATGGTTTCTATAGTTTTATCGGGCCGGGTTTATCACATCTTTCCCTGCGGAAAAAAAAACGGCTGTATGGGCTTGTGTGTTGGTCCGGGAAGAGCGCTTGCAGTCTGGTCTGAAGGTATGTCAATGGCTGGCATTCATTGAAGGCGTTTAATACGGTGACAATGTACTACATCGTAGCATTGTGTATGAATGGATGTAGACGTTTAAAATTGGCCAGACAAGCGTGACGCTCGAAGAAGGGGCAGGACGCCCTTAAGCCACCGCCACTGACGAGAAGATTCAGCAAGCTCGAGATATGGTAATGACGAACTGGCTAGTTATCATCGATATGGTAGCATGTTCTCTGTAGATTCGGATCACTGCTGTTTCATCCTCCTTGGGACACACTGCAAGCGGAACCGTCAGGTTCACACTGTAACAGCAGAAAAAAAACTGGCGCAATCAAGCTCAAACACCAATCATATATCCACAATCGTACCAACTGTAAACACGCATGAATAAATGGCAGGGTGACAAATCTAAAGATATGTAATGGTGAAGGAGCCGATTATTTTTTTTTAACTTGTCTTCGTATATTATAGTCAAGCCTGAAATCAATTCGCTGAATTAAAAGAAAGTATGTTTTATGACGATTCAGAAATTTATAAAATAATTACAAACCAAACTAGTTACATACCATCACCGCCGATCAGAGCCCAAACTACCGCCAGTGACTATGAACTGATGTCTCCTTGAAGAGATACCGTGCCTTGAGAGAAATTTGGGCCTCAAAGTCCCACCTAACTCAAGTCGAACTCTTATATTGCTAAAGATGCAGGTAAAATGATCGGTGACCTGTACCGCATCACTAAGTACCTGACTTCTCATGCTATCTTCTACCTTTATAAGATCCAAATCATATCTAACATGGGGCGCTGTTTCCATATTTAGACGGGAGCTGCCCTGTCCTAACTGCCCGGTCTTGCATAGAATTCAAAAGCGTGCAAAATTATTTTCCACCCTGCAACCACTCTCTTACAGGCAAAATGTGGCATGTCTCTCACTGTTCTATCTCTACTTGCATGGAAAGTTCTCGGACTAGCTACATTTCTTTGCTATGCCTGTTCTAACAGTCAGGGTCATGATCCGATATGCCACTCATATTCTAATAAACCACCACATCCCCCTCGTATTTCAAAAGAGCTTCTTCTCGTGAAACATGGCTCTTTGCTATCGACACCCAATTAAATGTTTCCTCGATCAGTGGAATCTTGTCCCAGTCTAGAGTTAACCGTTATCTTCTCCTCAGTCAGTTATGTGCCATGCTTAGGCGATACACACTGAGGCGATCATGTATCTTTTGTTATATAACTGACGAGGCAGTATCAAAAGAGACATGACATGGCATGTTACCATTTCTTTCTGCGCCAGACCATTTACCAACCAAGTCCATAGAACGCGGCCTGTCCTGCTATTTACCCATAGCAGTTGGGGCGGGGGGGGGGGAAGAGCATTCATATCTTTCCCAAGAGTATTAGCACGTCAGTCAGTCAGTTATGTCCCATGCGTGGTACACGCGTAGGTGATCATGTATTTTTCGATACATGACTGACGAGGCAGATTTTTCCCCATAGTAAGTTGCCATTTCTTTTTGCGGTAAACCAGTTGCAATCCAAGTCAATCCAGGTCTGTCCTGCTATTTACCCACAGGTGTGGGGGGGAGCAGAAGAGATTCCTCAATGGTATTAGCACGTAAGTGAATGTAATGGATTCGACTAGAATTTGAACTCCGATTCCTCAGTCCGAGCTGCTATCCATTACTCTACCGTTCCTCCACTATTTTACCCTACTCTCCATATAAACTGCCTCTTAAAGTAACCCTCTATCTCGAGTGGCCCCCGGACCTTGTACAAGTTGAACCTTACTGTAAAAAAATATTGAAAAGAAATTACTTCTTCAGTTAAGAGCTGTTGTTAAAGAATCTATGTTTAATCCCGATCGTAATTTATATAAAACTGCGCCTATTTACGAGATGAAATTGTATGAAATGATGTGCCAAACATTTGATATTTCATTAGACATGAAAACTGATATTGTCAAAGTCATTACAATGCCAATCTTTCCTGTAGCACGTTCCGTGACATAAGTTTTTAGAGATTATCACATATTTGAATTGTTTGTACCCTTGATCCTTTTTGAAGAAAAAAAAGGTTACGTAGACTTAGTTTCATGATCTTTAATGTTATGAAATTAAAGGCTTAGAGATATTCTTTAAGAAATATATTTCCCAGATCCCTCTTCCGGTTAAGTCAGGGCGAAAACACCAGTTCTGCTTCGATTAACGAAATAGCGTCGGGGCCGGTCAGTACTTATTGGGAGAACCGCTTGGGAACACTGGGCACTACAAGCAACCTTCTATTATCCAAAATATGTTTCGGTTGTAAGTAGTCCACAAAGGGTTGATAAGCCGTAAAAAATAAATTAATCAATTAGCAGAGCTTTCAAAACATTCTCCTACTAAAAAAAATGGTGCCATATCAGAATAGAGGGTATTTGATCGATGCCTGAAGGCCATTGACTAGTGCTGACCTCATGTAAGGGGAAAGGCTTCACTAATACACGTAAAGGGTTAAAGTGAAAGACTATGAGGAGATTTTAGAAGAAACCGGAACCCCAATCCTAAAAGCTGCCCACGTGGAAATTACTTATCAGCAACGAAATTCATAGGGAATAAGAGGGGTTCGCTAGGATGCCCGTAGCACGGGGGGGGGGGGGGGCGGGGGTCCTAGTCATAATGGTTAGAACTTGTGGAAATAAAGAATGTAGTTCTGTGCTGATATGTTAGGAGAATGCACCATTTGAAGATGTCTGTTTATGGCTGCGTGTATAACATGACCACACAATTTATGTTTAACGTAAAATAACACAAGACATGAAATACAAGAAGGAACAAAAAGTTTTTAAAATAATATAACGTTTTATTTATTTTGTGTATTGATGTGCATGTGTAGAAGTTAAACTTCCATTGGTGTTATGTCCCTTAGACTGTGAATATTTTTACCTGGGCTCACAAATGTCGAAATAATTATAAAGCTGAGAAATGCTGAATAAACTGTAGCTTTAGAAGAATGTTTCAAAGAGAAAACTTCTTGTTTCTTTGCTTGGAAATATTCTGTATGTTTTGTAATGTAGGTTGGAAAAGTTCATAGGTGCGTGCATGCGCGAATATGCTTTTAACGTCTGACCGAGCATGGTCGAGATGAGAATCCTTAATATCACATCTTCGCAGGAAGATTAGAGAAGAGAAAGCAGCAAGCTTGTGTCTGCTCTTTATAATTAATATAATCACGTGGCGGGAAAACTTGACTTGGTCACGTGCTGGAAAAATATTGGCACGTGGGTGAATTGTCCACTTGTTTATTGATCAATTGGAATATTTCCTGAAAAATATTTACTAAGCTGAGTAGGCTCTCTGATCCACCTTTTGCACAAAAATGTCCAAAATTCAACATTGATAAGAAAGTGGTAACGGGATGCTACAGCTTGTCTGAGCATTTTCAATGGAAATAGCGATAGAGCAGTGAGAGGCTTGCGTCGTTTTGTTTGAAAGAGAGGGGTTGTAGGGTGGAAAATTATTTGTCGGCCACAAGGACGCGTAAACGATGTCAGGCTTTTCGGATTCGTTATTGCGAATCAGAATGTTCTACTGTTAATGCCATAATAAAATTGCAAACAACTGAATACCTTTAGATTTACACTAGGTTCATCAAGATCGCAACCAATAGCCTATACAGTTTAAGACTTGTACTATTTCATTTTTTTAACATTTCACCACAAGCAAGGTAGGAGTGCCAATAGTACGCAAGGGGTTACATAGAGTGAAGGTAAGAGAAACGATTGACGTTACATTTAAATATTTGAAGATTGTAGTTATCGGGGAAGCAATTGAGAAGAAGACAGTCCCACTGTCTGGAAGTGCGAGAGAAGAGGCCGTTGGACCAGAAGAGACGCTAACAGTTAACTGTTTCAAGAGTAAATGTATGGGATCTAGATGCCAATCTTGTAACACGCTTAAATTCATATATTTCGGGCACCTGAGAAAATAGTTCAGTGGCCATGAAAATATTTATAGGAAAGACAGAAGGAAGGCGCATTACGTCTGTCAGAAAGGGACTGCAGTCGAGACGCTAGGTCAGGACCAATCGCATTGCAGATCCGTTTTTGGATTTTGTCGAGAACCTCGAGATGAACAGCAGGGGCGCCAGTCCGTATATGTCAACAGTATTCAATGCAAAGACGACTGGTAGATTTGTAGATTTCAAGAATGGTCTCAGACAAGAAAAACCTTTTTCTGACACGACACACAGAACCAGCTTTCCTCGCGGTAGATGTAGCTATTGATTTAATGTAGTTGTTCCACCTCATGTCAGTGGAAAATCTGAGGCCAAGAAGGCGCAGTGAGGCGCTCTCGTGAAGTCGATCATCAACCATGCTGACAGGGGAGCGGGGAAGATTCTCTATAGTTACAAAATACGGGGAAACTAGCAGTATTTAGACAACGTATTAGTACACTGAATATCCTCTTTGACTGTTCAATACGTTTGTAATCTCGCATGCAACCGATCGTCAAGCTACTGAATATCAACCCCTGGTATATTGATCTGCACATAGTAAAGGTGTTTTTACTCCATATATAAGAGACAGAGCTATATGAATTTCAACCCGCAACGGCGATATCTGTTCGGTCAGTGAATGTCGAGTTTCTTCATCATTACCAGTTTGAGATGGGCTAACATAACGAATCAAACATCGACCCATCATACCTTAGGCTCGTTTTAATTTGGGAGAGGTCTGGCCAGTCTGCCACCCAGGGATGTTGCATAACGATTTGCAGAGCATTTTGTATAGCACCCGTTTTATGTGGGAGAGCATTATCCTGCTATAAAAGAACATCACCTGTTCTGTAATCATATAGCACTGCACACCATAACATCAGGTGATGGGATTATGCGTCTCGGAGAAATATAGTCAATCAAATGTCACTCCTCAGGTTCCGACGCATAATTAAACGGCTCTACTGCTTCTTCTTTGTACCGTTTTCTTTCAAGTCGTCAATGACCACGGCTCTACACAACATCCTGTCCTTCGCAGCTCTTAGCAGGTTATCATCCTCTCTATATCTCCTAATCCCTGTTCTCCGAATCATTTACAAAAGCTCCTTATGTAGTTCTTTTTCTTGCTCTCAACGAATCCTGTGAGTGTTAAATTTTCTAAGCCTTTTTACTCATTATGTACCCTAGAATACTTGGTGTATTCTTAAATTCATGTTATTCGCAGCCTCCTTCTGTAGAACCGCATTTCAGTTGCTTCAAGTCTCTTCTTCATCTGTGAAGAGATTACATAACAGTCCAGTACTATTATTTATTTCTAACGAAAGTGTCCTCTTTCTAAACTACATCCGGCATCATGAACTGTGATCGGGAGATTGGAGATTTTGAGAAGCGGAGAACCGCTTCTTAATTGCTATTGTCCACTATATCCACCTGGGTGGTGGCACATGCTAAGGTTTCAGTTAAAGGCCAAATAATGAAAACCCAATGAAAACAATATGAACACATAAAAGTAAATTTTCTTAGTAAAAATACCAGCAATACATTTTAAGGTAAAAAAATAGCAAAAATACATATTTATAGTAAAATTGGCAACAACACATTTTCAAAGCAACATGCCTAGCAATACATTTTATCAGTAGTTTAAGGTATACAATTGCGTTCAAAATATATTTAGTTGAAGCCATAAAATTGTTTAGAGCATCTAGATTTCGGCATTAAATAACACATAGATGTTGATATGCCGCGAAACAAAACCAAAAACCAAGACGAAAGAAATATTCCATGATAGTCAGCCATATGACTACAGCATAAAATTCAAATCCCCTCTAATAATTATGTCCGACAAACACATGTATATGCATAAAAGCTGAGCATCATCTACCATGTATTCAACTGTGAAAGCAGAATAACATATCATATTTTATTACTTCAAAGTTCTTAAGAAAATTAGATCCCTGCATTAAATGACCTATAAGGAGTTGATATGCCGTTAAACAAACAAATCAGGCAATCCTGATTCTTAATACTTTGCTTAGTTTTTGCATGGCATCTTCCGATATTCCAATTTCGGTGTCGCATATTTCGTTCTCTCTTAGCACACTTCCTAGACATTTACATTTCTGCACTTGCTTGGTTTTGGTGTCTCTAATTCGAAGTTCGTATCTTGAGCGTATCGTTTTGCTTTCAAAATATCAGGACCTAAATATTAGTCAGCGCCTTTTGATGTTTCCTAGACCCCATTTGACCCCTAGCCATTTTCTTCTATGTGACCCATCTCTGTTGTAAAAAAAAAGAAAATAGACCCATCTAGGCACAACTAGAAATTCCATGTAACAGGAAAGACATTTTATTTACAAAAGGAAAATATAATAGAATACATATCATCAGTTGGTCTTGACAGACTATAGATCTGCGCCCCCAAAAGTTATGCTTCAGCTACTGATGGAAGCGCAGCGTCTGTTATGGCTGTACGAGTCCACACGGGAGAAACAACCTCGTTTGCAACGAATGTACGTGAAGACACACTCCGCAGATGCAAGCAAGTTTACTCCTGAAGACTTCCCCATGAATGGATATGGTCACAAGTTAGCGGAGGTTTAAATTCAGAGTTTCACCTCTCTTAGATGAACTATCCTTACAGGCTGACGAGTTCCGTCTAACCGAATTATATATATATATATATATATATATATATATATATATATATATATATATATATATATGCATATATATATATATATGTATATATATATATATATATGCATATATATATATATATGTATATATATACATATATATATATATATGTATATATGTATATATATATGTATATATGTGTGTGTATATATATATATACATATATATATAGACAAGGATAAACACACACACACACACACACACACACACACATATATATATATATATATATATATATATATATATATATATATATATATATATATATATATACCCGTTTTACCAGCAAAATTGTACAAAACAGCATAATTAGCCATCCTACAAAATGTTTGATATCTAAAAACACTAAACTGAGTTTCATTTTTCACGTTTTCAGATTAGCCATCTTGACACCATTTGACGTAAGAATCGCTGAAAAACTCTTTGAGGTATTCTACTAGAAAGAGTATAGGTTAAAATAGTTTTGTGTCAACCCCCCCAATGTCTTAGCTAGTACATATTCAACACATGTCAAAAACCGCATCGTCGTTCAGGGGCTTGTGTTTTATCTTTCCCATCCGTTTTACTCTGCTCTCTAGAATTCGGCCGTTCCTATCTATACTTTCGCCATACAAAATAGTGCTCAATGGATCATTAACTGATAAACGTTATGATTGTCTCCTGATCACCTTTTTTAATTATAAATAATCGTGTACCCGTAACTGCAGAGAAGTATGATTAATTTGTATCAGATTCTCTGGGATGAGGAGTTATCATTATTTACACGTGGACTATTGTGTCTATTTTTACTTTTTCATGCCAAAAGTTCGTCAACTGAAATCTGAATAATCGGGAAGAAATCTTAACTCAGTCATGTTTTGTATTAAAATGTCGCCAATCTTATGTCGATAAACATATCCAATATTACGCAGTTTTACGAAAGAGGGAAAATATTTTTGAATCTTAGTATATATACTAGTGGATATCAACATAAGTAAAGAAAAAATATCACCTATGATTAACATTTTTGTTCCGACAACGTTTCAGTGGTTTTATCTTCCGGCCTTCATCACGTGATTGCCGATTAGGGCAACCTTCAGAGAATATTGAACTAAACTCTTTATTTAATCTATCAAGGTATATTGAGGTTGTTTCTATGAATATGGCTCAGAATATCTTGTCTAGTACTTAATTTGGATAGCTCTGGTTGTTTCTCTCCCCGTTTCCACTGTGCAGAGAGGCTAGGGATACATTTCTAAGTTCACACCTAATTCTCCAATGTGGCAACAGCCCGGTGCATTAAAAGCTTGATTAGCGAATTTTATGACGTAGTAACTCCGAGATCAATCCCTGGTCCAGACAGTATACGAGTTCATATAATATCAAGTCTTGCTGATCAGGTATAAGAAGGATTGACATTTATAATCAAATCAGGCAGAAAAAAAATTATTTTGTAGGTTTGCAGAGTTGAAAAATATATCACATACGAATTAATTCTAATTGGTAGTTCAGTTTACTAAGTTTTCTAAAAAATAGTCGGTCAACCATTCTCAGCTTCACTGTGATCATCGCTCAAACGATCTTGGACAGCTGACTAACTCCTCATATCTAAGTTGCATTTCAATACAAAACATGTGAAGCGTGTCTTGGACGAGTAAGCCTGTTTCAATCCATCCCTTTCCAGATCAGACAAGATCCGATGTTCTTCCAAACTTCAAAGACATCTTTGATAAAGGACACAATGACATCGAGAGATCTCTGCCATAGCCGTTGGTTTCATTTTAAAAATAGCTTCGCCAATCGATGTCGTTCCGTCAAACTAATGTCGGCATGCATAGCCAAGGAGCCTGGTCTACATCACTGTGGCAGAAAGTAGAAAAAGTGGATTCATCTAACTATTGAGAGGATTTATTTTTAATCCAGACATGCCCTCAACAAAAAAAGCCTTGTGGAGTAACTGCGGGAGTTAGTACTGATATAATAGGAGGGACAGATGATTTTGATGATTACATTTCTACGGCTAATCAAGCATTTGTTATTTAACACATGAAAATATTTTAGATGATAACAATTTTTATATGCACACACACACACACACACACACACACACACACATATATATATATATATATATATATTTATATATGTATATTTGAGGAATCGAGGAGCCGAGTTCGAATTCCAGTCGAAGCCATTACATTCACTTACGGAAAGGTGTGGATTATCTTCTTCTCCTTCCAGCAATGGATAAATATCAGGACAGACTGGGTTCTATAGCCTTGGATGGCAACTGGTCTAGGAGAAGGACAACTCTGAATTAAAAACCTGCAGAGGGTCGTTTCAGAAACTTGTGGCACGTAGTGCACAAGGTCTCTGTATTCGGCCCTTCAAAAAGTTGTGGATGGTGCTGCACAAAACCTTCACCACTATAATATCATGTGCTGGTGTCGGGCTGTCGGTTTCTAGGAACTGATTCGCTTGACCCTCATACGCCGAATACGACGGAAGAGTCGAATATATACATACATATATATATATATATATATATATATATATATATATATATCCATCCTAATCCAAGTGTGTGTGTGTGTGTTATGGGATCTTACCTGTAACGATAATGAACTCTTCCTGACACTATAAAGACTGCGCCTCCCAAGAGAGACGTGTAGAGAACGGAAGTGGAACGAGTCGAGACAATAGTAGTTCACTCTAAACCAGACTGACAGTCATACTAACACCTTCAACTTCTAGTATTATTATTCCGTGTAATATATCTTTGTTATTTCTACTCTTGTGTTCGTGTTGTTCTTCCTTGGTCCTAACAGTGGTGCGAGGATATTGGACCATAACAATATATGTATTACTCCAAATGTTATTGCAGTGGGTAGTTCTAGTTTGAAATAGACCCCAAGTTTTATTTATTGAACAGTGTTTACTAACTTTATTGGCCTGTGATTTTGAAAAATGTAAATAAAACGTCTCTCTGGCGCGAATCGAACCTGCGTCCTCCTTTAGTAGGGATTATTTTAGTTTGCTTACTGCATGCTTACCACTCGGTCACGAAGGACTTCAAAGTGTCCGCTCTAATAACGTTTGAAATAAACCGTTTATTTCTTTTGAAATATACAAATAACCATATATCTATACACACTCTCTTTTATATAAATATGTGTGTGTGTGTCCCTGTGTATCTGTATATATACATATATATATATATATTAGTTTTTATGTGGGATTTTATATATGTGTGCATGTGAGAGAAAGTGAGACACGGTGTGTAAACAACGAGTTTCTCTATGAAAAAGAATAAAATATGGTGTGTAATAAGTAATTCTTGTAAAAGGAAATCGAAAATGGCATTCTGTATAAAGAACATAACAAATATAAACAAATTGCGGGACAATTACCATATTTGACAGCATATAAAAAGCACAGTTTTTTTTCCTGACAATAAATAAGAGTTCGTCTCTATTCAATATGCAAAAGAGAGACACTTCGGCGAGTGTGTATTCACCATTCACGACATTACAATAACGATATTTCCGGCTGATGCCGTTTTAAAACGGAAGAAAAAGGTGTCTTTTATATAACTATGCGTCTTATATGTCATCAGATTCGATGAGTCGATTTTGAAAAGTGTCGACTGAGAAGACAAAATAAAGAAAAGGAAAATATAGAGAAGACATCGAGTAGCAGAAAAAAGAAAAATCAAATAAAAATATCCCGAAATATCAGTTTGATGGAAATCTTCCCAACAATATTGACAAAATATCTTACGCTGAAAATCATTCTACCTTCAAAGGATTTTTTTTTATTTTCTTCTTTTTTCAAAGCACAAGATCGGGTAGGGTCGTGAGGGTGCAGCGCGTTTGAGCACCTGACTAGCTCCCTCCACAACTCTCGGCTGCGTTATAATGTTTTTGACTTTGCGATGGATCTTCCAGTAACAATCCTGGCCAACGACTGATACAGTATAAGATGTGGCTAATTTATTCATCCATGCGTACTATGTCATGGGCTAACTATACATGGTGAACTTTAAGATGGTGTCCTCAAACCTGAAGCGTCGATATGGTCCCTGACTCTTGGTCGTTGACGATGCGTTAACCTTTCAATGTAGGGAGAGTTTCATATATATATATATATATATATATATATATATATATATATATATATATATATATATATGTGTGTGTGTGTGTGTGTGTGTGTGTGTGTGTGTGTGTGTGTGCATGTGTGTGTGTGTAAGGAGCGCATTATTCAAGGAATTGATAGTAAGTTAATGTCTCATTAAGTCTTGTTAGCGAAGTGATTTCACCATTAATCACATTGACATTGATATTTAATTCTTTGTATAATTTGTTTATTTATCATAATAAATATAAGCTGCACACAACTAATATATATATATATATATATATATATATATATATATATATATATATATTTATATATATATATTTATATATATATATATATACACATACACGCATATATATATATATACACGCATATATATATATATATATATATATATATATATATATATACATACATATAGATGTGTGTGTGCGTGTGTGTGCGTGTGCGCGTGTGTGTGTGTGTGTGTGTTTACGAAATGTCTGATGATGAGCATTCTAATTCTGACCTCAAATTATTAACAGGACATTAATGTTTTTCGGTTTGAGTCACATGTTCGGATGGGGTTGTCGATTTGCTGCACAACGGAATGACTGACCAGCCCCCTTCATTCTGTCTCGGTGGCGTTCCAATATATTCATGTCTACGAAGGATATGCCGGCAAAAATCCAGGTTGATGAGCGATCCGATACGAAAGCTGGCGAGGTGTACATTCATTCGCATCATATCTTGGGGAAAGCACACCTGGCAGAGATCAACCACAGCTGATGTCCTCCAACTAGAAATCTCAACTTGATCAAGCACACGTGAACATTCACGCTGCGTTAATCTCGTGAGAGTCTACCCAGTTTACTATCAGCATTCAAAATATTTGTTTTCGTATAGACTCGAACGAATACCACTGGAGGAAGTGGGAAATCGTCTCAACAAAGAGTAAGTATCTATTTAATGATACATTGTATATTGTTGTTTTTATTGTAGCTATTCCCCTGAATACATAGCATTGGCAGAAATGACTTTAATCTTTTTACGGAAATTAACCTGTAATAAGTGTTAAGTAGCTGTGTTCCAAATGGACAGATGTCTCAATTACTCTTCACAAATGCAATTAAATTTGTTTTCTTTGTTGTTTTTTTTATCTGGTGACATTTAAAATCGGAAGAATTAAATGTCAAATCATTTAATTGGATTCTTGCGAAAATCTACTTTTTTCTAATTATGAAAAAATAATTAAGTAAACTGATGATCTTAGACATTGGACTAAAGTAGATTCATCGGATATTGAAGCAATTTAAAACACACAGCTTGATACTTAGACAAAGAGGTTTCCCATTCTATGATCTGTGTCTCTTCAGGAAGTTGGCGATCATGGATCTCCACATTTCCTTTTCCTTTATAATAGTTAATATTTTTTGTTTATTTTTGCCATCTCTCCTAAACTTTGCTCTGCCATCTATTTATTCAAGATCGCTAAATGCCTTTTGTTTTTTTTTTCTGTCGATCTTGTCTTCAATCTGTCCTATGAGTATCAAATTTTCCAAACCCTCTTTCCTCATTATGTTCCTTAGAAATGTCAACCGTTGTTTACTGATTTTATGTATAAGTGTCCATTTTGGCTCCATTTTCTCTAAACCTTCGTCGCTGTTCAATTGTACGGTCCATTGTATTCACAGAATGTCCTTCTGTCGAACCACATTTCTGTTACCCAAGGTTTGTCCTTGACGTATATACTGTATTTTCTTGAGTACAATACGATCCTGAGTTTCTGAAGTTAAAACAGGGAATAATTTACAAATAAAAATGAATTTTAGAAAATTTGTCACGTATTATCTTTTCAAATCTCAATGTCGTGCATAGATTTCACTAAAATATTTAATTTATCGCGATATTAAATTTTAGTGTTTCTTCTCGTAATTTCCATTTCGAAACTCATTTCCAGGGAAAGATGTTAACTAGATATTCGCGGTAATACAGTTAAGGTGTTAATTAATCTATCATAACATTCTGTTTGGTATGAATTTATTATATTTCTATATATCAATAAATTTTTAAAATTAAAAATAACATAACTTTCATTCAGAATGAAGAGAGAAAAATTCTTAAAAAAAAGAACATCGAAATATAAATAAATGTTACCTTTGACCTGAATAAAAAAAACGGACTTTTTATTAGTTTCTTACTAGGCTTGTTTCTTGCCTTCTCAAATATGTTGTTGTTGTTGTTGTTGCTGTTGTTGTTGCTGTTGTTGTTGTCGTTCTTTTTCTTTTTTTCTTCTTGTTTTTCTTGTACTTCTTCCTGTCTTCTTCTTCTTCTACTTATTTTTATTCTTATCCTTCTTGTCCTTGTCCTTGTTCTTATTCTTGTTCTTTTTCTTCTTCTATTTCTTCGTCTTCTTCTGATGGTTCTTCTTGTTCTCCTTCTTTTTCATCATCTTGTTTTTCTTCTTCATGTTCTACTTGTGGTTGTTGTTCTTCATTTTCTTCTTTTTCTATTTGTTGTTGATGTTGTTATTTTAGTTGTTCTGTTATTCTTGTTCTTCTTGTCCTTTTTGTTCTTTTCTTGCTCTTATTCTTGTTCTTTTTTCTCCTATTTCTTCTTGTTCTTTTTCTTCTTCTGATTATTCTCCTTGTTCTCTTTCTTTTTCATCTTGTTCTTCTTGTTCTACTTATTCTCCTTCCTTTTCATCTTATTGTTGTTCTTTTTCTTGTTTTTGTTGTTGTTGTTGTTGTTGTTGTTCTTCTTCTTCTTCTTCTTCTTCTTCTTCTTCTTCTTCTTCTTCTTCTTCTTCTTCTTCTTCTTCTTCTTCTTCGTTCCCTATCCGAACTCGTTCTTCTTTGGTTATTTTGTTCCAAAATTTACTAATTTCCTTCTTCAACAGAAAATATTTTTCCAACGTGTCTTTCCAGCTCTCATGCTGCATAAAAATGGCCGACTTAAATCTTTCTAATTTATGAATGCCAGAAGCTAAAATCTTCAACCGTACTTTCGTCTCCATGGAAAAAGAAAAAGAACAATAGTCAAAAACAATGAAATGAAAAAATACTGAGACAATTAAACCAAACAAAAATAACAAAAAAAAATAAAAATAAATGCATAACTACCACACTCTTTTCTTTCTTTCTTTTTTCTTACTTTCTCTTTTTCTCACTTTCTTTCTTTCTTTATTTGTTCGTTCGTTTCTTTCTTTCTTTCTTTCTTTCTTTCTTTCTTTCTTAATGATCTTGTTTCCTCTTCCTCTACATTATTTGCTACAACTATAAGAGCGGACCGAAAGCAAAGCATTTGCCTGAAAAATATTCAGCAATCAAGTTGGATTCATTTGGTTAATTTACAGAGAATAAGTTTATTTCCGTTTTGCATTGTTGACGACAGAAATCCTACTTACAAAATAATTACCCTTCAAAATAACTGCCGTTCAAACTGGCGCATTTTTAAATAACTACCGTCCAAAATGGCGTATTTTTCCGACCAGTCAGATAAATCATAACACTTTCATTATAATCGTTTTTTCTCTTTTTCTTCGACCGAGCGGTTTGGAAATGTCAGTACGATTCTAGGACTTTCGACAAGTTCTTACAATGTATGAACTAAACACGTTGTCCTTTTGCTAACCCTTTCGACCGCCTAGAACAATTGTGACCGCAGACTGGCAAACTGATCTCCAACGGCCGATAAAATGGCTTGTCACATGTAAACCCACCAACGTTCAACCATAACGGCGATTGCTATGGGTTTTAACCTATTATTTATTTAGTTTTTTAAGCATTTTACTAGAAGGAAGGCGGGAGTGCCACTAGCACGCAAGGGGTTACAGAGAGTGAAAGTAAGAGTAAACAGGAGAGTTTGAGGAAAGGATAACGAGAAGGACGGAGATCAACGCCAAGGCATCAGAAGACGTCAATTGACATTACATTTGAATTCTTGAAGATTATAGCTATCAGGGTAGCATGCAATAGGAGGGGGGTTATACTGTCGGCAATTTCGGGAGAAGAAGCTGTTGGAGTAGACGTGGCGGTTACATCTAATTGTTTCGATAGTAAAATCGTGGGACCGAGATGCCAAAGTAGTACCATGCTTAAATTCATGCAGTCGTAACACCAGTGAAAATAGGTCGTCAGAGCAGATGCCATGAATATATTTGTAGAAAAAAAAACAGAGGTAATCCACGTCACGTCTGTGAGAAAGTGACTGTAGTCGAGATGTCAGATCAGGACCTATCACATTGCATATATGTTTTTGGATTTTGTCGAAAACCTCAAGATGAACAATGGGGACACCAGAACATATATGGTAACAGTATTCAGTGCAAAGACGAATTCGTAGGTTTGAAGGATGGACTCAGACGAGAAAAAAACCCTCTGGCGCGACACAGAGAACCAACTTTCCTTGCGGTAGATGTAGATATTGATTCAACGAAGTTGTTCCACCTCAGGAAAACGAGATGATGAATGGTTGTTTACTCATGGAGTCTCCTTGTCATGAGCGCCTATTGGGAGGTAAGTTCGCCCCCGCCCTGAAGTAGATCTCCTATATATATGACCCATCGCTAAAGATACTGGAAAAAAAGGTTATATCATTGTATTGCTGCAGTAAATACCTGGCTCCTGCTTTTCTCCATCTTTATAAGAACCAGAAAGACAAAAATGGAGCATTACTGGCTTATTTTGGTTGAAGATATACACTCCTCAGATTTTAGTCATGATAGAGTTGAAAGGTTTCTCTGATTCCTTGTGGGTGATGAATTACTTTCAGCTCTACAAATCCTTTCCTTCAGATGAATCGTATCGCTAATCTAACTCTATTTCCATGGCAAATTAGCTAACGAGCTACATTCAATAGTTCCACAGAGAACTGACCTTCATAAATAAGATCCACTCTCACTTGGACGAATCATCCCCATTCCCTTCTTATTTTACAAGTAAACAATTTACTAACGTGCACGATTCAGCAGTTCCTTTAGACCTGATATTCACACATAAGACTAACCATAACTGGAAAGTCGTCCTGGGTATGACGATAAACTGAATCCGCATTCTGGGTAACATGATAAACTACGTCCACCAGCAAGGCTTCTGATCAGGAGGTTTTGAGGAGCATTGAACTACCTCTTAATTGTTGGTGTTCCCAGGTCTACCTTGACCTGGGATGGTAATAGCTTTTAGGGTCCTATCTATGGGTAAATAGCTAACCCCCAAACTAGAGTAAAAACAATATGGATGGGTAAAAATAGGTTTTAATACCAGAAATAGTTTGTAAAAATTTATTACCAGTAATAATCTTTGGAAGAAACATATTATCAGCAAAGAAAAATTCACAGATAAGACCCATAATCACTGGTAAGAATTAACACCAATCCCTTCGCATTCTACTAGTAAATCATTTACTAACGCGCTACATTCAGTACTTCTCTCAGATCTGTGATTCACAGATAAGGCGCACCATCTGTGGAAAAAATAATGAAATAAAATAAGTACATGATGACGTATTGACTTGTTTCACGAATTTGTATTTTTTCTTTATAATTTATTTTAATATTTAATTTTTTTTATTATTCCTGGTGAATAATTCAACAATTTTATACCCTTTCATTGTTTACGACCTCCTTTCAATTATTCACTCTATTGTTCAATGCTTCCACGAGAAAGATCACTAGGTTTTGATTCGGAAATTTCATGAAGCCTCGTCTCATCTCCATAAGTTCGTTGAAGGAAACGCCCTTCAAATTGTTAAAAAGCCAACAAAAACCGTGATAGTCTGAAAGGGGCTAAATCAGAAGAATATGATGGGCGTGGCAGAACATCGAATCCGGGCCCTTTCGTTGCCTTTTTGGTCATGCTAGCGAGGTTTAGGAGTGAGCATTGTCATATTCAGCTGAAAAGACCTGACCGGTGATATATTGTGTTATACAGTTTAGCACTGACACTTCGGTAATTTTTCGTTTTACATATTGACTGTAGCTGACGCGATGACAGTAACATATAGATCTTGCCATTTCTGAGACCTAGTGGTCTAGAGTGTTTCTTCTTTAGTCAGCGCGTGCCACTGGTTCTCATCTAATGGAACAGGTCGGCCTGGACGCTAAGCGTCGGTGAGTTCGAACTTCCCCTCCGTGAAGCGGGGGAATTCAATTTTTGTGTCATTCTGTTGGCAATGAAGTCATGTCCGTACACAACAAGTATGTCTCGAGCAGATTTGGCAGCTTTGTGAGTTTTATGAAAAGCAAAAGATAACATGTTTAACATGATCATTCTCGTCTATTTGGCATTACATTTCAAAAGGGTGTCTAATCTGAAATGAAATTTCAATAACGTTTGTCAACAGTTTTACAGGATGACCAGAGTTACTAAGAAACAATAAATGACACAAAAGCTTATTCTTCGAGATCGTTCTGCTGCAGGGAATTAAATACTCAAAACCAAGTCTGAGTCCAGAGCTTACGTCTCACAGAAATCCACTAGAAAAAAAAAAGATAAAAATTAGTCACACTAAAAATTAGTGTCAAAAATTCAAATAAATTCTCAGTAAAAATTATAATAAATTTCAAATAAAAATTATTTAAAAAAATTACTGACACGATTATTGGCACTAAAGATTATTGGCACAATATACCTCAGACAAAAGCAACGATGCATCAACAAAAAATAATTAGAGTCTCCAATCCCGCATTCTTCAAACGTCGACGAAAAAAAAATGTCTTTGGATTTATCCGAGTCAGCTGAAAACTATAATGGACCAAACTGATCCATTATATTTAAAATGGAGCACGTAAAAAGTTTTTAAAATAGACCACTTAAAAAAAATTTGATTTACTACGATTGAATACAGCCCTGATGATGACTCATGTGTTTCGAAACGTTACTAAGAAACAAAAATGTCACAAAAGCTTATTCCTCGAGATCGTTCTTCTGCAGGTTACGAAATATTCAAAAACAAGGCGGTATCCAGAGCCACGATCGCCTATGTCCTGAAGGGACATGCCACATAAGATAAGAAGAAGCTGATTCTTTGTTAGTCTTTTTCTCCCATTTTTTAGTAATTCTGCATATATTTATGAGAACCAATTAAACGCGAACAAACCGGCGGCAATGGAGGTGTAATGGTATTTGTTTCTCTTTGTCAATGCGAGTGACACCCATGCTCCGTTTTTCTGGACCTTACTCAGTGAATGTATATGACGAAAGCCAGTCACCTGAAAGTTGCCATTTTCTCAACCAATCCGCCAGTTGTTTGGCGTGTTTCTTCTTTAAATCGGCGCTGAAAATTGATTTTCATCGAACTGAAGGCCGAGAGTCTGTGAGTTCGAACTTCTGTTCGAAACGGGACAATCATTTTGGTGTCATTCTGTCATTAATGAAATCTCCGTACACAGCACAAATGTCTCAAGCCTCTTTGTGTACTTTATGAAAAGTAAAGAGATGCTGTTGAACATGTTCATTCTTGCCTGCTTGGCATTCCATCTCAATGGCGTGTCTAATCTGAAATGGAATTTCAGTAAC
The DNA here is from genome assembly GCA_964036315.1 of Acanthosepion esculentum. NCBI lineage: Eukaryota > Metazoa > Mollusca > Cephalopoda > Sepiida > Sepiidae > Acanthosepion > Acanthosepion esculentum. Next base: position 112,381,123 of record OZ038476.1, on the reverse strand, counting down.
GTTTGACAACAATTTTACTGAGAAACAAAAAAAAAATGCCACGAAAGATTACTCGCTGGCACTTTGGGTTGTTATTAACAAATTTTATTTTGGAATGATATCTACACAGTAAAAAAATATTATAGTATATATATATATATATATATATATATATATATATATATATATATATATATATGTGTGTGTGTGTGTGCGTGTGTGTGTGTGTGTAAAGTTATAGACATTTTGACATGGTGTTTATCACTGGATTATAAATAAATAAAAAAATATTTTAATTATATTTTCTTTATGTTATATATATATATATATATTATAAATAAAAAAAAATATTTTAATTATATTTTCTTTATGTTATATATATATATATATATATATATATATATATATATATAACATAAAGAAAATATAATTAAAATATTTTTTTTTATTTATAAATAAAAAAAAAATTCTAATTATATTTTCTTTATGTTATATATATATATATATATATATATATATATATATATATATATATATAACATAAAGAAAATATAATTAAAATATTTTTTTTTATTTATAATCCAGTGATAAACATCATGTCAAAATGTCTATAACTTTACACACACACACACACACACACACACACACACACACACACACACACACACACACACACACACACACACACACACACACACACACATATATATATATATATCTGGATATGGGTGTATATGTACGTGTGTATGTTTAGTTAGACGGATAGATAAAGGGATACATTGTTTATTTGTTTAGATGTGTGTGTGTAGGTATTTGTATGGAGATGCGTAAGTTTTATGTATATATTGTTTATGTATGCGTATGTATGTATGTATGTACGTAAATGTGTATGTATGTAAGAGTGAATGTGTGTGGATATATGTGTATATGTATGTATGTTTGTGTGTATATGTATATGTATGTGTATGTGTGCGTATGTATATGTGTGTGTGTGTGTGTATATATATATATATGTATGTGTATATGTATATGTATGTATATGTATATGTATGGGTATGTGTGTACACGCCTATATGTATGTATGTACGGGAAAATATTAATATCTTTAGACCTTCCTATTCTTCTCTCGTCTGTTATCCCTCCCTTTGGCTTTCATTCACTCTAGCATTCGGCCCAGACTCTCATACATACACTCTCACTAAATCTTATTTTATTTTTCCCGGAGATGTTTTTTCTGTTTTCTTTATGAATTTGTAGGTCTGATGAATTGGATCGTATTTACGATTCCAATAGAATAAATTATGACCATGGAATATTAGTGTTTAAGGTTTTTATTATATATATATATATATATATATATATAATATATATACATGCTAAAGCAATCGCTCAAAAATTAGACCTAGATGACCGAATAAGTTGCATGAGCAAGACGCAAGCCTTTATCACACTAAAAGACCACAAGGAAAATTTCAAAACCAACCCTGCATGCAGACTCATAAACCCAGCCAAAAGCGAACTAGGTAAAATAAGTAAAACAATACTAGAAAGAATTAATTCTGAACTTAGGAAGAAGTTAGGAGTAAACCAGTGGAAAAACACAAAAACAACCATTGACTGGTTCAACAACATAAATAACAAACAAAATTGCCACTTCCTACAATTAGACATAAAAGAATTTTACCCATCCATAACAGAACGTACACTAGATAAGGCCATCAACTTAGCTCATGAACAAATAATAATAAAACCAAACGAAACCGACATAATTAAGCACTCACGTAAATCATTATTATTTCACCATGAAGAAGCATGGATAAAGAAAGATGGGATATTTGACACTACAATGGGAAGCTTTGACGGTGCAGAGACATGCGAAATCGTAGGCATTTACTTACTACACGAACTAAGCAAAATAATAGATAGAAATGACACAGGGCTCTACAGAGATGACGGTCTCATAATCTTAAGAAACTGCAACAAACAAAAGACTGATAAAACTAGAAAAGCAATAATTAAAATTTTCAAAAATAACGGATTCGAGATAGATATAAAAACTAACCTAAACGAAGTAGATTTTCTAGATGTCACCTTCAACCTAAGAAAAGGCACACACAAACCATACAGAAAACCGAATGATAAACCACAGTACATACATATATACTCCAACCACCCGCCTTCTATAATCAAACAGATACCTAAATCGATTAACCGCAGGCTTTCCGACAATTCTTCCGATGAATCTATATTTAACAAGGCCAAGAAAGACTACGAAACAGCCCTAAAAGATAGCGGATTCCCAGCAACACTCACATACTCACAACAGAACACAAAAAAGACCAACAGAAAAAGAAATATCATATGGTTCAACCCACCGTACAGCAAAAACGTAAAAACAAACATAGGAAAAATATTCTTCAAGCTTTTACACAAACACTTCCCGGAATCAAGCACCCTACACAAAATATTCAACAAAAACACAGTAAAAATCAGCTACAGTTGCACCGAGAACATGGCACAAATAATAAAAAAGCACAACAGAAAAATTATTAACAAACCACACGAACAAATTAAACCCACGTGCAACTGCAGAATAAAAAACGAATGTCCCTTAAACGGTAATTGTTTACAAAACAACGTAATCTACCAAGCCACGACAAAATCAGCAGATAATGAAGAAAAAGTATATATAGGAGTAACCGAAGGACCATGGAAACAAAGAAATTATGTACACAAAATGTCTTTCACAAATAGTAAATATGCGAACAGCACAATGCTTTCTAAGTATATCTGGGAAATAAAAAACAAAACACACACCACACCAAAAATATCTTGGAAAATAAGGAAAAAATCATCAGCCTACAACAACCTATCAAAAACCTGCAAACTTTGCTTGGAGGAAAAAATAGCTATCATTACCTTCCCAGATGAAAATAAATTATTAAATAAAAGATCCGAGCTAATCTCAAAATGTAGACATGAAAACAAATTTTTACTACGTAACTTAAAATAGAAAAATAAATAAATATATAAACAAACAACAATAAAATAAGCAAAATAAATTACTCCAAACAAATCATAAAACCACACCTGTTAGAATATACGAAACAAAATCAAAACAAAAGAACGGACGAAAGTTATAACTGTTATACAAATAAAAATAATAATAAAAAAAAACAAACAAACAAAAAAAACATTAATAAAAGATAATATACTACGTTACTTAAAAACCGAAAGCCAAAAAGATATAGTGTAACAAATAAATAACAACAAGTATAATAAATCGATCTAAATACATCCAAATATATAAATAAACTAACAACCGATTACGATAAACTAGCCGGTTAAAAAACAAAATAAAACAAAAACAAATAAAGATAACCAACCTAAATAGATAAATTAAAAACTGTTTCCACCTAAATAATAGTCAGAAAAAACCACAAATTCAACAAACAGATTTAATCAATGACAAATAAACAAATATATAAGATAAAAAATAAAAATGAAAATAAATAAAAACAAGCAAAACAATTTGACCCAAATAAATAAGCGAACAAGCGATTTCCGGTAATGACGGCCATTATAGACTACCAACAATAAGCTATATAAACAAATTTTTACTACGTTAACCAAAAACACCGATCAAAATAAAAGAATAAATAAATAAATATATAAGATAAAAAATAAAAATAAAAATAAAAAAACAAACAAAAAACAAGCAAAACAATTTGACATAAATAAATAAACAAATAAGCCACTTCCGGTAAAAGTAACCGCCAAAATAGACTACCCATAATGCACCACTGACCCTTATATAAATAGCCGAGAAAAATAACAGCACTAGTCGCCTGACGATTGCACTAGCATGAAACAGACTGTCGCCTCTAAGTGCTGACTTCCATGTCCACTTTTATATTCACACGCTCTATCTCTGATATTGAGCACTTTACCCCATAAATATAGCACACTTTAAGACTATATTTCTGCATATATATATATATATATATATATATATATATATATATATATATATATATATATATAACAGAGAAAATGTAAATAGAATATTGAAAAAAATCTTTCTATTAATGACATTCTCCCGAAAACAAGACAAGTGTTTTCCTTGTTCTTGATATAGATTCATGGCATATGGATCGCAATATAACGTGTAGATCGCATTCCAAAGTAGATTCAGGACACGTCGATAACAACCCAAATTTGCACATATTATTATTCAAGATCATTTGCAGAACATCAGACAAACAAACGAATATATGCAGCAACTTAATATTGTTCTTTATGTTTTACACAATAAATAGAAAAAAAACAAAACGGAAATTTGTTTTTGACTGAACCTAATGTGTACAAAAGAACAAAGGTTTGGTGTGCCAAAGCAGAAAACACAAAACAAATAGCTTATATTGTCCTTTAAATATAAAATAATGTTGTGAATACAGGGTTATCTAGTCTAAAAATTTCCTTGTTTTCTAAATAAAACACTTCTATGTTTGAGTGGTCGTATGACGTGTCAGTAATAGAAAAGCAAAACAAAAAAAAGTTTACTTGGTGTATTTTACCTTTGGGGAAACGGAGATGTTGACCCTCATGTCGAGATATCAATAAATATTCCTGTAACCAAATCCATGGGCCAAGTCCATTCAACCAGGAGGCCATTAACTATCACGTCACAGACACTGACCAAGCAATTTTCTCCCTGCTGATCGAATAGTATGGAGTCAACTATTTTGCGAATAGAAAACACGCTCTAATTTGATGTCCTGCGCACAAACATCTATCTATCTATCTATCTATCTATCTATCTATCTATCTATCTATCTATCTATCTATCTATCTATCTATGCGTATCTCTTTTTCATTACACAGATATACACGGATGCGCGCACGCACGCACACACACACACACACACGCACGCACACACACACACACACACACATATATATATATATATAATGAAGCCTAGTTCGGACAAAATGCATAATCTACTTTGAAGTGCTTTTATTCGTACACATTCACGCACGCACACAGACACACACACACACACACATACACATATAAAATATATAGTTAGAGAGAGAGAGGGAGAGAGGGAGGGAATATGTCCATGCTTAATTTTGTTAATATCTATCACCATTTCTATCTATCTATCTATCTATCTATCTATCTATCTATCTATCTATCTATCTATTTGTGTCTCCGTCTTTTTCTCTCACTATAAGTGAAAAATGCCATCTAGTTTTGAGGAAACGGTTTTCCATTTATCATATATGTAAATATATATAGTTTTAAAAACTGAGGGGGAAATATATCGCGGGTATTTTTTTAATATCTATCTATCTATCTATCTATTCGTTTATTTCACTCTATGTTACTCCGTTCATTTCACTAAATCTCTATCTTTTATCACTCACTCTCACACATTTCTCTCTCTCTCTAATTCCCCTATATATATATATATATATATTTATATATATATATATATATATATATATATATATATATATATATATATATATATATATATATATATATATATATATATATATATCTTTTTCTCTCACTATAAGTGAAAAATGCCATCTAGTTTTGAGGAAACGGTTTTCCATTTATCATATATATAAATATATATAGTTTTAAAAACTGAGGGGGAAATATATCGCGGGTATTTTTTTAATATCTATCTATCTATCTATCTATTCGTTTATTTCACTCTATGTTACTCCGTTCATTTCACTAAATCTCTATCTTTTATCACTCACTCTCACACATTTCTCTCTCTCTCTCTAATTCCCCTATATATATATATATATATATATATATATATATATATATATATATATATATATATATATATATATATATAGCTAAAAGAGAAAGCGTGGAATATGACATGCTTATTTTTGTTATTATCTATCACCATTTCTATCTATCTATCTATCTATGTCTCCGCCTCTTTCTCTCATTATAGGTGAAAAATGGCATCTCGTTTTGAGGAAAAGGTTATCCATTTATCCATTTGTCATATATATATATATATATATAACTTACTTAAAATATATAGACAACACTTATCAATATTATTTAATGAAACATGTATGAATATATATATATATATATATATATATATATATATATATATATATATTGTTTCAATTACTGAAAGGCTGAATATATCGTGGCGATTTTTTAAATATCTATTTATCTATCTATCTATTCGTATATTTCATTCTATGTTACTCCGTTTATATAACTCACACTCTTTCTTTTATCATTGACTCACACACATTTCTCTCTCTCTAAGTCCCCAAAGCTATATATATATATATATATATATATATATATATATATATATATATATATATATATATATATATATATATATATATATATATATAAAGTCATGGAGAGAGTGGAAAGACTGCCCAATAGCAAAGGCGACAGGAGTAACTGAAAACCTTTATTTTACAATATTTATATTTTATTCCAACATGTCAACTAAATAACACAAAAAATGATTGTAACGATTGATTAAACGATTTCTGACCTATTTACACCTGAAATAGTTTGCAAGAATAATTATTTTCTGTAAGTGAATATTTTTAAAAAATATTTCTTCAGAGAATAACATGACAGGGTCGAGTAGAGTGTTTCACACTATTTACAAGTATATGTAACGAACCTGATTAGAATTCAGATCTGCGATTCCAAATTACGGTTCGCTATCCATTAGACCTCACTGTAGTTAGTCCTGTTCTTCGTGCATACTAGTAATTCTAGTTTCATGTCAGACGATGCAAAAAAAAAGCAAAAAAAAGCGAAGTAAATTCCGATCACCTACTGCTTGCAAAATATTATTTTAAACGCCTGTTTTCTTTTACTCGCTCAACATATACGATGGTGGCAGCGGTTTAATACGTGGCCTCACACGAGTACGTTTGGTTAGAAACAAACTTTGTAGTACCCGTCGTCTCTACTGCAAATCTACCACCCACGCCTCTTATTGAAATAAGTTTTGGATTCTTCAGGTAGAGAATGATTTCATTTTGGGCGATTCGCGTTCGATGTGTAAACGCAACTGTTCTGTTGTGTAATTATATCTCACCCCGCACTATGCGGGGGCGGGCTCCATTAAGTGATATACATTTTCCATTACAGCTGCAGTCATCAGACTGTATCCCAGACCCAATCCCGTTATTAGAATGCCGAGTTTCTGCATAGTTAGCGTATCCCCAGAAACAAATATTAATTTTAGCCGCGTCTTGCAGAAGACATTCATCGCCTGTTTAATGCTGGTACTTACATAGTCAGCCTTGACAGAGTGTAGCTTAGATTATTTCTCCTTTCCTTTTTTTGTGCCGTGTCCTTTCAATACGTAGGCGATCATAGCCCTCCACTCCCCCTTATCTCTTGTGGCTCTAAATAAATTTCGTACCTCTGTCAACTCCCCTAGACCAGGTTCTACCATCCACTTGCTCAAGTCCGCCAGGTATGTCATGCATTACTTTCCTTTGTCTCTTTTTCCCTCTATTTGACCCATGAGTATCCGATTCTCCAGGACCTCGTTTCTCGTTACACTTTCATCTGCCTCCACCTTACGTTAAATATAAGCTTCCTCCTTGTTTGCATCCTTTCCAAGACCTCATCGTTGCTCATACGCTCGCTCCATGATATCCTTAGGATCCTTCTACAGAACCACAACACCGCCGCCTCGAGTCCCATCTTCGTCTTTGAGGTGACACTCCAACATTCGCTGTCTTATAGAAAGACAGATGTCACGTAGCAGCTCAGTACCCTTTTCTTTGTTACCAAAGAAATCCTCCGGTCTGGCAGTACTCTGCCCAGGTTTTGGAATGCATCCTTAGCCATCACAATCCGTCTTCGGATCTCAGCGTCGTACCTACCGTCCTCCGTGAAAACACTTCCCAGATATTTAAACTTCCATTACGCATCGAAAAAAAAAGTTTTCACGGCTGAATGATTCAGGCACAGACAGCCATAAAACATATTTTATCGGCTGAAACGGTGAAACTCGGGATAAAGTAATCGGCTACGTCCTTAATTCATAACAGTTGCGAAAAACGTTCTCTCCAGGGGATCGGCTTCATTTATTAATTCTATTTATTTTGACATTAATCCGAATCCATGACAACTAATTTACTTCACTTCCGGGCAGATGGCGCCGCGCGCAACTCATGAGATTCAAAGAATGACGTAATACATATTCGCCTCGTAGAATGATTTCTCTTTTTTTCCCGCGTTTCCATCGTTGGAGAATATCAATCTCCGGAGTCAGCTCGCTAATGATTTGCAGCACAATTTCCGTTGAAAATTAATCTGAAGCTTGGTTCGTAGAAAGCCTTCATAAATTGGATAGTTTTATTCTTTTATTTGTTATTTTTTAAAATTTTTATTGTTATTTATTTCTACTTTAGTTATTTGTTTCTTTTTAAATATTTCCTTTGTTATTTACAGAAGATCAGGTTTAGGACAAATTCTGTCAACTTCGCCTCACTGCGTGACAACGTCATTGATTCATCTTGACACAATAACCTGAATCCCGACCCGGGAGTCACACGGCAAACTAGGATCTATATATGTTAGGATTGGCCTTTATTATTTTCTAACAAAGCAATTCATGCGGGAGTGTGAAAAAATTTGTCAGCGATCCACAGTATGTTTCCACATTCCCTAACTGGGGGAAAAGAATTTAAAAAGTAGGGAAGAGTCTCATCTTGGGGAACAGCTGCCCGACCCCGTTTTATACGGTTTCTACAGGGCATTTTTGGACGAGCATATATGCTCGGATACCCCACATTAAATTTGGCCTTGTGCCACATCTGACCGCGTGCGGCGGTTGGTAGATATCCTAGATTTGGAGATTCATTGTGGAATTCACTTGACTCACTTCTAGCACTTTACTCACTTCTAGTACTTGACTACTTATCGTACGCGCTGCTGGCGAATCTTATACGTGTTGGTTTTGTTCTAAGTATTATCGTTCTTTACCAACCTTCATTTGATTATTCTGTTCAGTAACCTTCCCTAGGTTACAACAAAAATCAAATCCCCAGATGTCTCTAGAGTTACAGAATTTTTCTTTGTTTTCTTTTTTTTTTTTGGTCAATATTGATTGATCAATAATACGATCCATTGCTAAAGAAGATGTAGAAAATGGCCGTTTACTTCTGCCACTCTAATACGTGTCTAACTCTCCCTGCGATACATCTCCGACAGCAAAGCCGCTAATCCGGAGGTTTTGAGGCACGTGGAACCACCTCTTAACTGCTGTTGTTCCCAAGTCAAGCCTGACTCGAGATGTTAACACCTGTTAATGTCCCAGATATGGGCAAATAGTGAACCCCTAAACTGGGGCCAAAACATGAAAATATAAAATATATTAGAAAAAATTATCAGCAATATATTTTCATAGTAAGAGAATAAAACTTACCAGCAATCCCTAAGATGAGTTACTGCAAATATTTACACTGCTTATATTGTTCCAGGTGTTCACCTCAAGGACACATGGTCCAGTGGATAAAAGTGTTGGTTGAATCCAGGGATTTTACCCAAAGACTTGCGAGTTCAATATATGTTTGCAGCAGAAGCGAAAAAAAACAGAGAGTTGAGTTAATGGAGATAACTGATACTTGGACATCAGGAAGAGGCATGCTACGTGGAACTAGAATGGTCTACCTCGATGGACGAAATAAAGGGTTCAGGTTGAAATTCCAATCACCTGAAGATGGCCGGAGCGTACATCTGACGAAACGTCATGAATATGGAGAAGAAAACGATAACAACAGTGTTAACAATGAAAAAAAAAATACCAACAATTTATTTTGGGAAAAAAATACCAATTCTCACGAAATAAAATTCCGCCATTAAATGACTAGTACGTAGCTGATGTGCCGTTAAACCGAAAAAAAAAAGAAAAGAAAAAGAAATAAAACCCTGTTATACACTATCTTTACCAGAGCCAGATCAGACCTAAAAATGCAGTAATGCTCACATAACTGGGCTTAAGCTGACTTATTACAGTCCTCTCTTGCCTGTCTTGATATAAATCAAAAGTGTCTAAGTGGCCTTCCCGAAGACGAAGCGTCGACATCGTCTCGTTACTCTATCCCCATTTCCAGGGCTAGTGTTCTGATGGGATACATTCCTTACTTCAACACGCTCTGATCTTTGTAGCTGGGACCCGTCATGTCAGGTACATGGGGATGAATTATCCTTATTCGCTTCGTATTCAATTAGTAAGAACTAATCTCTACTCGCACAGATTCTTCCCAAGAACTGCATGTTGGGAACAGACTCCCGGCAGGATGCTTTTCCGGTCACTATAATCCTGTCTTCTTCAATTCTAGTTTGATTTAGTTTATTTTGTTAACGGCATATCAACCTCAATGGGTTATTTAATGCCGACAATATTTCCATTGCTGGTAATATTTTGTTTTGTCAAAAATCTGTTTCTGGTAATATTTTTCCTTCAAAATTGTATTACTGGTAATATTTTTTTCAAAAAAGTATTGATGGTAATAGTTCACTGTTTGCCCATAGCTGAGACCCTAACAAGTGCAACCACCCCGGGTCAGGGTGGACCTGGGAACACCAGCAATTATGAGGTGGTTCCACGCTCCTCGAAACCTCCTGACCCGAGGCCTTGCTGCTAAACGTAGTTTATCGTCTTACCCATGACGCGGATGTTGTATAACGTCTTACTCAGGATGATCTTCAAGTCTAGGGTTAACTCTTTCCTACATAACATCATGAACTGCATATCGTGCCATTTCTCTCGGTCATACAATATCACATAATAAGCCATTACCTTGACTGGCTCTTAGGCCTTGATTTGAGTGAACATCACTTTCTCTTTGTACCATAAAAGAAGAAATAGGACTGAAGATAAACCTTTTCAAGAGGGAAACTATGATCTGTAATTAGAATAGAAGCAATGAGGGGACCTATACTGAATCCTTCACAAAAATTCAGGATTTTGAATTAATAAATACTATAAGTTCAAGTATCTCGGTGTATTGATCAGCTATAAAACAAATACTATAGAAGATAATGAAATTGAACAGATAGTAAGCTGTAGTAGGGGTCGTTTCTTCCAACACCACAAATGGCCTGCATATAAGATACAATTAAAATTCGGAAGAAACATGCTAACAAGATTCAATTACAAAACAAAAACAACTCACAAGATACAATTAAAAATTTGTTAAAACATGCGCACAAGATACAATTATTATTTTTTTAAATACACACAAAATCCTGTGCAAAGATACAAGTAAAAGTTAGGACAAACATACACACAGAGTACAATTAAAACTTAGCACATTAAAATAAGATACAATTAAAACTATAATATATATATATATATATATATATATATATATATATATATATATATATATATATATATATATATATTCAAAACGCAATTGGAATTTCGAACAGAGACTCAAGATTCAATTAAAATTAGTACATACACAGGAGATGCAATTAAACCTAGAAACAAACATACAGACACAATAACCGGAAAGATTACTACATGCACACAAAACAATTAAAAATTCGAAAGAACACAAACACAAGACACAATTAAAGATTCCCATATAAAGATAGTATATAATTAAAAATCCTTAAAAACGTTGGTATAATTTGTGGCGTTCCGAATTCAAGCAGTGACAACCCGTCTTCGCGGAACACAACAAATTTTTCTTATGTTTGTTTAACAAGTCCAATGCACGTGGAAATTAAAAATACTAGAATTTCTTTCATTTTTCTCTCTCCATATCTCATCCCCTGGTGAAGTTTTAATATAAGTGAAAGATTTGCTGTTCGTTCTTTATTTTATCATTCTATCGTATTCCAGCCCATATTTGATCGATATTTAATGGCAACGCGTAGAGGAGGTTTGATCAAAAAGTGCTACGAAAGGAAAATGATAACACATATCAATTCGGCATATGATATCATTATGAATGCGTAGACATTATCCAGCATCGTTTACATTGGAAGCAGTCCTGAAGCTCTCTTGGAGAGCATAGCGAAAAAATGCCGCATCGCATTCTCTTGGATTTTGTTCCTTTCACGTGGGATTTGATTTTTTGGAAAGAGAAAAACGTCGCTAGGAGCGAGATCTGTGGAATATGGTGGTTATCAGACAGGGGGGAAAGTTTTCCTTGTCCTAACATTATTGCAGAATCTGCACGGAATTGGCAGGTCCGTTGCCATGGTGGACATGTCACTCACCGGTCGCATGCAGTTCTGACGAACAACATCCTGTAAAGGGTAGTGGTCCTTGATTACTGTCTGTCCAAGTAGAGCATACGCATGATGAACTAACCCAGTCGAAGAAAACCGTCAACTTTCTATTCGGTTGCCATAGCAACAGTCACTTTGATACAATTCCAATCAAGTTAGTTACATTCATTTTATAAAAAAAATAAACACACTTTTGAAATGTAGGAATGCATCTCGTACCCCCAGTTATGGGTAAAATAGCAGGCCAGGACATGAATGGAATCGTTTTTTTTTTATATAATTAATTTGAGGTAAGTGGAGTTGAGCAGTGTTACCATTAGGTCTTATCCGCGTGCTAAGCTCTTAGTACATTACGAACTCTCTACCTTCGGTCGGAGAGCAACCCAGATGAGGCTATGCCGACGGGCAGAGACTCGTCTGGGGAGGTAGACAAAGCCTGCCCCTTTATTACGGGGAATTTTTGTCCGGGCCTACTGACTCGGAAAAACTCACGTTAAACAGGCCTTGTGCTACTTCTCGCTCTATGGAGAGCTCGTGTAAATATCGAGTTAACATTAGGTCAATTGCTTAGTGTACCTTCGTGTATAAACCTTCTATTTCATTACTTAGCTACGAGTTTGTCTTCCTTATTTATTTCCATCTATTTTCTCAAAAACGCGAGATACAATAGGCTCTTGAGTTCAGTCTTAGCACCCTATCTTATAGTATAACTCTGAATTAAAAAGCTGCTACCGGTGTTACCAGGAAGTCATCTTGAGCATTTGTTTCACTGGATTTTGGCAAGTGATACTTAGAGAGTGTTAATCACATTGTACAAGTGTCGGTGTATAATCTCACCGCTTTATAGAAAAATTTGGTCATTATTAAATTAGATATAGTTAGGTTTAATACTTGTCGGGGCTCGACACAAGAGTGTTGCAATTTCTTTACTCACACATCGGGACTTTCGACAAAAAGGATTACATTGAAAATCTGTTTTATTATTTTATAAACGCACATTTACAGTGTAACAGCAAAATTGTCTAAATCGTGTAATAGCAAAATTGTTCCATTTTTAGATTAAGATTTGAACCGTTGTATCTTAGAAATGACTGCAGATATCTTACTGAAATTCTCAGTGGTTTTTATAACACGACTGGACTCTACGTTGAGCAATAAGAATGTATAATTACTCTTCAAGCTTAACAGGAAAAAATCGTGATGAAATCGATCATAAACGAAAATGATATACGCCATACATGATACACGCATAGCCGATCATTTATCATTCGATACATGATTGACGTGGCAGATGTATTCCCGCAGTAAGTTGCCACTTCTTTCTGAGGTAGACCGGTTTCCATGCAAGGCTATAGAACCTGGTCTGTCCTGCTATTTAGCAATAGCTGGGGGAGGAGAAGATGGGGATTCCTACCTTTCCCAAGTACACACACACACACATTATATATATATATATATATATATATATATATATATATATATATATATATATATATATATATATATATATACAAGGATGTCACGAGTTGCATTGTACATCAGTTGGACGAAATACCCAATAAAGAAACGCCATGCATGGACACCTTCGTCTTATCTCAGTTTCGCTAAGAGAGAGAGAAGGCTTCGGCTAGCTGGTCACTCCTGGAGAAGTAAGTCAGAACTTGTGAGTCACAAACTTCAAAAGATCGGTTGGAAGACCTCATCACACCTACATTGACCAACTTATAGATGACTGGATGCCATCTGGTGGACCTGCCGACGTCAATGTCTGACAGAGATGGTTGGAAGGAACGAATC
>OZ038476.1:112254558-112362058 GCA_964036315.1 Acanthosepion esculentum | reverse complement strand
GTACCGACGAGATCCAAAGGAATACATGGCAGAAAATTTGGTGCCTGCTTGGCTGCAAGAGTTTTCGGAAATTTGTCAGTGTTGATAGTCAACAGTCCTCGAGATTTCCTCCGAGTTTTCTATCTGAATTTACTGTCATAGGTTTTCCGCTTTCGTTTGAATATGACCGCAAGGCAAAGGAGGTTTTCTTCCCCAAGATTGATTGCTGTCTGGGCCCTCCAGCTCCATATAGCCGAAATAATGGTGAATATTTAACCGGATGTAATGTACTCTTAATTTATTTTTGCATAAATGAAGTTGACAAACAAAAGCGGAAATTATATATGAATCAACTTAATGGAAACGCATCTATGTGAGTCTCTCTCTCTCTCTCTCTCTCTCTATATATATATATATATATATATATATATATATATATATACACACACACATATATATATGTGTGTGTGTGTGTGTGTGTATGAGTGTGTGTGTGTGTATACAATGCTGCTTAAAAATAGGTGGACCCCTAAGATAATATTAAAATGTTTTGTCTTTTTTTTCCTGAGAACCAACAAATCTCAATTAAACTATATAGTCATTAAGAAAACCTTTTATTAAACGAAATACGGCCACTTCGAAATATTATTGTCAAGAGGAAATCAAAATATTAGTGAAAAATTAAAAATTGAAAAGCGTAAGGAAAATATAGTTTAAGATTTGTTGATTATCGAGGAAAAAAAGAGATAATTTTTTTAAATATCTCAGGGAACACTTACTTTTGAGTTGCACTATATGTGTGTGTGTGTGTGTGTCTGTATGTGAGTACGCGTGTGTGCGTTGTGCATATATATTTATATATGCGTGTATATATCACTACAAATATGTGTGCATATATATATATATATGAATGTATATAAAAAATCATATATATATATATAGTTTTGAATGTGTGTGTATATATATATATATATATATATATATTTATATATATGTGTGTGTATATATACATGTGTGTGTGTGTGCGCTTGTGTGTGTGTGTGTGTGTACGTGTGGACTAATACAAAATCTGCGGAAAAATTTCCCCTACTGGAATAAGTTTTCTCTGATTTTCACTTAAGACATTTTTTTTAGCTTTTACCCACTAGGCTATGTGTCTTTCAGTTCGATATTCCAATCACCTAAAGAAGCCTGGCGCGTACAATAACCGAAACGTCGTAAATATGACAATAAATATGAAAACAACAATCCGAAAAATGTAAATAATGTAAATAAGACACTGTTAGCTGAGAAATTACTTTACCTTTCGGAATTTCAACTGTAAAATGATGAAAAATTGCCGCCAATCTAGTACTGCGCTTAAATTCATAATGTCTAGCTACCATAGTTAAAGGTTAATCAGAAAAATTACCATGAATGTGTTTATTGAAATGTATAAGGATGGTATGTATAGTGGTGGGAAATAGACTGAAGCTGAGATGCCAGGTCAGAACAAATAACATTGCAATTTTTTCTTTCGAGCTTATAAAGTTGACTTTTGGTAGGATTCTATGTTAACATTATAATATACTTAGTACAAGGCGGCCCGCTACACTGTGTTAAATGACAGATTTCTTTTTCATGACATTATACGCAAATATTATCAGTTTCTTTGGCACCAACTTTAAGAATTTTTATTTGCAGATATATAACATATTTTCTCGTCTGAGCTACCGATCAACCTATTTCCTATTCGGTGACAGTAAAGGAAAAGCAAAAAACGAAACATCCAGCCAGATGACGTGTAGTGAATAAGCTGATTTTTTTTAGCACAGAAATGGTAACAGACTCTATAGGGCACCGTTCCTTTCGTTGTTAAGTATTATAATTGGGGAAAAAATTTAACGATGCTAGTCAATATGCAGACTGCGTCTGAAAAATAATGTCAGCGGTAGTATTTCCGGTTCCGGAAAACTTTCGTCTATATATTTCATAACTGCAGACAATATTTCTGGCAGGAGAAATGAAACATTTTCTTTTTTTCTTGAAATGATTAGATTTTATGGGACTTGTCAAAATATAGGAGTTTTCAAAGTTATTTAAATAAAATGAGTGGAACGATGTAATAGTGTAAATAAAATGAGAGGAGGCGATGTAATAGTGTAAATAAAATGAGAGGGGGCGATGTAATAGTGTAAATAAAATGAGTGGCAACAATGTAATAGTGTAAATAAAATAAGTGGGAACGATGTAATAGTGTAAATAAAATGAGTGGGGGCGATGTAATAGTGTAAATAAAATGAGTGGCAACGATGTAACAGTGTAAATAAAATGAGTGGGTGCGGTGTAATAGTGTAAATAAAATTAATGGGGGCGATGTAATAGTGTAAATAAACTGAGTGGATGCGATGTAATAGTGTACTAGTTTGACATATCTTAAGCATATTGTTTCCCCTTGCATAGCTAGCTAGCCAACTACTTTATATCTAGATACCTTGTGGACGTAGGAATCAACGCTATATAGGTAAATAGCAGGACAGACTGGGTTCTATTGACTTGGATGCAACTGGTCTACGAAAGGACAAACCTGAATTCAAAATCTTCGCGGTTTGTTCTGCACAAAGTCACTATATTCAAATCATATGTGCTGGTGTCTGGCTGTCGGTTCCTAGGAACTGAGTTGCTTGACTCTCATACGTCTTCACAGTCCAGCATATATATATATATATATATATATATGGATGTATTGGACCCTCACGTAGGTTGAGCACTTTGGAAAAAAGTGAATTCTTCAGTGGCTGATAATGCCATCTGTTCGCCGGGAATGCTTATATTTCGATCTTGAAGTAGTCGCATGTTTAGGCACACTTAAGAGCTGTGATACAGCAAAAAAGTCTATTTTGTGTTTCTTTTCTGTACATAATGCAGCAATTGTCCGAATGTTCTGTATATCGTCTTTGTTTTTTGTTTCTTTTTTTTACAAAACTATGTAATGCTTCTTTCCTTGTTGGCTGCCGAATCGTGTCATTTAATAATTTTGTATTTGGCTAGAAATCCTTCTTTTGTACATGTTTCGTTAAATGCGACAGACAAGTTACTGCGGTGAAGGTTTGACTGGATTTTCCTGAGTTCTTGTAATTTTATTCTTTTCTGGACATAAATTTATAAAAAAAAAATTAAATGAAATTTGTGTAAAAGAGGGTTGATTCCCAAATACACAATTATTATATGACATGCCAGAAATTCAATTCTTAATATATATGTATCTATGCATGTATGTATTTAGAACAGAAGAAAAATTTAAAAAATAACTCATATAGGGAATAGTTTTATTTCAACCGACGAAAAATCGTCAGTTATATATAACACCGGTTTTTATATTACTAGGATTCACTTGGATTATGAATCAGAGTTTATTACCTTTTCAATACATACATACATACATATATATATATATATATATATATATATATATATATATATATATATATATATATATACTTTATAAAGGATATCCCGAGTCGTTACAAAAGTTTCACACCCTCGCGATGTTCAGACGACTTGAACATCTATTCGTCTGAAGAACACAAGAGAGTGAAACTCGAGTAACGTCTTAGGCTGTCCTTTAAGTGTTGACGTTGTGAAGAGTTTTTTTTCCCAGGTCATTGGGAAGGGGATGTGGCTGTTCCTATATCTAAAATCCTTTGAAACGTTTGCGGCGGTTCCGCACTCGCGTGAAATTAAAATGAAAATAGGATACGATATGCCGTTATTTTAGCACGGAGGGTTTTTCAACACAGTATCATGTCAAATTTTTGGCTTTCTTCGTCGTCGTCTTCTTCTTCTTCTTCTTCTTCTTCTTCTTCTTATTATTATTATTATTATTATTGTTAATGATAATAATAATAGAACTTACCCCATGCAAAGCAGTAAAGCCACACGGGGTTACAGGATGTGAAAGAATTAGAAAAGAAAAACAGAAGCATTGTTGTGGAGCGAAAATGATAGAAGAGAAATCAGGAAGGCAGTATATAAGGATTGACATTGTATTTAAAATTTTTGAAGATCAAATTAGACTGGAAAGCATAAAACCGGAAAGTGATTCCACAAACGAGAAGTACGAGAAAAGAAACTTTTAGTGCAGAACTTACGGTTGTATGTAGCCAATTCACCTGTAAAATGACGACACTTTGTTACTAAACTAATACTACGCTTAAATTAATAAAGTCTCGTTACCAAAACGAAGAGTATTTTTTATTCTGTTTGAAATACAGAAATGTGGCACAAGGCTAATAAATGGGGAAAAGGACAGTCTTTTTCTGTCTTAATAGTAAACTTAGCCAGCCACAATCACTGATCCAAACATACCACACTATTCCTAAAACCAAAACATCGCATTCTCACTTACCTTCTTATTACATCCACCATAATACCTCAGAATCTCCATAAACTCCTAATACCCATATGTACAATTCTTGTCCGTGGAGGGGAGAGGAATAAAGTAACAATTAAAATTTAAACCACAATGTACCATAGCGAAGAGCTCACCCGAAAAATTACTATAAATGTATTTATAGAAAATGCAGAGGGATGCATTTTACGATGGTGGGTAGGTGACTGAAGTCGATACACCATGTCGGGACCAATAATATTGATAATTTACCTTCAGAATCGACCAAGAATCAGTAAATATAAAGCAGGAGCACTGGACCATATGTGGCAGCAATATTTGTGGCATGGACAAATGGTAGACTTATCGATAGATAGATTGAAAAGAGAAAAATTGACTAGCAGGATCCAGTGAACGAACCTTCTTAGAAGTAGACCTAGCAATGGATTCAATTTAGTCTTTTCATTTCATGTCAGACTAGAATGTTAGCCCGAGAAGGCGCAACAAATCATTCTACTGGTGATTAGCATCAGCCATGCTGATAAAAGGCAGAATGTTTCTCTGAGTTGTTTAATAGAGTGCAGATAAATTTTGGAGGCGTTAAAATTAACAAACCATCTTTGGCCTCAGTTAACAACAGACTGTAGGTCATTTTTAAGATCAGCCGCCGAATGGACAGTATCGATATGATTATCGTATATGGCTGTGTCATCAGGATCGATGCAATGTTGAGAGTTGATGCCATTAGGACGGTCATTAATGAAAGTTAAGCACAGAGTAGGACTAAGGATACAGTCTTGGGGAAGACCTACATTAATACGAAAGTATCTTGAAGAGAGGATGTTCTGGATGACTTTCATTTCGCGATTTGATAAAAAAAAAAGATTGACTCAGTTCCAAAATTTGTTCGGAAGCACCATAACTTTCATTTTAATTGTGCAATCGATGAATATAATTTTTATCACGGAAAACTGTAATAAACTGCAGATAATGATCCTAAAATTAAAATACATTGTAACCCGGATATAAGAGACCCTGATATAAGAGAAACCCGGCTATTAGATAGATTTTTTCTGGTCCCAAATTAGAGCCTATGTTAATGTAAACAACATAGGCCAAACCCGGATATAAGAGAAACCCGGATATAAGATACTTCTTCTCCGGTCCCGACAACTCTCTTATATCCGGGTTACATTGTATAAAATTAAAAAAAGAAAACTCACTTTAACTCGCGTCTCCAGAAATCTTTTGTACGATTTCCCCTTCAGGAAGACATATTCAAATCGATAAATCATTTATGTTATGTTCTTCGGAGTTATGTTCATGCTAACTCTAAAGAAACTGATGTAGAAGACTTGTATAAGTTTGTATCTAATCTTTGTGTCCGTGTGCCTGTGTTTATGTAAACATTTGTAAAATATCTGAAATCGTCTGACGGCCCAAAAAAGCAGGCAGAAAGCCGAGAAGTTGAGACGCTTGAAAATTCTTTGATAGAGATTGTCGGCATGTCGCTTCCTAGCAAACGTGAAGTCACGTTTCCTCTTCTTGGGAGACATGAATCAAAATGCTGGTTTTGTCACGACCGCTGGCGACACGACCAACCCCGAACCACCTTACAGCTTTTTTTTATTATATTCTCTGTTTCATTTGGTATCTTTTCGTTGTACATAAATTCTAAATTATTTGGTCTCCCCCATCTTTATATATTATTACCATTTCTCATTTCGTCTCGCTCTCTCTCTGTATATATATATATATATATATGTGTATATATCACTCTTGGTCTTTATCTGTATATATATATATATATCTGTATATATATATATATATATATATATATATATATATATATATATATATATATATATATATATATATATATATATACAGATAAAGACCAAGAGTGAGCGAGAGAAAGACAGAAAGGTTGAAAAAGAGAGTAAAGTTTTATTGAGAAGAGAGAGAAATACTCTCTTTTTCTACCTTTCTGTCTTTCTCTCGCTCACACTTGGTCTTTATCTGTATATATATATATATATATATTCTTTTCCCTTTCAAGAAAACTTCACTCTCTTTTTCCTACTCTCTTTTTCTACCTTTCTCTCTTTCTCTCGCTCATTATTACTTCGTCTTTACCTTTGTTACATTAATATATATGTATATATATATATATATATATATTCTTTTCCGTTTCAATAAAACTTTACTCTCTTTTTCTAAATTTCTCTCTTTTTCTCGCTCATTATTACTTCGTCTTTACCTTCCTTACATTAATATATATATATATATATATATATTCTTTTCCCTTTCAAGAAAACTTCACTCTCTTTTTCCTACTCTCTTTTTCTACCTTTCTCTCTTTCTCTCGCTCATTATTACTTCGCCTTTACCTTTGTTACATTAATATATATACAGTGTAACCCGGATATAAGAGACCCGGATATAAGAGAAACCCGGATATAAGATAGATTTTCTCTGGTCCCAAATTAGAGCCTGTGTTAATGTATATATAATAGACCAAACCCGGATATAAGAGAAACCCGGATATAAGAGACTTATTCTCCGGTCCCGACAACTCTCTTATATCCGGGTTACACTGTATATATATATATATATATATATATATATATATATTATATATATATATATATATATATATATATATATATATATATATATATATATATATATTCTTTTCCCTTTCCATAAAACTTTACTCTCTTTTTCCTACTCTCTTTTTCTACCTTTCTGTCTTTCTCTCGCTCACTATTACTTCGTCGTTATCTTTCTTACATTAAAATATTTTTATCTGTTTAACTCCCTTTCTTTCACGCTCTCACTTTATTTGTATCACTCTATTTTAACATAATTCGTTTCTTCTCTCTTTTCCACTTTTCTCTCACCTTTTGCTCTATCATCCTCATTCTCACATTCATTCGGTTTTTCTTTCTTTTCTACTCTCTTTCTCTTTTGTTCACAATTCGCCTCTATCATCCTCATTGTCACAATAACTCGTTTTTTCTTTCTTTTCTATCTATTTTCTCTGTCATTTTGTCTCTATCACTTTTTCTTCCCATATAATTTTCTTTTCTTTTCTTCCTACTCTCTTCCTTATCCCCCTCTCCCACGCGGTTTCTATTGCTCAAGATAATTCATTTTCACTCCTTTCAGCACTCTCTTTTTCAACTCTCCATCAATAGATTATCATTACTCCTTTTTAAGATACATAGGAACCTCGGTTCTCGAACGTCTCACATGTCGAACAAATCACTTTCGAACAGAAAATTCGAGATGAAAATGCCTCGGTTATCGAACAAGATTTCGGTTCTCAAACAACATTGCCTAACCGAGCCGAACCGAGTTAACGCGAATGAAATAATTTCTGCGACGACCGCTGTCTTGTATAACAATCGTGTGTCGTGTTGTGCGTGTGGTGGCACGGAGCAAGCGAAGGACCGGATATTAACCCTCAGAGGTTTAGACAGCAAATGACCAATACTGGTCTTTGCGCACCCGGCTCCACGCAGAATTTCCGGGGGAAAATTAAAAAGAAATAAAAAGAATAATAAGCAATTTCCACCAATTAAACGGCTCCGCGCCATACCCAACAGTTTGTTTCAGCAGACTGACTCTGATCCGATGGGCACACATAAATAGAGCGATAAATTCACTTCTAGGAGAGAAAGCTTTGAAGTACCGTCAGTGAATGTCGCTACGCTTTTCTCACCCATCAAACCCGATGCCTTCAGCCTTCCTTCACCAACGGAGATATCAAAGGACTCCTACCAACCCATTGACCTCACCTTTCATCTCCTGTGACCAGCACGTCATGAACTTAAGTATTAACAAAAGACACTTATATTCTTTTAATAATCGGATTTCTCTTCTATGAATGAACATTTTGTAACGGACTTTGTGCGTGTAAATCAAGAAACATTGTACTATTCATTGATGTTGCCTTTAAATACAAAGTGTTTTTGATATACCCTTCTCTTTCGTATGTTATTTTGTTTATGTTATGGTGACCCCAAATTGATTGCTTGTTGAACCTTTAGGCCAAACTAGCGGCTGTCCCGAAGGACTGCTACTATTTATCTACCTTCTGATACAAGCAACAATTAACAACGAGAACTCTACCCCCCATCACCATATGCGTTCCTTTTCCAATTTCTCTCAGGTTATGGCAAAATCAACAATCTTATACTATTTTTATAAGTAAGGAGATGATCATGTCTTTCCTTCCCCTTTTCCAGACAATAATTTATTTTTCCTTTCCCTTTCACGCCACCTTCCACGCCATCAACTCTCTTGCTTACAGGTACGCTAAAATTAAAATGTTCTTCTTTATTTTATATAATTAGCATTGGGTATATTTTCTTTTCTTGTATTTAATGCTCTTCATTAGTTTTGTGTATGTAAAAGTTTAAATAAGCAATCATCTTGGGACCAGGAACAGATTAATGCATTTTACATTGGTTCCTACTGGAACAATAGTTCTGGTTTACGAACATTTCACGTTACGAACGGGGTTAAGGAACGAATTAAATTCGTGAACCGAAGTCCCACCGTAATTTTCTTTACTTTACACTTTTTACGTTCTTTATCTTTATCTTTTTTTTTAAAGCATTTCACCCCAAGCAAGGCGGGAAGCCACTAGCGCGCAAGGGGTTACAGAAGATTTGGAGCGAGAGCAGATAGGAGCGATAGAGGAAAAGATGTGGTGAAGGATAGTGGATAGATTAAGGCAAGTGGAGATATCTCTCTTGTTTGATATTTATCGTTTTACCTTTCAAAATGATCCGCTTTTTCTCCTTTTTCCTCTATTTCTCTCACACCAACTTTTTCGCTATCCTTCTTTATATATATATATATATATATATATATATATATATATATATATATATATATATATATATATATATATGTATATATATATATATATATATATAGGATTTCTGTTTTTATACTGTCTTTCTTCTACCACCTCTCTCTCTGTGTCTCCAACATGGTCGTTACCGTTGTCTTTTCAAAAATAATTCGTTTTTCTTTCTTTATGACTTTCTTTTTCACTCACTTTCGTCACTTGCTTCTTGTCCTTCTCTAAATAATTTGTCTTTTTCTCTTCACTACCTTCTCTTTTGATGTCTACATTCCATCTTCCAAAGTAATTCGTTTTTTCTCTCTATTTTTATTCCATTCTCTCTTTTTGTCGTCGTCCCTTTTACACTATTTTTCTAAATTATCATCTTCCTCCTCTCTCTCTCTCTCTTCATCTCCATCACTCTCTCTTTCAAAATAATTCTTTCTCTTCTACCCACTCTCTTGTTCGTTTGTTTGCTCTTTCACATTTTTCTAAACTCTCTGTTTCTGTCTAACTCTTTCTCACTTGCTTAATTTCAATCTTTCTTTTTTTTTACCGTTTTATCTCTTGTTTTTGTAAACGCATACGCACTCTCACTCACAATCACACACACTCTCTCTCTCTTTCCCTATTTCATTTTATTCTCTTTCACGCATATTTTCTATATATTATTCTCTCTCGTCCTGTGTATGACGATAAACTACATCCAACAAGGTCTCTGATTGGGACGTTTTGAGAAGCGTGGAACCACCTCTTAATTGCTGTTGTTCACAGGTCCACGTTGACTCAGGGAGGTAGCACCTGTTAGGTTCCCAATTATGAGCAAAATGTTTACACACAAACTGGAGTCAAAACACTATGAAATTATAAAATATATATTTTATAGTAAAAATACCAGCAGTACATTAAAAAGACAAAAGAATTACCAGCAATACATTTTTTTTTAAAATGATGTTACTAATGATTTCCAAAAAAATAAATTTCGACATTAAACGATCATCCATAAGCAGTTGATATGCCGGTTAAAAAACAAACAAATTATTCTCCCTGTCTCTCTTTTCTGGTTTTATGACATTCTCTCGATACATTATCCTTTTGTCTTTCCCCATTTCTCTCTTTTATTCTCTTGCTAAATTAAGTCATTCTCTTTCTCACTTTCTTTCTCACTCTTTTTCAAACCTGTTCCCAAATACCAATTCTCTCTCTCTATATATATATATATATATCTATCTATCTATCTTGATCGTCTTTGGTTTTTCTCACATACTCTCTCACCCCCACCCTTTTTCTCATGTGCCTTTTACGTTCTAATTCTCGATTTTACGGTCTCCCTACATCATTTTGCCAGTATACTTCTCCTATCTCTCGTACTCACTCACTCATATTCTCTATACACTCTCTAAATTATTCTATTCTTCGTTCACATGAATTCTCTCTTTCATGTTTTCTGTCAATATGATTTAACCTTCTTCCATATTGATGTCCCCTACATTTCTCACCCTTCTCTCTCTCTCTCTTTGACACACTATAATCCCTTGTTCCTCTTACTTAATTTTTATCTATATTATTGTATTTGTTTGTTTGACTTTTTTCCTTTCCCCCTCTCGCGTTTTTACTATTCAATTCACTATAACTCTTTACAAATTATATGATCTCTCCGTCTCTGTCACTTTCTAAAGAAATCTCCTTGTCAGTCACACCCTTTCCCTCTCTATCTGATAATTTCTCTTTATCACAATATATCTGTTTCTATGCATCTCTTTCTCTCTCTCTCTCTCTCTCTCTCTCTCTTTCTCTCCCTTTCTTTCTTCATATCTCGCTCTTTATAATTTCTGTCTTTTCTCACATAATCCCCCCTCCTCCCATTTTCCTATGTACCTTTTACGTTCTAATTCTCGATTTTCTGGTCTCTCTTTATCTTTGTATTACTATCTTGTTAAATCAATATCCCTCCCCCTCTCTCTCCCTGCCCCTTCTTTTTTCTTCCCGTCACTCTCTGTGTCTACCCTCTCTCTCTCTCTCTCTTTCTCACTTGCTCTTTCTTTTTCAAATAATTTGTTTCTATTCCTCACCGTCACTCTTGTATTTTTCTTCCACATTCTCTATCACTTTTGCTCTTATTTTCCATTCCTCAATCACGTTCGCGTTCTTTCTCTCTTAACCCGAACATTCGCCGCCTCGATTTGAGTCAGTGTTTAGCGAATCGCGTATGGCTGACTATTACTTGTGAGAAGTGTGATCGATCCTCAATTTGCGCCGCACAGAAAAATTCGACACAAACTGCTTTCATTTAAGATCATAGAGAACATTTTCTGCTGCCATTATCATGGCTGACGCTAGCCTTCAGTTGAGCAACACACTCCGCCTTCTTCGCCCCACGTTTTCCATTGACTGGAAGTGGATCGACTACATTGAATCAAGAGCTGCATTTACAGCAAGGACAGTTGAGTCACTGTGTCGTATCAGAATTTTTTCTTGTCAGAATCCATCTTACACATTTGCAAATCTATCTTTCGTCCGTGCATTGAATACTGTTGCTATATCTGGTGCTTCTGCAATTCATCTCGAGGTTCTTGACAAAATCCATAAAGGATCTGCAATGTAATCGGTCCAAACCAAACATCACGACTTCAGTCACTTTCTCATCGACGTTACGTGTCTTCCCTCTGTCTTTTCTATAAATCTTTCCATGGACACTGATGAGATTTTTTTCCTGATGCCCCAGCTACGTGAATTTAAGCGTACTGCTAGATTGACATCTAGTTTACTGTTAAAATAGCTAACTTCAGCCGCCACTACTACCCCAATAGTTTCCTTTCCCACCTGTGGATCTCCTGAAAACTACAATCTTCAAAAATCTAAATGCAACATCAATCGCCATTATCTGTCCATATTTCTGAGATGAGGTATTATGTACATTATTTACATTATGATAGAGGAGAACATGACTAAAGACTGTGTGCACGTTATCCCGTGCAGCTGCGGAAAGAAATATAAAGGAGAGACAAGCCGCCCCCTATAGGTAAGGCTTCAAGAACACCAGAAAGCTGTAACATGAGGGGAAGTAGAAAAATCAGGCGTGGCTGACCACATATGGGGAAAGAAGGGAGATCACCGCCTTCTCTGGGATCAGGTTGAGATCATAGACAAGGAACACCATTGGAAAATTCGTAAACTTAAGGAATTAGCACATATGCTAGGCCACAACATCTCCTGAGCCGACCAAGCATAGAAATAAATACAATATGGGAACCAGTAATAAGGAGTGCCAAAGAAAAGCAATAATAACAACAAAGTTGTAATATGCGAACTGCTAAAAACATGCAATGATAACAGCAAAAATTACAATATGAGCACTGGTAAAAATAGTGTTTGAGGACATTAGGTTTATAATACCCAAAAATTCATACACAGATGTCCTCAAGGACACATGGCTAAAGGATAAAGACGTTGGTTAGATCCAGTGACAGGACCCAAAGAGTGTGAGTTCAATACCCGGTTAAGGCAGTGGAGAACTGTCAGAGGGAAAAGTTAACAGGCGATAACTGATAACTGACATCCATTAAACATGGAACATGGAAATAAAGGGTTCAGTTCGACATTCCAACCACCCGAAGAAGGCTGGGGCGTACAACGGCTGAAACGTTGTAATAAATATGGCGACAAAGATGGGTACAATAGTCCGAATAATGTAAATAATGTATCAATCGCCATCTTCTGTATTCTTGAATCCCGTTTATCTTTTGTCCTTTGATCAGTCCTCCCTATTTTCAGTCTTCTTTTTCACTTTCACTTTCAGTTTCACTTTTACTTCCTGTAAACACTCTGCGCACTAGTGACATTTCCCCTTGTTTGGAGTGAAATGAGTTTAAAAAATATCATTGACATATTGCGAAATATATCTAACCTTCTCAATTTATATCTGTTTTATACAATTGTTCATTGAATATAAGACACAAGAACCACTCAAGATAGAACGCCACTGAATAAGATTTTTGCAATTGCGTGTATATTATAATGGTTGTATATTATGAGGATTGATAAATGTTGAATATCTACTTAAAGAGGTTAAGATTGTAGTGATAGAAGAAGCATCCCCTCTGGAGTTTTTCCCCAAATTAATAGTTCTTGTTAAGAAATGATCTTAAGAATATCTTGCATTGGGTAAACGCAAGTAACCCCCACAAAAAAAAAACAACTCATTATCGAACTGTCGATCAAATTCCTTCAATGTTGCTTTCTTGAACACATCTTTAGCACCCTCACTTGTTTTATCCTAGTGCGTCTATCCTTTTCTCTCTGATCATCTTTCTTGATTTTTTACCCACTGAACTTCTCATTTTCTGTCTTAAAACCTCTTCACTTTTTCTCATTTAAACCTCTGTATCTTTGATTTCTCATTGTCTTTCTTACTCTCATTAAAACATTATCTTATTAAATATTATCTTATTATCAGGCCTGGATATTGCGCTTGAGATTAAACTTGAGTTCAATGAATGATATTACATTTTCACACACTCTATCCCGAATATAGAGCGATTTTATCCATAGAGATAGCCTATTTTAAACTATATTTTATCATACGCACACACACACTTCCAATTACTACTACAGCCATCCTCCTACATTGTCTTACTTTCTCCTGTTCCCACTTTCCTTCCGCACCCCTCACTATTGCGAGGCTTGGATGTGCTATGCCTAAACTCTTGATAGTTTCTGTCGATTAAAAAAAAAAAAATTCAGGTCGAGCCATCACCTTAACACCTCAACAATCCTTCCCCAAACTGCTATCAATAAGCACAATTGTCTCACTCTGTCAGACTCTTGCTTTTCCTATGTTTTCTTTACCCTTATATGTCTCCTCTTAAAATGTTTTTTTTTTCAAGAAAATAGAAAAAAGGAAGTCACGTTCTACGAGCGGACTGCTTACAACAAAATTGTTTATAACCATGTTGGTTCTCACCAGTCGAGGTGTAACTAAATGCACAGAAACAAGGTTGCATCTTTGTAGTGAGTAAATTGTTTTTTCTCTATATGAAAAAAATTATAACTTCATATATATATATATATATATGTGTGTGTGTGTGTGTGTGTGTGTGTGGTTGTGTGTGTGTGTTAATACATATATCTATATGTTAATATATGTAACGTAAATCATTCAAACGAAAAACAAATACTGAATCTAGTTATATGGCGAGAAAAACCGATATGTTAATATATATATATATATATGTTAATATATAAATGTTAATATATATATATATATATATATATATATATATATATATATATATATATATATATATATATTAACATGAGAAATGGTTGTCTTGTATGATCATTAAATAAAATCATTCCCATAATTACAACTTATAGAAAACTGAATCTGAATAAAGTAAATACTGAATATGTACTATGTATGAGGTTAAACAAAGAAATCTTACTTATATTGGTAGGATAACATTATCCGTTTCCTTATAAGGAAAACTTTGGCTTTTGTTGACCGAGAAGCTTGTACTACTGTCAGTGGAAATTTATAAACGATTTGTCTTTGAATAATTTTTCAGGAAAATAGGTTTCCCAAGATCAGTATCTGTTAATGCTCTTTCCAGTATTCATTGAGTGTTTCCTTCCTAACATTTTATTTGAAGTAGTGTGGAACGTCAACATCATTTTGTTTTCGAGTTATGTGCTATATTCTTGTTAGCTGTTGCTGCTATTGAAACCGGCAAAATTTGGGACTCAAAAAAAAAAACCCTCTTAATATGCAGTAAACTAAACATTATTTACTATGACGGTACTCAGACGTTTGGAATCACTGCATGTAATCCTCTTGCAGAAATTAACAGCAAGTCGATTTCATTCCTACTATCAAAATCGCCTTAAGATCACTTAAGATTTTGTTTTTCATCTGACGAACTCGTGGTTTAAGCTTCTTCCACGGAATCTTTGTTGGATTTCGGTCAGGCTTCAGTCTCGATTTCTTTAAATCAGTTTTCATCGCCTACAACCAGACTTTCGCTTACACTGCAATATGCTATGGATTGCCAGCTTGCACAGATGCAATCTTCTTAGTCTGGGGAATATTCACAGATTGAAGCATGTTTTTCTCCGTTAAATTTCGATGCATAGCACGAGCAATACGTTTCGTTCCTTCAATTAAATTTAGTTTTACCCGGACTATTGAAGGAAACAGAAAACCTTCGATCATTATATAGTTGACTCGCTTTTATTTAAATGTCGTTGTGGCTTATTTTGGAAGTGGTTATTTTGCAGTGTAACACCCGCGCTACGTTCGAATTAAAAACTTCCAGATTACTTACATTTATATGTAATTGTACATACTCTATTCGAATCTGGCTTGATAAATTTGATAAAATCCATCGTTTTGGAGTTATCGACAGTGAATATTCGGATTCATTCGCGTCGCTGGCAGTAGCCATTATTGTCGTTGTTTGCATACATTCGCTTCGGAAAGCGAAACGTGGAACTGATTTTTTTTGTCTAAATTTGTCTTAGTTACTACGCACGAGAACTAATTACGTAAACACGTGCGGTCTGCGCAATGATACCTACACTGGAAGCGAATGTATGCAAACAACGGCAGTAATGACTGCCCGCGACGCGAATGTATCCGAACTTTCACTGTTGATAACTCCAAAACGGTAGATTTTATCAAATTTATCAAGCCAGATTCAAATGGAGCATGTACAATTACATACAAATGTAGGTATTCTGGAAATATTTAATGCGAACTGAGCGCGGGTCTTACACTGCAAATCAGTTTTGGAAGTTTTATAAAATCAGGATTTCTTTTCTTCAGATATGTCTTGAACTGTTTCGACAAAATAGTTCGTTTTGAGTCTCGTCAGAGCATAATATTCTGTCCCAAAATGAAACCGACATCTCAAAATGGGGATAAAAAAAGAACTCTACGTCCGACATCACGTTCTTAGCTTTGTATAGAAAGGCCTTTATAGGAATATGAGAGCATAGTCATAACCGGTGAAGTGTATCCTTGTTTGCTCCTACGCTAGCTCACCTGCAGATACTTCTAGAATTCTCTTCGATTCGTGAGCGAGATTTCGGAAACATTTCTGTCGAGATTTACAGACTGTACGTTTCGTTCAATTTCGCAAACCAGTCGATAAAATATAAAAACTTAAATAAAGATATGCAAAAAACAATATTGCATTTTTATTAAATAAGTATTAGTGATTTTATTCATTAATTCTAGAACACTAACCATTAATGAAAGTTACACCATTAGTAACCATGGGTATATATTACCTGATTTTGAAAATATTTAAAAGAAAATATTAAATATAAATCTTTATTTGAAATATTTTACAAGCCTACACTTCAAACTTTGTACTTTGAGTTAATATTAATAGAAACTGAAAAACATATTATTTAGGTAAGAAAATCAGGTACTGAAAATTATATTTAAAAATAGAAAAATTTGCGCTGGGTACTATATATACATATTTAGTGTTCTAGGGTTAAATTGTTTAAAATAGGAGTATTTTGTATGCTAAAAAAAATCTTTAAGTTTTCGAAAAATTATGCATCCTAGTAAAACCAACTGTAATTTGGACCACTTACATGTTTGCACTTCTACTCTAAAATTTGTCAACGTACTCCTGGGTTTCAATTGTTGGATCTTTATAGGAATTGAAGAACGCCATCGTAGTGCATCTTTGTGCGCAACAGCAGATCAATCTTGAATTTTCTTCAGGCTGTTAATGGATATCTGCTGCTCATTGAGCGAGTTTCGAAGCAGATGTGTAATTAAGTCATGTGTCTTCTATGTTTAAATAATGAATAAATCCGACATCTCAAGCAGGCGATAGAAAAGCTTTAGACATCATTTCATGTTCCTGGCTTGCAATAGAAGGATCTTGATTGGAAACGAAGTACAAAGTCATACCCAGCATTGTCATACTCTTACTAGCTTCTATGCTATCCGCCTGCAGGTCCTTCTAGAATTGTCATTAATGGCTCTTTGCCACACATTGTATAAGTTTTCGAATCACATCGGTAGTTAAGACATATGTAATACATTTTTAAATAGAGGTTCGATTTGGCTTTAGTCCTTTCCCCGGCGTAGACATGTATATACGTTTTTACCGAAAGTGTCATTTTCGGACACGGAGGAATAAACCCCTTCAAAACATAACGTTCAAAAACCATCTACAGATGTGTTTATATGTCGATCTTGATTCTTTTTATGCCTTTCTAAGCTTAAAACGAGACCCATTTTCAGCTCAAACGCCTGGTAGTTGCATTAACCACAGCTCGGGTACTTCAAGGTGCCTCACTTTCTTAGTTACTCTATTAAAAACAAATAAAAAATTCCTCTGAAAATAAAACGTTTTTCCCAAAATGATTGGCGGGGAAGGCCTTAACGTTTTTTTTAGAGAACATCGATATCACTCGAAGCCTGGACTGAACACGTGGGCGTCGAGTAATAAAAATAATTTTATTAACTTAGAACCAGAAAGAAAAAGCTGGAGTTTCTGGTACCTATAATGAGGAAAGAGGGCTTGGAATATTTAGCACTCACGGGAAAATATTTAAGTCTAGATTTAAAAGAATAACAGTGAATAACGTACATAACGAGTTTGTTTTCAATAGATGGCAGTGCGGAGACAAGGTAAAAGGTCAAACGTTGATTAGAGATGCAAAGAACAGGGAGTTCTGAAAAGCCGTAATTGTCGACGGCCTCTAAATAGATAACACATAAAAGAAAGAGTGAGTATGATAGAGAAAAAGAGAAAGAGTGTGGATGAAAGTAAAAGAAAATGAGATAGAGAATGAGAGATTGGGGCGAAAATGTGAGAGAGGGAAAGAAAAAAAAAAGAAAAAGAACGGTTGTACTCTCAGTCTGGATGCATTGTTTCCTGGAACGTCTCTTGGGAGTCAGTCTCGCTCCAGACATCCTGGAGTCGAATAAATGACCCATCTTTAAAGATGGTGAAGAAATGATCGGTTCTTTGCACCATTCCATAAAGCACCGGATCCTCCTGATATATTACAAAAGCCAGAAGAAACCAAAAATGGTGTATTGTTGCCATGTCTGGGCTGGAGCTGTCCAATTCCAGTCTATTTCAATCGGTGCAGTGGTAAAGAGACCATGCAGACAGCGGAAGAATTGCGAAAACGACGGTATTATTAGATGCACGATAGAAAATAATAGATGGTTTGAATCGAATTTGCTCTCAGCGAGGAACCCTTATTTTGTGTTCGGTTTATCAGCGATTGCTTCAATATTTACTCTGATTCCGTCATATGATGCCAGAATAGATCTTGGTTATTAAAGAAGTCAGATGCATCAGTGGGTTGAATTAAAACATGACTCCTGGCCGCAGGCTGCATGTCCACTTAATATATGAACACGCGGTTGACGTAACTCTACCTAGGATATACGCACGTTGAAAACAGTTAAGCATATATAGGTTCCAAATCAAAGTCTCTTGCACCTCTGCGAGAAAAAAAAGATAATACCACGTTCGGAGTAGACAGCAAAGAAACATATATTCGACCACAGTAATTTGTTTTTTTTTTTTTTTTTTTTGCAATAATATACAAGGCCCAAAGAGTGTCAAGATAGAGTGTTACAGAGTAAGATACACAGTTTATATTGATATATAGGCAAGATAACGGGTAACGCTAGACTTGTTCAGGTAAAGATTGTACTGCTCAAAGAAGCATCCTCTTGTAGGAAGAAGCTACTTATGTGGAGCTTACATATAACCAAATGGAATACGAAACAAAATTTGGGTTGTTCGCTACAGTGTAAAGGTCCTGGCGAGTTTTAACGATGAAGGTTAGAACTAGTAGAAATAAAGGAATGTAATGTCGTCTGAAGAGTTTCCATGGAAATAAGGATACAGAATTTAGAGACGTGCGATGTAAATTGACGAAATTCTGAGTTGAATAATTAATGTTTTTACGTATGAAAGTTTCAGTCCCATGCTTTGCATTACTCTGTACGGCAAAAAAAAAAAAATTAGACAACATCAATGTGTGAACAAAGTAGAGCTCTGGCGAAAGGTTGGCCCTCACCCACAACGGCCAGACCTGTTGAACTTAACATTCATGACTATAAGGAAATCTGCTTGGAATAGTTGCGTATAACCTAACGATGTGTATTCAAATCAATCCTCTATTAAATTCAGCATTGAGAAAATCATAGTTTCAAGGGGTTCAATTGATCTTAGCATTCGAGCGAGCTTTACTCGCTATCTAGCATCCTGGTTAGTGATGATGTTTCTGACTCAAAAAGCTTTAATTATTCTAGTATACGTCAGGGGTGTATTTTCTTTTCTGGATTATTTGTCTCTTAATTAACGGCTGCAATCTTTTCTGTGTTAGCGTCATTCGCCTGATATATCCAGAGAACGGAACTTTAATATGGGTTCCTAATCGTCAAGTGTATCATATCGGGTCTACTGTAACGCCATTTTGTGAATTGGATCTGGATCTTGCATTAGCTTCCGGCGAGGCCTCTCGATGCCATGATGAATTATACAAATACGGGAGAGCTTCCTGGCAACTGATCCAATCAATTCTTGTACGTATTAATGTTTTATCTCTATACAAAGCGAGAACCTTTACATTAAGTGGCTCTTGGGCCTTGAATTGTCGGAACTAAGAATGGTTATTGCAAATAAAACGTCATTGCAAAATAATCCTCTATATCTTTAATGTCAAACACATTTAACGGTTTTAATGGAGAAAGCTAATCTTAAAGCCTATCTATATTTGTCGAATCTTTTACATCTCTAGGAAGCGAAATAAATTCTACTAAAAACGATGTGAACATTCGCATATTTAAAGCCTGGGTCGCCTTGAATAAAATGGATATAATCTAGAAATCTTATCTACCAGACAATCTCAAATGGAGATACTTTCGAACCACTGTGGAAGCGATTTCAATGTATGGTGCCACTGCTTGGCGATTAACTAAAAGCCTACAGTCTAGGCTTGATGGAAACTACACTCGGATGCTGAGAGCTCTACTTAACATCTCTTGGCGACAGCATCCAACTAAATCACAGTTGGTATCGAGACATCCCTGATATTTCTACAATCTTATGCAAACGCAGAATGTTCTTTGCAGGACACTTCTGACGAGCAAAACAAGAACTCGCGAGGGATCTACTGCTCTGGACACCTAGTCATCGAACAAGACGGATTGGTCGCTCAGCAATCGCCTACATTGAACAGCAATGTTATGAAACAGAATTCCACCCTGATAAACTTCCGAATTTGATGCAGGGGCGTGATGGCTGACATGATAGACTCATGAATGTCCCAAGTAGCTCGAGCGAAAAATGAAAGAGCATACCTCGTCTACTTCACTGATCGCCGTGCAATATGTAATAAAATAATATATATAGTTATATCTATTATTATAAATTATCTGATTTAAAATATAGTTTCTTCGCTACACAGGAATTACCATGTTTCAAAAACCGAAGCTAAGAACTTCAAATTTAATTATATAATTAAATTAAAATCATTAGTCCTGTTTCGGCTTCAAGTAAATTCGCTTGAAGATGACACAGAACTAGTTCGAAATCCAGTAGGAGTCATTACATTCGCTTGCCCTTGGGAAAGGTATGAATCCTCTTCTTCTCCCACCTCCAACCAAGAAGAAAGAAGGGGATAAGTGGAGGATTATGAATTCTAAACCAACTCTGGAGAGAGTTGGGCTTCATCAGAAATGCGCTTATATATGTCTTTACAATCCTACGGGTCACGGGGTAAAC
Organism: Acanthosepion esculentum; assembly: GCA_964036315.1. Taxonomy (NCBI): domain Eukaryota; kingdom Metazoa; phylum Mollusca; class Cephalopoda; order Sepiida; family Sepiidae; genus Acanthosepion; species Acanthosepion esculentum. The sequence continues at coordinate 112,341,072 of OZ038476.1, read as the reverse complement.
AAAATCAGTAAGAGGAGGCTGCGGAGTCTACTATGGTGATTAAAACATCCTTGTTTCAGATACCTGTTCAGGTACATTTGTGTTTCTTCAGTACTGACAGAGAGATGCTGCTGTTTCTGAGAGAGGGCGCATAGCCTGAGATGCTCAGCAATGCTTGCTCTACCCCTCAATTGTGACTTCGTGCTTCCGTACAAGTTAAGTCTTGTCACCCACTATCTCTCAAACTGTAGGAACTCGTGTCAGCAATGTGAAATAGAAAATTATATTATTTACAGGTGACCAGACTTCAGAACACTCTGTATATCTGCCTTTTCGTCTCAAGTCTAAACTGTTCTTATGTCTGCCTTTTTGGCTCAAGTCTAAACCATTTCCATGTCTGCCTTTTTGCTTCAAGTCTAAACCGTTTCCATATATGCATTTTTAGCTCAAGTCTAAACCATTTCCATGTCTGCCTTTTTGGCTCAAGTCTAAACCGTTCCTATGTCTGCCTTTTTGCTTCAAGTCTAAACCGTTTACATGTCTGCCTTTTTGACTCAAGTCTAAACCGTTTCCATGTCTGCCATTTTGGTTCAAGTCTAAACCGTTTACATGTCTGCCTTTTTGTCTCAAGTCTAAACCGTTTCAATGTCTGCCTTTTTGGCTCAAGTCCAAACCGTTTCTATGTCTGCCTTTTGGGCTCAAGTCTAAACCATTTCCATATCAGCCTTTTTGACTTAAGTCTAAACCGTTTCTATGTATGCCTTTTTGGTCTTTTTGGCTCGTCTAAACCTTTTCCATCTCTGCCATTTTGGTTCAAGTCTGAACCGTTTACATGTCTGCCTTTTTGGTTCAAGTCTTAATCGTCTGCCTTTTTTATTCGTGTATAAACGAGTTCTATATCTGCCTTTATGATTCTAGTTTAAACCGTTACTCTACATGCTATGACGTAATGCAAACTTAACTTATGTCTATTTTTCTTACTTGAGTGTAAAAGAGACCGATGTCTGCTTTTTATTCTAGTTTTCTTTGTATAAACCGGACCTTTATCTTTCTACTTTACTAAGTGTAAACCGAAATTCACTCTACCTTTTTGACTCATGTGCCAAATGGACATATGTCCGCCTTTTCCTTCTTAATTTTTAATCTAATGTATACTAGACCTATAACTTTCTTTGTTACTATAGTCGGGTGTATGTCTCTCTTTTTTAAATCAAGTATATACCGGTTCAATTGTCACTTTGTTTTAATCTATTTTAAATTAAACCATGTTAATTATCACTTATGTAGTACTTATAGTCGATATTTCATAATCTAACACGTATTGGTATGCTATTAAATTAACAAACCTGACTTATCAAACAACTTATCAAAATATATGAAACTGCTATCTTTCTTTTTAAATAATGTTTTAGGATTCCAAGCAAATAAAGAGAATGGAAACAGGGTTTGGTAAACGGAGAAAAGGGATGGAAGTCCAGATAGAGTTAACTTAAATGAGTTTCCCTTGGATTTTTGTAGCAACACTGCCATCAACCCTAATCTATGAAATTGTGCCTCGTTCTCGATTAGACTATATACGGTATTTACGGCGTTCTCACTTTAAGTGTTTCCTTCTCTAATTAACATAACACACTTATTTTCTAGGTAAATTACGTCATTCTCTCCCTATCCCTCTCCCGCAGGTACACATAGACACACACTCTCTCTCTAGAAATTGTTCCCTCACACGTTCTACATTATTTTTCTGCATACTTCCCCCCTCTCTTTCTCGTTCTCACACTCACTCATATTCTCCATACACACTCTTTCTAAATTATTATATTCTTTTTCACGAGAAATCTCTCTTTTTCTGCCATATTGATTTTCCCTATCTTACATTTCTTTCTCTCTCTCTCTCTCTCTCTCTATATATATATATATATATATATGTATATATATATGTCACTCATTCTTGTTACGTTTACTTGATCTCTATCACTCTCTATATTAATGTATTAGCATGCTTGGAATTTTCTCTTTATCCCTCTCTTTCTCTATACCTCTTGAATTCGTTCTCACTATCTTTGTCAATTAAATGACCCCCCTGCCTCTCTCTATCTTAGTCTCTCCTTTTCTATATACTTACCTCGTTGCCTCTCTCTTTCTCTCTCTCTCTCTCTCAGATTATGCAAATTTATACCAACATATATGTTTCTATCTTTCTCTTTCTCACTTTGTATGTTCCGATTTTTTCACCTTCTCTCTCTCTCTGTCTTGATTTTCTCACGTTTTCTTTTTCTCTTATTCTCTCAATCTATTTAAAAATCTTATTAAATCCGAAAACACATTGGAATAGCGAAAGATGCCTTCCAAAAGCTAAGCAAAGTATTAAGAAACAGAGAACTTTCGTTAGAAACAAAGAAAAAGAGTACCAAACTGTTATGTATTATCAATGAATATTGTACAATCTCCTCAAAGATGAAGAAGGCACTTGAAGCAATAGAAATATAGTTCTACAGAAGGATGCTGAGAATAGCATCAACCGAACATGTGAGCAACGACCACGTTTAAGAGAAAATGGAAACAAAAAAGACATTTATACTTAACATCAGGAATAGACAGTTGCAATTTATAGAGCACATAATGAGGAAAGAGGGCTTGGAAAATGTGATACTCACAGGACAGATTGACAGCAAAACTGACAGAGGAAAACTATGTATAACCTAGAACACAAGTTTGAGTAATTGGACGGAGGAGCAATGTTTAGGAGAGATAACAAAATGACATACTTTATTAAGAGATACAAAGGACAGGAAATTGTGGAGAGCTATGATCGCCAACGGCCTGATGGTAAGCGGTACATAGAAAAGGGAGCTTCGAAAATGTCTCTATGATTTGTACATCAGCTTTTAGTTGGCTGAGAAATGTATAGCGGATTAATTTTAAAAATGTACAAAGTCGTTATCTTTTGAATTCATTTTGAATGAGACAGATTACGACGGGGTCAAACGGGAGGATCTCTATGGCTTATCAGTTATGGAATCTAGGCGAGTTGAAACAATTAGATTGGATTAAAAAATGAAAATGGAAAAGAGGGAAAGATAGGAGAGTGGATGAAAAAAGTGGCGTAAGAAAAGTCGAAGCAAATTAGAAAGAAATTAAAAAGAGATAACAGTCAAGAAAGAGACAGGGTATAAATGAAAGAAAAAGTAATTTGGAACTAGAAGAAGAAATCAGGGAAATAAACGAAAGACGAATAGGAAAGACAAATGCGAAAAGAGAGGGGGGAAAGAGAAGAGTATATGAGAGGAAATAAGGGGAGAGAAAGAGAAAAATGAGGAGATAAGAGAGAAATAGGAGTTAAGAAAAAAGAAAGAAAAGATAATAGAAGAGGAAAAGTAGGAAAAAGAAAGAAAAATGAGAGAGGGAGCAAAAGAAAATTGAAGAAAAAAAAAACGTATTTTCCAGCTTACAAGACGCATTTCTTTTCCTATTACCATTAAATATACGTGAGCGTCTTCCAACATCCAAACTCAAGTAAGCTTGGATGGTCACCTAATTGGCTTCAATGATATGGACCTGGATTTGTATGTTGAATCATTACACTATAATATTGGCTATCTTTCTAATTCAACCTTTTATATGATGTAAACTCAGTACTTAGCTGTTACACGTATTTGCAAGACTATAAACATTCCCGAAACCGATCTACAAGCTTAAACACAAACACGCTGTGTTTACTAGCAGCGGCAGGAGCCTTTCTGCTCTTGACTAGTATATCATTGCCATACAAACAAAATCGGACGAGTGATTAATATAAACAATAAGTATCGCCAATAAGGGACGTATGGTGAATGTGTTGTCGTATGAGAATTACTTTTTTTTTCTTAGAAATTTATTTCCAATATTAGATTGCGTTTTCCAAGCCACAATGTCTTGTAAGCCGAAAAATACGGTATATGAATGAAAAGAATGGGCGAGAAAACGTACGGTAAGAAATATATAAAGAAGAAACAGATGAAGAAGAAAAGTCGAAAGAATGAATGAAGGAATGAAGGAATGAATGACGGAAAGATGTGAAAAAAAGAGAAATAAAGAGTAGGGGAGAAAAACTGAATAAAATTAAAATGAAAGAAAAAGAAATCAGTGAAGATAAAAAACAATTGTTGAAAGAAAGACAAATGAAAGAAAGAAGAATAAAGAAAAGAAAAAAGAAAAAGAAAGACAGAATGAAAAAAGAACGAAAAAAGAAGAGAAAACAAAGAAAGAAAAAAGAATGAAAAAGAAAAAGAAAAAAGAATGAAAAAGAAAAAGAAAGAAAGAGACATGTCGTAATAAAGTATAGCTACCGACATTTGGGTTTAAACACGAATCGTCATAGAGCAAGCATAGTCGACCTCATTTTTAAATTATTAGACCACGTGACAGGTAAATGAATATATATATATATTTTTTTTTGTCATCCACAGCCAGACTGTTTCGCTGTTTCACAGCTCATCAGTGTGGCTAGACGTCCGGTTGCCTCTAGCTACGATCGAAATCCGACTGAACTTGCGTCAGTCGGAACTTCTCCCACTAAGCCATCAGCGCACGGCAGGGATGAAGGTGAATTTTAGCGTGTTTATTTTTAGATTTAGATAAACACACAGTGACTGACAGTGACTCAATTCTGCCGAAGAGTCGTGCAATATTAGCTTAAATAGTCACTGTTTACAAATTCACACCTCAAACCAGAGAGCTCAACCGAAATTAATTTATATATATATATATATATATATATATATATATATATATATATATATATATATATATATATGGGAATTAGCGGTGTCTGAGTGGCTACTTTACAAAAACTCTCCTACAAACGGGCATTACGAAAGAAAGAAAGAAAGAAAAAACGGGAGACGAATAATATTAGATAGAAAAGTAAGTAAAAGAAGCAGAAAAATATAAGTAAAAATGAGAGCTAGAGATGAAAAAATTACGATTGAAAAGAAACATACAATCAATGAAGTAAAAATAATGAGACGACAAGTAAAAGGAGAGAAGCAAAAGAAAGAAAAGCAGAAAGAGGAAGAAATATTCAAGAGAAACGTAATAAACAGAGAAAGGAAAAAAAACTGAGATGAAAAGAACACCATAGAAAAGAAATATACCATCAGTTGGGAGAGGTATGAATCTTCTTCATCTTCTCCCCCATAGCTATGGGTAAATAGTAGAACATACTGGGTTCTATAGCCCTGGATGACAACTTGTTTTCAGCAGAAAGTAATGGCAACTTACTGCGGGAAAAAATCAGCCTCGTCAGTCATATATCGAAAGGTACATGATCACCTAAGCGTGTATCACGCAAGGCACATAACTGACTGACAAGTAAAAAATAAGGAGAGGAGAAGTACGAGAAAGAAAGAAAGAAAGAAAGAAAGAAAGAAATAAAGAAATAAAGAAAAAAGAAAGAAAGAAAGAAAGAAAGAGAGAAAGAAAGAAAGGGGAGAATAAATAGAAGAGGGATACAGAAAAAAATAAGAGGAAAAACAAGACCATAAATATGTAATATACAATCAATCAAGAAAAATAAAGAGAGGAGAAGTAAAAGAAAGAAAGAAAAAAAGAAAGGAAGGAAGAAAGAAAGAAAGAAAGAAAGAAAGAAAGAGAGAAAGAAAGAAAGGGGAGAATAAATAGAAGAGGGATACAGAATAAAATAAGGGGAAAAACTGAGACCATAAAAATGTAATATACGATCAATCAAGAAAAAAAATAAAGAGAGAAGTAACAGAAGAGAGAACCAAAAAAGAAAAAGAAAGAGAGATAGAAAGAAAAAAGAAAGAAAGCGGGAAATAAAGAGGAAAAGCGAGTGGAAAGAAAGTGGAAAGAAAGAAAGAAAGAAAGAAAGAAAGAATATAAGAAAGAAATGACAGTTAAAGAAAGAGTTGAATTATGTTTATGCAAGAGAAGCGCAAGGAGATGGTAAGAGAGAGTGAGGATGAAAAGGATGAGAAGAAAAAAGAAGAAACAGATGAGGATGAAATGGATGCATTGTGCTGAGAGCTACAAGGGACAGGAAGTAATGATCACACAATTCCGGAAGTGATACGACACACAAACGTTAATGATGACAATTAACACCGTTTTTATAATTAATAATTTCGGTTGTTGGATTGAGTCAAAATTAATTTCCTCTTTTACAAAATAATTGTAATAATGAATTTATTATTCTTACTAACGATCGTTAAATATAACATAATTTTATATACATATAGATTTTGATGTGGCGTTTTAATTGAAGTCTTACATGTCTAACGCCAACAAAGAAACACCTTTTTTATTTATCATATTTCTCCCTGCTAAGCAAGGCCACAATGCCAATGGAACGCATGTAGTTACAGAGAGGGAAAGGGGAACAGAATAAGATAACTGAGAATGGGTATCATTGAGGAAAAGACAAAAGCAGAACATGGCTCAAGAAGACTGAAGATAACGATTGACGTTGAATTTAACATTGTAGTTATCAGGCAAACAAGAGATCGAGTGAGTTCCACGGGTGGGAAGTCAGAGAAAATAAACTGTTAGGGTAGAAGTGGTGGTTGTCTCTAGCTTAGTGGGACTTAATTCTTTCTTTTTATATGCCCTGTCCTTTCAGGACGTAGGTGATCATGGCTCTCCACCTCACTCTATTCCTTGCAGCTCTCAGCAAGTTCCTTCCCTCTGCTTCCTCCCCCATTCGACGTTCTGTACATCCCCTTGCTTAAGCCCGCCAGGTATGTCACGCGTTATTTTCTCTTGTCTCTCTCTCTCTCTCTCGTTAGTATCAGATTCTCCAGGCCCGCCTTCCTCATTATATGTCTCACAAACTTCAGCTACCTCTTCCTTATATTAAGTATAAGCCTCCTCCTTGTTGCAACCTTTCTAAGATCTCATCATTGCTCACACCATGCTCGGTTCATGATATCCTCAGCATTCTTAAATTCATGTCGGAGATCAAGAGGGGGGAGCTCATCACAGCAGTTGCCATCAAAATATTTGCAGAAAAGACATAAGTAAGCCATGTCAGTTCGTCGAGAAAGTGACTGAAGTCAAGATGGCTGGTTATATTACAGATCTTTCTTTGCGTTTTGTCAAGAATCTTGAGATGTATAGCAGGACGACCAGACCAGATATGGCAGCAGTATCCAACGCACGGACAAATGGTAGATTTATAAATGTGCAAGATGTATTCTGAGGAGAACTAATTTCTAGCACGGCACAGTGACCAAATATATTTGAACTAGACGAAGCAAAAATATATCTTTGTTTTGTTATAGACACGGATGTCGATAATACGTAATGAAGAGGCGTCGTTAAATCTATTAGCCCAGTGACCTCTCAAGGCCTAAATCCGCCACCATTTTTACATACAACGTTTGACAATAATGTAAATAAATGAACAATATGCACAACTGACTCCAGAAGCTAAGTTCCATGGAAGAAATTTAATTATATACATGTGGTTGGATCATCGGTGTATTATTCTTTTAGGGATTTTAAATTACAAGGAAGGGATAAATGATCATTTATTCGTCTAGCAGCTATAACCATTTGATCGAAAAGCGTTCTACTCTTGTCAAAAGGAATCGTGTTGTTCCCCAACCTTCATGACAACGTAAATAAGAATAACATAGGAATTTCGAAATGTGTTAGCTTGTTCTACCCTTATTCACCTGACCTTGCACCAGCCGATTGTTACATTTTAGATCGCTGTAAAATGTTTTGATAGGGAGCAAATTTATCTAATGAAAACCATATGCAAAGTGATAGCTGGAAAGCTTTTCAAATCACACCCAGCGGAATTTTACTCAAAAGGTATCTAAGATCTGCCTCATAATTGGCAGCAAGTCATTGCAGTTTAATGGATGGTGAGCATATAATTGAATTAAGGTAATTGCAATTTATTTTTGACGAAAAAATTTGATAAACAAGAACTGAATTATTCATGGTAAAACCTATTACGTAACTTCGTTTTTTAAATTTTATTTGATTGATTTCTTTACTAGGGTTTATCAACCTTTTACCGATTATTTAAAACCAAAAAATATTTTTTAGATTTACGAATTTTTTGCTGTGATAATAATAATTTAGTTATACAAGTCTTACGGTTTAACCGATAGCGGGGGTGAATTCATAGCCTTTCCCAAGAGTATTTGCGCTAAAACAACTTGATTAACAATTCCGAAACCTTTAACCATTACACCACCCACACATTCAAGCTAACAGCACCTATTATTCCCAAGCGAATACCCACCTAGGTACTGACCAGGCTCGACGTTGCTTAAATTCGATAATATATATTATCGTGCTTAGAAGTTGAGAATAATTATACCTCGCAAGGCACTGACAGCTTACAAAATGGATTAAACAATACAATTATTAATTCCAGCGAAATAGGTACTGAATGTGGATTTACCTGCTCTAACGTTATGGAATAGCAAGCAAAATGGCGAGGCTATAAAGCCTTCTAGCAAAATATGCAAAGTTATGGTATCATTCTGGAGAAATGTCGTTTGAAGGGAAATATAGACAGGAGCCTTCACTGGACTTTGATGAGGAAGGTTTGAAATCATTAGTGAAAAGCAATTCACAGCAAAGTAGTCGAAAATTAGGAAAGACGTTGAGCCCATCATGATCTACCGGCACTTAGAAAAGAAGGAGAATTTCAACAAGTAGGGTGATTGGGTTCCAAATACATTTAGCGAAACGGACAAAAAATTGATCGTTGATACACGAAAACGTAAATAATATTCAGCTAGGCGCACCTCGACCTAGTGTAAATAGCAACCTTTCATCGCTAGATCGGTTTCAACTGCGTAATAAGTTCGATCATCACCAAGTGCTCCATAGATCCGGCCTTCTGCCCCTCTATGCTACGCTTACAAAATCTTATTTTATGTGCTGTCATAGACCGAGCATGTGAAAAACGATGTAGTCTTGGAGAGGTTGCAAGCAAGGAGAAGGCTTAATTAACATCAGAAAGAGGCAGCTGAAGTTTCTGTGACATGTAGTGAGAAAGGACGGCCTGGAGAATCTGTTACTCACGAGTTGAATAGAGGAAAAGAGAGACAAGGGAATTTAACGCGTGACATACCTGACGAGTTTGAGCAGGTGGATGACAGAACGTGGTCTGGGGGAGGAAGCAGAGGGAAGGAACTTGCTAAGAGCTGCAACGAATAGAGGGAGGTGGAGAGCCATGATCGCCTACGCCCTGAAAGGACATGTCAAATAAAAAGAAAAATGCCTTCAGGAAGTATACGACAATCTTCCTGTCTCTTGTATCTCTTAGTAAGTTTTGTCTTTTTGTTAGTTCCCCCCAAACTCCCGTCTACCATTCATTTACTCAATGTATGTCACGCTCTGCTTTCCTCTGTCCCTCATTCCCTCAATCTGTCTTGTCAGTATCAGATTTTCGAAGCCCTCCTTCCTCATTAAGTACCCCATAATTTTCAATTGCCTCTTCCTGATTTTAAATAAAGGATGTTTGATTAAGACGCGTTATATATAAGGGTGTTTCATTAAGACGGATTATATATAAGGGTATTTCATTAAGACGGATTATATATCAGGGTGTTTCATTAAGACAGAGCAAAGTCATCAGTAAATAAATCAGTGTTATTGGTGAAATTGTATTTATTTCTGGATTGGATCATGTTATTTAAACCATGGTAGTTATGGGTGAAAAATAATATTGCCCAAATATCCGCCAAATCTAAACGAAAAAAATTAGACGCTTAAACTTAATTCACATTTAAAATCGGTCCAAATTATTGGAAAACGCTTTATTAGTTTCCTCTTTGTTTCGATTTTCCCTACAACCACGTCGTTGTTCATATGTTCGGTCCATGGTATCCTCAGCATCTTTCTGTAGCACCACATTTCTGCTGCTTCAGGTCTCTTCTTCATGTTAGAAAAGCATTATAATTTTTAGTTTGCAGTCGTCACACTAGCACCCGAATCGGCTGGTATACCATTCGTATATAAAGAAATTTGATATCGCGCATCAGAACGGCATAATCTCCCACTAGATTTGTTATGAAAAATGAAAAAAAATGAAGATTACTTTTCCTATATATCTCAATCTAACATAGATTAGTCTATTTTTACTGCTTATCAATTTATTGGTTTATTCATTCTTACACAGAAACGCGCGATAGATAGAAAAATATTTTTGGTCAGTTATTCTTCGTCAGAATACTTCCTGAAAAACAGTAAAGGAAGATAAAAAATGAAGATTTCATCATGTTAATCACTGAATTTAGAATTTTTCCCCCGATTTTGACCGTCCTCGGTATGACGATAAACTGCATCCGCGTCCGGGGTAAGACGATAAACTACATCCAACAGCAAGGCCTCTGATCAGGAGGTTTTGAGGAGCGTGGAACCACCTCTTAATTGCTGGTGTTCCTAGGTCTACCTTGATCCGGGGTGCTAGCACCTGTTACGACCCCAGCTATGAGCAAATAGTTAACTCCGAAATTGAGGCTACGTCCGCATCCTGGGTATGATGATGAACTACATCCGAGTCCAACAGCAAGGCCTCTGATCAGGTTTTGAGAAGCGTGGAACCACCTCTTAATTGCTGGTGTTCCCATGTCCACCTTGACCCGGGATGGTAACACCTGTTAGGGTTCCAGCTATGGAAAAATAGTTAACCCTGAAACTGAGGTAAAATGCATTATAAAAGTGCAAAATGTGTTCTTACTTCCAGTAATACTTAGTAAAAAGTTATTACCAGAAATAAATTTTTAAACAAAAAGAAGAGACTATTACCAGCAATATATTTAAAAAAAAAAAAAAATTACCAGTAATATATTTTTGAAAAAAAAAAAATTTTTTTTGAAGAAAAAAACTATGACCAGCAATATATTTTTGAAAAAAAAAATTACCAGCAATACATGTTTTAAAATAATATTACCAGTTATACATTTTTGAGGAAAAAATATTACCAGAAATAGATTTTTGACAAAAGACAATATTACCAGAAAAAAACATGTTATCGGCATTAAATAACCCAATGAGGTTTATATACCGTAAAAAACAACAAACCAAAGCGACGATTTTGATTCCTTTCGCACATCAGTTGCAAAAGAAAAGTGAATATCTCTCGAACCTGCGCTGCATTTTATTACGGTGAACAGCCGAACGATTTTCTTTTTTAATATAATCTCGCTTTCATAATAAATCGGTAGCTGCATTTCCTTATAATTTGGTGAGGTTAGAAATGTCTTGCAAAATTCTTAATTTAAGGGTCAAATTGATTTGCTACCGCTAACGGTTTCTATCAATGGATATCTCTGTTCAGTATAAAAACTAAGTGCATATAATAGAGAAAAAAAGAAATAGAAAAACAGAACTTCATCCCTGACGGCTTAGGAAGGAGGGCTGAATATTTCATAGGCTCACTATAAAGGAGTTATTCTAGATCAGTGCAATCTTGCATTAATATTCTTAAACTGCTAAGGGGAACTGTGTTGAACAATAACTATCATTAATCAAATTCCATGATAGCATCTTGGTCAGCCTATGAACGTTTTCAGTCGACCCTTGTATTAGGCTCGAGTGTTTATTTATTATTGTAATGCGCTATCATCAAGAAAGGCAAATATTGTTTTTAGAATTGCTAATATTTCTTCAGGTGGGAATGAAAGTTCTGTCCGATTTTATCGTCAACATTACAAATGAAGTTAATGATTATATAAATATTTAATCATCAATATAACCTCCATTGCTTCCTAGAAACTCATTCCGTCTGTCAACAAGTTTATAGATGGCATGTTTGTAAAATTATTTCGTCTTGTATGTAAAATGCGAGAACAACTTACTTTTTTAAGCATTTCACCCCAAGCAAGACGGGAGTACCACTAACACGCAAGGGGTTACAGAGAGTGAGGGCAAGATTAAAGACGGTCGTATAAAGAAAGGATATAGAGAAGGACAGGGATTGGGATCAAGGCATCAGAAGATGTCGATTGACATTACCTTTGAATATTTGAAGATTATATCTATCAGGAAAGCAAATAGGAGGAAGCGATTTCCACTGGCGGGATGTGCGAGAGGAGAAGCAGTTGGAGTAGAAGAGGCAGTTACATTTAACTGTTTCGATAGTGAAAGGGTGGGGCCGAGATGCCAACCTAGTAGCACGCTTAAATTCATGCAGTTGGGGTACCACTGAAAGTAGCTTGTCAGAGCAGTTATGAAAATATTTGTAGAAAAGACAGAGGAAAGTCACAGCACGTCTGTGAGGAAGTGACTTTTGGCGAGATGTCAGATGAGGACATTGCATATACAATCTTTACTCTTAATGTCAAACCGTAGACCATGTTAATGGTTCTTCAAACCTCACCAAGAAGATCAAGGAAACATTCTGCATGATTTGACCCAACATTCAGCGTTACTCTCGATTGAAATTTAAAAAAATTCCTATCCTAAAACAATTTTTTTTTAGGACAATTACACTTCGCAAATCCACTATCTGTTATAGATCCTTTTATTACTACCGTAAGTTTCGTTCTGAACCGTTTGTTTAACATAGTGTGACAAGGTAATATTTTGATTATCTCATTATTATACACGTGCTACCCAATTTCTGTTGTTGTTACTGCCGAGAGTGTTCAAGTGATATGGTTTCTGTTATTTGTTAATCTCTTTCATTTTGTGGTGTCAGTATTTAGGGGCTGGTAATGCATGGTCATCAGTAAAAGGATGAGTCCGAAATGCTATTTTCAGGCCGCTAAAGAAGTGGAAATCAGAAACAAGATCGAGGGTATATGGAGGGTGAAGTTATTTTTCCCAGACAAGCTCCTCTAAGAGATCTTCAGTCAACTGTACAGTGTGAGGACGGGAATTATATTCATGGAGGATTTACTCTGTTTCTCTTGAATAATGATGGACGTTCTCTGTCTAAAATTGCTTCCAATATCAGCGTTGATTGTCTCATTATTATCTAATATTACATAATGGGTTCTTTTATTCAATAATTGACCATGTACTCAATCTTCTTTGGATGAAGTTCTCTCGGTTGCCGAACAGGTCTGTTTCTTCGACAGTGTTTCTGACGACGACGCTTAACATTTTCGCAAAGGATCCATTTCTCATCACCAAGCCTATCCAAAAATAGGCACTAAAATTTTCCTGTAAGAAATGACTAGAAAAGAGTCGACATGTTGTTGGCGATTCTCTTGGGACAGGATTTTAAAAAATATATTTTAGTTTGCATTTCGCTATTTAACGATTTTGCAAATTTAAAGTCGTAAAACGTTGGCTCTAATCAATAAACTTTTCAATATACAACTGGTTTTCATATGTTCCATTTTTATTTGCTTAATTCGATATTTCATATCGATTGTTTATCATAAGAGGGAAGGAAGTCAAACATAGGATAAGCAACGTTATGGATATTTTTATCCAATACAGAAAAATGCTACACATCTAAAAATATTAACCTAAGAAGTGATGTTCTTAAATAGCCTCTTAAAATCTAGACTCATATATGGATGTTATGCTTAGCGCCCAACACGTTTAGAAAGGTCTAATGTTCAAGGATTAAACATCTTAAATGCTGTTGTTCCCAGTTCCACCCTGAACAAGGATGGCAGCACCTGTTTGTGCCTCAGCTATGGGCAAATAGTGAACCCTCAAACTGGGGTTCACACTATGAAAGTTCACATTATGAAAGTATAAAAATATATTTTTATAGTAAAAATACCACTAACCCATCCAACCCAGCGTATTTTGCCTGTGAAATGGAAACGTGTCTGCCACACTTATCACTAAATGACCATTGATTCGAGTGAATGCGTACTTTATGTCATAAAGAAAAATGATCTATCATCAGATCTTATAGACTGGCGCTACAAAATCAAAAAGAATTAGATTCACCTTGAAAAGTAATCGAAGAGTAATCGATAGCAGCTCGGATTTTGGAATCGGAAGAGCCGAGTTCGAATTCTAGTCGAATCCATTTTAATACCCTTGGCAAAGGTATAAATCCTCTTCTTCTCCCCCCCCATGGATAAATACCAGGACAGATCGGGTTCTATAGCCTTGGATGTCAACTGGTCTACCGCAGAACGAAAATGGTAATCTACTGGGGGCAAAAAATCTAAAAGACCGAAAAATACATGATCATCTAAGCGTGTATCACGCATGACACATAACTGACTGACAATTAAATCCAATTAAAATCGATAATACATCTGAGCGGAAGCGAAAATAATGATATAATCAAAGTGTTGAATTTCCACATTATATAATTGGACTGGTTGAGTGATTGATTGATTTCTTTTATACGGTTCATCAAGCTAGAAAATATTATTAGATTGTAAGACATCTTTGGCGATAATTATTTACTGATGCAAGTCTTACTAATAAATCCATAGCTGGTGGGAAGGGATAGGTTCATACCTTTCCCAAAGGTATTTGCGCGTAAGTAAATATAACAAACTCGACTGGAATTGGATATTTGGCTCTCCGATTTTCAATTCTCTGCCGTTATCGATTACACCACCCGCACATCCAAGCTCAATGCACCTGGTATCCACATGCGGTCACTCAACGTACTGACCAGCTCAATGTTGATTAACTTCAGTGGTCGTATGGGAACTGTTGCTTCAAAGTTATTTGGCCGTAATACACAGTTGGATATATGACGGAATAAGGTTTTGTGACCTTACTGAAGAGTTATATTGAGTGTGTATTTTCAATGAAAAACTATTACAGAATAGACACTTATATGTGTTACTGTTGGGCTTTACTTGTTACATTTTTATGATGAAGCTTTGTTGTGCCCGTGTTAAGGCCAGAGATAAAGACACGAGAGGAATTGAGTTAAATAAATTATCAGAACACAGTAATACAAACGAGAGTGTTACAGCAAGAATGTCGGTTCGACTGTCAGAGCTGACTGCTGGAAACTACACTACGCAAAAGGCAGAACCTGCTCCTATTTATAGCAGTGAGAGCCCATGCGTGAGTGGGTAAATTACCACAACACTTTACAAAGAGAACTTTAAACCTTCTAAAAATAAATAATATCATTGACCAAGTGGTTAGTCATGTAAATCTTATATGTTGCAAAGCTAAGACACACCGTTACCCGTCCCCTGGATATGACGATAAATTACATCCAGCAGAAAGGCCTATGATCGGAAGGTTTTTTAAGAGCGTAGAACTATATATATATATATATATATATATATATATATATACATATATATATATATATATATATATATATATATATATATGTATGTATGTGTATATATATATATATATATATATATATATATATATATATATATATGTGTATATATATATATTTATATATATATATATATATACATAAACACATGGGTAAGTATTACATAGTCGAAATGTTAGCAATTAAAACGACTACCTCTCTTCAAGTTTTTGCGAATGGGGCGGCTAGTTAGCGAACTATTAGGACGAAATATAAGACCAAACAAGGCTAACTAGAGGTGGTGTCTCCATAAACTACCGTGAAGAAGGCAACGGAAAAACCACTCCACTATTAATCCCAAGATATGTCATCGTTAATAACACACGAAATATTAAACCTAACGGCATGAAGGGGGTAAAGGCTATGCGAATTAACTCCTCGCTCGGTAAGGACAGACCTGTGCAACAGGTGTCCCTTGACTGTCATCCAGCGACTGTTGCAGAAACGGGATAAAGTGGATAAAATTCCCCGGAACCTATATCTCGCCCGGAAGGGAACGACATGATCGACAGTTGTCATCTTGCGACTGCTCGCATCAAACAAAAACTAACTCTAGGGACATGGAACGTTCGGACTTTGAACAACTGCGGCCGGTTATATAATGTGAAACAAGAGACGAGCAGGCTAAAAATCAACATCTTAGGTGTATGTGAAATCAGATGACCAAAAAAACGGAGATTTTGTCAGTGACAATCATAGTTGAGAAAGAAGAGAGGAGTGTCCGAAATTCCTATTGTTAACATCATCCACTGTCATGCTTTTACTTAAATGTTATTAGTCTTATTATCAATAATATTATTCTTATTATTTTTATTATTTCTTGAATTTCTTTCACCAGCCTGTTACAAACAAACAAACACACACACATACATACATGTATATATATATATATATATATATATATATATATATATATATATATATATATATATATATATATGAATGAAGAAATATAGCTTTAAGGTGTGCTATATTTAAGGGATAAAGTGCTGAATATCAGAGAAAGAGCGTATGTAAATATAAATATAAAAGTGAACATTGAAGTCAACACTCAGAGGCGACAGGCTGTTTCATGCTGGACGCAATCGTGCGGCCTGACGGTTGCGTCCAGCATGAAACAGCCTGTCGCCTCTGAGTGTTGACTTCAATGTTCATTTATATACATATATATATATATATATATATATATATATTTATATATATATATATATATATATATATATATATATATATATATATATATATATATATATATAGAGAGAGAGAGAGAGAGAGAGAGAGATGTGTGTGGTGTGTGTTTAATTTATCACTTTAACTGTTATTTTGAAGGAAACCTATTTAAGTAGATCTTCCGTTTATTTATTACACAGTATATATATTTTTTTTGTTTACCGGCCTAAAATGAAATTCATTTATTTCTCTGGAAAATTATACAGTGCCACGCAAAATTTTACAGCGCATTACAAAAAAGGTTTTTTTAGCTATTTCTAAAATCACATTAATTAAACTTATACCGCGCGTAGAACATTATATTTCGGCATCCAGTAAAAACAAACTGATTCTTAAAAACATTCAAAGTATCCCACAAAGAAAAAAGATATTTAGTAACTCAAAAGTTTACAACACATATTTTTATTTACAAGTTTTTTGTTTTTTTTATAAAAGTGTTCAGATTTTACTAGAATGTTAACAAATTAAGATCGGTTTGTTTTTTTCGAACATTTTCCAGATTAATTTTATGATTATTTTCAGGAATGATTAAAAGTACTGCGTCATTCCTTTTCTGTCAATCGTCCTTTAATGTTTGACAAAATGGGAAAAAGCAAAATAATTGATCAAGACCTCCCAAACGTATTGTTGACCTTCATACAAATGGAATTGGTTACAGGAATTTATCTAGTCAGTTACATGTGACATTGACTTCAGCTGGTACGATAGTTCGATACTGGAAGACGTGTAATTCAATTCCCCCCACAAAGCTCTGGTCGTCCTAGAAAGATAACGGCAAGATTATTGTCGAGAAAACTTGGCACTTAAAGTACTTCAGGGAGGACTAGACGTGCGTGGAGTAAAAGTGAGTACGGATAAAATTAGTCGTTAACTTCGTCGATATGGCATCTTTTCGAGAACTTCAAGGGAAAAAAAACACTTCTTAAGCGAAAAAACGTAGTTGCTAGACTGGATTTTGAAGACTGGCATTGTATAAAACCTGCGGTATATTGGGAAAATATACTTTGGTCAGATAAAACGAAAATTGAACTTTTTGGTAGGAATAGTGTGACAAAATGTATACAGAAAGAATGTTATTGAATATTCATCGAAAAATACTATCACCACACTAAAATTTGGAGGCAGCTCAATCATTATCTGGGTTTGCTTTATTGTCCAAGGTGTAGGGAACACTGAAATAATAGTTGGGACGATGAATGGAGCATATTACAGATATATTTTGGAGATAAATTTACGGCAGAGTGCACATTCGCTAGGCTTGAAACTAGGGTGGGTTTTCAATAAGACAAGATCCAGAGACGGATATGCAACGTAACTGGCCCTGATCTGTCATCTCGTCTGCAGTCCCTCTCTTACAAACGCAACGTTGCCACGCTCTGTCTTTTTTACAAATACTTTCACGGTAATTGCTCCGAGGAGCTGCTTTCGCTGGTTTCCAGGCCTCATGAATTTAAACGTTCCACGAGGCTGGCATCCCGTTCCGACCCCTTCACCGTTGAAACTGTTAGATGTAGACGTATCTTCTACTCCAATAGTTTCATGTCTCGCACATCTCGCCTGTGGAACTCCCTTCCTTATTCCTGTTTCCCTGACAAATACAATCTCCAACTATTTAAGTGTAACGTCAATCGACATCTCCAGTTGCCTTGATCTATCCACTTCCCTTCTCCACATCCTTTCCCCTTTCATTCCTATCTGCTCTCGCTCCAAATCTTCTGTAACCCCCTTGCCTTGATCGATCCACTATCTTTCCTCACATCCTCTCCTTTACCACTCCTAGCTGCTCTTCCTCCAAACCTTCTGTAACCCCTTGCGTCCTAGTGGCCTCCAGCCTTGCTTGTGGTGATAAGCTTAAAAAAAAACTATCCTAAACATACTGCAAAGCTTACAAAATTATGGTTAAGTTAAAATAGAAGAGCCGTTCTAAAATAGCCATGTCAATCGCCAGATCTCAATCCGTCTGAAAATTTATGGAGAGAGCTGAAACTGAGAATCCAAAGAAGGAACCCGCAAAACCTGCATGAATTCAAGGAATTTTGCCGTTAAGAATGGACAAATATAAGCCAAGAAACACGCAAGAAATTCATAGGTGACTATTCTAAAAGCCTACATGATGTAATTAGCAATAACGGTTACGCTACGAAATTTTAGTAGATGATTGAAAAAATGTATTGTAAACTTTTGCGTTATTAAATATTGGTTTTTCTACGTGGGATATTTTTATTATTTTTTAAAAAATCTGATTGTCTAAAAGCTTAAACATATGTATTTTTAGTAGTAAATATTTCATTAATCTTTATTAGAAATACATTTAGAAATTGTTTTTTTTTTGTAATGTTTTGTAAACTTTTGCTTGGTACTATATATAAGTGGTGTTAAATATATTCGTTCGCTTTATCTCGAAGAATGTACTTTTTAGCTTTTTCCTAACTCAGGTCATCCTGTGAAACTGTTATTTAATATTATTGAAATTTTATTTCAGATTAGACCTAATGGAATTCCAAGTAAAAAAAAAAGGTGCTTGTTCGACATTATTTTTTCTCTTGGTTTATCGTCATGAACTAAGAATTATAAAGAAAAGAAACAGAATAATTATTAAATGCTTTTAAAAAGTCATTTTCATGTTTTATTTCATCGCGGGAAACAACAGCTCATGCATTAACGATTCATTATTTTGGCATACACACAAACATTTCCTTCTTTCGTTTTTTGATTTGATGAAGCCTAGAAAGGGGAAACGCGTAATTAAATCTAGTTTTCAATGAAACGCTTTTCCATTTTTTATCTATCTATCTATCTATCTATCTATCTATCTATCTATATATATATATCTATCTCTATATATATATATATATCTATATATATATCTATCTATATAAATATATCTATCTATTTATATATCTATCTACCTATATATATATATATATATATATATATATATATATATGACAAATGGAAAGACATATATATATACACCGATAAGCTGTGATACAGCGAAGCAGTCTGTCTTTAGATGACAATATATATATATATATATATATATATATATATATATATATATATATATATATATATGTGTGTATATATATATATATATATATATGACATATGGGAATACATGTATAAGTGGACATTGTAGTCAGCACCAAGATGTGAATGTCTGTTTTCATTCTGACGATAGCGTTTAGCGTGAAACAGTCTGTCGTCTCTGAGTGTTGACTTCAATGTCGACTTTTATATTTATATACGCTCTATCCCTGATATTGAGTTCTTTAACCCATAAATATACCATATATTAAAACTATATTTTATCATATATATATATATATATATATATATATATATATATATATGTTTTCATTTTAGAAAAAAGTATATTTGCAAAAGTAATCAAAATATTGATGTATCGTTCACAGTAATTCCCTCTCAGCGTATCTATTGATTAACGTATGTGAGGGGGTTGTGCTATTGTTGGAATCCACAATTTATTATTGAAAGCAGTGCCACAGTCAACAAGCCATGCACAAGATAGTCTCGTCTCCCGAGAAACAAGGAAACGAAGTAATCTATATCCAAAAGGTCAGTGCGCCTGAACAGTCTTTCTAATATTATCGGCGTAATCAAAGTCTAATCAATGAATTGTTGCAAACCGTTCGAAGGATCTGCATACATTTATTACATACTAAACCGAACATAGTATGGCACAAGGTTACAAGTATTGATCATCCAGCGGTTATGAAAATCATTAGCGGTAATTGTATGCGGGGAAAAACATATTAACCTCTTGTCAACGTAGTTCGAAACAGACACAAACATGTACCGTCTTCAACTGCATCTTATATGCGATGGAGAGAACCTCATGTAGGCTAATTTTATCTCCAGTGTTCCTTACCGTAAGGTATTAGCTTTACCTCGAGCAATCTCTTCACTATGACTTAGTGGGTGCTTCGTATTTTTCAGAACACCCATCTGCTAGGACAGAAAGCAAATCACTATTGCAAACGTCTGCTCAGTCATATTTGTGTTTTCTTTTTAACAATGAAATTTAGCCTGTACAAAGATCGGGGGTTAAGGGGTAGTTCATACGAAGAGGCTTTTGAACTCTATCAAGACTGGTAAGTGAGGTTTGTACATCAACCTCATTTGGCTTATACTATACTGTTATTAGTCCCTGTATATCTCCGTATGCTAAGAGGCTACAAAAATAGAGAGGTGTGTAAGGCAAAGATGTGTCTTCTCACCGGACTTCAACCTATAGAGCGAGACAATTCTGAAAGAATTGAAGATCCTACTGGGATTCATCGTTGGCGGCCACAATCATACCAATATAAGATACGCAGATGACACAGTACTGAGATCAGACACAGAAAAGAAACGACAAAACCTCCTACAAAAGGTAGCGAGGGAGAGCGAGAAGGGGCTAAGCATAAACTACAAGAAGACGAAATGCATAGTCATCAGTAAAAGGATAAGCCCCAAATGCGATGTGAAAAAATCAAGCATGTGCGGAAGTTTAAATATCTGGGAAGTGTTTTAACGGAAGACGGATTGGGATGGCCAAGGATGTATTCCAAAAGGTGGGCAGAGTTCAGCGAGACGGGAGGATTTCTGTGGTGACAAAGAAAAGAGTACCGTGCTGCTACGTGACATCTGTCCTCCTATACGGCAGCGAATGTTGAGCGGTCTCCTCAAGGATGAAGAAGAGACTCGAGGCAGCGGAGATGTGGTTCTACAGAAGGATGCTGAGGATATCATTTAGCGAGCGTGTGAGCAACGATGCGGTCTTGGAGAGGATACAAACAAGGGGGACACTTATACTTAACAGACAGATGAAATTTCTGGAGGCAAATGAAATTTCCGGGACATGTAGTGAGAAAGGAGGGCCTGGAAAATCTGATAATCACAGGTCGGATAGAGGGGAAAGAGACAAGGGAAAGCAACGCAGGACATTCCTGGCGGGTTTAAGCAAGTGGGTGGCAGAACGTGGTCTGGGGGAGTTGGGAGAAGCACGAAACTTATTGATAGTTGCAAGGGATAGGAGGAAGTGGAGAACTATGATCGCCTACGACCTGAAAGGACATGTCGCAATAAAAAGAAAAAGAAAGCGGCTACAAGTGGTAAGACGCACCCTATAATATTTTTGGAAGAAAAAAGTATTTGAAGATTCAATATCCTATGTACTAGCGGGTGAAAGGCGCCGATTCTTTAGTTCTATTTGTCTTTCTATCATAAAAAAACACTAACACATTTTAGATCTATTATTTAAAATTGGAGGTTATCGTTAATTAGATGTTCAAATGTTTAGCAGAGCAATTTTTACCGTCTCCATCGCAAGACAGAACATCAGTTTTATTTCATTACGGGTGCAGACTGGTTATCATCTATAACCGAAAAATTCTACAGCATATATGATACTAATGGGATATACAATATTTATTATATATGAATTGTAATTTTCATGTTTATAGCATATATCGTGGAACACATCGATGTGGTTAAAAGGTTTGTCGCACTAGGCCAATTACGAATTAGTAATGAGTTCGATACTCACTGGTTACTACATATTTTCGGCCTTGTGCTATATCTAAGCGGATTTTACTAAATTGCTATGTTATATACCTGGGTGTTGATGATTGCTTGTATCTCGTTTCTGGGGTTCTTGTGTTGTCAAACGTCATCCCTACAGCTTGACCTTTCAATGCTAAGACGGATTTTAGAGCATTTTTCAGAAATAAAAATAATCTTCTTTGCGCACGGCAAATACGGTAAAATTTCTGGGACTGAATACATAACCTGGCGTTATTAGTCGTTGGATCAAGGGCAGTTATGATGATTTGTGACTTGGTGCTAGCGCGGTTATCGACGGCTCCGTCTAGTCCAATCCGTGCAATGGCTTCAAAAGGACCGCATGCGAGGATCGGTAACATCCAGAATTCGCCTTCCTGACATATCCATCATGCTGAGATCTGAACCGGGGTCTCAGGATCTGAACGCAAACCTCCCAATCGCTCGACTGCGCACCCATATACTCATTATGACGCCAAACGTTTGCTCGTTGTAAAAATACCGGCTACTTGTGTGCAGTCTTGCGATAGGTTTTATAAAAAAAATGCGCTTAATTTTTGCAAGTTGATTCTAGTTAGAAATAAACACAGATTAGGCAACCCAGTCCTCCCAGTGTGTCTTCCAGTGTGTCTCTTGGGGGTGTTATATAGGAATAAAGTGTTGCTGTCGACATTTGAGTCTGAACATAGATCGCCAGTGAGCAAACGTAGGCGATCCCATTATCGAATTAAGTAGACCACGTGACCATAGGGGAAACGTATAAATAGGTAGTAGCGTGACGTCTAAATGATCGTTATTTCTAGTATATCATCTGTTACGATACGGACAGCCATTCTCTATTGTATTCGCTGTACTATTTCTCCATTTTGATCACTATACGGATTACTATTCGATTACTATTAGTGCGAGTGTTATTCGATGGCGTCTAACACCAGTATTGTTCAACGGCGTTACTATAAGTTGTGTCTGCGATTACAAAGTCTCTACTAGAACGAGCATCACAAAAGTAGCAACGAGTGTTCGTTGACATCACAAAAGAGGGTGTCTAGATTTAATTGAGGGCATCTAGATCTGACTCCGCAGCTGCCCTGTCTGCTTCATCCTTAAACAATAAAAATTAAAAAAAAAAATTCTTGACAAGCAGCCATGATACTCTTCATTTAGTCCCACACCTGAACAAAGATACACACTGTGTCAATCCCTAAACGAAATGTCCAACTGGTTAAGACAACTGACAACCCAATCTATACAGTGAAACGGGTGATATAAAGTCGTCCATCTTAATTCACTTATTCAAAATATGTACATGATCTCCGATCAATTATTCAGAAGACATCCATGTGTTGACTGTTATCGCAGCAGAACATTATTATTATTATTATTGTTGTTGTTGTTGTAGTAGTAGTAGTAGTAGTAGTAGTAGTAGTAGTAGTAGTAGTAGTAGTAGTATTTCCTTTGATTTCTGTTGTATACTTATTTATTTCTGGATCCGAACAGAAGACCGAAAGTCAGAAATGGTATCATAATATTTTGCCTATATGTATTTCTATGTTTTTTTAGTGTTCCATTGATTGTCATTTTGTTATAAAAAATCTATTGTTGCTCATTTAATTATGAATAGATACTGTTGACTTTTGTTTGGGGGTTCAGTATTTGCCTATAGTTCGGAACCCGACAGGTTCTACCACCCCGTGTCAGCGGCGACCGGCGAATAACAGCATTTACGAAGTGGTTCCACGCTCCTCAAAACCTCCACTATATTCTGATCAGAGGTCTTGCTGCCGGATGTAGTTCATTGTCGTACGCAGGACGAGCCAACTTAGTCAATGCATTTATTTTTGAGTTGATTTATAGATTCAACTGACGTCTTAACATTGTTTCCAGACTAGTGAAGAAACTCGTTGTTGGTACAAGATAAGTCGTTATCAGCGTCGTAACAAAAAAAAAAGAAAGAAAAGCCAAACATGAGTTATCTCATCGTTGAAACCCAATATGTTAAAGGGTTTTGTTTTATTTTTTTCAGGAAAATATGTTTCTCAGATCCACTTGATTTTATTTCTCTTTATATCGATGACATTTTTCTTCCTAAAAGTTTTTATTTAATATAGTATGGAAAATAATCATCTTGATTATATCATTATTTTCTATTCTGGTTACATGTGCTATCCATTTTACGTGTTACCGCTGTTGGAAGTCTTTAAGTGATGTGGGTTTTCACATTCGGTATAGATTTTTTTTATTCTGCCGCATCAATTTATAAGGTCTGATGAAGGTCTGTCTTCTTAAAACCCAGATAATGTTATTTAGGATAGATTCTAGAGTATTGATTATACTGACACGTCACATACAACAAGTAGAAGAATACGTGTAACCATTTACTACTGCCTCGAGAGTAAGTCCGATCAGGTCGATAAGGGCAAATTAGCGGTTGATCTAAAATCTGTTTATAACTGGGACAAAGAAGAACTTAATTTTAACGCCTCCAAAACCAAACTGCTCCATATTAATCATCTGATATACCCCTTTCTGCTTTCCATCAATATGGCTGATGCTAACCTCCAGGAGAGTGACTCCTTGCGCCTTTTCGGGCTGACATTCGCGGCCGTCACGAAGGGCAGGTCTGCTGATAAGAAAGTTCACTGTGTCGTGCTAGACAATTTTTCTCTCCTGAATCTATCTTACATCTCTATAATTCCACCATTGGTCCATGCCTTGAATATTGCTGCTCCATATAGTACGGTGATCCTTTTTCTTTTTAAGCTTATCACCCCAAGCAAGGCTGGAGGCCACTAGCACACAAGGGGTTACAGAAGGTTTGGAGGAAGAGCAGATAGGAGTGGTAAATGAGAGCATGTGGAGAAGGATAGTGGATCGATCAAGGCAAGGGGGTTACAGAAGATTTGGAGCGAGAGCCGATAGGAATGAAAGGTGAAAGGATGTGGAGAAGGGAAGTGGATAGATCAAGGCAACTGGAGATGTCGATTGACGTTACATTTAAATAGTTGGAGATTGTATTTGTCAGGGAAACAGGAATAAGGAAAGTAGTTCCACAGGTGAGATGTGCGAGACATGAAGCTACTGGAGTAGAAGAGACGTCTACATCTAACAGTTTCAACGGTGAAGGGGTGGGAACGGAATGCCAGCCTCGTAGGTCGTTCTGCTATATATTTAGAGATTTTTTTATAAAACCCAAGACGAATCAGCCGCTTTCCCATCATCGTAAAGTTGCCTCCGTGTGTGTTTTCTATAAATACTTTCATAGTAATTATTTGGATGAACTCTCTTTTATATTAGACTTTATGAATTTAAACGCAGTAATAGATTAGCAAAAAAATCCCATCGGTTTACAGTTGAATAGATTAGCTAGCGGTTTATTTTTTCGTACTTCTCACATGTTGAACTCTCTTCTTGCTTTACAGACAAATTCTAGTTTGAAAAATTTAAATGCATTGTCAATCGTTATCTACTGTCTTCCTGGTTACACCTCTATTGTTCTCGCCCCTCAATAATGCTTCTGTTTTCAAAATCTCTCACAGCCGTTGTGTCTCAGTAGCTTCTTACTACTTTACATCGGGTGAATTTGATAAAAAAAGATATGAAATATCTTTTCCTGTGCAGTCGATACTTGGGGAACCGTTTTACACATGGCGTCACTTATAGAATGCGCTTACTTAGAATTAATGTAATTTTTTTTCCTCTGAAACATGCCATGATTTAGTCGACACCATTTTGTCTCCCCACCACCACTGACAACGTTTAGTTCTTGTTAATACTCAAGACGAACTGAATGTTTGAAGGAAAACAAAACAAAACGGAACAACAAAATATGATCATTGTGGAGTTTCGATTCCGATATTAGAAATTGGGTAAATTTCAATATAAAATTTACTCAGACGGAACTTACCGGTTAAATATAAGAAATGCACACACACACACAGACACACATACACACACACACACACACACAGAAACTTATATAAGGTAAGATAAAGAACAAATAGTAAACTTTTTTCAATCAAACAGGTTTCAATTTTATTAAGTCTTTATCAGAGAATGGCAAATGCAGGAGAAGAAATAAATTCTGGCATTTTTAATTTCTGTGTAGTGTTGATTTTCATTGGTTAGTCATGTTTCACCTGCATTCGACTTGTTGAACCAATATTTACAGAATTTGTGACGTTCCGAATTCAAGGAGAGACGACGCGTTTAAAAAATCGAATGCACATGAAACCTGATTAACCAAATGAAAACATAATTGGAAAAAAGCCAAAAGGTATTTCTTCCTTTTTCTCCATATCACCTTCTCTGATGAAGCCTTAATAAAACTGAAACATGCTAGATGGATAAACGCTTGCTATTTGTTCTTTAGCTCACCATTCTGTCAGATTCCGATCCATATTTGATCCCAACTCTCTCTTTCTCTCAATCTCTGTCTCTCTGTCTCTGTCTGTCTCTCTCTCTCTCTCTCTATATATATATATATATAGTGCATATATATATATATAGAGAGAGAGAGAGAGAGACACACACACACACAGAGATTGAGAGAAAGAGAGAGTTGGGATCAAATATTATATATATATATATATATAGTGCATATATATATATATATATATATATATATATATATATATATATATATATATAACAGTGCATATATATATATATATATATATATATATATATATATATGCACTGTTACATTAGAACATGTAAATATTCACTACAAAATTGTACATTTTGTTTCAACGTTAAGTTAACGTTTCTTCAGGTGGCAAACAATGATGGTACTAAACGGTTTAGTACTATCGTTGTTTGCCACCTGAAGAAACGTTAATTTGACGTTGAAACAAAATATACAATTTTGTAGTGGATAATTACATGTTCTAATCTGACAGTGCATAATAAATAAATATTTATTGCACTACTTTTGTATTGAGCCCTGCTTTAAATTAATGTTTTGAACGTTGGTATTTTATTCTTCGTTCTTTTCCATTTGTATATATATATATATATATATATATATATATATATATATGTGTGTGTGTGTGTGTGTGTGTGTGTGTGTGTGTGTGTGTGTGTTACATGTGCGTATGTGTCTGTGTCTCTGTGTATGCGGTTTGTGTGTGTATACGTGTGTGTGTATGCATGTATGTCTGTGTGTATAATGTAAAAGACAATAGGAAAACTATATTATTAGCCAAAACTGTACCTCCAAACAAGTAGAAATTAAAAAAAAAACGCATCTATAAACTTAAAAGAGACTTCACAAAAAACAATGCCCTAGTTACATATAGAAATACACTAGTTACACACAGAATTTGTATTTTGAAAATGCTACACTTATAAAAGAGAGTGCTGCCATTCAATAGTATCCAAATATTAATCTACGCCCAGGTTTTTTTCAATATCACCTTTCCTAAGAGAATTACTACACTCCTAAACCAACGCACACAGCTATACCAAGAAATAAAAAAAATGTTTGATTCCGTCAACACAACAATAAAAACAATATTTCTACACATGATAGTACATAATGTAATTTTCAGTTGAAAATATGAATACAATAGCGTTTCCTAAATTCTTCTAGTTGCTAAGGACATTTTGTTTGTTGTTAATAATTACTCTGTTTTCAATAATTTCGTTTTCGCCTTGAAATATCCACATTAGACGAAAGGCGGCGGCTAATAATACAGTTTTCCTATTGCCTTTTACCTTTATACATATTGTCATTTTCTACATGTTAACTCTGAGAAATGTTTCATATATATATATATATATATATATATATATATATATATATATATATATGTATAAGTGAGCGTTGAAGTCAACACTCAGAGGCGACATGCTGTTTCATGCTAGACGCAATCTAGACGATTGTGTCTAGAATGCAACAGTCTGTCGCCTCTGAATGTTGACTTCAATGTTCACTTTTATATTTATATTTACACACGCTCTATCGCTGATATTGAGCACTTTATCCCATAAATATAGCAAATCTATATTATATATATATATATATATATATATATATATATATATATATATATATATATATATATATATATATAGATGGCTGTTAGTTTAATATGGAATAGTATTGGAATCAAAAATGGAGATCATGGGACACGGTTTTACCGCATTTCGCCAACGTGTGCTATGTTTGGCTTCTAGTCAGAATGAAAGGAAACGCTGTGTGTAAGGGAAGGCACTGCGATTTGGTAGGTTTAAAGCGACAACAATTAAATTACCTTATCAGGCCAGAAAGTCTTCATTTTTATATATTAGAGTCTCGGCTTCCTGTTGGATTGTAAACCAGCCCGATCCGAATAGATCTCTGATTTTATCTCTGTTGGCTAGTAAGTTTTGAGTTGATCTCTGATATCCCCGATCATAGTTATATAACTCGAGAATTGTTAGCTAGCATACTATCAATGAATTTTCTTTTCTCACAGTTTTGTCTTTTATTTCGAGATAAAGACGACAATGCTAACACTTACCTTGTCGAACTTTTAAACCTTTTGCAATATATATGTTTTCTCCCATTGAGGTAATCGATTGTCTAGCCGCACTGATAAGCTGTGATACAGCAACACAGTCTTCTGTGGATGACAGTATACATGGCTTCGAAAAATAAATTTCGGCCGAGCACTTTAGAGAGAAAGCGCGAATTTGTAAACAGTGACTGCAAGGCTCTTCTATGAATTGAGTACGCTGAGTCACTGGCGTGTTTATTAGAAAATAAATAAGTAAAAATTCAACTTCCTCTCTACTTGAAGCGGAAAGCTTAGGGGAAATATCTCCGACTGATGCCAAATCAGTCTGGTTTCGACCCTGGCTTGAGGCAATCGTATCTCGAATCAAACTGATGAGCTATGATACAGCGAAACAGTCTCTCTGTGGATGACCATATATATATATATATATATATATATATATATATATATATATATATATATATGGTCATCCAGAAATCTCTCTCTTTCTCTCTCTCTCTCTCTCTCTCTCTCTCTCTCTATATATATATATATATATATATATATATATATATATATATATATATATATACTTCCAAACGTTATTTACATGTTTGAGCAGACGCTCTGTTTTGTATTCTGTTTAGCTATGTGAATTGCATTTTCTGATTATTTAAAAAGAGAAAAAATAGCAACTTGCTTTTCGTGACGTTATTCGTGGTCGAGCGGTAAAGTACGCTGGTTCAAAATAGAGTGTGTTGCCTACATAGATGGACGAATAATAATAATTGTTGTATCGTCGAGGTGAATGATACACAGAAAAATAGATAGATATTGATATACCTTATTAATAGTACAAATCCATTACATGCATTATATGCCAGTTTGAACAGTTAACAGAATATATATTTAATTTTTGTACAGTTTGCACATTAAACTAATTCGCCTATCTTTCGACTCTCTCGAAAATAAAAATTTAAATTCTGGATTTTTATAAGAAGTGCAGTGATATTTATTTGTTTAATCTAATCCCGCATTTTACCACACATGATTAAAATTAAATAACAAATTTCATTAAATGCATTTATTATATTCTTGGATTACTACAAGTTCACATACACGGGACACTTGTAGTACTATAGGCTTTCCAATCATTTCCCCACAAGACGAGTGAAAGGCTTATTTAGGTTAACTACCAGACGCGAGTGCAGAAACACGTGACCCGACTGCTGCAACTACTTTTGCAATAAGAGGAACATGATACATGCCAAAAGCAGTCATAGAAACAACCGCTATAGAGAGGAGTTGGGCACTCTCTAATATATAGTAGACGAGAATGTAAGGACCACCTATCAGACCACGGTCTCTGCGCAGTCGTACATTGGCCGAGAGTAGTTGATTAAGTAATGAAACCAAATAAAATGTAAAGTCAAATAGGAAAGTCTTGTGTCATCATTATTAGTAATAAGTTTTTATCATTTTAGTAACGGGGCCTCGTTTTCATTAATCGCTACTCACTCTCAGTCGAGAATAAGATTAAATTGTTAAAATTCACCCCTGCTGAAATTTTTCAAAATTTAGGAAGTATATTACTGTCCATTGGTCATAATATATTTGTTCCCATGGAAAACACAGATGGGAGATTGACATGAAACTAATTTGAATAAATATATAGACTTTTTATGACGGTCAAAATGCTGCATCA
Source organism: Acanthosepion esculentum (assembly GCA_964036315.1). Classification (NCBI taxonomy): domain Eukaryota; kingdom Metazoa; phylum Mollusca; class Cephalopoda; order Sepiida; family Sepiidae; genus Acanthosepion; species Acanthosepion esculentum. The sequence continues at coordinate 112,310,870 of OZ038476.1, read as the reverse complement.
GATGCTCGCACCGATTCGACATTTTCAACCCAAACAATCCTACAAAAGTTTACATGTCGAGATTGATATTACATTTTAGAAACTGAACTTGCTAAACGTTTCCTCGTTTTCCCAGTGTATAAATCTGTCAGTAAGTTTTAAATAAAGATAAACGTGCGACTCATTTCAAGCGATTTCTATGTCCAATGTTAAAATGTCTGGTTTTAGTCTCTCAGCGCTCCGTGCGTACGAAAAACTTTCTGTTAACAGGTGAAGATCTAAGGATAGAACTATCCTATGTACTCCAGTCCATAAAAAAGTTATACGTTAACTTTGACTGTTAAGTTTCCTTATCTGTTCGCCATTCTACTAAGACTAAACGTATAGAATCTATGCTATAGGAATATAAATTAATTTCTATCTGCACATATATACATCCAATGAAATAAATTGTACCAAATTAGTTTGCCAAAACTGATATTTAATAAATTTTGTTTTTAGTAACGTTGTTTTCTGTGTCCGTTCAAGACGTGTGCGGTCTTGTTTCTCCGCGATAACCTGTCTCTTCTTTACTACATCTAATCATAATAATATAAAAATAATTATAGCCACATTCCAAACTATTATGGATATAATCAGAACCAAAAATATCCATGACAATAATCATTCTGAAACCGGTATTTTTAAAACAACTACTACTCTAAATATAGTGAAGAAACTTACAGAAATTTCAAATAACGTATCTATGAACACGAAAATGATCTTATACACAACAATTTACCAGATGTATTAGTTATACACAGAAATAAATTGAATTACAATTTTGATCTAAAGAATGCCACACTTATTAAAAGAGAAACTAATTTACTTAGAAAGAAAAATGCCGCTATCGATTCTTATCAAAATGTAAATCTGCGCCACAGATTTTTACAAATATCTCCTTTCCCGAAAGAATTACTACTATCCCAAGCAAAGATTCATGACTATATAATTGTGGTTTCTAGAAATAAAATGTCGCTGCCGACACTTGAGTCTGAACATAGATCGCGAGGTGATCCCATTATTGAATTAAGTGGATGGCGCAACCATAGATGAAACGCATAGACAGGAAGTCGCGTAAAGTCTAGATTGATCGCCATTTCTAGTACATCCTCTATTACTATTGGCATCGTTGTTTCTATTCTATTCTCTATTACTATTCAGACCGCTATTCTCTACTCTTCTACCATTTCTCTATTGGAATCACTATACGGCTGGCTATTAGAGCGAGTATTATCGAGCAAGTATTATTATTGCGAGTCTTATTCGAAGGCGTCTGTCACCAGTATTGTTCAACGGCGTCCTACAGTTTTATATGCGATTAAAAAGTTTCTACTATAACAAGTATTACAAAAGTGACAACGAGTATTCGTTGGCATCACAAAGTGGCAACGCGTGTTCGTCGAAATAACAAAAAATTGTTATAAATTTAAAGAAGATGATTAAATTCATAACCTTCTTTTATTTAAAATATGTAATATATAAACTAATCTCAAGAGTAATTAAATTATTTAAAAGAAATCACATGATTAACTCAGTTTTGTTTATTAAATTATGTCACTTAGCATCTTCCATAGATTATCGAAACTTTTCAATTAACCTGATGAATATTTATGATCAAATTAATTTACCGAAATTGATATTTAATAATAATTGTGAACGTGTTTTTAATAACCTTCTTCTATTTGCTGTGTCCTTTCGGGGCGTGCGCCGTCATGTTTCTCCTCATCTTCCTCTCTATTCTAGCTCTTAGCGAGGTTTGTATTTTTGCCATCTCTTCTAATACCCTGTTCTGCCAATCATTTAGGCACGCTTGTAAGTTAGTGTTATAGTGGAAGAACCTGGCACACCCCGACATGGATTCGTCAGTCTATAAAAGACTGATGAGATATTGAAGAAGGAGGAAAGTGAGACAGACAGAGAGAGCGAAGGTGACCCTTACGAACCTCCGTGACTTATCTCCTGTTTTCCTTAGTATTACGAACTCTTGCTCATTTGTACTTTACGTACAATAAACCATTGTTATTTGTTACCTGATTTCTTGTGTTGTTGTAAACTTTCCACTCGGGATTACTTTGTTGTTTATATCGTATAATCCACGATATAACAGTGGCGACGAGGATTCGAAAAGAACTCACGACATGATATAACAGTTAAGTTATTCGCTGTTTTCTTCTGCTTTTTTACCTTCAACATCTCATGTCAATGTTAAATTTCTCAAGGCCTCTTTTGTCATCATGTGCATAGATATTTCAATTGTCTCTTTCTGGTTCTAACCCAAATCTCTCACCAATCGCAATAATCAGTTGTTCCCTCAGGGAGGCCATATCTCTATTGGCATTTTGACTCAATCCAAACCTCAAGTTGACCATGTAGTTACGATCCATCGCTAAATATGCTACAAAAATGCTCGGTTCCGTTTACCGTTCCAGAAAGTACCTCACACCTTCCGTTATCCGCTAACTTTACAAGAGTCAGATTAGACCAAAAATCCGCCTTTAGTTGTATTGGGATTTTGACTCAATCCAAACCTCAAGTTGACCATGTAGTTACGATCCATCGCTAAATATGCTACAAAAATGCTCGGTTCCGTTTACCGTTCCAGAAAGTACCTCACACCTTCCGTTATCCGCTAACTTTACAAGAGTCAGATTAGACCAAAAATCCGCCTTTAGTTGTATTGGGATTTTGACTCAATCCAAACCTCAAGTTGACCATGTAGTTACGATCCATCGCTAAATATGCTACAAAAATGCTCGGTTCCGTTTACCGTTCCAGAAAGTACCTCACACCTTCCGTTATCCGCTAACTTTACAAGAGTCAGATTAGACCAAAAATCCGCCTTTAGTTGTATTGGGATTTTGACTCAATCCAAACCTCAAGTTGACCATGTAGTTACGATCCATCGCTAAATATGCTACAAAAACGCTCGGTTCCGTTTACCGTTCCAGAAAGTACCTCACACCTTCCGTTATCCGCTAACTTTACAAGAGTCAGATTAGACCAAAAATCCGCCTTTAGTTGTATTGGGATTTTGACTCAATCCAAACCTCAAGTTGACCATGTAGTTACGATCCATCGCTAAATATGCTACAAAAACGCTCGGTTCCGTTTACCGTTCCAGAAAGTACCTCACACCTTCCGTTATCCGCTAACTTTACAAGAGTCAGATTAGACCAAAAATCCGCCTTTAGTTGTATTGGGATTTTGACTCAATCCAAACCTCAAGTTGACCATGTAGTTACGATCCATCGCTAAATATGCTACAAAAATGCTCGGTTCCGTTTACCGTTCCAGAAAGTACCTCACACCTTCCGTTATCCGCTAACTTTACAAGAGTCAGATTAGACCAAAAATCCGCCTTTAGTTGTATTGGGATTTTGACTCAATCCAAACCTCAAGTTGACCATGTAGTTACGATCCATCGCTAAATATGCTACAAAAATGCTCGGTTCCGTTTACCGTTCCAGAAAGTACCTCACACCTTCCGTTATCCGCTAACTTTACAAGAGTCATATTAGACCAAAAATCCGCCTTTAGTTGTATTGGGATTTTGACTCAATCCAAACCTCAAGTTGACCATGTAGTTACGATCCATCGCTAAATATGCTACAAAAACGCTCGGTTCCGTTTACCGTTCCAGAAAGTACCTCACACCTTCCGTTATCCGCTAACTTTACAAGAGTCATATTAGACCAAAAATCCGCCTTTAGTTGTATTGGGATTTTGACTCAATCCAAACCTCAAGTTGACCATGTAGTTACGATCCATCGCTAAATATGCTACAAAAATGCTCGGTTCCGTTTACCGTTCCAGAAAGTACCTCACACCTTCCGTTATCCGCTAACTTTACAAGAGTCAGATTAGACCAAAAATCCGCCTTTAGTTGTATTGGGATTTTGACTCAATCCAAACCTCAAGTTGACCATGTAGTTACGATCCATCGCTAAATATGCTACAAAAACGCTCGGTTCCGTTTACCGTTCCAGAAAGTACCTCACACCTTCCGTTATCCGCTAACTTTACAAGAGTCAGATTAGACCAAAAATCCGCCTTTAGTTGTATTGGGATTTTGACTCAATCCAAACCTCAAGTTGACCATGTAGTTACGATCCATCGCTAAATATGCTACAAAAATGCTCGGTTCCGTTTACCGTTCCAGAAAGTACCTCACACCTTCCGTTATCCGCTAACTTTACAAGAGTCAGATTAGACCAAAAATCCGCCTTTAGTTGTATTGGGATTTTGACTCAATCCAAACCTCAAGTTGACCATGTAGTTACGATCCATCGCTAAATATGCTACAAAAATGCTCGGTTCCATTTACCGTTCCAGAAAGTACCTCACACCTTCCGTTATCCGCTAACTTTACAAGAGTCATATTAGACCAAAAATCCGCCTTTAGTTGTATTGGGATTTTGACTCAATCCAAACCTCAAGTTGACCATGTAGTTACGATCCATCGCTAAATATGCTACAAAAATGCTCGGTTCCGTTTACCGTTCCAGAAAGTACCTCACACCTTCCGTTATCCGCTAACTTTACAAGAGTCATATTAGACCAAAAATCCGCCTTTAGTTGTATTGGGATTTTGACTCAATCCAAACCTCAAGTTGACCATGTAGTTACGATCCATCGCTAAATATGCTACAAAAATGCTCGGTTCCGTTTACCGTTCCAGAAAGTACCTCACACCTTCCGTTATCCGCTAACTTTACAAGAGTCATATTAGACCAAAAATCCGCCTTTAGTTGTATTGGGATTTTGACTCAATCCAAACCTCAAGTTGACCATGTAGTTACGATCCATCGCTAAATATGCTACAAAAATGCTCGGTTCCGTTTACCGTTCCAGAAAGTACCTCACACCTTCCGTTATCCGCTAACTTTACAAGAGTCAGATTAGACCAAAAATCCGCCTTTAGTTGTATTGGGATTTTGACTCAATCCAAACCTCAAGTTGATCTCGTAGACACGATCCATCGCTAAAGTTACTAGAAAAATTCTCGGTTCCGTTTACCGTTCCAAATAAATACCTCACACCTTCCGTTATCCGCTAATTTTACAAGAGCAGAATTACACCAAAAACGCATCTTTAGTCGTTTCATTTCGTTTTCGGTACTCTAGATGAATAATACGCCAACGACCCCACTAAATGCACAACATAAACTTTCTCACATTCGGCTCAGATTTGACTCCGAGAGTGTAGATGTACCTTTATCATTTTACTGCCTTTTGCATTGAACATTTGCAGATATATCTCATTATTCTGACACCTGTTATCATATAAATGGTGTTCCAATAACTTGGACCGATTTTAAATGTGAATTAACTTCAAGCGTCTGAAGATTTTTTTTTCTTTTTCTTTCACATTTAACCACTTAAGTCTTTGGCAATTTCAACCCTGGAAAGATTAACAATGAAACAACGCGTTAAAGTTTCAAGAGTGCAGTTAGAAACATTGTTCGCAAATTCAAACAAACTGGGTCGGTGGAAGGTGTGAAAACACCAATGTATGCTCGTGTACGCCGTTCAGCTATAAACATTGCTGCAGTGCACGAGAATGTGGTCGAAAATCCAGACACGTCTATTCGTCATCGCGCGCAGTAATTGAACCTCTCCACAACAATGTTATATCGTTTCCAGTTGCACTCCCGGTTGGTCGATTATGTTGACCAAAAAAATCGCGAAGTGCGCGAAATGCATTTCTGTTTGAACGTCCATTTTCGTAATAGCCTTCGATAAATATAACACGTTGTTTGATTGTTAATCTTTCCATGGTTGAAATTGCCAAAGACTTAAATTGTTAAATCTGAAAGAAAAAGAAAAAAAATCATTAGACACTTAAATTTAATTCACATTTAAAATCGGTCCAAGTAATTCGAACAACCTATATCTAAGGAACGGTTAGTTTGGATGGTACATTTATCATTAAAATTGGTTCTCCGAAATGGAAATTATTCTTAATAATACATAATATACAATACAAAAATAACTGATATGAAATATCTGAATAATGTATGTAAGACAGAATTTGTGAGAATCAGTTGGATATTTAATCATTTATATTCTATTGTCAACTTTTCCCTCTTTAAGTGCATAATCGTAACATGTGATAAAAATAATAAAAATCTTGTTATCATGTAAAACTTTTTAGATAAAACGGTTAAATTTATTCATTAAAAGGCATAATGTGAGAATTATTGAATCAGCTGTGATATCAAAATTCAGTTTAATTATTGTGATATGACCCTTTTTATATTGAAAGTAATTAAATTGAATTAAATCAATTATTTGAGGTATTGATAGTAAATATAAATCCCAACCATAAAATGACTTTCTATTGTTTCAAAATTGGGTAATACTAAAAACACGCAAAGTGATCAAAGAATTTGGTCAAACCAGACGGACTTGACATCTTTTGAATTGGTTCACCCGTCCGATTTGATTTTATGTGTTGCGTTCAAAGTTAGGCGCGTCCCTGCACTAACTCGTCAGAAGAATCGTAGCCATTACACCGAGTAGACGAGAAAATGTTTATTTCTTTCTCCGTAGGCTGGCTCTCATGTAAAATTGTCTTCCGATGTTCCTGAGGCTGGCAGTTAGAAGATATAGGGACCATCAGGAACTGGAAAGTCGAAACCAATAAACAACTAACCGAATGAAATATTTTTTATATATAAAGGCAAACATCGCAACAATGAAAAAACAAGATTTGTCTACGTTGAACAATTTATAAAAAGCAAAAGAAATAATAATAAAAAATCGTCGATATGATCATTCGACAGATAATTAAACTATTGAACATTTCTCATGATGATTTTTATATTTTCTTTCCTTCCTCCTATTCTTTTTTATCGTTTCCTTATTCTCGCTCTATACATTTATTATATTAAAGTAATTATAACTTTACATCTTGTCTTTGTTTTCTATACGTTATCTGTGCGTGTATTGGTCCCTAACAGAGAAAAAAATCTCGCTGTTTTTTTTTTCTGTTAAGCGAACCGCGTTCGCAGACTTATGTTTGAATTTTCCAAAAATAGATTTTTATAGCACACTGCTTTTCTGGTTAAGATAATATGCAGGGTTCGGCAGAAATATCTCCCACATTTTAAATATTGTCAAAATGAATAAAAGAAACTATTATTAAAATAAAAAATATTTCACTGTTGCTTAAAAAAGAGGCTACAGTTTTTATTAGTTTGATCTCGAGCTCAGAACGTGTCGACGTATGAGCAAAGTTGAACAGAGCCTTCTACATCGAAAGTGTGAGAATGATTTGCGTTAATGAATACGAGACAAACTTGCATGCTTATCGACGGACCCCGTAGTAGAGACGATCTAAAGACTGTCGGATCTCACTACAGTTTCTTCTGCATAGCAGGGCGCAAGTTCGAATTCAAACGTAGAGCGTATTTACACCTTTATAAAAATTCTCGAATATTCTGTCCGGTAGACGAAAATGGATAAATATACTGCTTAATGAAACGAAGCGCCTACTCAAACGTTATGCACTAAAAATAGCGTTTTAATTCTTCAAAAAGCTATCAAAATACAAGGACCTTGAAATCGAAATCTCAAAAATGTGGCACATGCGAACATCCATAATCCCAGTTGTAGTTGGAGCCCTCGGATTGGTTGGAAAAGATTACAGAAGACTAATTGAAGGGATTCCGTGAAGCCCATGCATCAAAGAAATACAAAAAATTGTTCTCACAAGTAGAGCCCACATTTTACGAACGGCTTTATCTATGTAAAATATGCTTTTTTTTCCAGTGTAAAATGTCATGATGCCATTTCTAACCTTAGGTCTCTGGGCGGGACCCGGACAGAAATGAGTACACATCAGAAATGAAAGGAAATAAAATAATAATAATAATAATAATAATAATAATAATAATAATAATAATAATAATAATAATAATAATAATATATATATATATAGAGAGAGAGAGAGAAAGAGAGTGTGTTGCTTAATTCTCTATAAATGATGTATGCAAAGACATTATTTTGTTTTTATTTTAAAATAAAATCAGTACAGTATTTTTATTTAATAATATAATTAGTGTCATATTTTTTATTTTATAATTAGCATTCTGTCTGCATCGTAATAAATAATTTTCAATTCCTCAGTTCACTCCATGGGACTTGAAAACGTCACCTCACTTAGGTTGAGTTCTTCCAATCAAAAACTGTGCTGAATTTCAAAACATCGCGTCACGAAATCGTTCACTTTCATTCTGATTCAATGGCATTTCGAAGAAATATAATTGTTTTTTTCATTTCACAAAACTTTGGAGATATTTGAAACTGAATTTAAAATAGACTCTTTTTAAATTCCCAAAGTTATTTTGTTACTTTAAATTCAGCATAAATTAAAATCTTTTAAAGTCATTAGTTTTGTTTTCTCAGTTATTTTAAAATTTGAATTTTTAAATGTTTCCTCCACATCCGGACACAAATGACAGTGTTGTATGTTGAAGGGCTCAGTTCGATATTCCAACCATCTGATGAAGTCCGGAGCGTACATCGGCCGAAACGTTGTGATAAATATGGCAACAAAGATGAAGATGATAGTCCGAATAATGTAAATAGTGTTCACACAATTTTATTTTATTTTTACTCTATTTTTATTTTATAAAATAACTCGTGTAACTAGATTTTTTTCTAATCAACGTCACTTTGCTCTGTCTATATACCCTATTTAAAGATAAGCACGATGCACTTTTATTTTCCAAAAACGCCTAATTAATCGCCCTGTGTTTTATATGCTACTCCTATTGGCTAATTGTATTCTCATGTCTGACAACAACACACTATATTATTTCACTTAATGTTATTATATTATACAGCTATTCCTGTTGTTATAGATTTAATATTATTAATTCCTTAAACGACATTCTTCATATTATTATTGTTATTAAACAAAACAAATGATTGACTTAACTCTTCCACAATGTGAAGGAAACAACATCACAAGCAATAATATAATTATGATTATCCATAGTAACAATTTAGCCTCTTTTGTTTGCCATTTTGTTAACGATCGAATCATCAATGGTGAGACTACGAAGTGCGTTACGTTGCAAAGTGGTAAAGTTGTTCCAGGTTTATTACTGTTTCATTTTACGTTTTCCCTTATTTAATGTCTACAGGTATGACGCCCGACACAAAAAATATGACATTAACTGGGCTTGCGGAACATTTTTATCACAAACGACTGTAATTCTGACGAACACCTTAAGGTGCACATTCTTCAAATATATCCTGAATCCACCTATATGTTGACCCATAAAACGTTTGAGGATAGTTACGTAAGCAAACTACTAACGTCCCACCTCGGCGGAATGAACAGAGTGACAGGAGAGTACCATAAATTTAATACTAAACTGTTTGATTAATCAATACAATACGTTTTGTGAGCACGATTTGTTTTTTTTGTTTTTTTTTATTATTGTATACTTTTACAATGTTCAAATCGTGTAACAGCAAAATTGTGCAAATGTTAGATTAAGAATTGAACCGTTTATCTTAGAAATGATTAACGATATCTTACTGGATAACACTATTGTAGTCTACTTTAAACAATAAGAGTGCATTTAGCTCTAAGTTAAAATGATGATCCCTCTTGCTGTTGTGTTCCAGTTTTCGTCTTTACTGTTCCCTCTCTTTTACACTTATTCACAGTTCTCTTTATTGTTCTTGAATGAACTTTGAAGATGGAAGCCAGAGTATGAATTTTGATAGCATTACTGAAAGCCTGAATGATCTTTTTTCTCTCACCATTGCTCAGTTGAGAAGACATAGTTGGGCTGACACAAAATGATTTTAACCTGTTCTCTTTCTAGCTGAATAACTCAGGCCCTTTCAAAATGGTGCCAAGATGGCTAAATATCTTATCTGAAACCTCGAAAAAAAAGAAACTCATTTTGGTTAGGGTGTTTTTTAAAAGATATTATACATTTTGTGGGATGGACAATTATCATATGCTCTTACACGATTTGGATAATTTTGCTGGTATAGATCTTCCACCATTCCAGAGCCCAATGACCGTTTGTGTCATCAGCGTTTTGGATAATCATTCTGCAACGATTGTTGAATAATTCCTCTTGGTAAATAATAAACTAACAGAATTCAACCACAATCATGTTACTTCCGTTTCAGTTGCATTCCATTCACGCTGCCTGAGTTTCATTCGCTTTGACGCGTTCATTACCAGTCGTCGAAGGCGACCAGACTGATACACCCACAGGCGAATGGTTCGGAATCATCGAGGTCCATGGTGACGGGTTGTGTCCCAGTCGTGTGTTTGTTCGAACCATTGTTTTAATCCTGTGGAATCCATTATTTTTAGTCGTGGCTCGAAGTAAGTGCAGGGCCTATTCATTCCTTTGACACGAGGTCGATTTGATTTTTGAAGTTACATTCTTCTAGGTTTTCTCAAAAGAGGCAGTGTCTACAAGGCAACAGGTGGTTTGAATTCAGAGTTTCAGAATGATTGTAAATGTTTTTCTCAAGAGACTTGTATTTTTTGTATTTTTTAAATATTTTTACACTCATTATTATTATTTATTTATTTATTTATTTCCTTTGATATCTGGCGTTTACACATTTCTTTCCGGGTCCCACCCAGGGACCTAAGGTTAGAAATGGTATCATGACACTTTCCACTGAAAAGAAAAATTATATAGATAAAGCCCTTCGTAAAGTGTGGGTTGTACTTGTCAGAATAATTTTTTGTATCTCTTTGAGGCATGGACTTCCAGGGATTCCTTCGATTAGTCTACTGGAATCTTTTCCTACCAATGCTAAGGCTTCAACTACAACAGGGATTGTTGATGTTCCGATGTGCCACATTATTATTATTATTATTATTATTATTATTATTATTATTATTATTATTATTATTATTATTATTATTTCCTTTGCGTTCTCATATCTTTCGGGATCCCCACCGAGGCCTAATGTCAGTAATGGTATCACGACATTTTTCCCTGAGCAATTTTGAAAAAAAAATAACCATATTTTACATAGATAAAGCCCTTCGTAAGGCGTGGGCTGTACTCGTGAGAACAATGTTTTTATTTTCTTTAAGGCAGTGTTTACCAGAGATCCCTTCAGTGGCTATATTGGAATATTTTCCAATCAATCCGAGGGCTCCAACTGCAACGGGAATTGTTGATGTTCTCATGTGCCACATTTGTTAGCTTTCGATTTTAAGGTCCTCGTATTTTGATACTTTTTGAAGATCTTCAAAGATACATTACATGGACTGCCATATCAATAAGAAAACAGTTTTTGTGTTTGCATCTCAAATAACGATGCCAGTGCGATTACCACTTATTGTTCTCTCTCTCTGTGTATTGTGACGTCCCATAAAGTTGTTACAGCTCCTATCTCCGTAACCGGATTTGGGTGGTGTTCATACCAATTACATGCAGTTTCCCCTCCGTAGAAATTGCAGATTTTCCAGTGGAGATATTGGCCCACACGGTCATGTCGTGTTTTATATTCATTGGGTACTAATACCGTGCAGCCTGATACAAGGTGGTCAATTTTTTCTGGATATTTATTACATAATCTGCATTTTGGGCAAACAATTTTTCAGTATGTGTGCTTGACAATTTCTAGTTAGCAAGCAAGAATAAAAGTTCGGTTTCAACTTTTAACCCTGTTCTACGTAGCCATTGATGGGTACGGGTTTTTCTATATCAGATTGTTTGGTACGGGCAGAGTATTGAGCGTTTCTGTATCTGTTCGGTTGCATTTGCTTTTGCTTTCTTTTTTTAAGTATTTTTCAGCTTCAGTCGGTGTATCGTGATTTACTTGCATTTCTTCACGCATTTGAAACTCCATTTTGAACATGTTGGCACCCTAAATAAAGTCGCTAACTACTTTTATGTTCGTTAAAACATATCATCATCCAGTCTTCTGTAGTTTCCAGGTATATTATTATTATTATTATTATTATTATTATTATTATTATTATTATTATTATTATTTTATTTCCTTTGATTTCTGGTGTGTACACATTTCTTTCTGTGTTCCGGCGAGCGACCTAAGGTTAGAAATAGCATCATGACATTTTCTACTGACAACCCCCCCCCCCCAAAAAAAAAACAATACACATATTTTACATAGATAAAGCCGTTCGTAAAATGTGGGCTCTGGTTGTGAGCACATTTTTTTTATTTCTTTGATGCATGGGCTTCCCGGAATCCCTTCAATTAGTCTTCTGGAATCTTTCCCAAACAATCCTAGAGCTCCAACTACAACGGGGATTGTTGATGTTCCCATGTGCCACATTTTTGAGATTTCGATTTCAAGGTCCTTGTATTTTGACAGCTTCTTGTATATGTTCAAAGATAAATTGCAGTCTGCAGGAACTGCAATATCAATAAGGAGGCACTTTTTTTTTGTTTGCGGTCTTTAATAACAATCTCTGGGGGTAGCTTTGATTGTTCTGTCAGTGTGAATTGTGTAGTCCCATAGGATTGTAACAGCTCCTATCTCCGTAACCGGGTCTGAGTGCTGTTCATACAAGTCTCTTATTATTATTATTATTATTATCATTATTATCAGTATTATTATTATTATTATTATTATTATTATTATTATTATTATTTGCATTTGTTTTGTGTAGAAAGAACTACCCTCAAGTCTCAAACAGAAACAGCAAGAGTTTTTTTTGTTTCAGAGAGAAAAATCTTATATGTTAGAGAGATAAATTTAAGCAGTTTATGAGAAGTAACCCAGGAGTATGAATATTTTCAATTCATATATTTTAAGTTGACCAGGAATTTGGTCCAGGTATCTGTTGGTTTCTTTTGATATCATTCCGAAAGCCCCAATAACAACAGATAATATTGTTGCCTTCCGATACCGCATTCCGCTGATGTTTCTCTCACTGTACTTGTATTTACTTAGTTTATCAAACGTTTTCAAAGATGTTTCATTTTCGGTAACATCAATCAGAAGACACGTGTTTTCAACATGATTGTTTCCAATTAGGCCTGGCCGATTTATCTGGGATTCGCTGTCTCAACGCTGAAATTCCTGACGATGGTAGGCTCATATTCTTATATTCTCTTTTTTTTGTTGCAAGGAAGGTTGAACGCTCGACATATTCATCAGTGTATGTACTGAACCGGCTTATCATGTCGTTTCAAGTCCTCTAATTTGGCCAGTCCTCTACAGATATTATGTAGTCAATTGTATCCGTATGCCTTTCACATATAAAGCAGGATGTGTTGCTGTCATGTTTCAAGACATTACATTGGTAGGTCCTGGTTGGAGGGCATTAGTCTTGAGCAGCAATTATGAATCATTCAGTTTCTGGTGTATTGTTATTATTATTATTATTATTTTATTTCCTTTGATATCTGGCGTTTACACATTTCTTTCCGGGTCCCGCCCAGGGACCTAAGGTTAGAAATGGCATTATGACACTTTCCACTGAAAAAAAAAAAAAAAAAAAAAATTACATAGATAAAGCCCTTCGTAAAGTGTGGGCTGTACTTGTCAGAACAATTTTTTGTATCTCTTTGAGGCATGGACTTCCAGGGATCCCTTCAATCAGCCTACTGGAATCTTTTCCAACCAGTCCAAGGGCTCCAACTACAACAGGAATTGTTGATGTTCCCATGTGCCACATTTTTGAGATTTCGATTTCAAGGTCCTTGTATTTTGACAGTTTTTCGAATATCTTCAAAGACACATTGCAGTCTGCAGGGACTGCCATATCAATAAGGAGGCACTTATTTTGTTTGTGGTCTTTAATAACAATGTCTGGGCGGTTGGCTTTGATTGTTCTGTCAGTGTATATTGTGTAGTCCCATAGAATTGTAACAGGTCCTATCTCCGTAACCGGGTCAGGGTGGTGTTCGTACCAATTTCTTCCAGTTTCCTTCCCATAGGAGTTGCAAATTTTCCAGTGCAGATATTGGCCCACTCTGTCATGCCGGTTTTTATATTCAGTGGATGCCAATATCGTGCAACCTGATATAAGATGATCAATGGTTTATTATTATTATTATTATTATTATTATTATTATTATTATTATTATTATTATTTCCTTTGATTTCTGGTGTATACTCATTTCCTTCCGGTTCCAAACCAGAGATCTAAGGTCGGAAATAGCGTTATGAAATTTCCCAACGAACCTGTAAAAATAAAAAATAAAATAAAACAACGAAAAACCAAAAACATATTACATAGATAAAGCCCTTCGTGAGGTATGAGCTGTATTTCTGGAAACATTTCTTTTTTGTATTTCTCTATCAAACATACAACCAGAACTCCAAATATTGATGCCTTAATGTGTTATTTTTTTTTACACTAACGTACACCCTGTCCAAGGACCCGGAACCACTGGAGGGGTATGTTATATTGATAAGAGGGGAAGATAACGGTTGACTCTAGACTTAGACATGTTAAGATTGAGAGTGATAGGGTAAAATCCTTACCGCCGAGAGTCTGATCCATAGGGGAGAGGTTCGCGGAAAGAACTTGTTTGAGTGGGACTAACTTCGCACTGTTGGAATACGGAGGGAATGAAGGTGGTTTGTTATGAAGTAAGTGGTATGGCGGGTCCTGGCCGTTGTGGTTAGACCTGGTGGAAACAGAAGGTGCAATTCGTCCGAGAACTTTCCATGGTAGAAGAGACTCGCTACAACTCGCCTGTGAGAAGTTGGAATGTGAAAAATAATTCTTCATCAACAAGGACTCGGAAACGCTTTTGAATACTGGAGATTTAGATCTTAGCGACCCTTGCCCAAATATGGCAACAGTACTCCATTTTCAGACTGATCTGGCTCCTATAAAGGTAATTATTGCAGCGGTAGAGTAGGCCAATAACTTTACCCGAATCTTTCGGGATGGATCGTATATACCACAAGGTCAGGTGCGAGTTTGTGGCCCAATATTCTCTCAAAGCACGGATTCTCCTCTAGGGGACATGGTGACAGGCGGAAGTTCAGTGTCTGATCGGCGGTGATAGAATAAAACTAGTTTCATTTTGATGCATTGAATGTAATCATTAAACTTTTGAGCCATGACCACCGCTTTACCGGTGGAAAAGTAATGCCCAGTCACCGGTTGAACGGTGAGTAAATACTAGTAACTGTTTTAATATCAACCATCACAGCTTCTATATATCAATATTCTAGACACTCTATATCTATAATTCTCAAATTGTGTGTGTATGTGTGTGCGTGATCTGATTTTGCTTATGCGTTTCCACATTTTTCACCCGATTTCCATGATTTTTTTTTGTTTGATAGATAATTCTCCAGTGCCGGTTTTGAGTCCAAATTTTCTGGAAAGAATTACAACCTTACAGGTAAAAAATTAAAAAAAAAAACTGATTTTTTACACTCTGCGCAAAAATCAAATCAAAATTTAATGTCTGTAAAAAACAGCGTACAATCAGTTTAGAGAATTGAAATCTAAGGCAAAAGGCTATTAAAGTTATAAAAAGAATTATACTAAAAAAAAATATATATATTGATTTTCTGGTGGGCTTATTTTAACATAAACTGCTCCAATTGAACGTCAAAAATTTCCAGTAATGAAACACCCGGTTTAAGACCGGTTATACTGCTAGTACTAAATGAATGTATTAGGTCATCCCATAAGTTCTGTCCGAATTTTGAATAAAGAAAACAATTGACCAAATGTTACATTTAATTACAGATTCAATCAACAATGTATTTTCCCTGATTATCTATGATTCCTTCCGTTTGTTAACAAGCTTACTAATTCCATTCCTGTAAAATTCTTTTGGCTTTGATTCGAAGAACTCACGAATGTCAGTTTTAACCTCTTCCTGTGTTACAAAAGCTGTTTCTTCCAAATGATTCTGTAAGCTACGACAAAAATGGTAGTCTGAAGGACCAAGGTCGGGAGAATAAGGTGGATGAGGAATTTTCTCCCTACCAAGTTCTTCGATCCTTTGTGACGGGATTCTTGCTATGTGTGGTCGCGCATTGTCCTGATGAAACATCACCCGTTTTCGATTCACTAGAGCAGGTCTTTTTTCCTCAAAGCTTGGTTCAAACGCTCTAATTGCTGACAGTATATTTGAGCATTAATTGTTGCATTAGGTGGTAAGAATTCAAAGTGGATTATTCCTTGGCAATCCCACCAGATGGAAAGAAGAACCTTTTGCCCATGAAGTTACCTTCACGGCTGTGGCTGATGTCCTTCCCCTTTACGAAGCCACTGTCTACGACGCTTAACATTTCGATAAAAGATCCATTTTTCGTCGCCAGTCAAAAGTCTATCCAAAAAAGGTGAAACAAGTTGGCGAGAATGGAGAGATAAGCAGTTGTCAACTCGAGATTTGAGGTTGTTTTCAGACAATTCATGAGGCACCCATTTTCCAAGTTTAGGAACTTTTCCAAGTTGTTGAATATGACGATGAACAGTTGTATGGTTTGAACTGAGAAACACTGCCAATTCCTCAACTGATAAAGCAGGATTTTCTTGATGGGCTGCTTCAAGAAGCTTTTCATCAAACTCAACTGGACGCCCGGTTCGATCTTCATCTTCATGGGTGAAATCTCCACCTCTGAATTTTGCAAACCATCTTCTGCAAGTTCTTTCATTCACACATTCGTCTCCATAAACTGAGTAAATGTTTCCAGCCGCTTCGGCTGCTGAGTTTCCTTTCTTGAACTCATAAAGCATTATGTGCCTCAAATGATTCTTGGGTAATTTTATTTAGCAGGGTTTGAATCAAACAAAATTTAATTTTATTGTTCTCTGAAATAAAATTTGATCAGTTTAAATGCATCTAAACATAAAAATAATGTTCAGCTCCATTAGACATTATAAAATACTCTTTAAATTTCATTCATTTTAACAAAAAGTTAAAATTCGAACAGAACTTATGGGATGACCTAATAAAACATGCTTGTGGCTCAACAGTATGTGATTGATTGGATTAATCGATCCCTTTTCTACCTCTCATCAACCCTTTGACGGATATTTAAAGCCAGAAGATATTTTTGTATTGTAAAAGTTTTTCGTGGGGGAGGGGAGAGATTATAAGGATTTTGTGATACAAGTTCTGCTATTTAAAAACATAGCTGGGGTTAGAGATGCATTTATAACTTTAACAAGGTTATTTATGTATAAGTTTAATATAAGATACAATCCGTTGTTCCCCTACGTTCCTGAACAATCTTAACCATCCTGCACGTGCTCCTGAGTCAAAATTCGCAAATCATTGATATGTAATGTTTCCCGGTATATATAAAAATAGTTACATTCAATCGGTAGCTGAGAATTAATCATTTTTCTCTACCACCGGTAAAGCGGTGGTCAGGGCTCAAAGGGTTAATGATGGAGGTAAAATGGTCGGCTCCCTGTAGCGCTCCAGTAAGTACCTAACTCCTCCTGCTATCGTCTGCCCTTACAAGAGCTAGATCAGGCCAGAAATGAAGTCCTGCTGTCATATCTGGGTGGGAGCTGCCAAATCCTCACTCCCCAGCCTTTGTGGGTGACGGATTATACTCCAACCCTTCCACCCTTCTCTGACCGGCGGTATGTTGTAATCCTACGGCTGCTCTACCTCTATTTCCTTGGAAAGTGCTCAGACAAACTAAATTCCCTGGTCCCGCCAAGTCAAAGAACAAAGAACAAGAACACGTCATGCCACTTACATAGTAGCAAACCACCTACATTTCTTACTGTATTCAGAAGTAAGTTCCACTCGAGCAGCTTCTTACCCCGAGTCATTGTCCTGTGGAATCAAATCCCACCAGGATATTTCCCCGATCACTACAATCTTATCCAAGGCTACAGTTAATCGTTATCTCCCTCACCTATACACACAAATGGCCTCCTAACGTAACCCTCTACCTCGAGTAGGTCGCGGGCCTTGTAAAAGGTAATTCTCACTGTAAAAAAAAGTAACGAACACGAGCATTGGAATTTGACTTTGCGTTCAACAATTCCGAGTCATCATTACTTATACCACTTGCAAAATCCATGCTTACGGCATCTGGATTTCTCAAGCGTTTACCCATCTATGTACTAACCAGGCTCAACGTTGCTTAACTTCGATGATATTACCTGAAGTGTTTCAAAGAGATGTGGCCGTAATACTGTTAGACTTTTGTAATGGAGTAAAATTACTTTATTCCAATGAGTTCCCAATGGATGAAATACGTCACAAATATTTTTTTAGTTGTTGATTTGCCTAACATTGATGAATAATATGGTATATAATTATTTTTATGTATCATACTGTTGTGGATTCCGGGAATGGAATCCTGCACAAATAAATAAACAACCCCAGTAATTGAGATAGAAAAATAAGTTTATTAAACGTAAGAATACAGACTTGAAGTGAAGAGTAGTAGGCCAGGAATGCGGGTTAGTAGAAAGTATATGTACAAGTCTCTGTAAGTGAAGCCGTAATTATCCCTCTCTCTGGACTCTCGTATAACTCTCTGTGAACACACTGTTTACTGTCTCCGTATCTCTCGCCCTGACTCAACGTATCTCAACCTGTAGGTATTCTCTCTGTCAGTATAAGTATACTTTGGACGAGTCCATCTTGTGTAAAAGGGGCTGCCGCACAACAGATACTATCCAACAAAAATATGGAAAATGTGATATTCTGACTTTCTTAAATTATGAAAGTAAAAAAGAAGCAAAACATAACAAATATTACGATCCTAAACATAACACTTTTGACAGTATCACAGTCCTTGAAGGATTCCTTATACAATGGAGTTTTATACTCATCGTTATCATTTTTCGTTTCTTTTTTCTTTTTTTTCGAGAATATGCATGCAAATTGGGGCATTATCTTTGGTTTGTTCTTCCACCATTACTTGCAAGACATTTGCAGGAAATGACACAACCTTATGAATCTTTAAATTTCCAATTCGTCATTTAGACTCGAATCATGAAATTAATATGATTGGAAACAATTTTTAAATCATAAGCTAATAATATCCACTGATCTACAAGGAAACGGTGTCAGTTATTTAAGGCAATAAAGGCAATAAAGCAACTAAGACACAAGCCGATACCGGTCTGAAAGAATAATAGAAAAAGTACATTATTATTAAAGATAGCGACAACAAAAGAACATTAATTCAGAAGAAAAGGTAGCGATTGACATTGAATTTTAATTTTTGAAGTCTAAATTTGATTAGAAAGCAAGATGTCGAAAGAGAGTTCAACGAACAAGAAGAAAATTCTAGCATAGTACTTATGGTTATATCTAGCCATTTCAATTGTAAAATGACGGGACCTTCCCGCCAATCTAGTATTTCGCTTGAATTTATAAAGTCTAGATACCAATGATGAAATCTCGCCATAAAAATTATCCAGGAAATATTTATTTAAACAATGCATCGGGAAACTACGTTAAGGCAGGAGGAAATTAACAGAAGCTGAGATGCCAGATCAGCATCGCTAGAATTTCAGATTCTTCATAGGATCTTATCAACAAGTTTTAAGTATATAGAAGGGAGGACCAGAATAGATATGACATAAATATTCAATTCATGGCCGAATGTAAACTTATAAATGCGTAAGATACATTCTGCCTGGAAAAATGCCTAAAACGACACAGTGTATCAACTTTCCTCGAAGCAAACCTAGGAGTTGATCTAATATAATCTTTCCACTTAATGTCAACGGAAAATGTTATCCCCAGAAGACGGAATATATCACTCTCATAGAGGTTAGCATCAGCTATGTTAACGGAAAGCAAAAATGGTTCTGTAAGACGAATAAGAGACAGCAGATTTGTTTGGAAGGTTTTAAAATTAACAGTCCTTTACTTGCCCCAGATAACAACAGATTGTAGGCCATTTCTAGATAAACTGCCAATATCGAACCGATCAAACTTACCATTAAAATAGGCGTAAATATACATATATATACATATATATATATATATATATATATATATATATATATATATATATATATATATATATATATATATATATACCCAGTTATATATACTGAGTAGAGAACTGATGTCATCGGGAAGATCGTTGATCAAAATTACGACTAAGTTAGATATAAGAATATAGGCCTTGGGGATGCTTTAATGCAAAAATATTTAGAGGAGTGGCAATTCAAGACAACGTTTATATCGAGATTTTATAACACTATTCATATTAATAAGATTATTAAGATTATTGTAATGATAAAGGTTTACATGCAGACTTGGCACTGTCTTAGATCTATTCTCCTATTGTTATTTGCAAGAAAATGGCCAGGAAATGACGTAAGCTGACAATCCTTGTGAATCCTAGTGATGCCGATAAGACATTTAGACTCGGATTGTAAATGAATGATGCTCGTATCATTGGAAAAAGATTAAATCATAAATTTATTATATCTGCTCATCTCCAATGAAACATCAATTGATGATTCCGGTCGTTTAAATGTTTAGGAAATTATCGATCAAAGTGTTCATGGAGACATAGTTCTGTCTGCGGCTTGTTCGTCCAACTTTATTTTCAGGTAAATCCTCCCAGGAAAAAGATGGGAAATAAATACCTGAGCGCAAAGAGATCTGGCTGATCAAATGTCACTCTCCCATTGAATGCGCGAGTTTGCTTTCCATGTTTTAAACTCCATTATCATAATTATCACTAGCAGTCCCATGATAGCTGAGCACTTGACCAGCTTCCTCCATTAAGTGATTTTGTAAGCGAAGCTTAAAGGAGACATATGGTTGAAGGTATGGGACACCCAGTGAGAATCTGGCTCATTTCTCAGTCGTAATTGTTCAAGCCAGAAAAGCTTGCTAACCATAGCAAACACGTCGAGGTTCGCCCAGCTACCTCCATAAGTCTCGGTTGCATGCCAATGTCTGAGTCTCCGGGCAGGATATTCCAATTCACACAGTCACATTGTTAGTCCCAGTTTTTCCTGTTTACCACTTCTTCAAGGAATCGGTAAATTATATTCGCACTTTAAATCCTGTATGTAACGCGGACCTTCATTACATCGGTGATTATGGTTCTCCACGATTTCCTATCTTTTGTTCTCCACGACTTCCAATCCTTTGTAACTCTTAGCGGGGTTTGTCTTTTTAATATCCCTCCACATTCAATGTTCTCTCATCCATTTAAGCAAGTTTGTTACGTAGGTTACTCGCTGTTTCCCCTGTTTCTTTAGGCTTCAGTACATCTGTGATGATGGTTCTCCACGACTTCCTATCCTTTGTAACTCTTAGCGGGGTTTGTCTTCTTTAATATCCCTCCACACTCACTGTTCTGCCATCCATTTAAGCAAGTTTGTTACGTAGGTTACTCGCTGTTTTCCCCTTCTTCCTTTAGGTTTCAGTACATGTGTGATGATGGTTCTCCACGACTTCCTATCCGTTGTTCTCCACGACTTCCTATCCTTGGTAACACGTTGTTTTCCCTTATTCATTTAGACTTCGATATGTCATGTTTTGACACATTTTATGTCAGAAATGTCGACTTTTTCTTTCTAACTCTAAGAGGTTTTTATTTGCATTCTCCTTAAATCGTCCCCGTTATTTGCCTGCTCTGTTCACGTTATTCCCTGTATCCTTCTATAGAACAGTATTTCTGTTATCTTAATCTTGACCATATATCTGAGGTTATTCTCTGCCTCATAGGAAGATTGAAATTACATAGCGGTTCAACAATTTTATCCAGTAGGCTATGTGTCCTTGAGGAGATTAGTGTATGAATTTATACGACTTATAAACTTACTGTCTCAGTTATGATTTTTTAGGAGAGCTCATATTCAGAATAGGTATCTGCTAAGACCCCCACACCCAAAGAAGGAGAACATGATTATTGTGTGTCCGCCATCCCGTGCAGCTGTGATAATTGATGTAAAGGGGAAAAAAAGTTCGCCCCCTTAATATAAGACTCCAAGAACGTTGTAAAGCCGTAACACGAGGGTAAATAAAAAATCAGGCGTATCTGACCATATATTGAGGAAAAAGGGAGATCATCGCACCCTGTGGGATGAGGTTGAAATAATAGACACAAAATATCACTGGAAAATACGAAAACTCAAGGAATTAGCACATATGCTATAGCACAAAAATCCCTTAATCCGACCAAGCATACAAATTAACACAATATGGGAACCAGAAATACAGAATCCTAGAGAAAAGAAATAATAACAACAAAAATTGTACTATGAGGTCTGATAAAAAAAAAACTTTTAATGGCAAAGTGGATAAAACCGTTGGTTGGCTTGAACCAAATAGTTGTGAGTTCAATTAGTGTCTACTACAGTTGAATTAAACGAAGATAACTGAGACATCTTTAGTAGGCACGGTTACTGGAACTAGTAACTACCGAATCAATAATGGATTTAGTTCGAAATTCCAATTGAAGTAGGCTGCAGCGCACAAGGAACCGTCGTGAATATGGCAACAAAGATTAGCAAAATAATCCGAACAATCTAATAGACATCGTTTTGCTATTCAAACGAACCTTCGAATTTCAGTGCCACATTATCTGTCATCTGTTAGAAGACTTCCCAACTATCTAAACTTTCGTACTTCTTTCAAGAGTGGTTCCTAACTTGGACTTTTTCTCTTGCTGACATACATATATTTTGCCATAATTAATGATTATTATTGGTTTCTTCACGTTTTCTGTTATTTTCTTGTGTCAAATGTCCTGGCGTTTTTTTTTGTTTTGTTCTGTTTTGTTTTGCCATCACCACGCAAGGGTTTGTACCGGTCGTATGATACGGGCCTCCAGAATCTATGACACGCTCTTCCCACTTTACTATATCTCAATTTTCATAACTTGGAATTCATATAAAATAGAAATTTGTATGTGACCGAATTATGTACAATAATGATTCATATGCAATTTAGGTGAACAATGCAACTAGAAACATTGAAAATAAATAGAATGTATCTAAAATGATGTCATTATAGATTATTCTATCTTAAATAAATGAACAATGTTTTCCAGCAATTTTTAGCATCAACTTGAGGTTTTTCTTGTTAAAATGTTGATTAATTTTAACACATTCAACATTATCGATGAAAATAAAGAATTTTGTATAACGTATTTTCAAGACTTCGATGAAGCAAAACAAATTCACAGATTTGGTAAAAAAACAAACCAGAATGACGTAAAAATCTGCGAAATTTCATCATCGTTCAGTAGTCAATTAAGCTTAGTTAATTCATGTTAATAATTATTTCTAATGTTATTAATTAATTTGTAATACATATAAATTTAGATAGAAAAGCACATATTGATAAAGTAGCGAGGATTACAAAGCACTGCTCGAGGCTCAAATCAGGCTTCGATGGGTTCGGTGGTCGTACGTACCGGCCCTGTATCTACGTATGTTATGTTGCTCAGCTTTTGCCTATCGATAATATATCCTTGGAGGAGAGCCTTGTACTAGAGCCTGAATAAATCCGCTGGGAAAACTAATCCTTGTCTTAAGCCCATTTCATGTGCCATGCGTGATACACGCTTAGACGATCATGTATCTTTCGATAACTGACTGACGTGGAAGATTTTTTTTCCCGCACTAGGTTGCTATTTCTTTCTACAATAGAGCAGTTGACATCCAAGGTTATAGAACCCGGTCTGCCCTGCAATTTACCGATAGCTGGGAGAAGAAGAAGAGGGTTCATACCTTTCCCATAAGTGAATGTAATGGATTCGATTGAAATTCGAAATCGGCTCTCTGATTCCTCAATCCGAGCCTCTACCATTACTGCAACGTGCCATTCCCCAAACCCTGAACTCTCGTGAATATGGCAACAAAGTTACCTTCGAATTTCAGTGTTACATTTTCCGTCATCTGTTAGAAGACTGCCCAACTATCTCAACTTCCGTACTTGTTTGAAGAGTAGCTCCTTTAATCTTCCTAAAACGTAGTTTAATAGCAGATTTTGCCACAAAACAAATCATAAATATTTGAAAGTATTATATAAAGTAACTAAGAAAAATAAATTGCTTTTTATATCATTTTATACATTTTCGCAAGAAATCAATTTTCCAAATATTCATTCAGACAAGGATCTGCCGAGTTTTACATTTTTCAGTAAAGACAGAGCCCCAAAACGTCTCCGCGTCCTTTGCGGATGACAAATTATTTTCCACCCTACAACCTCTTACTCACAGACGAAAAATGACAAGCCTCTTATTGTTCTATCGCTATTTCCCTGGAAAGTGCCCAGACAAACTAGATACTTTAGTTCCAAGAGGTCTAACCTTCACGACTGGAACCCGTGATCATGCGTGTCTTATCGCAAACAACCCTCATTCCTTTCGTATTTCATTTGATAGGCGTAAGTTCCACTCTAAGGGCTTATTCCATCGAACTACTGTTCTGTGGAACCGACATGGAAGAGAGCGTTTTCCCGATCACTACAATCACAACCTGTTCAATTCTAGGTTTAAACGTTATTTTCCCCACATATCCGTCCCAACTCTATATCTTAATTTGTAACCCTCTAACTGGAGTGGTTCCGAAGCCTTGTACAAGGTGAACGTCACTGTAATAAATGAATAACATCTGTATTGTCGGCTACGTTTTACATAATCAGCCTATCATCAAGGTTTGCATTGAAACTTCAAGTGATGATTGCTGGCGTGATAAGGATTAAATCAAACTATCTCAGCCACCGAGCTTATGCCAGATAGTCAGCATGGGGCGGTGGGTGGTTTGCCTTTTAAAGGTAGACAGAGCAAAAGAAGGATGAGTAAGGGGCGGGGAATCGGAGAGCAAGCGGCAGGGTTAGAAGTTTCTCTTCAGACTCTGATGGCAGACGTTTTAATCAAGCATAAACATTTCCGACTCACGAGTAAACATTGGAAACTCAAGACAGGAACATAACGGACACGTGTTCAATGAACATAAGATCCATGGCTGATATGATAAGGACATTAAATGACCCAAACCCCAACCCCTCCCCCGTAGACACGTCGTCTTTTCCGTTTATATTGTCCGACCGAGTTTTGTTTGAGGCTGCAAATAACTTTTGATGAAAACACGCACGTATTCAATCACACACACACGCACGCACACACACACACACACACATATATATATATATATATATATATATATATATATATATATGTGTGTGTGTGTGTGTATGTGTGTGTGTATTAAAAAAACAATCCCTCTTTCATGCACATTTCATTAAAGAGGATTGACAAGGTATTGCAATTCGTACAAATGTTTTCTTTTGGATATAAAGAGTTTCTGGATATAAAATATGTAAAAACTGTTCAAATGGAATAAAAAAAAAACAGTAAAAAAAAATAATGGGAGCATTAACAATAAGAAGGAAAAACTCAACATAAAATAATACCGACTATGAAGACGGCCACAGCGTGCTGACCATGTTTAGATAAAAACAGAAATATACCCATCACTATAGATACACATTTATACAAACATATATATTCATTTAAAAAAAAAACTGATAATTAGCTTGAATATATAGAATATTTGGAGTTTCTTTTAAATACATACATTGATATTTGTTTACATTTGTAAAATCAATACGCTATATTTAGGTCCCTCATTCTGTTGAATGAAGAAAGCTCAGTGGTAGAAACTGTGACGAACACCATCTTGGTTGGGTTTCAATCCTGGGTTGAAGCATTCGGATGTCCAGTTTCACTGAAGAGCTGTGATACAGCGAAAGAATACTTTCTGCGGATGACATTATATATATATATATATATATATATATATATATATATATATATATATATATATATATATATATATATATATATATATATATATATATGTTTCTGTGTGTAAAAATATATAGAAAATAGGAAAGAACTCGTTAGGTAAATAATCCGAAATTCTTTAGTGTTTTTATTTTTTTTAAAACAGTGCTCGATACAAAAGTAGAGGGTAAATATAAATATTTATTTAAAAATATGATTCCTTCGCTACATAAGAGTTCTCATGTTTCAAAAACAAGAGCTGAAAAACTTCAAGATAATTATTAGAATTAAATTGAATTAAAATACCAAGCTCTGTTTCATCTTCAAGCGAAATTTTGAAGATGAAACAGAGCTTGGCGTTTTAATTCAATTTAATTCTAATTATTATATTTCAGCTCTTGTTTTTGAAACATGAGAACTGATATATAGCGTAGGTATCATATTTTTAAATAAATATTTATATATATACACACACACACATATATATATATATATATATATATATATATATATATATATATATATATATATATATATATATATATATATATATATATATATATATGTAAGTTTCATTAAAATCATTTTTTCCCAACTACATCATCGATCAAAAGTTTAACCGTTTTCTTTCTAAGGTAACCAATACCAATAGGGAACATACAAATAAAAATAAAACATTAACATTTTCTGTAAAAGCCAGATACGCAAGACGATAATCAAGACCAATTACTCTTAGAAATATTACAAAGAAATAAATAACCCTAGCAGTCTGGAGCAAGAAAATTAAATTAGTTATCTATTATAAACAATTTAAAAAAAGCTAAACTTATCATTAACAATAACAAGACATTTTAAGACCTAAATTATCAATAGAGAAACAATGTTATTTATGAATACACCTGCCCCTTAGGGAACTTCGTTCCTGATCAAATCAAATTCCTGAATAATTATATTGGACATACCACTACATGCCTATCATGAAGACTGATGTTATGTATCACGGATCATAATTAAATTAGGGGTCATTTTAACACACATGGAAACCTACCAAACTCCATTCGCAACGTATTGTAGAAAATCAAGTATAATAGCGTCATCCATATGTAATGAAAAAGAATAACAATAATGGAGGCATTAATAATAAAAAGAAAAAAAATCCAACACTCAAAGACATCAACTATGAACACGGCCACAATGTGCTGACCGTGTTTGGAAAAAAAATAAAACATTCCCATGGTTCTAGAAAGATATAAAAATATCTACATATTCAGCGAAGAAATAGAAAGGAAAATAATGGGAAATAGATTAGCCGAAAGCGCTCTGGCATGCAAAGTATTTGTACAATTTTTACACTTTATTGTCCAGAAAAGAAAACCATTATAGGAACACGCGAAAAATGAAATAAAAAAGCTTAATCGCACGGCCTTGTAAATCTTCTTTAATGTAACTTATATAAAAGAGAGATTGCTACTCAAATAAACAATATATATATATATATATATATATATATATATATATATATATATATATATTATACAGCAACAAATTCAAAATTACCTCATGTGTATATAGTCTATTTCGAACTAGCACTACTATGTGCCAGCTATCCTCCGCCCAAGGCTGCCTGGTCGACTTATGGTGATGCGTTTAGACAAAGTTGAGATGAGTCGGGTTTGGGGGTTTATATATGGCCAAGGCCTTTAGTTGTATGTAAATGAATTTAGGTTCCAGCTTGTGGATTGTATTATTAGGTGGTGTGGGGTTTTAACACACACACATACACACACATACACACACATGTGTATACATGCGTGCACAATATATATGTAAACACACACACACACACAAAAGGTTAATCTGTTACTTTATTATAACTTATATATCTGGGTTATTTTCATATATGTATATATATATCATTTTTTTATTATCTCACATTGTTCTAGTTTTAAGTTGGTAGTACAATGTGTAATAAAATAAGTGAAATTTCTATAACAACAAATTTCATTTTAAAATTTTAGAATTTAGTTAAGAATTGAGTCTACTTACTGTAACGCTGATTTCATAAAAACAATTTTCTGGTAATATCACATTGCGGTGAAACATCTCAGGCTGATTTTAAATAAATGTTTACATATATTTTCCATTCTATTTTGTATAACTTTGCCTTGGAATAAATATATGACATTATCCTGGAATATGGAATAGTCTTCGAATAGCTAGAAAGAAGATAGAGCGAGAGGTAGATAGGTAGAGCGATAAATAAGTTTCTGTTTGATAGATAGATAGATAGATAGATAGATAGATAGATAGATAGATAGATAGATAGATAGATAGATAGATAGATATCAACAGACGGATATATGTAGAAAGGGAGAGATACAAAACTATATTTGAACTGTCGGCGATAGATTGATACGTATGTATTAAGAATCGGTGATAGATAGATAGATAGATAGATAGATAGATAGATAGATAGTGACATAGACTGATAGAAAGAGAAAGAGAGATGTATATACTGAAATAGATGTTTAATGAGAGATAGGGACATAAATAGACTGAAATATATACATATATAGAGAGAGAAAGAGAGGGAGAGTGAGTTGAAGAGAGTTATATATATATATATATATATATATATATATATATATATATATATATATATATATATATAGATAGATGGATAGATAGATAGATAGGTAGATCAGAAAATTCTAACTATTCGTTGTTGATGCCTATCGGTCTTTCATTTGTTATCTGACTCCATTTGCATACAATTATCCGTGACGTTTTTTTTTTGTTTTTTACCGCTGCTTGGCGTAAAGAAATACAATTGTTCAACGTAATCTTTATTAAACCAAATATGTGTATCTAATCGGTTAGCCTGCGTTAGCTTTTTTCCCACTCTACCAGGACGGATCAGCCATCATATTCATTTCATCTCAGCATCCAGAAGGAAATGAAAACTCACCTTCGACACCGGCTAAAAAGGATGCTGTCTTTGGTGGCCTCACTCGAATAAATCCGATTACACTGATTCCCAACAGATCAAAAGTGAACTATTTCCCGTGGAAACTCCAGACAAAATGATTGACCGGCATATCTATGCGTACATATATTGGCCCTATTTTGTCAGTAATACATGCAATTATAATCTCTTTCTTACTGATTTTCAGTAGTAGAATGATTGCTTTGCTTTGCATTTTACAGATAAAAAGTTTCATTCTGTCAGTGTCAAAAAGAGACAGTTGAACTGTTTAGGACGACTAATGAGGAAAGTAGGCTTAGAAAAATTTAAACTAACAGGGCATGCATCTCAATTCGGCTGACGTTATCTTTACTGACTCAATGAATTATTTTACAAATCAAAAAATATAGTCGTGCTCTTAGACGTTCCTGTTGTAGCATTATATCAGGCTGATCGGAACCAGAAAATCTCAAAAGTCATATAATTTGCACATTAATTAAAAAATTACTGCCGTATTTAACGGCATATAAGACGCACACCAATTTCAGCAGTGAAAAGAAAAGAAAAAAATAGTAATTAGTAAAATTATTAGTAAATGATACAGCTTAGGCTATATTTATGAGGTATTATTTTGGTTAAACAACCCATGATTACAGTTAAACGAAAAAAATTCTGAAAAAAAAACACATGCCTATAAAAACTTTATTATATCCAAAGGTAAGAAAACAAAATAAAAATCAAGCAATTATTACAACTGAGCAAAACAGTATAGTTACCATTAAAATTTTATTCATCTTCAAATCCATAAAATACGTCGTCTTCGTTATCAAAACTCTGAGACTCATTTTCAATACTATTTTCATCGTCGTTAAATAATGCGTCATCTTCCGTTCGATTGAAAACATTGCTAATGCCACACTTTTTAAAAGATTTCACAGCAATTTCTGGTTTAATATTATCCCAAGCTTACTTCACCCATTCGCAGAATTGTGCAATGCTGGGTCTTTTTTATTGTTCCTGTAAGTGTAAGGCGTAGTCATCCACGTGTTCTATTGCTCGTTCGTGTTTAAGTCTAAGCTAATGTGAGTTTCCAGGTAGCTAATTTCGGCCGACTATTACGAATTTTAAACCTATATATGTGTTGAAACTTGGCGTATGGTTCGTTCTACTTCGTCGCCATTGTTGAAACTTTAATAATGCATGGAATAATAATGCAAACACTAAATGTAGTTAGAATAAAATGTATTGGAACAAGAAAGCGGACACAATATTTACATATAGTCTTTGGTATATTTCTGGGAAGACCGTTCCTGGAGAATGTGTTGACTAAGTCGCAGTCGGGCAGAGTCTCTAGTTGGATCTCTGTATTCGCCCCCATGTCTTCCAGTACCAACCATATTTATATCGTCGGTACTCCACTATGAAAATTAGGTGGATCCTACCACAACAATATGGCATATAAGACGAAATGTAATGGTAATTTTAAAAGATATTTTTTGCCTTATATGCCGTCAAATACAGCAATCTTTTGTCGCCAGGGCTCAACAGATAATATGCTACAATACCTCCACATTGAACTAAACGCCATTGGGTTATTTCGAACACACTGGCAACAGTTACTTGGAGTGGGCAAGTTTCGCCTCTGTCAACAACAGAACATATAGGGTTTCGCTTTAAACCGATCTCGTTTCATTTATGTAGAGGATAACAAATACATATTCTACCGTTCTTTCAATTTAGGTCTCCGCTAAAAATCTTTCAAATAGCCGATTATTAGTAAATATATATATGCAGTCGACTCCACGCTTTTTAAGGTGCACCTACAAAAATATAGATGGCCAGACTCAGATATCTAATCACTCCTTTGATGATAGCTCGAAAAGCTCAAAGGGAAAAGACAGGCTTGTCTCATTCAACGCTTCCAAAACGAAGCTAGTATCGTTTCAATAACACGAAGGAGGACATAAATCTTCTCCAATCCTCAAAAAATGTTATCCTGTTAAAGAAGTGCGTTAACAGGACTCTAGCTCACTCCATACCTCAAGCAGGGTAAAAATATATATGGTCAGTTATGTGTGCCTTGCGTGATAAACGCTTAGGAGATCTTGTATCTTTCGATACATGACTGACGAGACAGATTTTTCCTGAAGTAAGTTGCCATTTCTTTCTGTGGTAGATCAGTTGGAATCCAGGAAACCCGGTCTGTCCTGCTATTTACCCATTAAGAAGAAGGATTGATACCTTTTCCAAAGGTATTAGCACGTAAGTGAATGTAATGGATTCGATTGGAATTCGAACTCGGTTCTCCTATCCTTCAAACTGAGCCGCTATCCATTACTCCACAGTACGCAGCTAAAAACAAAACTGCATAAATTGCCAGATCCTTGTAACACTACAAAAAGTACCTGATTGCTCTTATCATATTATGCATTTACAGGAGTAATAACTGAACAAAATTTGAGTACTGCTGTCATATGTAGATAAGAGTTGCCCTATCTTCACTTTGAAATAAATTAAATCTAAATTTGAACAACGGAATGACTTCTATCCTAAATATAGAAGGAAGATGGCAGTCACATTGGCAACATCAAAATGAGACAATATGGATGTCTAGTTGAGCAAGAAATCACCAATCAGTCGGTAGTGCCTTAAAATGCATATTTTTTGCGACAATAAAACTGTCTTATCAATGTTGAAACCTGCTCATCAATTCATTCAGTCAAGTATTTGTCAAGTATTCATCAAATATATATAAACGTGGTCAGATCAAGCTGCTTTTGAACCCTCCACTGAATATTTTTTTCCATTTGATTTAAATAAAAATTAAATTTGAAAAAGGGAAAGACTCGTACCCAAAATATAGAATGAAAAAGACAGAAGACGGATGTCACATCGGCAAGATCATTGAGTAATACTGAAATGCATAATTTTTCTCCACAAATGATAACAATGATTTAAAATCAATCATCGTCATTTTCTTACAAAAAAGTGTGACAAGCAGAAAGCTAGTTCTTAATAAAGTTGCATTAAAAAATGTCTCTTACTTCATACTTAAAAATATACTTAATTGTTTGACTAATCAAGGTTTTTGTTATGTGTTAATGTTGTTAAAAATATACAGCGCGTTTCCTTTTATTTTTGTTCTGTAGTCTCCGTTACATCTCAGTGTGAAAAGATTTCAAACATCTAATTATTCGACTCAGTCCAAAAATAGAAAAACAAAACAAAACAAAAATGACTCTGTTAAAAGTGTCGTAATTCATCGTTGATAAAATACGATCTGTGTTTGAAACGACGGAAAGAAAACGTCGATAGATTTCAGCCAATCGTCGTCCTTGAGGAGAAAAATATAAGCGCTATTAAGTTGAACACGTCATTCGGAATTTATCCACTATAACGAATATACGTTCAATATTTCTTTCTTTCTTTCGTGTATTTGATTGGACAAAACATAAAAAAAAACTATAATTATACGAGAATTTCCAGATGACAGATGAATCATTTTATGAGATGACTGGAAATTATTTTTAACATCGGTTATTTAATATATTTTTCTTAAATTTTTCCACATTTCTTAAAGAATTGGTTCTTTTCTCTTTCAAAACGGAATTCAATTGAAAATTTTAGGTTTGTGTTTTTTTTTTCTTTTTCAAAAGCCAGATATTCTCAAATATGTAAATTTCTTCTCTTTCTTAGGGTCATTATTATCGTTACAGTTGCCATATTGTCGACTTGCAATGATACCCTACGTTGCGTGGGCCAACCTCTTTCCACAGTCTCTACTGCACTATACCATCATTATTTATTTATTAATTAATCAGAGAGAACGAAAGGGACTTAACAGTAAAGATACTAAAATATGAATACATTTAAAATAGTAATAAAATTGATTAAAATAGCGAACGAGGCTGGACTGATAAGTTAATAGGTTGACTATGAACGAGCGGCGCTAGAGCTGTGAAAACTTACATGTATTAATTACAACTTGCATTAATAACTCCACCGTTTCTTTCCAGACATCTGGCTGTTCAAAGAAGACTTCAACTATTTATATTATTGGGACTATCATCCTCATCTTTGTCGCCATATTTATTACAACGTTTCAGCCGTTGTACGCTCCGGCCTTCTTCAGTTGGTTGGAATGTCGAACTGAACCCTTTATTTCGCACACTGGGGTACACTTGTTTTACTTCCACGTGCCATGTCTAATGGATGTCAGTTATCAGTTATCTCGTGCTTAATTCCTTCTCCAAGTTCTCCACCGCCTTAAGCAGAGAAGGAATTAAGCAGGAGATAACTGATTACTGACATCCAGTAGAACAGTCTACCCCAGTGAGCGGAATTAATAGTGTAGTTCGGCATTCCAACCACCTGAAGAAGGCCGGAGCGTACAACGGCCGAAACGTTGTAATAAATATGGCGACAAAGATGAGGACAATAGTCCGAATAATGTAAATAATGTACATAATACCTCATCGCAGAAATATAGGCAGATACTGAAGACTTCAACTGCATCTAGTTCGTATCAACCTCGCTTAAAAAGGGACACACTTTGGCAACGTTGTGTAATCAAGGACCTACAGAAAAGGGTTTTCACCGCCAATCACATTCATGTGGACACGGTTGCTCAATTAGAAGATGTTGATTCAGCTTAATTCAACAGTGCACAATTCGGCAGCTGATTGGAGGGGGTACACTCTTGAAGATGACCCATAATCTGGACGCACTGTAACTGCCATCATCGAGAAAAAAATATTAATCGAGTTCACCACACTGAGATGAATGACAGTCGATTGACTATAAATCCGGAAACAATTGAGAAAATTCTTCACAATGAACTTAGCCTGACGAGGGTTTCTGCTCGGTTGTTACCACGTTTTGTGACACATGATCAAATGCACAACTGGCTGAACTCATCATCGGAAAACCTGACATTGTCTGAGGCAATCCAGGTGCCTTTTTTAACGTTTCCAGATTGAGTTTCGGAGATATCACTCTGAGTCACATATAATCCATGCAGTGGAAGCACCTATCGTACCCACTCCAAAGAAGACCGATGTCCTTTTATCTGCAGATAAGTTGATGGCCTCAGCTTTTTAGGAAGTAAAAGCCAATGCGACAATTTCAAAAGTGCCACACAATCATTGGAGGGTATGATCACAACGTTCTGGGGCAGTTACGAAATGCTATCAAGACACTGATCACCACAATTTAATTGTTATAACTATTATTTATCCTACATATCCTCATAATATACAACCCTTTCTCGCTCGCTTACATTACCATTCAGTGACTCTCTACCTTGATACAAAAGTTTTTTTTTTTTTTTTTAGGTGATGAATTATTTTCTACTCTGCAACCCCTTTCTTTCAGACGGGACATCGCAAGCCTCTCGCTGCTCTATCGCTATTTCCATGGAGTGTGTTCAGATGAACTACACTCCTTAGTTCCAGAAGTCCTAACCTTCACGGCTAAGTCCCACCATCCCATGCATATTGTAGCGGACCACCCTGATTCCTTTCGTATTCCATCGGTGAGATGTATGTTCCACTCGAGCAGCTGCTTTCCACGATCTGCTACTTTGTGGAAATGACTGCAAAAGAATGCTTCCTCGATCATTACAATCTTAACATATTCAGATCTAGGGTTATCTTCCTTACAGATCCCCATAAAACTGCAAGCGATACTACCATTTAATCCTATCTCAATAGTAAACCCAGCAGCACTGATAAAGTTAACTTGGCCGCTGCTCTTGAAAAGATCTCGAATCAGTGGTTAACCGGGGAACAACTATATTGAACCAATGGTTTCATCTTCTTCAAGGAAACTCGGTTCACTGTGTCGTTCCAGGTTTTTCTCGTCAGAGTCCATCTTGCACAACTACAAAGCAACCATTCGTCCGTGCATTGAATATTGTTTCCATATCAGATCTGGTGACCCTGCTGTTCATTTCGACAGTTCCAAAGAAAGATCTGCAATGTAATCGGTCCTGACCTGGCATCTCGATTTCAATCACTTTCTCACAGAACAGATGTGGCTTCCCTCTGTCTTTTCTTCACATATTTTCAAAGACCCGTCTTGCCACGCATAATGTAACGAAAAAACCTCATTCCAATTTATTGGCGAGATGTAGGTTCGACTCGAGCAGTTTCTTCCCACGAACCGCTGCTTGTAGAGCCGACTCCCGTTATCTCTATTAGCTTAATCTCCTCAAGCTTAGTCATAACCGTTATCTTCCCTACATATCCGTATAACTGTGCCTCTTACTCTGAAACCCTCTACCTTGAGTGACTCTCGTGCTTTGAACAGGGTGAACATCTTTGTAAAAAAAAATGTAATTGGAAATGTCGAGATCAAATAAATAGAGATTAGAGAAGTTTAAATATCTGAGAAGTTTTTTTAACAGAGGATGGATAATGTGACACCGAAAGCCGAAGATATATTTTAGTTGAGGAATAATTTTTGTTTAAACTTTGGAGAGAAGCAACAAATTTTCATAGAATTATTTACTTTAAGACAAATATTTCAACAGCAATAGTAATAATAATAATAAAATTGCATTCATGATTTTTTCATTTAAAGAAAAAGAAGTTATACAACGTTTCAACAATTTTCAAGCCATTTTTGAACACTCCACAACATTGATTTTCAGGTATATGGCTTCCGTTTCTACAGGTCAACTACTGATGTACTGATGATATTTGTGAAAACAGCATATCATGTTCTGGATAAAAGCAGTGAAGCTCGGGTTGTTGCATTGGACATCTCGAAAACCTTTGACTTGGTCTGGCATTCTGGTCTTCTCCACAAGTTGAAAAGTTACAATGGCTCCGGACAATTTTAGAACTGATCCAGTCTTCGCTATCAAACCGTGAAATGAGAGATATGCTTAAAAAAAACACCCGTCTAGCGCCTTTGAAACTAACGCAGTCGACCTACTGTATTTTCAATATTCATTAATGATCTTGATGGTATCATCTCTCAAATTGGTATCTACGCTGACCACAGAACAATTTACTCCTGACGGGACAGTATGGTTTATTAGTCTGACTAGGTTAAAATGGCAGCCGATGTCCGAAACGACCTCAAGTCCGTAGTTAAAAATGGACAAAAGATGGCTTGTCCATTTTAACGCCTATAAAACTAAGCTTCTCATTAATAATTTGAGAGACTTCTCGCTGCTTTCCATCAGCATTGTTGATGCCATCCTCCAAGAAAGATACGCGTTGCGCGTTATCGGGCTCATGTTCTCTGCTGATATGAAGTAGAAAAAATATATTGATTCTATTGCGAGGTGTACTGCTAAGAAACACGGCTCCCTATGACAACTTTTCTCTCCAGAATCTATCTTACATATGTATAAGTCTACATTCATCCATGCTTAGAATATTGCTACCACATATGTTCCAGAACCCTTGGTATTCACCTTGAGCTGCTTGATAAGATCCAAAGAAGAATCTGCAATATTATTGGTCCTTATCTAGCGGCTCAGCCCCAGTGACATTCCCACCAGCGTAAGGTTGTCTCTCAGTCTCTTCTATAAATACTTTCATGGTAATTATTCCGATGTGCTCTTCGGTGGTTGTAGTAAGAAAGATACGTATGAATGTGTTGTTTTGGTATAAGGAATATTGTTCGTACGATTGGGTCAGTTTTTGCGGCTAGCTAAGTTATAGTTAAGACAGAAGAAGGCCGTCCTTTCCCCAATCCTCACTTCGGCCTTGTGCCACATTTCTGTTTATTTTACAGAATAAATATCGCTCATCGGTGAGGTACTCATTGGGGTTAGTTTTTAGAATTGTTGTTTTATTCCCCTCTCACCCAAAGACAATGAATCGTAAATATAGGGACTAGTTAGTATTTTCATAGAGACAGTGAGGTATTATGGTGGTTGTAGTAAGAAAGGTTCCTATGAATGTGTTGTTTTGGTGTAAGGAATATTGTTCGTACGATTGGGCCAGTGTTTGCGGATAGCTAAGTTATTGTTAAGACAGAAGAAGACCGTCCTTCCCCGAATCCCCCCTTCAACCTTGTGCTACATTTTTGTATTTACAGAATAAATATCGCTCTTCGGTATGGTACCTAGACTTTTTGTAATTTAAGCGCAATACTAGACTAGCGTTGAGATCTTATAAATTGACATTTGAGCTGGCTAGATGTAGCCGTAAATTCTATGCTAACAGTTTCTTTTCTCGCAATTCTCACGTGTGGAACTCCCTTCCAGCTCCATGCCTTCCTGCCAATTTTAATATGCAAAATTGAAATTCAATGTCAATCGTTATCCAGTGTCCACCTGATTACTCTCGTCTCTTTCTGCTCATCATTAATGTTTCTGTTCCTAATTCTTCCTTACCCTGTAGCCCATTGTGTGTTGGTGACATTACTGCCTTGATTCGCTTGATTCCGATAACAAAAAATATATAATTTTATTCAGATTTTACCTTTTTTCAAAGTTTTGTTTTCATTCCGCTTTCACAACCCTTAAGCCAAACATTGATGTGAGTTATGACATGTAAACTGGTTGAAACTTGGCGAAGCACTTGTATGACAGTCAACCTCCAACAACAACAACAGCAATAATAATAATAATAATAATAATAATAATAATAATAATAATAATAATAATGATAAAGTGATTGTCCGGAGGGAAGCAACAAATGTCTTTAATCAACTCATCCCAAGCAAGGCAATAATGCCCCTATGACGCAAGGGCCTACTGGGAGTGAGAGTGAATAAAAAAAGGCATTAGAAGGAACTGGGAAGCGAATCCTAAACCGGGAACTAAAGATAAACATTTACTACTGTTCAAAAGACCGGGATGAAATGTGTTAACACCTGAAGTGAATACTATATATATATATATATATATATATATATATATATATATATATATATATATATATATGTTGTAACCCAGAAAGGGTTACTGAATGAGGAATAACCAAAACGGAGGTTGTAAATGAAATGGTAATCTTTATAATATCAACCAAATACAATACTCGCCAGTCGTGTGAAGTCGGTAAACCACTACTAGTGGTGAGCTACTTAGACAACATATTACTGCCACTTATAATAGTGTCCAGCGTATTTATGTCGATCGGGACATACACATTAGTGTTCATAGGTAAGATATATAACAATATATGTATATGATTTGTTTATATTTTATTTATATATGGATTATATATATATATATATATATATATATATATATATATATATATATATATATATATATATATATATATATATATATTAACATACATTCTTACCCGATTAAAGTCATTTCATGCGAGTTCTTTATTTTCCATAATAATGACATCGGCTATTCTCAATAATTTTTTACAATGTTTGCAAGAAATTGTATTTCTAAATATGTACAATGTATCTCGAATGTATCTGTCTATATTTCTGAAATGAGGTATTATGTATACTATTTACATTATACGGACTATTGTCCTCATTTTTATCGCCATATTTATTACACATCCTGATTGTTAATTTATCTCACAAGATGGTTCCTTTTTATTTCTTTTATATCTTGTCTGCTAAAGTAGCTCTCAGGATGTGTAATAAATATGGCGACAAAGATGTGGATAATAGTCCGAATAAAGTAAATAGTGTTTCTCGAATGCTTTTAAATATATATATATATATATATATATATATATATATATATATATATATATATATATATATATGTATGTATGTATGTATACAGTGCTGTTTGATAAAAGTGACTCACCTGATTTGTTTTACTAAATGTTCTCCGATGAAACGAAAGTTGAGCTAAATTCTAAATATAAGCGATCTAAAATCCGAAGAAGAAGCTTTGAAAGCTCTTTGAATTTAGCAGTAAGTACTGTCAAGCATCCGTTCAGTATAATGTTCTGGGGCTGCTTTTCTTTTCATGAAACTGGTTTTTTAAAACCTATTGAAATGACCATCAGGAGCGAGCAGTACAAGAAAATTTTCGAGTCTTGTCTGCTCCCTTCTGCAGAAAGCGTGCAAATCGACACCACCAAGCTCATTTTTATGCAGGATAATGCTCCCTCTCGCAAATCAAAATTGATGAAGGAATACTTTGATGAGAAGATGTGTGTTATGACATGGCCGCCCCAATCTCCTAACCTCAACCCCATAGAAAATTTATGGAGCATTATAAAGTAGAGGCTCTCGAGAAAGCAGTTGAGCAACAAAGAAGATTTGATCTTGAATTTCATATCCGAATGGAATTCAATGCTTGGAGATGAGATTTGCCTGAACCTAATCAAGTCAATGCCAAAAAGGTTTGAAAAGGTTATTCAAAATAAAGGAGGACCCATAGATTATTAAATATTTCGAACTATATTACCTATTATAAATAAATTATACCTTTATTATTCTTTATTTAAAGCTGTTCGGTTATGTTTCTAATGGTTACTAGTTGCAGGAAATAAGTGAGTCACTATTTTGCAAAGAGTTTTTGCCTAAATCTCATTTATATCCAAAATTATAATCATCAATAGAATACCTTAGGGTGAGTAAACTTTTTTTACTAGGTGGTCCGGAAGGGGTCTTTATATTAGTAACATTAAAAATTAAGTTTGACCTCAAAAACAATAGGTGAAAATTTTTTAAAGTAAAACAAAATCAGGTGAGTCACTTTTATCGAACAGCACTGTATATATAAGTATAATCGTTTCTCTTCAAGCAAGGTGGTGATGCCATGATGCCCCTGGCACCAGTAAACAATGACTTCGCATCTTTGAGGAAACAATTGCTCTCATTAAGACAGAAACGTCTGTAAATTTCGTATATATACCGTTGGTATAGTCTGAAAAAAAATGATCTTTCTGGGCTATAGCGGCTGATTAGGCAGGTAAGACTCAAGGCCGTGATCGGGGTTTCACTTGATATTTCCGTACCAAAAGTAAACCCTCGATGCCATCTTTCAAGCAGTGGCTCATTTAGAACGTGATGAGAAAATATTATTCCAAGGGACCTGGCGAAGGAAGTCAATCAGCGCGTGGATAACAGAAAGATATTCTGCTAATAGGAGGTGCATGACGGATGGAACAGTGGACAGAGGTGTCTACCGACACGGCCGCCTGAGAAGCGTGTCAGCCAGAATTACTGGGGAAAAGTGTAGGGAAGTCTACTATTTGTCTGAGCGATTGAGTGATAGAGATGTTCAAAATCTGGATGCCAACGAAGTCAGTGACATTAGAGAGATTAAGCCACGTGTCATGGTGAGCACTGAAGCCGCCTTGCAAAAATAAAATTACAAACGGCTGTAAAGAGAGGACCTTATGTATACTACCAGAAATCAGACAAACCCTGACGATCGCAAAGGGCGGAAACCCAGCATTCACAAACTCACATCAACGCAAGTAAATATGTTAGCTCTATCCCTGACATTGTGGGCTTTCCAATAAGTACCGCGCATATATAAAATATAAATAATATATATAAAAATTGCATAGACATACATACATACATACATACATACATACATACACACACACACACACACACACACACACACACATATATATATATACACATACACACATACACATTATATGGAGGCACGGTGGATTAATGGATAACGGCTTGGATTGAGGAATCGGAGAGCCGAGTTCGAATTCCAGTCGAATCCATTACATTCACTTACGTGCTAACATCCTTGGGAAAGGTGTGATTCCTCTAACTATGGGTAAATAGCAAGACAGACTGGATTCTATAGCCTTGGATGGCAACTGGTCTAGGAGAAGGACAACTCTGAATTCAAAACCTGCGGAGGGTCGTTTGGGGACCTTGTGGCATTCGTTGCACCAGGTCCCTGTATTCGTCTCTCCAAAAAGTGTGGATGGCCCTGCACAAGGCCTTCACCATTGTAATCAAATCCTGTGTGGGTGTCCGGCTTTCAGTTTCTGGGAACTGATCTGTCTGACCCTCATACATCGGGTTCGACGGGAGAGTCCATCATATATATATATATGATCTTTATTTCAATACTTCATGAGCTTCTGTTTTTTAGCAAATTAATTAATATTGAACATCACATGTTCGTTCATGATCGATTTGACCAAATCATATTCTGTTAAGCTTGGAGATTAATTATACATAATTATTAGTTTTTTTTAGTTTTTTTTAGACGATTTGTACAATTTTGCTGTTACACACAGCAAAAAATTCCATGCCTGTTCCTAACTGACGTGAAGACTTACGGCCACATCAAGTTGAAATATTGTTTTCCGTACGACAACCAAAGTTAAGCAACGTCGAGCCTGGTCCGTGATTGGTGACCACTGGAAAATACCATGATCTCTAAGCTTGGATTTGCTGGTGGTGTAATGGACAATGGCTTGTAATTGTTAATCGGAGAGCCGAGTTCAAATTCGAGTTGTGTTGTTATGAATCCACTTCTTCTTCCCCCCACGTATGGATTAAAATCAAGACTGGTGTGACTAAATCATTATTATCTCCACACCTCAAACATTTCTTACAATCTGAAAATATTTTCTGGCTTTAAATAACCTGCAAGGTGTTAATAAGCCGTAGAAAACGAAACAATCAATCAGGAAACTAAGGCGGCGAAGAAATTAAAGACAACACTCAAACTACATCCGTGTAATGTCCAAGGTTCACATGTGGGACTGGTTGAAAGTGTAGATTGTCCAAGGTACATATGTGGGACTGGTTGAAAGAATAGATTGTCCAAGATTCATATGTTTGACTGGTTGAAAGCTTAGATTTTCCAAGGTTCATATGTGGGACTAGTTGAAAGTCTAGATTGTCCAAGGTTCATATGTGGGACTGGTTGAAAGTTTAGATTGTCCAAGATTCATATGTGGGACTAGTTGAAAGTCTAGATTGTCCAAGGTTCATATATGGGACTGATTGAAAGCTTAGATTGTCCAAGGTTCATATGTGGGACTGGTTGAAAGTCTAGATTGTCCAAGGTTCATATATGGGACTGATTGAAAGCTTAGATTGTCCAAGGTTCATATGTGAGACTGGTTGAAAGTCTAGATTGTCCAAGGTTCATATATGGGACTGATTGAAAGCTTAGATTGTCCAAGTTTCATATGTGGGACTGGTTGAAAGTCTAGATTGTCCAAGGTTCATATATGGGACTGATTGAAAGCTTAGATTGTCCAAGGTTCATATGTGGGACTGGTTGAAAGTCTAGATTGTCCAAGCTTCATATATGGGACTGATTGAAAGCTTAGATTGTCCAAGTTTCATATGTGGGACTGGTTGAAAGTCTAGATTGTCCAAGCTTCATATATGGGACTGATTGAAAGCTTAGATTGTCCAAGTTTCATATGTGGGACTGGTTGAAAGTCTAGATTGTCCAAGGTTCATATATGGGACTGATTGAAAGCTTAGATTGTCCAAGGTTCATATGTGGGACTGGTTGAAAGTCTAGATTGTCCAAGGTTCATATATGGGACTGATTGAAAGCTTAGATTGTCCAAGTTTCATATGTGGGACTGGTTGAAAGTCTAGATTGTCCAAGCTTCATATATGGGACTGATTGAAAGCTTAGATTGTCCAAGTTTCATATGTGGGACTGGTTGAAAGTCTAGATTGTCCAAGGTTCATATATGGGACTGATTGAAAGCTTAGATTGTCCAAGGTTCATATGTGGGACTGGTTGAAAGTCTAGATTGTCCAAGGTTCATATATGGGACTGATTGAAAGCTTAGATTGTCCAAGTTTCATATGTGGGACTGGTTGAAAGTCTAGATTGTCCAAGGTTCATATATGGGACTGATTGAAAGCTTAGATTGTCCAAGGTTCATATGTGGGACTGGTTGAAAGTCTAGATTGTCCAAGCTTCATATATGGGACTGATTGAAAGCTTAGATTGTCCAAGTTTCATATGTGGGACTGGTTGAAAGTCTAGATTGTCCAAGCTTCATATATGGGACTGATTGAAAGCTTAGATTGTCCAAGTTTCATATGTGGGACTGGTTGAAAGTCTAGATTGT
Source organism: Acanthosepion esculentum (assembly GCA_964036315.1). NCBI lineage: Eukaryota > Metazoa > Mollusca > Cephalopoda > Sepiida > Sepiidae > Acanthosepion > Acanthosepion esculentum. Next base: position 112,268,208 of record OZ038476.1, on the reverse strand, counting down.
CCAAGCTTCATATATGGGACTGATTGAAAGCTTAGATTGTCCAAGTTTCATATGTGGGACTGGTTGAAAGTCTAGATTGTCCAAGGTTCATATATGGGACTGATTGAAAGCTTAGATTGTCCAAGTTTCATATGTGGGACTGGTTGAAAGTCTAGATTGTCCAAGCTTCATATATGGGACTGATTGAAAGCTTAGATTGTCCAAGTTTCATATGTGGGACTGGTTGAAAGTCTAGATTGTCCAAGCTTCATATATGGGACTGATTGAAAGCTTAGATTGTCCAAGTTTCATATGTGGGACTGGTTGAAAGTCTAGATTGTCCAAGGTTCATATATGGGACTGATTGAAAGCTTAGATTGTCCAAGTTTCATATGTGGGACTGGTTGAAAGTCTAGATTGTCCAAGCTTCATATATGGGACTGATTGAAAGCTTAGATTGTCCAAGGTTCATATGTGGGACTGGTTGAAAGTCTAGATTGTCCAAGGTTCATATATGGGACTGATTGAAAGCTTAGATTGTCCAAGGTTCATATGTGGGACTGGTTGAAAGTCTAGATTGTCCAAGGTTCATATATGGGACTGATTGAAAGCTTAGATTGTCCAAGTTTCATATGTGGGACTGGTTGAAAGTCTAGATTGTCCAAGGTTCATATATGGGACTGATTGAAAGCTTAGATTGTCCAAGGTTCATATGTGGGACTGGTTGAAAGTCTAGATTGTCCAAGGTTCATATATGGGACTGATTGAAAGCTTAGATTGTCCAAGCTTCATATATGGGACTGATTGAAAGCTTAGATTGTCCAAGGTTCATATGTGGGACTGGTTGAAAGTCTAGATTGTCCAAGGTTCATATATGGGACTGATTGAAAGCTTAGATTGTCCAAGTTTCATATGTGGGACTGGTTGAAAGTCTAGATTGTCCAAGGTTCATATATGGGACTGGTTGAAAGTCTAGATTGTCCAAGCTTCATATATGGGACTGATTGAAAGCTTAGATTGTCCAAGTTTCATATGTGGGACTGGTTGAAAGTCTAGATTGTCCAAGGTTCATATATGGGACTGATTGAAAGCTTAGATTGTCCAAGTTTCATATGTGGGACTGGTTGAAAGTCTAGATTGTCCAAGGTTCATATATGGGACTGATTGAAAGCTTAGATTGTCCAAGGTTCATATGTGGGACTGGTTGAAAGTCTAGATTGTCCAAGCTTCATATATGGGACTGATTGAAAGCTTAGATTGTCCAAGTTTCATATGTGGGACTGGTTGAAAGTCTAGATTGTCCAAGCTTCATATATGGGACTGATTGAAAGCTTAGATTGTCCAAGTTTCATATGTGGGACTGGTTGAAAGTCTAGATTGTCCAAGGTTCATATATGGGACTGATTGAAAGCTTAGATTGTCCAAGGTTCATATGTGGGACTGGTTGAAAGTCTAGATTGTCCAAGGTTCATATATGGGACTGATTGAAAGCTTAGATTGTCCAAGTTTCATATGTGGGACTGGTTGAAAGTCTAGATTGTCCAAGGTTCATATATGGGACTGATTGAAAGCTTAGATTGTCCAAGGTTCATATGTGGGACTGGTTGAAAGTCTAGATTGTCCAAGCTTCATATATGGGACTGATTGAAATCTTAGATTGTCCAAGTTTCATATGTGGGACTGGTTGAAAGTCTAGATTGTCCAAGGTTCATATATGGGACTGATTGAAAGCTTAGATTGTCCAAGTTTCATATGTGGGACTGGTTGAAAGTCTAGATTGTCCAAGGTTCATATATGGGACTGATTGAAAGCTTAGATTGTCCAAGGTTCATATGTGGGACTGGTTGAAAGTCTAGATTGTCCAAGGTTCATATATGGGACTGATTGAAAGCTTAGATTGTCCAAGGTTCATATGTGGGACTGGTTGAAAGTCTAGATTGTCCAAGGTTCATATATGGGACTGATTGAAAGCTTAGATTGTCCAAGGTTCATATGTGGGACTGGTTGAAAGTCTAGATTGTCCAAGCTTCATATATGGGACTGATTGAAAGCTTAGATTGTCCAAGTTTCATATGTGAGACTGGTTGAAAGTCTAGATTGTCCAAGCTTCATATATGGGACTGATTGAAAGCTTAGATTGTCCAAGTTTCATATGTGGGACTGGTTGAAAGTCTAGATTGTCCAAGCTTCATATATGGGACTGATTGAAAGCTTAGATTGTCCAAGTTTCATATGTGGGACTGGTTGAAAGTCTAGATTGTCCAAGCTTCATATATGGGACTGATTGAAAGCTTAGATTGTCCAAGATTCATATGTGGGACTAGTTGAAAGTCTAGATTGTCCAAGGTTCATATATGGGACTGATTGAAAGCTTAGATTGTCCAAGGTTCATATGTGGGACTGGTTGAAAGTCTAGATTGTCCAAGCTTCATATATGGGACTGATTGAAAGCTTAGATTGTCCAAGTTTCATATGTGGGACTGGTTGAAAGTCTAGATTGTCCAAGCTTCATATATGGGACTGATTGAAAGCTTAGATTGTCCAAGTTTCATATGTGGGACTGGTTGAAAGTCTAGATTGTCCAAGCTTCATATATGGGACTGATTGAAAGCTTAGATTGTCCAAGTTTCATATGTGGGACTGGTTGAAAGTCTAGATTGTCCAAGGTTCATATATGGGACTGATTGAAAGCTTAGATTGTCCAAGGTTCATATGTGGGACTGGTTGAAAGTCTAGATTGTCCAAGCTTCATATATGGGACTGATTGAAAGCTTAGATTGTCCAAGTTTCATATGTGGGACTGGTTGAAAGTCTAGATTGTCCAAGCTTCATGTATGGGACTGATTGAAAGCTTAGATTGTCCAAGTTTCATATGTGGGACTGGTTGAAAGTCTAGATTGTCCAAGCTTCATATATGGGACTGATTGAAAGCTTAGATTGTCCAAGTTTCATATGTGGGACTGGTTGAAAGTCTAGATTGTCCAAGGTTCATATATGGGACTGATTGAAAGCTTAGATTGTCCAAGGTTCATATGTGGGACTGGTTGAAAGTCTAGATTGTCCAAGGTTCATATATGGGACTGATTGAAAGCTTAGATTGTCCAAGGTTCATATGTGGGACTGGTTGAAAGTCTAGATTGTCCAAGCTTCATATATGGGACTGATTGAAAGCTTAGATTGTCCAAGTTTCATATGTGGGACTGGTTGAAAGTCTAGATTGTCCAAGCTTCATATATGGGACTGATTGAAAGCTTAGATTGTCCAAGTTTCATATGTGGGACTGGTTGAAAGTCTAGATTGTCCAAGCTTCATATATGGGACTGATTGAAAGCTTAAATTGTCCAAGGTTCATATGTGGGACTGGTTGAAAGTCTAGATTGTCCAAGCTTCATATATGGGACTGATTGAAAGCTTAGATTGTCCAAGTTTCATATGTGGGACTGGTTGAAAGTCTAGATTGTCCAAGCTTCATATATGGGACTGATTGAAAGCTTAGATTGTCCAAGTTTCATATGTGGGACTGGTTGAAAGTCTAGATTGTCCAAGCTTCATATATGGGACTGATTGAAAGCTTAGATTGTCCAAGTTTCATATGTGGGACTGGTTGAAAGTCTAGATTGTCCAAGCTTCATATATGGGACTGATTGAAAGCTTAGATTGTCCAAGGTTCATATGTGGGACTGGTTGAAAGTCTAGATTGTCCAAGGTTCATATATGGGACTGATTGAAAGCTTAGATTGTCCAAGTTTCATATGTGGGACTGGTTGAAAGTCTAGATTGTCCAAGCTTCATATATGGGACTGATTGAAAGCTTAGATTGTCCAAGGTTCATATGTGGGACTGGTTGAAAGTCTAGATTGTCCAAGGTTCATATATGGGACTGATTGAAAGCTTAGATTGTCCAAGGTTCATATGTGGGACTGGTTGAAAGTCTAGATTGTCCAAGCTTCATATATGGGACTGATTGAAAGCTTAGATTGTCCAAGTTTCATATGTGGGACTGGTTGAAAGTCTAGATTGTCCAAGCTTCATATATGGGACTGATTGAAAGCTTAGATTGTCCAAGGTTCATATGTGGGACTGGTTGAAAGTCTAGATTGTCCAAGGTTCATATATGGGACTGATTGAAAGCTTAGATTGTCCAAGGTTCATATGTGGGACTGGTTGAAAGTCTAGATTGTCCAAGCTTCATATATGGGACTGATTGAAAGCTTAGATTGTCCAAGTTTCATATGTGGGACTGGTTGAAAGTCTAGATTGTCCAAGCTTCATATATGGGACTGATTGAAAGCTTAGATTGTCCAAGGTTCATATGTGGGACTGGTTGAAAGTCTAGATTGTCCAAGGTTCATATATGGGACTGATTGAAAGCTTAGATTGTCCAAGGTTCATATGTGGGACTGGTTGAAAGTCTAGATTGTCCAAGCTTCATATATGGGACTGATTGAAAGCTTAGATTGTCCAAGTTTCATATGTGGGACTGGTTGAAAGTCTAGATTGTCCAAGCTTCATATATGGGACTGATTGAAAGCTTAGATTGTCCAAGGTTCATATGTGGGACTGGTTGAAAGTCTAGATTGTCCAAGGTTCATATATGGGACTGATTGAAAGCTTAGATTGTCCAAGGTTCATATGTGGGACTGGTTGAAAGTCTAGATTGTCCAAGGTTCATATATGGGACTGATTGAAAGCGTAGATTGTCCAAGGTTCATATGTGGGACTGGTTGAAAGTCTAGATTGTCCAAGCTTCATATATGGGACTGATTGAAAGCTTAGATTGTCCAAGTTTCATATGTGGGACTGGTTGAAAGTCTAGATTGTCCAAGCTTCATATATGGGACTGATTGAAAGCTTAGATTGTCCAAGTTTCATATGTGGGACTGGTTGAAAGTCTAGATTGTCCAAGCTTCATATATGGGACTGATTGAAAGCTTAGATTGTCCAAGTTTCATATGTGGGACTGGTTGAAAGTCTAGATTGTCCAAGCTTCATATATGGGACTGATTGAAAGCTTAGATTGTCCAAGTTTCATATGTGGGACTGGTTGAAAGTCTAGATTGTCCAAGGTTCATATATGGGACTGATTGAAAGCTTAGATTGTCCAAGGTTCATATGTGGGACTGGTTGAAAGTCTAGATTGTCCAAGCTTCATATATGGGACTGATTGAAAGCTTAGATTGTCCAAGTTTCATATGTGGGACTGGTTGAAAATCTAGATTGTCCAAGCTTCATATATGGGACTGATTGAAAGCTTAGATTGTCCAAGTTTCATATGTGGGACTGGTTGAAAGTCTAGATTGTCCAAGCTTCATATATGGGACTGATTGAAAGCTTAGATTGTCCAAGTTTCATATGTGGGACTGGTTGAAAGCCTAGATTGTCCAAGCTTCATATATGGGACTGATTGAAAGCTTAGATTGTCCAAGTTTCATATGTGGGACTGGTTGAAAGTCTAGATTGTCCAAGCTTCATATATGGGACTGATTGAAAGCTTAGATTGTCCAAGTTTCATATGTGGGACTGGTTGAAAGTCTAGATTGTCCAAGCTTCATATATGGGACTGATTGAAAGCTTAGATTGTCCAAGTTTCATATGTGGGACTGGTTGAAAGTCTAGATTGTCCAAGCTTCATATATGGGACTGATTGAAAGCTTAGATTGTCCAAGGTTCATATGTGGGACTGGTTGAAAGTCTAGATTGTCCAAGCTTCATATATGGGACTGATTGAAAGCTTAGATTGTCCAAGTTTCATATGTGGGACTGGTTGAAAGTCTAGATTGTCCAAGCTTCATATATGGGACTGATTGAAAGCTTAGATTGTCCAAGTTTCATATGTGGGACTGGTTGAAAGTCTAGATTGTCCAAGCTTCATATATGGGACTGATTGAAAGCTTAGATTGTCCAAGTTTCATATGTGGGACTGGTTGAAAGTCTAGATTGTCCAAGCTTCATATATGGGACTGATTGAAAGCTTAGATTGTCCAAGTTTCATATGTGGGACTGGTTGAAAGTCTAGATTGTCCAAGCTTCATATATGGGACTGATTGAAAGCTTAGATTGTCCAAGGTTCATATGTGGGACTGGTTGAAAGTCTAGATTGTCCAAGCTTCATATATGGGACTGATTGAAAGCTTAGATTGTCCAAGTTTCATATGTGGGACTGGTTGAAAGTCTAGATTGTCCAAGCTTCATATATGGGACTGATTGAAAGCTTAGATTGTCCAAGTTTCATATGTGGGACTGGTTGAAAGTCTAGATTGTCCAAGCTTCATATATGGGACTGATTGAAAGCTTAGATTGTCCAAGTTTCATATGTGGGACTGGTTGAAAGTCTAGATTGTCCAAGCTTCATATATGGGACTGATTGAAAGCTTAGATTGTCCAAGTTTCATATGTGGGACTGGTTGAAAGTCTAGATTGTCCAAGCTTCATATATGGGACTGATTGAAAGCTTAGATTGTCCAAGTTTCATATGTGGGACTGGTTGAAAGTCTAGATTGTCCAAGCTTCATATATGGGACTGATTGAAAGCTTAGATTGTCCAAGTTTCATATGTGGGACTGGTTGAAAGTCTAGATTGTCCAAGCTTCATATATGGGACTGATTGAAAGCTTAGATTGTCCAAGTTTCATATGTGGGACTGGTTGAAAGTCTAGATTGTCCAAGCTTCATATATGGGACTGATTGAAAGCTTAGATTGTCCAAGTTTCATATGTGGGACTGGTTGAAAGTCTAGATTGTCCAAGCTTCATATATGGGACTGATTGAAAGCTTAGATTGTCCAAGTTTCATATGTGGGACTGGTTGAAAGTCTAGATTGTCCAAGCTTCATATATGGGACTGATTGAAAGCTTAGATTGTCCAAGTTTCATATGTGGGACTGGTTGAAAGTCTAGATTGTCCAAGCTTCATATATGGGACTGATTGAAAGCTTAGATTGTCCAAGTTTCATATATGGGACTGGTTGAAAGTCTAGATTGTCCAAGCTTCATATATGGGACTGATTGAAAGCTTAGATTGTCCAAGTTTCATATGTGGGACTGGTTGAAAGTCTAGATTGTCCAAGCTTCATATATGGGACTGATTGAAAGCTTAGATTGTCCAAGTTTCATATGTGGGACTGGTTGAAAGTCTAGATTGTCCAAGCTTCATATATGGGACTGATTGAAAGCTTAGATTGTCCCAGTTTCATATGTGGGAATGGTTGAAAGTCTAGATTGTCCAAGCTTCATATATGGGACTGATTGAAAGCTTAGATTGTCCAAGTTTCATATGTGGGACTGGTTGAAAGTCTAGATTGTCCAAGCTTCATATATGGGACTGATTGAAAGCTTAGATTGTCCAAGTTTCATATGTGGGACTGGTTGAAAGTCTAGATTGTCCAAGCTTCATATATGGGACTGATTGAAAGCTTAGATTGTCCAAGTTTCATATGTGGGACTGGTTGAAAGTCTAGATTGTCCAAGCTTCATATATGGGACTGATTGAAAGCTTAGATTGTCCAAGTTTCATATGTGGGACTGGTTGAAAGTCTAGATTGTCCAAGCTTCATATATGGGACTGATTGAAAGCTTAGATTGTCAAAGTTTCATATGTGGGACTGGTTGAAAGTCTAGATTGTCCAAGCTTCATATATGGGACTGATTGAAAGCTTAGATTGTCCAAGTTTCATATGTGGGACTGGTTGAAAGTCTAGATTGTCCAAGCTTCATATATGGGACTGATTGAAAGCTTAGATTGTCCAAGTTTCATATGTGGGACTGGTTGAAAGTCTAGATTGTCCAAGCTTCATATATGGGACTGATTGAAAGCTTAGATTGTCCAAGTTTCATATGTGGGACTGGTTGAAAGTCTAGATTGTCCAAGCTTCATATATGGGACTGATTGAAAGCTTAGATTGTCCAAGTTTCATATGTGGGACTGGTTGAAAGTCTAGATTGTCCAAGCTTCATATATGGGACTGATTGAAAGCTTAGATTGTCCAAGTTTCATATGTGGGACTGGTTGAAAGTCTAGATTGTCCAAGCTTCATATATGGGACTGATTGAAAGCTTAGATTGTCCAAGTTTCATATGTGGGACTGGTTGAAAGTCTAGATTGTCCAAGCTTCATATATGGGACTGATTGAAAGCTTAGATTGTCCAAGTTTCATATGTGGGACTGGTTGAAAGTCTAGATTGTCCAAGCTTCATATATGGGACTGATTGAAAGCTTAGATTGTCCAAGTTTCATATGTGGGACTGGTTGAAAGTCTAGATTGTCCAAGCTTCATATATGGGACTGATTGAAAGCTTAGATTGTCCAAGTTTCATATGTGGGACTGGTTGAAAGTCTAGATTGTCCAAGGTTCATATATGGGACTGATTGAAAGCTTAGATTGTCCAAGGTTCATATGTGGGACTGGTTGAAAGTCTAGATTGTCCAAGCTTCATATATGGGACTGATTGAAAGCTTAGATTGTCCAAGTTTCATATGTGGGACTGGTTGAAAATGTAGATTTAAGCATATCTGTTTCCCTTTTGCATTTGGAGTTCTAAAGGCGGAGAACTCATATTTTCTTCCAAAGCGGAATAGACAGACAATCGAAACTGTAAAGAATGAACTGATGCAGGATATCACCCCACCCCCAAAGCATGGAGAGTAGGAATAAAATAATCTTAAGTGTGATTCGAATAAAAAAACTTGGTCCAGAATTCTGACAAGGTTAACAAGTACAACTACAGCCACACAAAGAAGACTCCAGGAAAACTTTTAGACCACACGAACTGATGCGGGATATCACCCCCCGCCACAATGCATGGAAAAAAGAAAGAAAACGATCTGACAAACCCCGTGTGTCGAAGAACAAATCCGGTTCAGAATTCCGACAAGTTAACGATTGCAACTACAGACACGAATAGAAGTCCTCAGGCCAACTTTTCGACCACAAGTTTTGATTATAACAACAAAGATGAGCTTTATCAATGAAGATTGTTTGTTTTGATGAGTGCCCCAGGATATTTTCTTTCTTATTTGATGCATTTGTATTAGTAAAAAGAAAGACAAAAAAAATGGAGTCTGAAAACTAATTAAGAGAGTAAAAAGAATGCAAAAATATAAACGAATAATGTCTATCTTTTATTTTTCTCCCTTTAATTGAAACAACAAAATTGCGTCAATTAGTTATTTTTAAAACCACCAACGATCAAAAGCAAAATGTTTGTAAAATAGTTTGTTATTTTTTTTTGTTACTTTCCTTTATTTCATGTATTGAGACATGTGCTCTTCATAGCGAAATTCTATGTCTTTCGTCTCCATAAACGAGTGATTAACTTCGTTCTTTCGTCTCTTGCGTAAATCATAGCATTACGTTCTGTCTTAATTACTGGGATGAGGAGTTATCATTATTTAAACTATTTGTATTTATTCGGTCGAGCGCGCTCGGACATTCATGCTTCTATCACGGAAACTACCATTGTCATGCATCAAGGTCGGGAGGTCATTACGGTGGCATTACATAATCAATGTAGGTGATTGCTGGGCGACAAACCCGTTTTGCGCTACAGCTACGTTTCCAGTTAGTATTTACATAGAGACAGTGAGGCATTATGGTGCTTGGAGTAAGAAAGGTACGTATGGATGTGTTGTTTTGGTGTATGGAATATTGTTCGTACGACTGGGTCAGTGATTCCGGTTAGCTAAGTTATAGTTAAGACAGAAGAAGACAATCCTTGCCCCAACCCCCATTAGGCCTTGTGCCACATTTCTGTATAGCACAGAATAAATAATGCTACGTTTCCAGAGCAGTTGATCACTCGTAAGTTCTTGATTTGCTCGCCTGCTTTGTCCTACAAAGCACATTCTGAGTTCGAGTAAGATTGTAGGAATATCAGTGATGGATCCGTAGAGCTGTGATTTATTTGGATGTTGTTCCCAATAGATTTTAAGCTTAGATTATAGGGTTTTAATTAATGTCCAAGCAGTCGCACTATATATCAACACCGCATCTACAGTGGCTCGAAAGAATATAAGCTTGAGGTTTTCTGGTACACTAAATTTCCAGAATACATCCATTATATTCAGCGAGGCCCAGACCTATGCTATTTCAAATGTTTGGTTCCTTTTCCGTAGAATTTATCTCCTTTCTCAGGTATGTAAATGATTCGACATATTTATTTTCAGGTTTCCCCATGTGGTAGTTTTCATTGGGTTTTGCTGGTTAAAGGTTATGAATTCAGTTTTAGAAGTACTGACCTAGAGTCCAACATGGTTAACATCATTTTTTAGATTATGTCGGAGAGCTGTGGTATTTGAAATGCTGTCTGCAATGACAGCTGGGTCGTCTGCATAGTCAATATGAAAATATTATTGCAGAATATCGTCTCGTGAGTCTGGGTAATAAAATAAACACCTAGATTATGATAACAACAAATATTTTGACAATAATTGGCATTTAAAGAGTATAATGATAAAGATAATTACACTATTTTCATACGAACTAAAGTCCTCATCTTTGTTGTTGTTATCAAAACGTTTCGACCGTTGTGCCTTCTTGTCTTTATCAGATGTAGGCCGATCCGAGTAACCTACATGGAATTCCGTAATGAACCCTCCGTGTTACATAAGCTACGGGGGTAGACTGTTCTTATCCCGCTGCCCATGTCTCGAGATAATTCATTTATTTACTATTTATTATGCTGTTCCTTTTTTTGATCTCCCCGTTTTCACAGGACAATAGGCCAGTTGATTAAAGCATTTCTTCGTAAATTTGGTGACATTGTCATTTTGAGTTCAATAAATGGTCCGGTCAGTATGTACAGCGCAATCTCGTTTCTCGAACGTCTCACATGTCAAACAAATCGGTTTTCGAACAGAATATTCGACATGAAAATGCCTCGGTTATCAAACAAAATTTCAGTTCTCGAACAACATTGCCGAACCGAGTTAACCCGAACGGAATCATTTCTTGGTCGACCGCCATGTTGTATACATTCTCGTGTTGTGCTGTGCTTTTCTTTTCCAATTGTATTGTACTGTGCCTTTTTTTCTCTCCATTAGTCCTCAGTCATGACTCCAAAGAAAGCTAGCAATGATACTGGTAAAGTAAAAAGAAAAGTTAAGAGAAAAACAATTGTTGATGATATTGTCTCTTCCTACTCAATTTCATATAGGAAAATCAACGATTTATATCATTCTTATAAAGAAAGAGTCGACATGTCTTTCGTTCCCTTTTCCAAATAATAATATTTCTGTCCTTCCCGTTCCATTTAGACTATCAACTCTCCTACATACAGGTACGGTAAATTTGAAATGTTCTTCCATATTTTAAATGTTTAGTATGAGTTCTATTTATTTTTTTCTGAGATTTAATGATTTTCATTAGTTTTGTGTATAAACTTGTGCACAAAGTACTGTTTAAATAAGCAATCATCTTGCGACCACGAACGGAATAATTCATTTTACATTGATTCCTATTGGAAGCATTATTTCGCATTACGAACATTTCGGGTTACGAACGGGACTCAGAACGAATTAAATTCGTGAACCGAGGTTTCATAGTCCTAGACACGTGAAACGATAACAGTTTACCCCTGTAGATTAAATTAAAACAATTGAGTTTGGAACTCCCTGTAGGTTACCCAGGTTGGCATTCATCTGATAAGGTCAGAGAAAAATATATAGTACCTTCTATTTGTTTTACAGGGATTTTTGTCGAAGAGGATGGCACATCGCTTTCATAATAAAGACAGAAACATTAGTGAATGAATATAATTATCGATAATTGAAAATACGAAAGTTCTGTCTTTTTTGTCTGTTTTCCCTCAATCTCTGACGAAGCTTTAATAAAAGTGAAACATGTTAGATTGATAAACGTTTCATATTTGTTCTTTTATTTTATCATCCTATCGGATTACGATTCATATCTGATCTGCATTTGATCAGTGACTCAATTTCGATATGTTAAGTTTATAACTATATGCACTACTCGGTTGTTTGATTCCCTTTTTTACGGCTTATCAACCTTTTGTCGGTTATTTAAAGCTGAGACATATTTTGGATTGTAAGTATAATATTTTTTGCGAGTGAATATTGCATTACTAACATTTTGAGTATAATAATATTTCTTTTTCAATTTCTACTATTTAACCCATAGCTATGGGGGGGAGATAAATTCATAAGTTTCCCAAGTGAAGGGTGCATAAGTGAATAAATCGAACCAAACTGGAATTCGAACGCAGATCCTCGACTTCACATTACGCCACCCTTGTTTTCTTTATTTGGTGAAAGTTAGTAAAATAAAAACAAACTATGAAATAGTTTTACGTATATGTTTATACTTTTCCACTTTTTTAACTTGTTTGTAAATTTAATCAAATCGAAAAGATAAAATTGGACTCAATTTGTACTTTAAACTTATCGCTTCGTCAGCAATAGGAAGTAAAAGCTACTTTCAGATATATTTTGGCAGACGACATTTGTTGTGCTTAGTGTCTTTCAAAGGAAGGAGAGAAACGTCAATTATTTCAATGATTCCCCGCTGCCAAACCAGCCGCTACATCATTTATCGATATTGCATTTATCTTCAGAACAAACAGTTCATCCCAAATAGAAATTATATCCTCGTTTACTTCGTTACGGCTGTCAATTTGTTATGGCGCGCCTTTTTACTCCAATCTTTTCCTCATCAACATTGTGAGTAGCGTTCTGCGATTTTTACGAACGGCGTTCTCTTGTTTTTAGATCATTCGAAATTTGGCTCCTTTTTTTCTCGACTATTTCTTTTTTTTTCTGTCAATTATTTTTTTTTATTTTCTCGCTTTCAGTCAGTTATACTCCTCCTTTTTTCTTTTTATTTCTTCTTTTCTATTCTGTTTTGTGTTATTTCTTTTTTTCCTTTTCTTCTTACTTTCTTTATCTGTTTCCTTGTGTTATACTTCTTCATTTTCTTTTTTTGTCCATATCCTTTTTCTATTGCGTTAAGTCTTTCTTTCATTTTTTTTCTTCGTTTCCGTCTTGCTTTCTTTTTTATTATTCTTTTAGTGTCACGTTTGTTTTCTCTCACTTTTTCATTTTCTCCTTCCTTTCTTTATTCTTTCTTTTCTTCTTTCTTCTTCTACTTATTCCTTGTTTTCCTTTTCTTCTTTTATTCTTGCTTCTTTTTCTTCTTTTGTCTATTGTTTACTGCTTCTTTTCTTTATTCGTTTTTTTTCCGTAATTTTCTTTTTTTCTTCCTTTACTTTCGTCCTCTTCTTTTTTACTCATTTTTGTTTTTTCTTTTTCACTTTCTTTCATTTTTTCTTTCACTCATTATATTCTTTACCTCCTTCATAGTCCTTTTTATTTTCTTCTTCTTCTTCTTCTTCTTCTTCTTCTTCTTCTTCTTCTTCTTCTTCTTCTTCTTCTTCTTCTTCTTCTTCTAAGTCCATTTACTTCTTTTTCGTTTTCTTCTTACACCTTCCTTCCTTTCTTCTTTTGTTTTATCGGTTCCTTTTTCATTTGCTTCTTTTTTATACTTCTTCTCTTCCTTTTTTTCTTTTTCATTGAATTTTTCTACTTCCGTTTTCTTCCTTCTATGCGTGTGCATGTCATAAAGCGAAATTATGTAATGAAAAGATTGTGATGCGCCAATATCAAAAGCAAATTGCATCTCATCTAAGTTAAATCTGGTACAAGAGCAAATATAGCTACTGA